>SADC01001182.1:11612-624687 GCA_004194705.1 Ditylenchus dipsaci
GTGGATCACTTCGTCTTCTGGCACTGATGAGGGGGCATTGAAGGGCATGGGAATGTAGTTTCAGCATTTTCCAGAGATCGCCTGGTTTCTTCCACTCTTTCCCTGGTGTAAGGCACTCCCTCGTACAGCATTCTGGTTACATCTTGGGTAAATGGCCGCCACAAATCTGTAATTTCACGCTGGCAGTTAAAGATGCCTGGCAATTATTTGCTAGATTGCGGTAGGTGTCAGCAATGCCCTGAAAAGTGGTCTGTAAAAAATTGAAATTATTCGTGATTTCAATTTGTCTCATAACACCCAGCTTATCTTATAAAACGTAACTTTTGGCAATTGAAAATGTAGCCCTGATCTCAGTTACTATAATGCGGTCATAGCCTGTATTGGGTATGTCAGAAAAACTTGACTACCTGTAAAAATAATTTGATGATATCGTTCATTGCTCGGTCGACGTCATTTTTCAGAGTCCTCTTACTCGAACATTTTATATTCACTTTGAATTTTGTACAACAGTAGTCAAGAATCAAAAATTATAGTATTACAATAATACAGTAGCGGAAAAAAGTGATGACTCAAGCATAAGTTTTGCGTATTTTGCTTCATATCTCCCGACTACATGCATTCTTTGATTTAACATATATAAGCAAGAATGATCGCCGGAATCTCAGCTACATTTTGAGTACAAATACGTATATGTATGAAAAGGAATCAGAAACTTTTAATTGTTTTTCAAAATGCACTCAAATTTTGAGGCGGAAAAAAAGTGATGACTCAAATCTTTTCTATTGATGTTTTATCGTCATTTTATGTCAATGGCCAATTTTAAATGTTTATTCGTAAGCCCTGTTTCTCTACAATTTGCAATGTCAAACTTACTTTTATAATATTCTAGGAAAAGTTATGACCATCAAGATAAAAGCGTTGATTTCTAGTCAAATAAAGAAAATCCAAGGAAAATGACTGTTTAGACACATAAATAATAGCTTTTATCAAAAAATGTTGATGAAAGATAACATTCAATGCACCATTCAAAAGCTCTTTGATTTCTCTACACAATGACATGTTGACTGCTTTTTTAGAAAAATACAGCGCTGAGAAACGGACGGTTGAATTTCGACAAGACAAAAAAGGCTAAAAATAAGGCAAAAACAGGGGTTTTTTTGTCTTGTCGAAATTCAACCGTCCGTTTCTCAGCGCTGTATTTTTCTAAAAAGCAGTCAACATGTCATTGTGTAGAGAAATCAAAGAGCTTTTGAATGGTGCATTGAATGTTATCTTTTCATCAATTTTTGATAAAAGCTATTATTATGTGTCTAAACAGTCATTTTCCTTGGATTTCCTTTATTTTGACTAGAAATCTCAATTTATCTTGATGGTCATAACTTTTCCTAGAATAATTATAAAAGTAAGTTTGACATTCCAAACTGTAGCTGAGAAACAGCGCTTACGAATAAACATTTAAAATGGCCATTGACATAAAATGACGATAAAACATCAATAGAAAAGGATTTGAGTCATCACTTTTTTCCGCCTCAAAATTTGAGTGCATTTTGAAAAACAATTAAAAGTTTCTGATTCCTTATCATACATATACGTATTTGTACTCAAAATGTAGCTGAGATTCCGGCGATCATTCTTGCTTATATATGTTAAATCAAAGAATGCAGTAGTCGGGAGATATGAAGCAAAATACGCAAAACTTATGCTTGAGTCATCACTTTTTTCCGCTACTGTAGATCAGAATTCAAAAGGTCAAGTTTTTTTACACGCCCTATGGTTTGACAAAATGGCTTTAGATCAAATCACTGTGCCAATTATTTTAAAAATACTCTGAGATAATTCTCGTTCACAAAATTTGCAGACTTTTTACTATAATGTCTATGGTTGGTATGTTTTTAGGCGATTGGACTCGAAATTCATAAAGTTTGGGTTTAGAGTCTGGGTACCCGGCCTGAAAGTTTTGGGCCCAGTACCCAATGCTAGACTTGTATAAAAGAAGGTTTGTTTGTCGAACAAGGAAAAGACCAAAACTCGGTAGCTAACTCGAGAACTGCAAGTATTTCACACCCGCATCAAGTTATTTTAGAAGGAGGAACATCGAGTCATGACTATGCAGGACCTAACATTTGACACTTTTAATCGAAAGTTTATAAAAGACTTTTCACTTACCATCATTCCCTCTCTAAACTGGAACATTTTGAGGACTTCAGCTTCAGTGCGTGCCTCTGACAATCTTCTCTCAGCCAATTCACGTTCGGCGGTCGCCTTCAAAAAACAAAATTACAATTTAAAAGCCTACAACATCTGCCTACTTTGTCGAGTTGTTGCCTGACCAGGACCACATCACCACCTCTATTTGAGTGGAACATGGACGAAGTGGTGGCTTTACGCAGCTCTTTTTTCAATCGGTGCTCTTTTTCTTGCAGTCGTTTTAGCTCTCTGACGTAATCTTTGACCCTACTCTCGGTTTCAGCCACTTTTCGGAGTTGCTGAAATTTTTTCGGTTAGTTATATAAAAATAATATTTGCCAAAATTTTACCCTCAGGAAATGTTCATAGTCTCGAGCAAACTGGATTTGTTTCTCGGAGTAGATTTGCATAAGTTGACTAGTCCTTTGCATAACATCGTCGATAGCTGAGTTGCGCGACTCTCTAGCCCACTTGGCTAAAGCGTCAGCCCCTCGACGCTGTGCATCTGCGGTTTTGACGGCCATTTTACTGCAAAAAACTTTTAGTTAAAAATATTAAAGGATAATTTTCTATTTTTTGGGTAGGCTTCGTCTGTTTGAAGGTAAAAAGTTTATAGACTAAATCGTAAATTTACAGCTAAAGCAGTTAAACGCTCTAAGATGTTCTCTGAGTCCAACAGACACATTTGATTAATCGGCAAAAGGTTAAGTTACAATAAATTTACTGTTATTTTTTCCCAATTTAAAGTAAACTCTGAATTCAATGATTTTATTTGTATAAACAAAAAATAAAAAAGCATGATCAGTTTAGATATTATTTTTCGGCTTTTTTGGTATTTTTATTTTGTTGTTCATATCAGCTTTTTATTTACAGTCAAACCTCGATATAGTGACATTCCTGGGGAGCAGCCTTGGGATGTCACCATATGAGTGTCACTATAGCGAGAGTTCTTTACCAAATTATTTTTCATGTGTCACTATACCGAGTTTTGCGCTTTCTCCCAGCTAATTTACGGTTGCCAGCGCTTTCTGCTGTGAAGATCCCACCCGCCCCGTCATCGCTACTGCCAGAATTGTCTCATTGTTGTTTTAAGATGGCCAACTTAAACTTTGTTGCCAAATTGATAGAGTAAATACAGTACATTAGTCAAATCCAAGCAAATCGACACCAAGTGTCACTATATCGAGGTTTCACTGTATTTTAAATTTCGGCTGTAGATAAACAAGCTAAAGTTTTAAATCCGCTTTTGTTATACATACAAAAATTCATAATTTTATAAGCTCGGGTATATTTACTGCTTTATAATTAAGTCCAAAAATACCGTGAAATGCGTGTGAGTCGGCGATGAAGTAGTAATGGGAACACAATTCCGCATTCGAATTTAATTTTAAAAAATTCAACTGTATACCTAGTTACAGCTAGATCATTGATTCCAGCAATCAGTTGAGACATCATCAGTGTCTTTATTAGCAGATCCTCCACCCAATCCAAACAACGAAGACAGTTTACTATGACTAGTAGTTCGACGACGATTGCACTCTATAGGACTGCTGATCACTGGGGTACGCTCTAAAATTTAATAAAACTTAGAATTACAAAACGCCACTTTTTAAAATATGCTTTTTCTAAATAGACTATTTTAGGTGAAAAAAATTGAATTGGCAGTCATGTAACAATATCTAATAAATATTAAACTGACCATTCCCGGCACTTCGACGGTTCATAATTGCAGACGATCCTAGAAGAAAGAGAATATTGACTAGCTAGACCACGCAAACGATAGCCTAAGCCGAAGAACGAATATAGAAGACCTCGACAAGTATGAAACACCTAGAAATTTCGAAATTAACAAAAAACTGAAAATAAGATAAGTAAGTAATTTCAGCAGGCACACAAACAAATATAGAATAAATCCAAAGATAGCAAGAGAAAATATGCAAATGAGTCAAACACAAAATAAATTGCCGCTGAAGCTAAATACATCGGTCCCTTAGGAATCTCTCATTTGGAATGCCAAATGGCTATTTCAAGCAATACAAACTACTAGATGGCACAAAAATTATAACAATTTTTTAAATACATAAAATATTTTGCTGCCTCGCGTAGGATCACTTCCACATTTTTAGATTTGTGCCTCTTTAATGTGTCAGTTTTTATACGTTTTAAAGTTTGAAACTCAACCAAAGCCTTAGACGCAGAGCTGACCAGCGTACGATAGAATTTCTAATCGACTAGACCTCCTGAAAATTTTTTTTACAAAAATTGTAGAATAAAAACAGTGAAGTGGAAAAAAGTGAAGTAAAATGACCTCTGGGTAGGCTAAGCCATTAAGGAAAAATTCTGAATATATCTTTGTACGTGTGTGCATAACAATAACTAAAATTATGAAAAGGTGCAATAAAAAAATGGGATAAGGTTCCAAGGTCACCAGGTTCCCTAGCTGACTTACATTTCTTAAAAAGCAGCCTGAACATTCTGAAAATTAATCTAATTTGCAGGTCAGTCTAATAGAAGTGAAAGAAGCAAAATATTAGTGCTACAATTAAAACTAATACTTCTACGTTAACTATAAAAGTATGGGCTGGGCACTTGTAGAGGGTCAAATGACCCAGAAACTAATAATAACTTACAACTGCCCTCATCTGCTTTAAGGCCATAAAAGATAAGAAGGGCAGGAAGTGGATGCTAGGAGTTTTTGAAAAAAAAAGAAAGATCCAATCAGTTGTATTTGTGGTTGTTGAGTTACAATATAAGTAATTCGGCAGAGTTTTAGAGTGATAAAGTGACAATTAAGAGGCTGTAAAAAACGTGATTTGTCTTTAAAAGAATGTACACATGTCAAATTATTATATTTTACACTTTTGCATGGGTAGAAATATGGAAACTGATTAGTAAGTTCAAATTTAACTCAACGGTAACTTACACTAATGGCGGTAAACCGATGTCAGTCTTGGCCAATCAACCGGCGTCATCAACCGGTTTATTCGCCGGTGGGCCACCGGTTTATCAACTTTCTCAACCGGTTGATCAACCGGAAATCAATCGACCGGTTGATGGTGGATGTGTCGGTTGATAAGCAAAAAACCCTGATCAACCGGTTGATCAACCAGAAAACAATCAACCGGTTGATGGTGGATGTGGCGGTTGATTACCGGAAATTTTCTATCAACCGGTGGGAAAAAATCGAAAATTTAACCAAAATTAAGCTATTAATTGACCATTTGATCAACCGGTTGATCAACCAAGACCAATCAACCGGTTGATGGTGGATGTGGCGGTTGATAAAATCCAGGCGTGCCCAAGACTGACCGATGTTATAATTTTGACTATTTTATGCATTTTCAAGGTGAGTCAATCCTTAAGATTTCACTATCTCGCTTAGAATCGCTAATAAATGATTTTTACTCTTCGAAACTCTACCAGAAATTTGGTCAGTTATCCAATGTTTTTTTTCAAATTTCGATGTCTTTTTAAATAAAAGTATGTTGAAAAAAAAAGCAATTTGCTGTCAATCGGTTGTCAATAGTGGCACTTTTCGAAAACAAAAGAGTCAAGGCTAGGATATATTTCACAAAACACATGCAGATAAAAAAGTGTCAGTCAGCTTCCTAAATAGACTGTGCAGTAGGCTTGCAATTCCCTACATGTCGTGGAATTAGAGACTATTTTGACTAAATGATTGACACATATAGCTTGCATATAGAATTGTGTGTAAGGGCAGGGCATCCATTTGAATTTGGAAGGGTGGGGTGGATGGCCTCAAGGCTAATGCCTGGCTGGCTGCCATATGCTGATGGATTTGAATTTGGAATGGATGGAATTAGTCATTTTAAATGGATTAACCTAGGATCTAGAGACTAATTTAGTGGAGATAAATTGAAAACCTGGTTTAAATGTTAGGATGGATGGCCGATTATGGTTTCAATGATACATATATACCAGGGATGGGAATCGTACTCTTTAAAAAGATTTGTACTTTTTTCGGGACCCCAAATCTTTTTTATTTTTGAAGTTTTACGTCAAAATCTTTTTTTTTCGCTTCAAAATGGCAAAAAGCACAGGATAAAATGGCACTTTTTCACAAAAAATGACCAAATTGTACTTCTTTTGGCCAAATGTACTTTTTTCGAAAATTTTTCATTCCCATCCCTGATATATACACTGCAGCTCTGTTAATCTAAAATGTTCGACATCCGTATTTGGTAAGCATGTACTTACGGCATATTTGGCAGGTACATCTATCCTGTCCGTGGGTAGAAGCGGACCCTCTATTTTCTCTGACTTTTAAAGACTTTTTAAAAATGGTTTTCACCATTCGATAACTAATATATGAGGCTACTAAATTGTATTCTTCGGGTCGAGGACTAAAAAATATATAAAACAAAGGGCCGGCTTTTAAGCGAAAAATTACAGGATTCTAAATAAAATGCTTTATTCACCAAAAGCCGGCCCGTAGCCTTACATATTTTAAACCTCGGCACAAAGGATGCCATTTTTAGCCTGATTTACAGCCATTTAATAGTAAAATCGTTTTGCAAATAAGATGGGAAAAATCAGAGAAAAGTGGTTTTTTTTAGAATGTCACTAGACCGATTTTTTTGACCTGTTTCATTCATCAAAAAGTTTTTTGAAATTTTGCTTTTATATCACGATTGAAAAGATTTTTCAATTCAAACAACACCTACAAATTTTAAAAATAAGTCAAAAAATAAATGAGGACATAGCTTTAATTCCCACCCTAAATACACATAAATTTTAGTGCCTTTTAAATCCTTAATTTGACTAATAGAAAGCAAAATAATGAAGGCACAGCTGCCCAAACAAGCAAAGCACTCTCCCTCTCTACTCCATTCAAATGCTGCAAACACCTCTATCCAAACAATTTAGGCAAAGCAGAGGCAATTCCAAATATAAAGCAAGTGCCATTTCTTTTTTAGCGCTAATAAAATATTTTTCTTGCAGAAAAATAACGATTTTTTGATTAAAATCAAAAAATTCATTTGCTAACACACAAAATAATTTGCATTTTCTAAAAAAAAGTTAAAAGAAGACATCTTGGTCCCAGAATACGTTTTATGAGCTTTCAGTTTTCTAACGAGATACAGTCCAGTCAAGATTTAACGAAAGCCCTCGAGGTAGTTCTCGTCTTCAGTCCGACATTTTTTTTGCCAAGTGTAATTGACCAGACTAGTCCGAAATATCGAAAATATTTTGATTTTATCGTTCATTTTTGTAAATGGCCACAGTTTTATCGGAAAGGCTCATGCCTTTAGATATAACTAAAGCCTTTTCTGAAAAAGTGAGAGAGGTGCTGATTTTTTTGGTAAGACTGTTCCCATTTACAAAAAAGATCGTCAAAAATCGGTATCCGTGCGATTTTCAAACCACACTAACCAAAGATAACTGGCAGAATGTTTCTAAATCTAGGCAAAAAATTGTGGGATCTTCGGCGGGAACGAACGGCCTTCCAAGTAAAGTAAATTACATGGCTTGGCTTAGCCCAATCAATAACTTCAAATCAGAGCCTAAAACAGCAAGCCAAGGAAAATCAATTGAGGATATAAGAGGAAGAGGACATCCTGTCCCAACAGTTATCCTCCTGCCCAACCACAGGGTAAGTAGTAGGAGAGTAGTAAACTGTGTGGGTGAGCCTGCCCCACCCACCCGCTAAATGGCTTGGCTTGACCTTTGTATATCCCTTGCTAGGTCAATGGCAGGGAAGAGGGAGGCGAGACCATTGTCTGACTGAACGATAGAGGAACAAGGAAGTGGGAGCAGGTCATTCACTGGTGCGATCCATAAATGTATGATGATGGCCGGGACTGACTGACACACTCCACACTAATCCACTTTGGATACAAAGGAAAAATGGGACATGCACCAAGTGGGAATCGAACTGGGATACTGGCCGAATAGTAAAAAGGGCTTAAAACACATATTTAGAGAAGTTTTTATAAACCTGCTAAGTTTTTTCAGTCTTTTTGACCAAATAACAAAAAAATTTGATATTCAAAACTTTCGTTGTGTCAAAAATTTCTTTTCTAATCTGATTAACCAAAAATATTTTAAAAAAGCTAATTTTTGTTTATTGTATCTGTCGAGTCTATTAACCAAAAAATCTATGCCCCAAAAATGCTCTAAAAAATTAAGGTGCTTAAGAAAATAAGACAATATTTGTGTGTGGGGCCTTTGTTTGAAGCGCATTTTTGGCTAAATTAAAAAAAACCAACTCCCATTCTTCCACTTAGATAAAAAAAACACCCCTAATCAGATGGTTTGGCTTCCTTAGCTGATTTCTCAAAAAAATTAAACGGGGATTTTGGGAGACCGAGGCAAACTGATCTGCGACTACAGGTTGCTGGATCCAGCGGATTAATTGAGTATCGCATCAACTAATGTTTGGATTCAGATCAACAGTCTGGTTTGAGTACAAGACTAGACACATAAAGTGGCAGATGTGTGAGGTAGCGAGCAGGCATCATCACTTATCCTCTGTCTAGCAGAGAGAATGGCAGAAAAGAGAGGGCAACAGGTTTTCCTTCTGATCATTTAGGGTATGCCTGTGTCATTCACCTACGCCCCGTGCTCAACTGTTGTATGTACTGGCTTTGTCTGCAGCTGTCCTTGCCCAAGATAGGCATCGGCATTGACAAAAGTGGGAAGAGGTAGGAGAGAAGGAAATTTGGGTGTTTTTGGTTGATCGATATCTTCTATATTTATTTTTGGGTGAAAAAGAAAATTTTTTGAATAAATGTGCAAAATCTGAATGATCACATTTGACGCAAAGTTTGCTGAAATCTCAGATTTTTCAATTTATGATTTTTACAAAAAAAGTGTTCAGGGGGAGGGGCTGTTTCTAAAGTTTGATTATTCGCCAAGTAAACAGTACAAACAGATCCTGTTCTGCTCTAAAAGTAATCGACTACAATTTAAGGAGCACTTAGACTGCCTCCCACCCAAGCCAACCTTAGGCCGCCTACCCGATTTAGCTTGGGGTATCGAGGCAAAACTTTTAAAAACTTTTTTTAACCAAAATTTTTTTTGTATGAAAAGGATTTAACAGCAACGCTCTCATATTTTTTTTTCAAATAAGGACATTTGCTCAAAATAAGGACATTTAAGGGCATTTCTCCAGGATTTACTATTTTATCCGGTGCTTATTGCTCTTTTAGTGCTGAAAAATAAGATTTTGACTGAAAATTCCTTTCAAATTTTAGAATCCCAAAATAAGGACAAATCTTATAAATAAGGATGTCTGGGAGCCTTGTTTAACAGCGAAAATTAACAGTTTGTTCAAACTGTTGCGAAAAAAACAGCTGGATCAAGTGGGTGGCCTAGGATGAACTTGAGTGGGTGGCCTATAGTCTAATTTAGCACAGTTTAATAAACAACTCTCGCAGTTTTCACCATCTTAAGCAATCGCAATCAGCCAGAATTAATTAGCTGATTTTTTTTGTCGTCTACAACAGAGTGATTCACAGGTTAGCTGTCTGAATTGCTGGAAGAACATCCAAAAGAATATTCAAATGAATATTTCTGATAGAATAAAAGAAGGGAAATTTTTTACCAAAAACCTATTCATATATGTTGAAACACTAAGAATGCAACCGAAATAGAGACATTATCGTTGCTGGGGTAAAATTCAAACGTGGGTATATGCATTCTCAACAGCACAAAATGTTGTATTTTCACATTGTTGTTCCAGACAAAAAGGGTTTCAGCTTGTTTGTAAAACAGCCGATCGAAATTATTCTTATTGTTGTGGTTAGGCACAAATTTAATTGCTTCAGCAAAAAATGGATGAAAATAGCAATAGCAATTTCTTCAATTGGTCACACTAGAACGTATAGTTAAAAGAAAATTGATTGGGAAAAAGATGCACACGATCTTTAACTCCTGTTAGATTTTATTTAGGGTAGTATGAGGGCAAGTAAATTAGCTCAACCCAGTTCCAGCGTACCTAGTTCTTTCGGGACCCGAGTATACACACTTGATCATTTTGTTAAAAAAAAGTAAGCATACGGAATCATAAGCGCTCAGGCAGTCAGCCGCTCTTATGCTACCCTAATTTCAACTTAAAAGACCATTAACACGGCCATGGCGATTTCGACTTTTTGAATTGGCGGGCGACAGCCAAATCACTCCAAAATTATTTTTCTAATTATTTTTCTTTTCCATTCTTTTCCACAGCTATTTAAAATTTTTACAATAATTTGAACCATCAAATAGTGGAGCCCAACGTTGCTTGGTATTGCCATATTGGACAGCATGCGAGACTTCGGCGCTACTTGAATATACCGCACGCAATAATTTAGGCTTAGGTGAAAAAGGCTTAGGTTTAAGCTCAGGGCCTAGCCGTCACTAACAAGGGCTTTTGCACAATTTTTTTCAAAAATGGTGGTTTTAGGTAGCTTCAAAAAGTTATTGGGGAGGGCATATTCTAGTAGCTTTTTGGGAGGGGTATATTCCTGTAGCGTCGAGACTTCCATGGTGTTATAACATGTCTAGAATAATAAATAAAATTTAAATTGTAAAATTCAAATAGAAAAATTATTTAATCGATATTTTTCGGAGTAATTCAGGTGTCTTTTTTGAATTCAAAAAGTCAAAATTGCTATTAGCCGTAGACGGTAATAGCCCTCCAGTCATTCAGTAGCACAAAAAGAAGTACAAAAGAATCTGATGTGGATAAAAATGGGATGTTTAACCAAGTAATTTTGTGCTGACTCAGCACTGCCAAATAAAAGAAATTTTCAAAAAATGAGTGGTAAACGCGAAAAATGTATGTTATGCAAACATACATTTGCTTGGTGGGTGTATGCATTTTCGCCACATATGGAACACCAGGAGAGAGAGAAGTAGTAATATTATAGTCTGTTTGTTTATATACACACATCAATATGCAGTGCCACTAAATCAAGCTACAAATAAACAAATTCACGAAAATAATGATATTTGTAGTGATCGACCTGAAAAGTGTTTGCAGTAGTGGTGTAAGGCTAAATACCGTTATGCTCCTCCAGAAAATGTGATAAAAACAAATATAGTTGACTCTTTCAATTTTTAAGACTTTAAAATTCTTTCAATTTTGTTTTTAATCAATAAAATTGAGGGTACATGGCTAAAACAAACTGATCTCCCTTTTATTGCCAGTGAAGTCCAGCAAATAACCGTTGATAAGTCCAGTAAATGTGTCTGTCAATTTGGTGGTCTACACTGTCAAATATGTGCAATAACAGTGGAAATAAGTTAGTGTAAAAAATGGCCCACTTTGTTGTGGCAGAGCCACTATATACTCGACCACCAAGCTGTTTTAAATAAATGGCAGATGTTTGACAGCGGCATATCAAAAACGTCAAAATAGCAAATCAGGCTTGGCATTCTGTTGTTAGTTTTAAGTGCTTTTTGGAATTTCTTTATTGTTACAGTCGAAATTCTTTGAAACATAATGCGAAGACATGTTACCCACTTGGAACAGACTATTTTTTCGGTCCCTCTTTTACTATTTCTGCTTGAACATCTGATCAGAAAAATCTCACGGATTCTGATTTCGCTGATTCTTCTTGAATAAGACAACAATTTTGGGATTTTTTAAGTAAAAACTCTTCACGGCTCTATCACAATTGTAATAGTAAATGTAAGTGTAAATGTTTTTGGTATTGTGAACACCCTTTGCATTTACACTTTCACTGACCCCTTCACAATACGAATGTAAATGTAAATGCAAATTAAATAAAGTATTTTCATAGAATAGTAAAAGTGCTCTATTGATGACGAGTAGTTCAATGATAGTTATAAAAACTTGAAAATTTGGTTTTTGGGTAAAAACTAAACTTTTGGAAATAAAAGTAAGGATAAAACAAAAAATTTCATCTACATTTACATTCGTTTTGTGAAGGCATACATGGAACTGTAAGTGTAAATGTAAATATTTTTGGTATTTTAAAGACACCTCACACTTACATTTGTGATGGAGCCATAAGTCAAATGCCTAATAATCAAATGCTATCAAAATTTTGTAAACATGAGCGTACTACAGCAAAATCATAATTAAAAGCAAAGATTTATCAAAACTATAAATGAATTATTTTTTATAAATTTAAAATCTTTAAAAAATTGTCTCTAACAAAGATCTCGGTTTGGTCTTTTGACGTATTTGACAGGCCGTAAAAATATAATTACTTCATTTTTGGATTGATGAGTTTTGTTTTTGTATTAAAGAAGATGGATGCAATCGAGTAATATTACTGGTAAAATTAAAGAAGTAACGAGTATAACAGCAGCCCCCGTAGCAATAACAAAAAAAATATCCATAAACTAGAGTCTGCAGGCGCCTATCGGCGCCTATGCCGTTTGAGAACATTAGTGGCTCGGGCACTATCCCTGTGGTTCGGGAACATTAGTGGTTTAATATTACATTAGTATTTCGGGTAGATTAATCTTTCGAGTGCGTTAATGGTTAGGGCAGATCATCCACCTTATCTGTTAACCCACCTAATCTTCCTCGCCAACCTTCGCCTATCCTCGCCTATCCTCGCGCATCCTCGCCTACCCTTGCCTGTTCTCGGCTACCCTTGCCTACCCTCGCTTATCCTTGTCTACTATAACGTACACCTGACCTGGTCCCCAGGGTGTACGTTATATCAACGTTTTACTGTAGAGATTCCACCTGAACACTCAACTTTACTATCTGGCTACCTAACCACCCTAACTGGCCATATAAAAAGTGTTTGTGCTTAAAAGAAAGCCAAGATGTTGTTCTTGAGCCTCCTCAGAGATATTTAACATTAATTTGTAAAAGACCGCCAAAAATCGGTCTCGAACACGAAAATTCACCCAATATCCAGGCAAAAATACACCATCTCCAATTCGGAGGGACTTACAAACTTTTTTTAAGGCCACCTCATTTTCGCGGTTATGTGCTCAAAAGACCGCTAAAAAGTTGAATTTTAGGGTTCTGGAAAGATATCTGATAACAGATGGCAAAAACACGCAAAAAATACACCATTGCCAATTTGGAGGGGCTTAAAATTTTTTTAAATCTACCTCATTTCTCCGGTTATGTGCTTAAAAGACAGATAAGAAGTTGAATTTTAGGTTTCCGGAAATATATCTGACAAAAGATTTAAAAAACTGGCCGAAAATCGGTCTTGAACACAATAGATTCAGAGATGCGTGAACCCCCATCCATCCCAAATACTATATAGAGATATCCATAACAATAACAAAATACTATCCACGGATAAGCAAATTTGCGGACTTTTTAAACGAAAAACTCGCCAACGAAAAATTCGTTTTAGCGGCCCCCTATGGCTAGTTTCTAGGTGGACAGTTAAAATAGAATTTTAGTTTTTCGTTGGCAAGTTTTGCCATTGGCAAGTTTCCGCCGTTAGCGTTTCCGCCGTTGGCGAGATTTGACGTTGGCGAGTTATGGCGTTGGCGAGGCGGTTGCGTCCCAAAAATTTCGTTATGCATGTTTTTTCATGCATCCAAAGTCACACAATCTCGAGTGATTGTGTACTCATCTCAACCCCAATGCCATAAAAGGGCATAGGAGCTAACCTACGAGATAAACTATTCAGTCCACTCTTGATTTAGTGTAACCCCAAAAACTTCGTTCCCACCTAGGCTTCGACACTTTTTTACGCCTATTTTAAAAAACTTTCACCAGATCTGATTCGTCATTCTAATCAGAAAAATCGCATGGATTCCGATTTTGCGTTCTTTTTTGTGAATGGCAATAGTTTTGCCGAAAAGAGCGCGCCTCTGGATTTATTGTGGCCGCTTTTAAAAAATTGCTGCACCATACCGAGAGGCGCGGGTCTTTTCGACAAAACTGTTGTCATTCATAAAAACAATCGGCGAAATCGGAATCCTTGCGATATTTTCGATAAGACTAGCCAAAGACAACTGGCAAAAGCATTCAAAATCTGGGATAAAAAAGTGTCAAACTCTAGTTGAATTACGTAAAAGGCTGTTAACTGTTATCGGTTGTTATCTTTCTGTATTGTAAATCGATTATGCTCTAACGGGTGTTCAATGAGTTTCCGGGCAAACTTTGAGGCCTCTGGTATTTATCAAAGTTATGTTATTATTACATTATAAAAAATCGGTTTGTTGAACTATTTCTCCTCTTTTAAATGCAGTATCACTTTCTCCCCTGTGTGTGAGAAAAACTGGCAAACCGCAATAATAAACAAAGTGACAGAAAAATAATTTGGGGAAAAGCATTTTGGGAAATTGATGATCAATTTCATCACTTTAAATCTTCGAAAGTATAATTCAGGGGTCAGCACTTCATCAACATCTTAGCACTATATTGTAGCGTCATTCAAGAGCCACAAACCCATTCTAGATAATAATTTTTGAAAGTCTGAGTGTTCTGATATGGCCTTTTGAAAAAAATCAATTTTTTGAATAAATGACTGAAATCCGAAAAATTGGAAAAACTGGTTTTTCGTCATTTTTTAAAGAAATCGATTCTTTCTAAAAATTTTACACCTTGACACTCGGATTTTCAAAAATTATTATGTAAATTGATTTTTGTAGCTCTTAAACAGCGCTACAACATGGTGCTACAATGTGTTTGACAAACTTAATACTTAATTAAATGGATTACCAGTTAAAGTGATAAAAATGATCGTCCTGCTTTTCCCAAAAAAAATCTGTCCCCTCATGTTTTTGTGGTTTGCCAGCTTTTCCTAACACAAAAAGGAATGTGATACCGCATTTGAAAAAAGATAAAAAGCGCAACAAAAATGTCTTCTTGGGATTTTGTAATAACACAACTTTAAAGGCTAACAGAGGCCCTAAAGTTTGTCCGGGAACTTATTGAACACCCACCACAAGGTAGAAAGAGGGCAGGGGTGATTGGTTATTGGGTGTCGGGACAGCGTTCTGTTCCGATCTCCAATTCCCGAACAAAATCATTGTTTCCTCAATGGGAATTAACTTTAATAGATTGCGAAGTTCTTTTCGATCTTATGTTGAATTTCAGGCTGTGAGGGCTTCTCGTAAAGTCCAATTGCATTCCATATTGTCTTCAGCCTGGGCGAAAACTTTTGGTTGCCAGCATCTAACAGTATTTTAGGTCATCAAAGATAAGAGACATCTTGCCAGTTTTAGACAATTCTTGTGTGATTTAGATTTTTCAGTTTATTGACTTTTAAACAAAATTGGCAGAAATCACACATTTGGCGTTCTGTTTAAACTTCTAAACAAATACTTCTTTTACAAATTCTTTTTTTGGTGCTGTGAAAATCAGTATTTCCTGTTTGGTTTGTGGGTGTATCTTTCTGAGTCAGCCAGCAAAGGGCTTATTATACTATCTCTCATATTGATTGAAAAAAAAAGAAATAAAAGCAGTTTATTTATTATTTTTTCAATCCATTTTTGTGTTTCCATATCTGAAATAGCCTATTAATTGTTTTATATATTGCAGTTTTTAGAATACAAAAGCAAACGAGCAATTTCTTGAGTTAGTGCATTGAGTGAGTGTATGTTGTCATATTTAAGCTTTTTCTTGTTGAGCGCCAGTACTCTTTTTGCTGTCTGCATGTCTGACTCCGGGATGACTGGCGGATGGACTGAACAGGATGTCGCTAGCGATACCGTCAAGGTCAGCATTAAACTTTAGAGGAATTTTAGTGATTTGTAATATATATCTGTACATAATCTCACACGAATTTTTTTTCAAAGGTCGAGTTTGTCTTTAATCTTTGCTGGTGTAACTTATATCAAAGCACTGTCTCAAACAAAAAATAAAAGAGTGGAATATGCGCGCACTAACTTACCTCTGAGATAAACCTAAACAACACAGAAACTTTTTTGGATTGAAAAAACTAAAAGAGCATACTTCTCACATAAAAAAGACAATACCTAGTGCCGGATCTAACCCCTGTCGTTTTTTTTTTTATTTTTTAGATTGTGCTCAGGGTAAGCCAGTTTAAGTTAAAAAAATAATCCGCAAATTACAAAATAGTAGGAAAACTATATTTTTAAACCCGTCCTAATATATGTTATCAAATCACAAGTCAAAAACAACAGGGGGATCGAGTCAAAAAAGGGTAGGATCAGGCACTGGATCCAAAGGTGCTAACATATTTTTGTTCAAGCTTTGGCTATTTTTGGAAGGGCGCTGAATAAGGGAAGTTAGCCAATAAGTAGTCTAAAATCAGCATTTTTAGACTTTTCAACTAATTTTTTCCCAATAATCTCATGTTGGAGCTTCAGTAGTTTTGATTTGCCTAACTTCTTCATTTAAAAGTAGTGTAAATTGAATTTTTTTAAATGAAAATTTACGGGTCGAAACAACTCCGCTACGAGGATGGGCCACCCAGTACACTGGAACATAAAATAAAAATTGCCACTTTAAATATTTTCTTTTAGGAGTTGGCTCACAAAACTGTCCAGAAATTCAATACTCAATCTAACGACATGTAAGTTATATTTAAAATTGCCCCACTGCGTATTTAAAATAATATCCCGTATTTCCTCTAATAAGCCGACACCTCTAAAAGTTGGCCATGAAATATAATTTAGTACAAAATTGTACAGTCGAACCTGGATAAACGGACACCCTATGGTCACCAGTGATGGGTAAGCAGGCAATTTTTGCCCCGGCACCGCCCCACGTCCCAGTGATTTCAGACCTTCGCCCCGGCACCGACTCATGCCCGAGGCAAACTAAACCACCGCCCCGGCACCGCCCCACACCAGGGGCGGCGCAAGATTATCGCCCTGGAACCGCTCCATGGCCTGGGGCGGGGCTCCCCGGGCGCACCGGATTATGAAGCATTGCCGGTGGTTTTTTCAAGCTGTTATTATTCTTCAGCCAGTTCATAAGGCCAATTTTAATTGAAATTTTAAAAATTGAAGCCTTCTTGTAGAGTTTAGGACAAACTAACAGGCTCCGAAACGCCCCATACTCCGCTCCAGTCCAACACTTTGCCTTCGCCCCGCCCCGGCCTACCTTTTTTCGCCTCCCGGCACCCCCCACGCCCCAAGGCAAACCAACCCACCACCCCGCACCGCCCCGGGGCGGGGCGGTGCGAGGCGCCCGGGCGGGGCGGACTCATCACTGATGATCACCCAATTTGGTCAAGTGAACGACATTTATTGAAAAACATACCCCCGATAAACGGACACCTTTCGTCGGTCCCGATGGGTGTCCGTTTATCCAAGTTCGACTGTACAAAAGTTCTGTTTGTATTTGATTCGTATTCCTTTTTTATCCAATTCAATGATCCGCAGCTTTTACGAATCAACTTTTAATCCCGAGATCGTTTACATTCAATTATCCTCAGGCCTATTGATTCCACCTGCAGATAATTCATGAAACTTTTTCAAGATTACGCTGGGCAATACTGTTAAGATTAGCCAAAAATATATTGAAAAAGAAAAAACGGAAAGAATATATACGAATATAAGTATGAAGTTTAAAAGAAGAGGGAAAAATTAGATTGGCAGGCTGGTTCCGCAAATGCGAGACACAAGACCGGCTAATAAAATAAGGCTTGACCAGTAAGATAATTATTGTGATTCTTTATTGAGGTTCTATTTGATTCCGGTGGAAATTGTCAGTGCCAAGTCTCAAGTTGTGGCGGGAATACAATACGAGCTAAAAATCAAGGTCGGCAAATCCAGCTGCAAAAAAAATGTGAGTGGATTTGAATTTATTTGCAGTCTCAAAGCTAGCTCATATAAAAAGTGCGCTTGGTTTTTCTTGGTATATTACAGAAGCGTCAATTTTGTTATAATTCTTTAATTTTCGGCTTTTTGCAATAACCGAAAAATTTCTATTATTTATACTTGGGCCAATATTATCGGCAATTTTCCATTTTAAGTTTTTTTATATAAACTCGCAAGCATATCTAATTTTTTTAAGCAAGTTTCCGCTGATGAATTTGACCCAAAAAAGTGCGAAGAAACTAGTGAAAATGATCGCAAGGTTAATTTAAATCTGTAAAATATATAGAAGACAAAATCTAAAACTTAATTCACAGGTCATCACTGCTCGGATTTGGAAAAAGGAATGGGAAAACTTCGAGGAAATCACATTTGTCGATGACGATGAATAAAGGAACAATTGGAACTTGTCTATCATCGTGCTTGTTTTGTAATTCACTGCTACATACTGGATTTTTACTACAAAACAACAAATGTGATATTAATAAATGATCTTTATAATTCTGGACATTTCAGACAATAAACATTTATTCAGAATTTCATTTGTTATGGTTGTTTTTTGTTGACTTGAAAATTTTATAAGAAAGACTTTGTGGTTAGTGTTTTTGCCGCGGACTATATAAGCATACCAAAAAACATATATGAAACTGATAAGCACAACTAAAAATAGAGAATTGATTTGACCGTTGTTTTGCCAGTTTAAGATGATGACTTTGAACCAGGACTCTCAAACTCACTACTGTACAACATATATAACTTACTTTGCTCAAAAAATGTACTTGTTGCTTTCTTCTTTGCCTATTACTTGAGAGTTTTCGTGTCGTTAGAGTCATTTAAATGACCCTAAAATACCCTATTTCCTCAAATAACTTCCTTCAACTTTGGGGATCAGTGGCTCAGGGCGGAGTGAATATTTGTAAAACTGTTTGTCGCATTTTCTTAGCTCCCACAAGCTCTATTGATTTCACTTTTAAGATATTGTTTCTCGTAATTATCTGCGAATCTCGTGATTAAGCTCAATTTGTTCGAGTTTTTGGTGATCCGAAATGTAGAATCTTTTTTATGAGAGTAAATTCAATATGTGGATTTTTTCAATTTTTAGGAAAAAGGTTAGCTGAGGTTTCCGTCACAGGTTACGGTATTCACTCTAATAGCTCTGAAATTTCCAATAGTTCGACAGTCTCTAACAGTCTTGCGGAATCAACCGGTTGATTCGCCGGTGGGTTACCGATTGATAACCTTCATCAACCGGTAATAAATCAACCGGTCGATGGTTGAGGTGGCGCTGGATAGGCTAAGAATCCTAATCGACCGGTTGATTAACCGGAAAACAATCAACTGGTTGATGGTGGATGTGGCGGTTGATAAAGTCCAGGCCACGGCGTGTCAAACACGTCAAAAGACCAAATCGAGATCTTCGTATAGAGACAAATTCGTTTTGAAAAACATTTTGTATTCATTTTTTTTTTGTTTTTTTATCATTTTATGTTTTTGGTTTTAACTTTGCTTAGGTAAGCTGTGTTCGATTTTTTTTTTTTTTTATCATTTTATGTTTTTGGTTATAACTTTGCTTAGGTAAGCTGTGTTCGATTTTTTTTGATACCACAGGAAAGCTCTAAGTTTGCTGTTTTGTTTTGAAAAAAATTAAGCTCTTTTATAAATGTAAAAAAGTTAAAAAAATTAAAAGTTCGAATTTATCGGTTTGGCAGAGTCAAGATGCTAACTTAAAAAACTTATTTCTGAATAATTCTCTGCTAAAAAAATTTTCTGTCTGGCACGATCGTAGTACGTTCACTCAGCTTTCTTATGCACATCACAGATATTCCAAATGTGCAGTTCTCATCGAGAAAGTGGACGATTTAGCAAAAAAAAATTCCAGGTATTTCAAGTGTGTTTTGGCCTGCAACTCAGTCATGATTATTCTTAAACCCTGTGCTGATGCTCTTGTTGGATAGCCAAGAGACCAAAGATCATTTTGACACCAAACTTGTAAATAAAACATGAAAAAATGGGGTAAAAAATAGGGTATGCACCCAAACGGGTTGAACCTATGACTGAGACAATGCGTATATAAAAGTACGCCCTCCTTTAAATAGGATAAATTGAATTTGAAACAGACTTTTTAGACGAGAAATATCCATAGAAAATTAAAAAAAACAGTTTTATGAATATTTAGTGCGTAAAATTGAGCATATTTTTGTCAATGGTATTTGAAAATGAAAAACTATTTTGAATTTTCATTAAAACAGAACGCCGAGCCCGATTTGGTCATTTGACGTGTTTGACACGCTGTGAGGCGTCGACAAGACTGGTCTCCAATAACTCGACACCCCACAGGGTGATTCGAAAATAACGTGACAGCCTCCAATAACTTGACAGCCCCCAGTAAAGATTTTATCTTCACTGTATTGATTTATCATGAAAGCTCAATTTTTTTATTATTTGGCTGCTAAAATAGGCGAAAATAAACCAGTGAACCTTTCAAACGTCTAGGATGAAATAAAAACAATCAGGCCAACAAAGTTCAACTCATATACAAAGGAATTTAACGTGAGTAAGTGCGCAGAAGCCATTTCCAACAATAGTGATGCTAAAAAAATTTAAATTAACCGCAGCTTGGTCATTAACTGAAGGGTCGGCTCAACTTGCAAGGGTATTAATTTTTTCTATAATACAGTTGACGCTCTATATAAGATACCCCCCCCCCCCCCGTAAGTTCGTTCACACCTAGGGTCTGAAATGTTTTGCCAAATGTGATTTGTCAATATAGTCGGAAATATCGCAAGGATTCCGATTTTGCCGATCGTTTTTGAGAAGTTATATAGTTTTGCCATTTTTACCCGCAACACTCCATATAAGATCCCCCTTTTTAAGATTTGTGGTATCTTATATGTAGCGTTGCGGGTGAAAATGTCCAAACTATATAATTTCTTAAAAGCGATCGGCAAAATCTAAATCCTTGCGATATTTCCGACTAGACTGACGAATCACATTTGGCAAAGCATTTCAGAAATCAGGTTAAAAAAGTGTCGGGCCAAGGCGGGAACGAACTTCAGAAGTTTATCTTTCTAGAGAGCGTCGACTGTAACTAAAGTTAAATTTTAAGTGTGGTTTTGTTAGAAACCAAGTTGAAAAATCCGTATAGGAGTTTAATGATTAGGGAAAAAATTTTAATTTCCGGGCAGCACCTGTTATTGGATTGCCTTGTTGGATGACTTGTTGACAGCCGACTACTTGCTTCGAACATTTAGGAGATCTTTTTTTTGGCAAGCGAATGCTAGTATGGTTGCAAAGCCGTTCAAAAGTCGCTTTATCAAATTGTTTACGACCGTTAATTTTATTTTAGACTGTATCATGATGGGAATTCAAAAAGAGCTGACAAGTACTTGGAGGATGACTGACGCTTCCAGTGCAAGAGATCGGCTAAGCCAATTAAATCAATGACGGAAAATTCGGTTTTTTTGGTAAAGAAAACAACAATTAGTGAATAAGTGAAAAAGGTTGAAAAAAGGTTTAACTAGAGAAAATACTGTTTTTATTTTTTTTCCTATCACTTTTGGTATTTGTTAGCAAAAAGTATCATTTATTTTGTTTTTCATTAAAATTTCAATTAATAATGCTGATTTATTGAAACAACAGGCTACAAAATACAGTAAGGAACTTCAAGCTGTGGTTCTTTGAAGGCACAACAAAGGCAACGAACAAACTCGTCGATCATACGTTGTAACACCAGTCCAGCCTCGAGACAATATTCTCGTTTTTGATCCTAACCTCTTGCAGACGCCCACACTCACTCATTTTATGTTTCTTAAAAAATTGTATAAAGAATCATTTTTTCAACTTTTGTCTTACTTAATTTTTTTACGCCTTTTTAGCCTGACAATCTGGAATTCGGATTTTTTCAAAACCTTTTTTTTTATCAATTTTATGTTTTTCTCACATCGAGTTCTTGCTCAGCATGGTCAATTTTTTTATAGCAGTGCCCTTTGAATTCAAGTGTCGTTGTCAAATTTTCATTTCCGTTCAAGACAAAAATATTTAGACTTGGAAAAATTGGTGCATAGACGTTTCTCGAAAATGAAACTTTTTTCATTTTCGAGAAACGTTTCTCGAATTTGAAACTCAAAAGAGTAAAATATCTCTAAGGGTATATTATGGAGATACTTATTTAGACATATTAAGGGTATTTGGCCGCTTCGCGGCCAAAGACCAGCACACTCCACATTGCAAGGATAGGGGTACATACATGTGTTAACCCCTGACCCTTGCAATGTGGAATATGCTAGACTTTGGCCATCACATTCAGCCAAACACCCTTGATATGTCTAAATAAGTATCTCCATATATACCCTTAGAGATATTTTACTCTTTTGAGTTTCAAATTCGAGAAACGTTTCTCGAAAATGAAAAAAGTTTCATTTTCGAGAAACGTCTATACCCCGAAAAATTCTATATTTGAATATTTATTTTTTGTCTTGAATGAAACGAAAATTTGACAACGACTCTTAAAAACAAAGAGCACTTTCTTGAGCAAATCGACCATGCTAAACACGAATTTGGTGTTGGAATTTTTTCAAGAAAAGCTTTTCAAGACACTTTTTGTTTGTTTCACAACTTAACGGTCTCTGCAAAAATTTCTCATGCTATTAGTAAAATTGTAAATTTTTCAAGACGCCCTTTTTCGATTTTTCTAATTTTTTACACGCCATAATTTTGTAGTATATGGGCAAACAACATACTATTGAAAATCTTAGACAAAGGGATTTTTATGAGCATAAAAGAAAATGCTGAGCTGCATTAATTCACTGTTCACCAGCCTGAAGAAAAAAACCATCCATTTTTTAAAGAGTCGCTGTAAAAATCGGGGTTTTCAGGGCATTGTACTCTAGCGAGGAGGTCCTATTTTGCAATATTCGTGCTCAGGAGGTCTGAAGGCCCCCAGAAAGTCCAACGTTACAGTCAAAAATTCTCGTGTTAAGACATCGTAGAGTTAACTGTAAATTTCGAATTTCGGTTAACTGAATTGTATAAAAGTCGCCTCGATAGAGCAGTGCCTACGCGTTTGCGTTAAATGTTCCAAAATGGTGCGCAGGTTCGATCCCGCATGCCTTCATTGCTCTTTTTTTGGCTAAGACTTATAAGACTTTTTTGAAAAAAGCATGGTTTCCGAAAATTTGCGGTTCGCATTGCAAACCATATTAAATGCATATACGGAAACAAATTTGGCTAGACTTTACTTGACCAACGGCTGACCCACTTTTGAGGTGAATTTTGGAAAACCGATTGCATATTCGTGTTTTTCGACCGCCATTTATCAGTGACACAGTCATCAGATTCTGTGAAAGTTCGATTTGCCTTGGTCCCCCAAGGTAAAAATTTAGGAAAATTTAAAAAATATATTATTTTAAATTGGCGCCAAAACATTTTAAAACAGATTAAGAGCTGCATTGGGAGAAAGGAAATAAAAGAGGGCCACTAATCACGGTAGACCCAATAATAAGAAGATGTTGAACACATTTTTGAATACTGGAGCCTACCGCATAAAGAAACTCTGGTATGCATGCTTTTTCATGCATCCAGAGACACTTTCGAGTGATTTGCGTCTAAGGTATGTGGGTGTGCGCATCTCAACCCCATGCAACCAAGACCCCTGCGCCCCCGAAGGTTAGAGAGTTAGACATGCGCGCACTCACTAACCTTAGACATGATTCCGAGAAGTACTCTCGATCAAAAAATGCATATAGAGGCTTTTTTTGCCACGGCCCATGTTGAAAAACATGGTAAGACAGCCAAAATATGGCAATATTCACTGTTTTATCGTTTTGCCACAAAAGTGGCCCTTTTATTCCCTTCCTCTCCAAATACAGCCCTTAATCCCTTTTAAAATGTTTTGGCGACAATTTAAAATAATATATTTTTTTTAATTTTTCCAAAATTTTACCTGGGAACCAAGGCAAATCGAATTTTTTTTCACTTTCACAGAATATAATGACTCTGTCCCGGATAAATCGGGTCGAGAAACACGATTATGCAATCGGTTTTCCAGTATTCACCTTGAAAGTGGGTCAGGCGTGGGGGTGGGGGTCAAGTAAAGTGTTACCACAAATTTCATTGCTTTTCTTTACTGTGCTTTGAAGTGCGGATGCGGACGAAAAACGGATCATTGTGTGCAGGGTGGGGTGAAAAAATTCGGCCATTTTTATAAATTTTTGTCAGGGGCTTCCGCGCACCGGTGAAACCCAAAAAATTTTTTGAGGTTTCAACCAACCAATTTAAAAAAGATAAGGTCACAAAGGTTATTACACTTTGTAAAACAGTTTTATTAGTAAGAAAATAGCAAAAGACAATACAATAAAAAAGTGCAATAACAGTACTACTCCATGAAAAAGTAAGAAATGGCCGGGTTTTTTTGCCCCACCCTGTACGTAGCGTAACCGAGCCGACACTCCATGGAAATTCAATCAATGTTTTGCAGGGTTTTTTTTTTTTAATTATACTTTGCGAGAAAAAAGGTCAGTCAAAAACACCAACTTAACCTTATTTTATATCTGTTTTAGAAGAGATAAATGTTCACAGCTTTTGATTTCTTCGTTTTTGGCCTTTTCCTGTTGTTATCCTTAGCCGTGGGTGCCTACCATGCAGTCAAAGCTAGCTTTCAAAAAAATCATGCTAAAACAGCGGAGTTCTTGACGGGCGGAAAGCAGTTGCCAATATTACCTGTTTGCCTTTCTCTACTCACCACATTTATTAGTGGAATTGCTTTATTGGCTGTTCCTGCTGAGATATATCTTAGAGGTCAGATTTGTAAATTATTTAAATAACATTGAAAACTGACAAAAAAAGTATGCGGCTTTTAGGATTTGCGATGGGCATATCACACATAACTAACGCCTTCACTTTTCTTTTTATTGGCATTTTTTTCATTCCAATCTTCTATAAATTACAGGTACACATTTTAATGAATTTAATAACACATTTAAATAAAGTGCTGAATTCGGAAAACCCACGCCAGTCGATTTTGGAACAGCAACCTCCCCCCTGCATTTTGCTTCGATTCCTCAAGCTATTTTTCAAATAAATTTGTAAAGCTAAAAATAGAAGCAGTTAAAACAAGAAAAAATAAAATAAAGATTAAAAAAATGAATCAAATTGAAAACTCCCGACAAATGTGTGAAATTTCCCGACTAATTAATTAATTTTCCCGGCAAATTCGAATTTGTCTAAAAGTAATGAATTTTCCCGACAAATCTGTGAAATTTCCCGACAAATGTGTGAAAGTTCCCGGCAAATACTTTAATTATAATGTTTAACTGGTTGTGTGTCGGCTGCCTTGTTTCTTGTTTCAGACAAATTACTTGAAATGACTTAGGTAATACTTTTAGAGATGCAATTCCAAGCTAAGCAACAAAAGAAGCGTGGTGTGGCGCGCAAATGGACAATTGCAAAGGATTGCTCCAGCAAGGAAGATGTCGATGAATGGGTGACGGAAAATGGAGGAAATTGGATACAGTGAGCTGATTCATTAACTAATTTTCGGTTTTATCATTTGCGATTTCAGCGATTACAAGAGAGAGTCGGTCAAGTTTCTCGACTATGTCTACTGTTGCAACCATTCCAAGAGAGAACGACCAGGAATCTTTGACTGCTTATGGTTGGTTCTATCGGTTTGCTTCTTCGATCTGTGGCCACATGTCTTCTATTTCTACCAACAATGGACTTGAGGGAACCAACAACATCATCAAGAAAGAGTATACACAACGGGAGCTACTAGGCATTTCAAGATTTCTGCTTCTCGTTGAGCAATATGTCCATGAGCGCAGCGTCGATCCTGAGCGCAAAGTAAGTTGACGGCATGTGTACCTGTGTTGAACTTATCTAAAGGATATATTCTAGGAGCCAGTCAGAGTGCCTACAATCCCAAAAAACGTCAATTGCAATATTCGAAAAACGATGGAAGGTCTAAAGAGTGAGAACCGTGTAGTTGTCTACCTTGAATACAATGATGAGCAGATTTGGCTAATCGGATCAAAGGACTACGGAGGAGATGCTGAAGGACTGGTGATGCTTTGGAAAGAGCTGGAGTATGGCAAAAAATTAGAGGAAAATGGCTTTACATACAGCAGCTGGCAGCGATACCGGGAGCTACGCTCATTCTTCTACACGCTTAAAAAGTCCGCCTGCTTTGCCGGCTTCATGTCTTGCACCTGCCCGGAAGGAATAAAGGATAAGATCTGCAAACACGTTTTAATGTTGATGGAGTCGGAAAAGCTGATCAGTCCGTTGCCACAGCCTTTAGAAGGAAGACAGAGAAGAGGGAGAAAGAGAAAAGTTGGTTATGCGCTAGAAAGAATCTGATGTGTGAATTCATTGTTTTCGGTGGTTCATAGTTGTTATTGTCCACATTTATTGTTTTTGAAAATGCAAAATAAACACAACAGAGAAAAATCAAAATAGTACGTTGATGGTGGAAGGTACGCTGATTGTAAAGTTGGGGAGTATGCACAGCTTTCATTTAAAGAGGCAGCTATTTAATTTAAAGGTATGGATAGCTTGTACCATTACAAATGTCATTAAATCAATTTTACTAAAACCCACCTTGAACACAATCGAGCTTTCTTCGAAAATTACTCAAAGAATTTAAAAAAAACATCTTTCGGATGATCGGAAATTTGCCGGGAACTTTCACAGATTTGTCGGGAAATTTCACAGATTTGTTGGGAAAATTCATTAGTTTTAGGCAAATTTGAATTTGCCGGGAAAATTAATTAATTAGTCGGAAATTTCACACATTTGTCGGGAGTTTTCACATACAGCCAAAAAAAATGGACTTGGTTAATAAGGCAAACTTGGGCATTTTGCTTTATAATAATTGTACCAATAAACCAGTACAGTCAAACCTCGATAATCCGCCACCCATAAGACCGATCCGAGGGTGGCAGATTATCGAGGTGGCGGTTTAGCGGGGGTAAACTTTGTTGAGTTTCTCTGACGGCCAACCAAATCGGGCTTATCGAGGGTGGCGGTTTAGCGGGGTGGCGGATTATCGAGGTTTGACTGTATAACTGGGTTTCTAAGCCAGTAGTGTCTGAATTTTTCTTGTAAATGTCCGAAAGAAACTTTCCTTGATCCCTCCTGTGGTTTTTTGCCATTTTCAACTAGCCATAACTATTTTCTGGTGCAGCCAACCATTGCTGTCTATGGCCACGGAAATTTGCAGGGGACAGCTAATTTTTTTTTGTTTTTTTTACAAAATTTACTTCGAAAATGTTGATAGTGTTTTTTTCAATTATTTTTGTTGTTTGTAATTACAGATATTCAAAGTCTTTCCAAAATTTTGAACCGTGTACCAGTCTAACACCAGTTCGTCTCTTGACTTGCATCAGTACGTCTCTTGACATTGCCAGATCGCATAACATAGAAACTTTTGATCGCACTATAAATTTCAAATGTTGGGTAAACGTTTTACTCGACTAACACATGAAATTTAAATTTCAAATGCAAACGAAAAAAAATCGAAAAAACATTTTCAAACATTTTTGCAGTTAGCTGTCCCTTGCAAATTCGAAAACTCCAAAGTGCCATGGCTGCGACAGCAATAGTCTTTTAAATTTTGCTACCGTAAAACCTCTAATAGTAGCCCCTCCCCCCTCATTCAAAATCGTGTTCTTGGTATTGCGTCTTTGGCCCACTTTTTTAGACTATCTTCATGCAAGTTACCACCCATTTTGTAGCCAGGGAGATGGGCTATAAAATAAGTAGCAATTTGTCTAAGACAAGTTTTGAAAAGTGGGTCTAAAAGACAATGGAAAAAACATGATTTTGGATCAGGGGGGGGGGGCTATTACTAGAGGTTTTACGGTAGTTTTTTCAGATGAAATCGACCATTTACGTCGACCAGTGCATTCTGCTTTTTTAAATTGCCTAATCAGATAAGATTGCGGTTCGCCATCCTTTTTTTAGAAATACATTTGCCGTCAAAACTAAATACTGATAGCTTGCTAAAATGCAGAAAAAAGTTAGAAAAGAGAAAAAAGATACTAATCAAAATGCGTAATAAAATAGTTAAAGGTACTTAAATAGTACCAAGTAACGTATTTCCTCTAATCGCCGCCCTGGGGCGGCAATTAGAAGCACCCAATTTTTTCAAACCTCAAGTGGTTCAAAACTCGTGTTTTAATTTACGGTTTGAGCTGTGTAACAAGTGCCTGTTAGATTTTTAAAATCCCTCGCAGTCACTTTTTAGACAGTTCAAACTGTAAATAGAAACATAAATTTTAGACGACTTGAAGTTAGGGGGAAGGGCGGCAATTAGAGGAAATATGGTACTAGCAGTATTAACACGTCCAATACGACCTGGAGGTTTAGTATTTTTTTTACTCTACGGAGTATGCCGAACATTTTGAGTAAAGGGTTGCTAAGTAAGTTATATTTTTGAAATGGGTAAAAACGCGATTGAAAAGAACTATCATTATCATTTGAAAAAAACTAAATAACTATCATCGGATACATGCTCAACATTCAAACAGCCATAAATGGCACTTTTTGTAGACACGCTTAATTGATTTTTGCACTATTTTGAAGCTCATTAAATCTGCTTTCAAATGACACATTACATACCTGTATATAATCAAAAATTTCAGATAAAATAATAAAAAATACAAAAAATTCCTTTTTTTGAAAATCGAACTTTTAACGAATTTCGGCTCGAAAACCTACTTTAGAGGCTTTGCCGGAAGTTACAACTTTACGCCATCTGAAAAAGCGATCAATTTCAGTCCTGAAAGTGACCTTCGTTCAAATTCTATCTCGAAAAATCACCGGAAAAGGAAAGGGCGCCAATTTGAAAAATGAATTGTTTTATGTTGATTTTTAAAGGACAGCTGGTTCAGCTTATTCTCCGTCAAAATTTCCAATAATCTTAGGTTCACAACCATACTTGCACGCTCGCCAAAAATAAAAAAGCGCCGGCGCTTTTTCATTTACACCGCCGGCGCCGGCTGCAGCGCCGGGTCATTAAAATTTTCGCCGCCGGCGCGTATCTTCTCTGTTTTGTTCCTTTTTTCAGCTCTCGGTTTGATAAGCGCCGGCGCTTATCAGATGTCTTTTTGGCCGGCGGCGCGCCGGCGCTGGTGCGGCGCCGGCTTACGTAGGGTAAAATTTGAATTTTGTTTTTCAACATGATAAAATTCATATTAAAACAATGTTTTTTCACAAGTGATAGCATTTGCATAGTATTGAAATAGATCTGCTGCCTTCTGTTAGCTTCTAAAACTATATACTTTTTCCATTTTTCGAAGCGCTGGCGCCTCACAAAATTTTGGCCGCCGGCACCGACACGCTTCATTTTTTCGCCGCCGGTGCCGGCGCTCCAACTTGGTCAATTTTATTGCGCCGCCGGCGCTGCGTGCAAGTGTGTTCACAACGCAGCAAAATGATCAGCGGGAAAATGCAACAGAACTAGTGCCAGGACTCGCAAGAGAAACATCTTATTTCGACTAATTTGAGACAAACAATTTGATCCTAAAAGTACCTAAAAATTAACCACTTTTTTTATAGAAATAAGGGTGTTTGCTCACTCTTTATGTAATATTTTCAACAATTTACAGAGTATTTGAAAAAAGTAAAAATATCATTGTGTAGAGCGTTAAAAACTGCATTAGATACAATTGTTGGATCTGATGTGTGTTTGTCTTTTTCTTCTTTTTGAGCAGAAAACAGAAAGCGGACATATATAACCATTTTTCCAGCTTATTGTTAGTACTGAATTATTACCCTAGTACTTTATGGTACTATTTATATATACTATTAAATACCCAAATCGCAACCCTACGGGCAGTAAAAATTTAAATCTAAATTTTCAGTTTCTAAACGCCTATGAATACTTTGAAATGCGGTTTGACAGCCGCATTCTTAGACGTATTGGCACAGTTATGTTTATGATTAATACACTAATCTATATGGCTGTGGTCATTTATGCACCTTCTGTAGCTTTGGCTGGTGTTAGTGACATTCCTTTATGGCCATTTGTTTTGGTTGGTCTTCAATTGTTTTGTTAAATAAGTTATAATGAATTATTGTTAGGCGGTGGGCTTGGTGAGCACCATTTACACAGCAGCTGGTGGCATAAAAGCAGTTATTTGGACAGACTCTCTACAAGCATTCTTCCTGTATGTAGGTCTGGCTGTGCTTCTGATTAAAGGCACTATGGATGCAGGTTAGATAATTTTTTGGAGTTGTTCATAACACTGAAAAACTGTATTAATTACCCTACTCAAATGTGACAAAATTTACCCATAAAAATTGTCTCTAGTTTCCGTGGCAGGAATTTTCGCCTAACTCATGTTTGCATTTAAAAGAGAAGTTCTGTAATTTTGAAGTTTTATTAAGACCACCTCAAAAGTTGGAAATTTAGTGTTTCGACTCAAATGAAAGCCTACAATGTGCTGGGTACGACAGCACATTCAGCCACTTTTCGTTTCGAATTCGCCGAGCTGTGGCCTCCCAAAGTTTGGTACTCAGAAAAACCAGTTTATTTTTTAGTCAATAGTAATAAAGTTGTTACTTCGAGACCCAACCTGCGCAACAAGGGACCTCAGAGAATGGGGATCTATCTTTTATGTGGTGTTAGTTTTTATCCAGTGTCAGAGTTTGAGGTTGCTAGTATATAGACAGTGGGTTAGCTTCCCACTTTTTACGTTTCAACAATTGGCGCAGTCGAAAGTTCGATCCCGCAAGGGTCCCGGACATTTAATATCTCAACAAAAATAAATAAAATTCCTCCCATTACATTTCGAAGAAATACCGCTGAGCCTCAGAGCCATGTGTTCAGACCCTCCTGGGCAATAAAAGAGCTCCGGAATTGTGTACAGAATCACCGGTCTGCCCGCGGTGATTTACTGCTAATTCGAGGTCACTTTACCCATCAGTCCCCGAAAAACCAATTAATTCGCCAAGGAGAAAGAGGAGGAAGTAGATGTGAAACGCACTGAAACAATCGAAATAATTTCATGGCCCTGTCTTCTTACACTTCTTACAAGAGGTTTGATAGGGGAGACTCATCTTAGCGGGATGTTTACTCCGGATTCCTAATAGCCCTGCGAACGGTTCCAATAAGTCCATAGAAATATACATTCAGACTTAAAAGGGGAGATGTTACATATAGGTCAAATTACGACTATTTCTATAGATCTACACGGGTAGCGCAGTGGGTTAGCTTCCCACTTTTTACGTTACAACAATTAGTTACAACAACAATTATTCAAATCTCGAATTTTTTGAAATTTTAATGTTTTTTGTCTCGAGTGGAATTCGAAATTTCACGGCAAGTTGAAAGGTTTAAGGGCAGTTTTATAAGCACGTTGACCATGCTGAACACGAATCCGGTATCATAATTTCATGTTTCTCGAGCTAAATCAAAGTTTCACGTTTAAACTGGTTTCGAACTTTTTTGAGAGCCTTGTTAAACACGCTAAAAGCATGTTCTTATCAAACTTCGACGCACTTTCTGTTGTAGTTTTCTTTGCTCTTTCAAATGATATATGCTGATAGCTTAAAACATGGCCTTTTCACACTTTTTATCGCATATTTAAGTATCAAGAACGTTTTCGAAAAATGAAACAATTGTTTCTATGAAATAAAATTTTTGCATATTCTTGTCATGAATATCTCAATGATATGTCATTAAAAAACTAGTATTTTGCGCTTTCGGCAGGAGTACAGTATATGTCATAGCCGGAAATCTTCACAAGTCATGTTTTTTCAGCGTTTTAGCACCTAAAACAAACAAAAAACAAGTTTTCCGGTCTCGGAGGGCCATTTTGAAAAAAATTTTTTTGATTAAAATGACCAAAACCATGATACCCTATACCCCACCCCATCGTCCATTAATTTTCATGTCACTTCGTTTGTGTTTTAATGATTTTTTAGTTTATCATGGCTCTGAATTTTGTCCAAAACCATGATATCACCAAAGGACCAAATTTCATTTATTCAAAACCTGACAAAAACAACAACCAACTAATCAAAAAAGTGACCAAAAAGGGGCCACTTTTGTACAAAAAAAGACGTTGAACATAGTTTTGTTGACTGGGGCCTACCGCATAAAGAAACTCTGGTATGCATACATTTTTATGCATCCAGAGTCACTTTCGAGTGATTTGTGTCTAAGGTATGTGGGTGTGCGCATCTCAACTCCTCTTAAGCCCCCTACGCCCCTTCGGGGGCGTAGGGGGCTTAAGAGTTCGAGATGCGCGCACTCACTTACTTTAGACATAATTCCGAGCAAGACTTTGATCAAAAATGCATTTAGATGCTCTTTTTGCCCAGCTCCAGTGACCAAAGCGGGGTAGAATATTCTCATGTATATAAGTTTTAGAGGTGATTATACTTTTTTGACGCAAGATTCGGAATGAGCGACCCAAATTACCCTTAGAACTGGTCAAACAAGCCGAAACAAATAGCATGTCACCAGATGGGATCGAACCTGCAACATCATTTTGGGCCAAAAACACAAACGCTTATGCACTGCGCCACCGGAGCCACTTTTTCAAACTTAAGTAGCTTTTCCCCTCCTTTAAAGGGGCATGCCCACGCTAATAAGAGGTGGTGCCCGGGAATTCAAAATTTTTTCCTAACCATTGAACTTATGTACGGATTTTGAAACCTGGTTTTTAACAAAAACATACCTAAAATTAAATTCTAGGCTTTGTTTTGTTAGAAACCAAGTTGAAAAATCCGTACAGAAGTTCAATAATTAGGAAAAAATTTTTAATTCCCGGGCACCACCTCTTATTAGCGTGGGCATGCCCCTTTAAGTCAAAAAAAAATTTCAAAATGTTTGTCCTATACGTAAAAACACGTTTTCTACCGTTTTCACGAGCTAAAACGACAAAATAAGTACTTTTATTTCTAAAATGAGTCATGAGGTAAAGAAAATTTAAAAAAAACCGCTTTAAAGCTCTCAAAATGGAGACTGTATTTCAGGTGGTTTCATGAAAGTGATTTCGATCAACGAAGAAACTGGGCGTTTGACCAAGGCCATGTTTAGATTCAGTCCTAGCTTATTGCAGGTCATTTTCTGCCAATTCTTCATCTAATCACCTATTCTAATTTTAAGCTTTAGTACCATAGTTTCTACATATCTCTAGTGGGTGGTATATTCCACGGTATTTGTGTGTTTGGTCTTAACCAGATGGCTTTGCAACGCTATTGCTCCATGCCTTCTTTGAGGGATGCTAGAGTAGTTATGACTATGACTATTCCTTGCTCTGTTCTTATAGGTAGTCTGTTTCGGAGATAACCCAACCCTGAGGGCTTAATTAATTAAAATATTTGTTGCAAAAAAGTATTTAAGCTAGAGAGTTTTATAAGTCCTATATACTTCCAATTTTGACCTGAAATCCTATTTGAAGTCATCTTTTGTCAATGCTAGCTGGGGGGGGGGCTTAGTAGTCTGTTATAGACTACTACTAAGTAGTCGGCAAAAGATTATTCCAATAGCTGTATTTCTGAATTCTTTAGTTCTTCCATTATCTAAAGCAAGAAAAAAGGTTATTCATATAAGTAGTCTTCAGGTGACCATGGTCAATGCCCCTCCCCAGCCGAACAAGTACCCTTAATTTATCCTTTTAGGTCTTATGACAGCTTACATTGGCCTATTGATGGTAGCTTACTTCAATGGGTGTGACCCTCTGTCCTTAGGGGAGATCCAGACTGCTGACCAAATGGCAATACTTATGGCTTCTAGAGTGCTTAGTAATCTTTTTGAAAATGAAAAAATAACAGTGCTATTAGATCTATCAAAAACTTCTTTTCAGGTAGTATGCCAGGCCTTCCAGGAATCTTTCTAGCCACCGTTTTCAGTGCCACCTTATCCAGCACATCTAGTGGCATTAACTCAATGACTGCTGTTTTATGGGAGGACTTTCTTAAAGAGCCGTGCCACAAACTTAGTGATAAGACCTCTGAGCTAATTATGAAATCGATCACAGTTTTCTTTGGGGTCTTGTCCACACTCATGGCATTTGGGTGTCATAACATGGGGGGCATATTTCATGTGGCAATGACTGTGTTGGGAGCTAGTACTGGTCCACTAGTGGGGTAAGTATATTTTACGAGTGATATTAATCAATTTTGACTACATATCTCTGCAAAAATGACCACAAATTTCTGATTGGCTGTATGCTGGTCTAACTACTTACCTGAAAATCACTAATTTAAAAAATCAGAAAAGGGGCCAAAAAGCTACGTACCCATAATTCATCTCACTTCTGTCGTTTTTGGCTACTTTCAACTGGTTATAACTTTTTTTAGATTTTAACTTCTACCTTTTTGAATTTTTTAAACCACACTAAATCGACTCTTCTGTAACAAATAGGGCAAAAATAATTTCGAAATGACTGCCGAAGCACTCCTAATCAATTAAAATTCAGATTTGCGGTCATTTTTTGGTACTTGCGGTCCTAAAACAATATTTTTCACCAATTTCTTGTGTTACAGACTATTCTTTCTTGGCATCTTCTTCCCGCAGTCCAACAAGCATGGTGCTTTTGCGGGCTTGATTGGCGCAGGCTTGTTCATGCTCAGTTGCTCTGTTTCTAACAATATAGACAAGCCCTACGCCGACTATGTGCTCACTAATTCCACCAATGACACCAGCCTAGGCTGTGTGGACTATTCACCCATAGAGCAGTTGATGTATTCACCAGTACAGGAGAGGTATTTTCAACAAAAAGACCCGGAAATGCATTTTGGCACTGAAGGATCCTCCACTTTGGCCAGGATCTCACCTTATAGTTATGCTACTTTAGGTTGGTCTTGAGGATAATTATTAACATAAATATTCATTTTTCAAAAGGGTGTATATTCTGTGAACCATTTTTTTAAGTTTTGGGAAAAGTACCCAATTATGTAATAAATTTGCTAGGAGATTCAGGGCAGCACGCCACACTTATCAACAAAAAACCCTAATTTAAAAAACTCTATACAAGTTCAATCTCGGCACTAGAAAGAAGTATTTGGTACTAGGAAAAAGTGAGTTTTTCTGAAGCCCTTTGGTTGTTTAAAAATTTTCAGTTAAATTTTGCTTGTCAACGGCATATTTTGAGGCCCTTTATATTAACTACAAAATGGTACCAACAGAATTTTTTTAATTTTTGTCTGATTGTTAGACCCTCCTTTTATTCATACTGCTACAGTGCATAAAGGGAGGGGTGGTTGAGCAAACCAAAAGAGCCTTTTTAATAGATTGAATAGTATAGAGTGCTAGGCATAGAACGCTAAATCCCGCACTCAGTCTCACATCCGTTGTCGGTGACAATTTGTGACTCAGTTCCGCATCCAACGACCACACAATTTCAATTTTGGTAATGCATCTAAAAACTTTTGAGATCGACCCGGAAATTTACTGACTTTTGAGTGGTTTGAGAAAAAATGGTATATGCTTTTTCTCATCGAAGTTCTTCGCCCCTATTTTGAAAAAGGTCCAACCGTATTTTTGCAAAACCAACATTCTGTAAAGCAAATAATCAATTTATCATTTTCCATGAAACTTTTCTCCCCATAAAAAATTATTAATCACCTGTTGTTTTCAAGGTGTGAGTTTGGTAGTGCTCATCGGCCTCCCTGTCAGTTATCTATTCCCACAGAAAATGTCTGCAGAGAAAAAACGATTCTCCTACGCCTGCACCTACCAGGGCTTGGATGTAGAGGTGGACAGGACCAGTTATTACAACAACAAACTCAGTTCCCAACAACTAATCAACAAAGATAAAGACATAAGCTAATATTTTCAAAAAGTATTTATATATTTGTACTATTGTTTAAAAATATTTAGTTTATTGTATAAAGTGTGCAATTCATAAACTTTGTCAATATTGCTACAAATAGAATAGAGAAACTGGCAAGACAGGCACGGTTTTTTCTAAATCACTGGTGTGTTTTTTCAGTTAAAAGTACCCATTTAGATGTAATTCATCTAATATGGCTAATCCTTCTTAATGCAAAAGAGATGTTTGTGGCATTGTGTTTTAAACCCAATCTTGATTCTATTTCTCAAAAATTATTCCCGACCCTAATATAAAATACTACCCCTAAAACTTTTTCCTTTTAAAACTTAAGTAAAAAGTACTCAAATACATGTCCCAGACCCCGGAAAAAGTACGTAAGACATTTATTAGTCACAACTTCCGTACGCTGGCCTACCCCAGAGCCTAAGGGCTTAGCCTAAACTTGTTGTTTGCAAGGGTAGTTACATCGATTTTGGAAGGGTCAGATTTTAGGGGGGGCGGGTTTCTATACTAGCGCCGTATTCCCTTATTTTGTAGCTCATAATATTGGCTACAATTTAATTTGTAAGCTGTCTGAGAGTGGTTTGCAAAATTGGATCAAAAAGACAATGCCAAGATTTTAAATCAAAGGGGCCGCCTTCTAAAAACGAAGTACAGGATGTTTAATTTTTTCGACGCCTGCTGCTAGCCTAAACATCATCAGAAATCTGAATTAAAGAGTAATTTTAAAAAATATGCTTGCGTGTCAAGATATAAACTAAATTTGGATAGAACTGTTGTACTCTTATCTCGGTTATACTCGAAAAACAAGCATTTTTCAAATTCTACTTTGCGATTTAACTTTTCTGACAAGATTTTAGCTACCAACTAGTATCAGTAAAAAATTACACTATAATCGGTACTTTGAAAGCCTCACTGGCCATATACTAAATAATTGTAAAGGAACTAAAAAAATAGATAAGAATAGAGGTCTTTTGCTTACTCAAAAAAGATTAAATAAGTGTGTTTTAAAGCTAGCTGAACAACAAATAACTCGTAATCTAATTGCTTGTAAGTACTGCGGAAACTATAGGTAAAAATCAATAATAAGATAAGAACTAGAAGAAACAATAATGTTACCTACAAAAAATTTGGTAAATTTTTTATGCCTGTAATTTTCTATGAGTACTATAGAGGTTGTAGCTGCAATCGGCTGGTAAATCTCCTTGATTATTGACATTTGAAACTGAAGAGGTAGTAGCCTTTTTGAACTTGGTCCAGATTTCGGTTTGCCATCGTCTCACTGATATATTGCTGTTCTTGGACACTTTGCTAGTAGGAGCTTTCAGGGCATCTGGAATAAATAAAAATGATAATTATGAATGTCTTTTTGATAATTTAAATTATACGTGCAAATAGTAATAGTAAAACAGCTTATTATATAAGAAGTTGAACCAGAATAAGCCTTGTATAATACATTTTTAAGGTGATGGAATAAATTAATTATTAGGTATTTCAAACCGAATTTTTTAGTTATTAGTATATGGGTAATCTTTATAAATCTTGTTTTTTTTATAAATGTTGCTATAAAAACATTTGTTTTAAATTTTGAATAAACAAGAGGGGAACTGAGCTCGAAAATTGGTACCCAATATAGGATAGGGCCAAAAAATTTTACCTTTTCTTGATCCTAATCCACCGCTTTTCGGCCCTTTCATTAGTGAGAACTTGCGCCGAATGTTCAATTGACTAGATTTTTTCTGGATGTTCAACTGCTGCTGAGACTAAAATACAACAATAAGGTAAGGAACACAGTGTTAACGTAGCAAAAACTTTCAATTTAAAAGTTTTATTAGTTTTCGAAGGCTTGTTTTAACTCAAAAATACAAAAAAGTAAAAGTCTTAACTGGTACTTCCTGATGGGCGACAACATCCAGCAAATCTGCATATTCTTGCGAATCTGTTCCTCAATTTTCTCGTCATTTGCCTCCATGCCAACCAAATCTGCTGAAGCAATAGATGACTCCAAATTAGAACTAGACGGGCTAAAGCTGTTTTCACAGCTCCTTTCAAAGTCAAAATTGAAGTTTTTATCAAAGCCAGAACTGCTATTATCTCCTATAGAATTGGAATAGGCAGAATAATAATCAGAACTGCCAGAAAAATAGTCATCAGAATTGGAGTAATAAGAGTCATTGGAAGCCGATGGAGGGGGCGAAAAATGCTCATAGACTATCAAATCCCTGAATAATGGGTCGTCCTCGCCGTTGAACTGGTTCGAATTTGAAAAATTGTTGTCCTGACAGGAATACAGCCCAGGAAACAAATTTAAATTCTCAGATCCCTGGCTAAAACCGCAGTTTTGGGCTTCCATTTTCGGGGAAATGATGGTTTAGAGCCATCTTCCAAAGGTTATATTAGGCAGAAAACTAGGTAGGGACACCAACTCGGCGCCATGAACATTTTTTCGTGTCTTTTTGCATGTAATTTTGTAATTGTGATAAGAAACAACCAAAGAATAGTTGCTTTTTAACCATTTGCTGGTAGGAAATTTGCTGGAGAACCAATGTTCTTCTGATTTCGGTGCAAGCAATTTGACGCCTAGTCACTTATCATCATCGTTTTTTTTTGGAGCCAGTGAAAAGTAGAAAAAATGACTGTGGACTAGTGATAACCCAGGGTTGACAAAGAAGCCGAAAAGTGGACATTAAAAGTGTTGTATTGTGTGATTATTATTTTTATTGTTTGATGATCTTGCTTATCTTTAGCATGTGCTTATGAAGCCATTTGTGGGCTTCTCGTTAATGGTTTCATGAGGGCAAAGTATTTTTTAATCGGGAAGGAATAGGGGTTGTCGTAGCAGCGAATTTTATTGAAGAGAAAAAGGTTTCTTTTAAATGGTTCTACTATAAAATATCACGGTCGTTTTTTGGGGGCCTACCGTATAACCTCTTTTAATCCCCCAGGGAGATTATTTTTCAACCCCTGAAAAATTTTGGAAATTGTAAATAAAAAATGGCCTTTACTCTGAAATCCTAGTCAAAAAAATAGGGGTGAGGGATTATTAGAGGGTGGGGATTAATAGAGGTTTTACAGTAAGCTTTTTTTGGCCATATACTATTTAACACTCCATTGTCATGTGTGTCTTTCAATGTCTCAAAAGCATAAATGCAATTAAAAATTAACATGGAAAATAAAGACAATCTTTTTCTAAAGCCAAAAAAATTTGATCACTCAAAAAACTTTGACTTACAAAGAAAACTTGCGAACAGACCAAGCGGGGTGTCAGAATGACTAAAATGGCGAAATCATGTCAAAACCACAAATTCATTTATTTGAATCAATTTTTCTATTTTCGCCCTAATATTTTCACCTTTAACTTGGAGTCTTGACACGCTTTTATGATGGTTTTAATTTTTGGTGGTTATTTTTTATTTAGACAAGTTGGTACTCATGCTGTTTGGTCCCGACCGTCATTTTTTGATTTTTTCTTTCATTTTGAGACTAGAGATATTTTAAATAATTTTTATTACACAGTTTATTACACAGTTTAAGATTCACACTCATACAACGTCACAATTTGCGACCACAAATGAAAAAAAATATCAGGACCATCAAATTTTCTTTGCCACACAAAATCAGATACATGGATTTGGAAAAGTGATCTAGCAGCTCCGAATTCTTTCTTGTGACGACATTTGTACTTCTTGTACATTTTCTGAAAACCCAAAAAGCAGTAGCGGTAAAAAGCAACACACAAAAAAAAGAGACAAATAACACATGAATGCGACACACAACAAAACGGCCCAACAATTTGTGCGAAAATGTAAAAAAAAATGACGGTCGGCCCAAACAGCATAAGTACCGACAAATTTCCCGTCGGACATTTGCAATCAGTTAATTTTCTAGACTTCATTGAGGGTAGGTGCTTTTTGAGCGAGGTTGTGAGTTATTTCTGGCTTGACAAAGGGCATCTGTTTTCAGCTTTTAAAATGCCTTCTTTTTGCCTGCTCCCGCTAGCTTTTGGGTCCCGAAATTTCATCACTTGAATAATAATCCATTAGTATATCTAAAAATAGTTCAAATTTTTAAGTAATTAGAAGGGGGGGCTACAATTAGATAGGGGGGGGGGTAACTATTAGAGTAAATACGGTAGATAAAGTGGTGGCAATGGGTGGTGTGTTGGATGTCGTAGCGGTGCGATATTACAGTAGCGCCGAATTTTCGATTTTTCCTCACAAAGACAACTTTCAGAAATTTAAAATTTCGACACTAAAATGGTCATAACTTTGAGTAGATATCGCATTCAGATAAATTATCACATCAAAAATAAAGACTGAAATCTGACGGGTATTTCAGTTTCGAATGCATTAACAGCTTCTTATGAAATCTTGACAAAATTGGCAAAAGCAATGTCTAAGTCGTAATACAAATTTCCTATAACTTCGTAATTGCCGGAAAAAAACCATCCATTCATTAGCTGAACACGAATCGGGTGACAGAATAGATGGTTTTCCTGGCAATTACGCTACAGTTAAACCTCGATAAGCCGGCACCCCCAAAAGTTCGTTCCAGCCTTGGGTCCGACACTTTTTTTAACCCAATTTTTGAAAACTTTTTACATTTATGTTTTACAGTCTGGTCGGAAATATCGTCAGGATTCAGATTTTGCCGATCGTTTTTTGAAACGAAAACAAAATTTGGGTTAAAAAAATAAAACCTCGATAAGCCGGCACTTCTTTTCAAAAAAGGGGTGCCCTCTTATCGAGGTTTTGCTTTTTTAATGATGAAATTGCAGGATTTTAAAAAAACGATCGGCAAAATCGGATCCTGACGATATTTCCGACGAGACTGTAAAAACAGAACTGGAAAAGCTTTCAAAAATTGGGTTAAAAAATGTGTCAGACCCAAGGCTGGAACGAACTTTTGCGGGGCCGGCTTATCGAGGTTTGACTGTATAAGAAATATGTATTACGACTTACAAGGGAACCGCATGAACTGTACGATTTGATTCGAATATTCTGACTACGCTATCTTGTAGAGCATAGTCGATTTACTATATACAATATTTTCGGCCATCAGCCACAAAAATTTTGAGTTCTAGGTCAAATAAAACCGAAAAAACCCCCGAAAAACGCTAATTTGGGATATTTTAGTGCCCCAATGCTCGGTTTTTTGTTTGTCAAGTGCCAAATCTGATCATTATGACCGTATGTTACTTTTTGATTTTACGTCTAACAGTGATGGTTTAAGAAATTATTTGAAAATTTTTTGAAATTTAAATTTTACTGATCCATGGACATGTACCGTGAAAATTTCAATTTCAAAAAATTTTCAAATAATTTCTTAAACCATCACTGTTAGACGTAAAATCAAAAAGTAACATAAGGTCATAATGATCAGATTTGGCACTTGACAAACAAAAAACCGAGCATTGGGGCACTAAAATATCCCAAATTAGCGTTTTTCGGGGGTTTTTCGGTTTTATTTGACCTAGAACTCAAAATTTTTGTGGCTGATGGCCGAAAATATTGAAATTCTATTTAGTAAATCGACTATGCTCTACAAGATGGCGTAGTCAGAATATTCAAATCAAATCGTACATTTCGTGCGGTTCCCTTGTTAGACATTCCTTTTGCCAATTTTGTCAAGATTTTATAAGAAGCTGTTAGTGTATTCAAAATTGGAAGAACCGTCAGATTTCAGTCTTTCTTTTTGATGTGATAATTTATCTGAATACGATCTCTACCCAAAGTTATGACCATTTTAGTGTCAAAATTTTGGATTTCTGAAAGTTGTCTTTGTGAGCAAAAATCAAAAATTCTCTGTGAAATTGTAGGCACTCAAAAACAAGTTCATGCACAATAGATAGCCTGATCACGTCCTGTATTTTGAGATGTCACACACCTGGGTGGCGCATATGTTTAATCGAGTAACACCCATATTTTGCTCGAATTCCAGGTGGTTAGGAATAGGTGAAAATCACCTATTTTCGGAAGCTGTTTTACCCGTTTCTATCCCTACTCTTTCCAAAAAAAATTCACACCATCGTGTTCAACGTGAAATTCTGCACAAGACTCATGGTTTAGTACGTTCCGCCTTAGCCGTGTTAAGAAAGCCAGTCTGAAGAACAGAACCTGGACTAAGGTTTTGTTTTATGTTTCATTTACGTTGTTTTGGGGTTTAATCAAGTGTTTGACATATTTGATACCATTAGATTGGCTGAGGTCTTAGCTACACAAAAAAACTTACAACATGAGCAATTGTTAGAAGAAAAAAATTGGGGCAATATAATAAATCAGCCTGTATTTTCGAAAAAAATAAATAAAATTTATTTATGAAATATTTTTGTTTTTCAAAGCATAACCTAACATTGGGAAGACTGTTTCCACGTACACCTATACCACCTGTGTCCATTCGCCACTCTGATATTTTCCTCTCTTTCTTCGTTTTGCATGTAAATGCGGTCGATCAACCACCGCCACACTTCCCGCCAAATTATTATCCACACAAACACCCTCTTTTTATGCTGCTGCAAAAGAGAGACAGGCAAAACTGGCTGTGTTCTTGCTGCATTTGTTAGTCTGTCTACGTGCCATTATTGTGGTTTTAGTAATTTATGGACGCCTTACTTTTTTATCTGATTAATTTATACAAAAACAATTATAATCATACATCGATTTTCCTGTGGCTATATGTATTATGAGCCTCGAAATAACCATGGGAGTCCATAGAATTGCGTTTAGCTTGATGTGGATCGTTGGAATTCGAGCTCTGTGCTTTTTCAAATTTTCGATGTTTCTATAGTTTACAGCCTTCCCAGAAATTCCAGTTTCTTGTGCAGTCAAAACTCGATTCAACGATCCCTCGGTCTAATCACCAACCCCGCTAGGAGTGATTTCAAGAGAGGCGGCGGATAGTAGGCTTAAGTGTAGGCTCGAATGTGTATATTCATCTCCCATCAGCAGTACTATTTAAGTGCACTATCACGCCTAACTATTTCAATGAATTTTCTGCCCAATCACTTTTTTGTTTTATGAGATTTTGCTACTAGTTTTCTATTGGTGTGTGTGTGTTTTAGTGACCCATTGCTTGGTTTCCTTGAAACCTAGGATAGTAGTAGTTATGGGTTTGCGACATTCTTTAGTCTGCTACTAAATTTCTTTTTTCTTCTTATAAATGTTATTGATTTTAATCGCGGGGTTTGCTGTCAGCGCGCAGATAATTGAGACAAGTAAAACTGGGTGCTAATAGGTAAACAATACCGCATAAGCTCTATTAATTCCTTTTTTTTAACAAAAGTGACAAAAAGTACCTGTTTTAGAATGCATCGAAAATTTAGGAACTAGTTCCAAACGATGGAGAACAGAGAAATATTGAAGAAACTTTTGAAAAGCATCATACGATCTGAGATCTCTATCAACTCGGCAACAAGACAAGAAAACAAACTGGTATCTCTATATAGGGGATGGGACATAACACCGCGGCGACAAAACACCGCCTACGACAAAACACCGCGAGACAAAACACCGCGAGACAAAACACCGCGGCCCAAAACACCGCCTACGACAAAACACCGCCGCCAAAACAACTATTTATCTTGAAATCCTTATAAGCCTGGATGCACCTTTTTCTGTTCTAAAACTTACCTGTCTCAGAAATTTGCGAATGGATGATCTACTGAAAAGACCCTACGCTGCTCTCTCAAACAAGGGCGCAAAGAAGTACGTTCATGAAGGAAGGATGTACGTCAAGAATCGCGATCTCAAGAGTTCCAACGAAGGCAAAGTTTCGGCAGAATGTGACCAGCAGGCAATAGGCAGCAAAGGAAGAGCTTGGTTCTACGAGGGAGTCCAGTGCATCAAGTAACTGTGTCTTTCCACAGTTGAACCCACAAGGAGTCTCATGTGATTATTAATTGGCTATCCAGAATGCAGCTCGCGGAGAATGGGAGGGTGTCTCGATTGATGGGTGCTACTGGCATCTCTGTTCTAACCTATACAAGCATCTAGAACAAGAGGGTCTTTCTGCTAGGTACGATAGCGATGCTCTTTTTGCTCATGAGGTTTGTCGATATAACTTTCACAGTATCTTTTACTCGATTTTAGTGTCGGAAAATTGTGGCTTTAGCATGTGTTCTCATCTCGCGTCTCAATGAATGCTTTACATCGCTCGAATGCAATCTTCCAGCTTCTTTAAGTCCACTTCTAGATTGGTTTGAGAATTACTATCTTGGTAGTTGTTACGTCAATTAAAATTTTTCTCATCTTTGTTTTTCAGGTCCAATTCAAGCTGATGGAGTCCGAAAAACAGCTCGTTTTCCAATTGATTCGTGGAACCTCGTTGAGAGGATTGAAAATGGGGAGAACAGGACAAATAACTACGCAGGTAAATTTTCAAGGCTAAAAAAGTTATAAGCTCGTTTATATCAGAAGCTCATCATCAGAAGGTTGCCTGCGAACTGGGGTTTGTCATCCAAACTTATGGAGAATCATCGATTCAATGAAGGTGGCATTTGATTTTGAAGTGCTTCATGAATTGTTTTATTTGATTTAATTGATTTAGCTTGTGCAGCGAGGAGTTGACGAGGCTTACAGTGAAATGGTGCTTGGACATGAACCACCAATCAAGCTTAAGAAATACCGAAAGGCGGATGAAAGGATGCTGGCTATGGTCAAGAAGGCTGTCAAGGCGTGGAAAGAAATTGTCCCCATGGATTATCTGTCGGGTATTGCCTACAACTTCCGAATGGCGCAAGGTCCTTATCAATTTACTGAAGCACAATAAGAACTAGAATTGTTGATAGTTAATGAACAAGTGCCAGAAGACAAACAGAATCAAGCAGGAGGTAAAATTTTGACATAAAATTTGATGCGAATCGAATTTATATGAATATAGATGTGCTAGACCTCGATCAGTCGAACGACCAAGTCATCGTCACACGTTTTGGAATGGACTTGACCAAAAAGGACCTCAGCAGACTTGAGCCTGGATGTTGGATCAATGACAATCTAGTCAACTTTTATTTGGAGCTCATAAAAGACCGTTCGATCTTAAATTCTCATCTCTTAAAGGTACTCTTTTCATGATTGATAGTTTGATTAACAAATTTTTGAGCAGGTATTCGTCTACAATACTCAATTCTATGAAATGCTCACAAGAAACCAGTCTTTTTCCATGAAAGGATGGGGTGACCAAGTAGATATCTTTGAGTGTGACGTTTTGTTGGATTGTCTAAAAATTGTCTAAATGAGGAAATTAGAGTTGGTCATTAGTTGTTTTGCTGTTATTGTCATTGTTACTAATAAAAAAATTGGAGTTTGTAGGTCTTGTTTGAAGGTCCAAATTGAGTGTGGTGTGAACTGTATGATTTGAACTGTTTTTGAACAGGTCGATAACGAGGAAGTGGTTTTAATATTCTGATATCAGTATTGAGCAGAGAAAAATTGCTTTTTTGACTAAAATTGATATTTGCGTTTAGATATTTGCAGACAGCTATAAAGTGAGTGTTGAAGAAAAACTAGTTTGCAATTATGATCCAATCAAAAAGTGACAGAACCCGGGTCTTAAACATCCTGAAGTAGAACAAAAAGCTTCGGAAGACAAAAAAACAGATATAGAAGTCCTTTCACTGAGATCACAGATTGATCTTAGCCCATAACTGGAAAAATCTAATTCGGCGGTGTTTTGTCGTAGGCGGTGTTTTGGGCCGCGGTGTTTTGTCTCGCGGTGTTTTGTCTCGCGGTGTTTTGTCGTAGGCGGTGTTTTGTCGCCGCGGTGTTATGTCGTATACCCTCTATATAGTATTTGGCATGTGGGGGTGGGTCGCCACTTTCGTGTTCAGGCCAGATTTTATACTATATTAGCAAATGCACGTCAGGTATTCTAGCGGAACCTTCAAGTTCAACATCTTGGCTTTCTTTTAAGCACAAGCTGGATTGATTGTAGTGGCTTCTAAAAAAATTATGTTGCCCTCCAAATTGGAAATGGTGGATTTTGGCCTGGATTTTGGTGGATTTCTGTGTTCAAGCTGGATTTTCTGCCATATTTAAGAAACCCAAAGTGGAATTTAGTCTGAATCAGGGTAGATTTTAGTGTTCAAGCCCACTTTTCTGATATGTTTCGCGAATCCATGTTAGATATCTCTCCGGAACCCTTAAGTACAACTTCTTGGCTTTTTTTAAGTACAAAAACAAAAATTGAAGCAGCTTCTAAAAGTGTTTTGTTGCCCTCTAAATTGGGATAGTGGACTTTGGCCTGGATTTTTGTTGATTAATGATATTCTTTGCCATATTTAGCAAACCTATGTGAGATATTTCACCGAAACTCTCCAGTTGAACACCTAAGCTTTCTTTTAAGCACAAAAACCTAAAACTTAAATTACTTCTAAAATGTTTTCCTTGCCCTCCAAATTGGAGAGGATAGATTTTAGCCTGTATTTAGGGTGGATTTTTGTGTTCAAGCCCACTTTTCTGTTACTTTTGCAAATTTATGTTAGACATTTTTCCTAAACCCTCAAGTACAACTTCGGAGCTTCTTTTTGAGCACAAACGCGTGGAATCGAAGTTGCTCCTAAGGAGTTGGCAATTTTTTTTGCGGGGAAGGTATAAGGAAAATTTGGTCCGAGAGCGGGAGGGGAGGGAGGCCAAACCTACTCAGGAGATCGCGGAAGTGAAGAAAAGGCAAAAAAACAGCTTTGTAAAAATATTAACTTAATGTTGGCCTACAGACCATTACAGCTAAGAGAGGGCGCTAATAAGAGAAAACACGGGCCTAGTTTTCTGCGCATTTTTAAATCGATTTACAAGTAGCAATACGTACAAATGCGATGAAGGCGCCGATAGGTGCCTGTTGCACCTTGTTTCTATTAAGCCTCTAGACTTTTAGACTAGAAACAAAACAAATCGGAATAGCAAGGAACGTGCAGTCAGGCAAACGACATCGAGCTGAAAGCAACTCAAATACAGCAGAGCGGTAACAAAGAAATTTAATATAAATCGAAGTTGATTTTCGATAGATAAAACTTGGAAATAGTCTAAAATGTAGTCGTTTTTTGGACTAGGTAGCCCCTGTTGTTGTTTATTATGGACCTTTTAGACTAAGGCTTGATCAAGAATAGGACAGCGTATGTTAGGACGGACTTACACTTACTTTCAAATCTCTTCTGGTCAACCCCTGCATGAGCTTAAGCCTTGAAAAATCACAAAAACGGGAGGACCAAAGCAGAAAAACGATTCGATTCATTACCAGGGCCAAAAACTTGTAAATATTGTCAAAGATTTTGTCAATTGCTGAGGCTGGGATATTAATAAATCATGAATTTTGATTAAATAAAAACTTTGTTTTTACTCAAAACATGCATCTATTTGAATACAATCTATTTTCAGATTTTTGTATGAGTCAAATCTAAACTACCATATTTCCTCTAATAGCCGCCCCGGGCGCTTATTCTTCAAACCTCTGAAAATTTTGAAATCATCAAACAAAAATGGTCTTAACTCTGAAATTTTAGTCAAAATTTAGGGGGGAAGGGACGCTTCTTAGAGCAGGGGCGTTTATTAGAGGTAATACAGTAAACTGAAAGTTTTTTAATTTTATGTTCAACTTAAAGCTATTTTTGTCTGAATCTCTAACCTGTGTGCTATCATTTAGCCGCAGCTGGTCTATACATCTATACACTCTAAACTGCCTCTTCTGCTTGAATTGCATCATTTCTCGACCGATCAATGTCTTTTCCCATTGAACTTTGGGTGTGTGTGTGGGATAGTTGTTGAAAACAGACCTATTGTTTTGCCAATTAGTCTTTTGTTTCGCTCTGAATTTTCGATGTTTTTCCGAGTGCCCGAAATATTGGGTTGATGCATAATTAATGTTCATTTTTTAAAATGCAACGCAACTTTGGCATTGTGTTTTTGGCAAAAACTATTTAGGTAGCGTAATTATATACCGAAATGGAACTAAGAATATAAGCTATATTTTGGTATGTAACACGCCCAAGAGCTACCTAAATAGTTTTTGCCAAAAATACAATGTCAAAGTTGCGTTGCAGTTTAAAAATGCACATTATGCATCAACCCAATAAAAAATTTTAGTTCGGGTTTTTAAGTCCGCGGAACCGAAATTTCTGAGTTCTACTCAAAATTAAGGTCCTCGACAACCCTCGTCAATTATATGTTAGTATGATTTTTTGTTTGTAATTTAAATTCGAATTTCACATTAATCACATATTCATGCTGAAAAGTTACAGAAATATGAAAATAGGTTAGCCTGTCCTACCTGGCAACCTCAATCATTTTTAGGCTTAACTAGTCGATGGTTCATATGTTTGAAAAAGTTTTGAACCATTTTATTTTCTCAATATACAAAAAATAGTAATTCGAAAATATTAGTAGGGTACCGCGCGCATTCAAAATTTTGATGTTGGCATGACTAGGAAATGGCATGCTACTTTAAACGTTTTTAGCCGAGTAGAACTCAGGGTGACCAGACATTTTCTATTATTAGTAGAATTTGTCGCGCGACATTTTATTTTTCTGTGTTTTCATTTTTTCATTTTTTTCTGTGAATTTCGGTTTTTTGAACGAATTTCACAGAAAAATAGTAGAAAATGCCGCGCGAGAAATTCTAGTAGAAAATGTCTGGTCGCCGAATCAGTCTGCTTCGGGATTATATTTTTGTATTTAGTTCACATATTTGCCCTTTAAATTTTTTGGAGTAGCAGTGGTATTGGTTGAGTGAGACCTTCATTTATTTCATGTTTTGTCAACAACACCTGACAGGAATTTTCCATTCTTTTCTTCCTAAAAAAAACAATAAACTATTTCTTTGCATCAATTTGTATGTGTAAGTATATATGTGTGTGTGCGAATGGGTGTCCCACTTTCGCTTTTTGAGCGTATCACATGAAGATAATTGGAATAAAAGATGCTTGCGCCCGTTTTTAAATCTAACACTATGTGCACAGTGGCATGAGAAACAGATTCTTCTCCAGATTAAATAGTCGAAACAGCTGTTTTTTATTTGTAGTATTTTTTTAATTTATGCGATTTCAAGTGGCCATAACTTTATTTCGATGCGATTTTCAAAATTCTGTTTTCGCCGATCAATTTTTCTCGCCAATGGAGAATGAATCGAAAATCATTAAAATGAATAACGAAATTTGATGATATCTGTCCTCTTGAGGTTGCATAAACAGAAATCTTTACTTGGCTGTTTCTTAGGGCAGCTGACCCGCAAATACCAACTTTTTTAAATTCTTTTCACAATCGTGTTCAGCTTGAAATTCTGAGTCCAACGAATATAAATGGCTCCTCGACCTTCCTAGTGTTAAAGCTTACGAAAAGTGCCAAAAAAAAGAGAAAGAAAAAGCCACTCGCATAACTGAATTAGCCGACGATCTTTCGAAGAGCATTGGCCACGAAGAAATTCCGTGGGATTCGATGCCAAGCACGGCGGCGGAAAAAATAAAAACACGGTGGGAAAAAATTGGCAAAGTGCGGTTAGGACCGCCCTTTAGTTGGTCTGCTGCTGTTTTTTGTGGCTTAGGCTCAGAGTGAGCCAGCGTATGTCATGGCATGTTTCTTGAGCTAGATAAGTATGAACAAATGTTTGAGCTCGCTTTTGGCCTATCCGGAGATAAAAATTTTAGCAGGTGGGACCAAGGCGAAATAAGAGGGAGGATATGTCAACAGCACTAGAGACAAGAAATTTATTGTAAAAAATATGAAGTAAGCATACTTTGTCATTTTTGGGGACAGAATTTTTCAGAGTATATAAGGTAGGTTCCGTATCCCTTTACAAACTCCAATCAGGATCTCTGTATATCTGCGGAGATCACTCCAGTAAGTAATAGTAATAACTCCAAAAACATCTCTTCCCTAAATGTCAATCCAACCCAACAATCTTGATTAGCAAGGAAGCATTACAAAGTTCCTGTTCTTAACCATCCATCTGTTTTTCGCTCTCTCTGCCCTCTACTCAGTCCGCTGTGCGTGTACATGCATCTGTGTGCATTCCAACACTGAAAAGGTTATAAAAAAATGAAAGAAGACAAAATCGAGTGGTCTGCAAACCCCCGTTGTTTCCCTTGATTTGGGTGGCATGGCTAGTGCTGTTTATTACACACTAGAACCACCAGATAAACTGAGTGGATGGGCAGAGGCGAGCGGTTCGGCGTTTCCATTTCTTTCTATTTTGCTGATTTGTATGATTTACAGGGTGTTTTGTGCGCAGCAGTAGAAACACTTCACTCAGTAATCAATAATAACATCAATAATCGATATTGACTAAACAGAGATTCTTGTTTCTTGGTTCCTAGGCTTTGGCGCATTTATTCTGTACTTTTTATAATCGGGCGCATCTCCCGCTTATAAAAATTTACTTCAAACCATGCTGGTTACCGGAACAAATAAGTAACGCCTTGTGATTCTTCCAAGAGGTTACTTATTTGAAAATCTAAATATTAAAAATAGTCTCTATTTTCGAAATTCTGCAAATATAGAGAGAGAGTGTCGAGAGAGAGAGAGTGTGTAGAGAGAGTGTCGCGTCATTGCATCATTTATAATTTTTCAATTAAAAAAAAAGCAACTACACTGCTGCAGAATCTTCAGCTGTTGTGTGCCGCAGCTCCGCGGTCCTAATACAGCCAACCCTAGACTTGGCAAGCCTCCTAAGCACTTAAAGTAAGGGGTCACTAAATTGGAGCTGCCCACGGCGTGTGTGCAGAAATTTAGTGCCGAAAGGCAAAAACGAGGTCGGCGTTCTGTCATCAAGTGTTTTAAATATGACCTTATTTTTGTGCTGTTTTTTTTACACTCAAATGGCCGACCATTTATGACGGGAACCAGTCACTTCTTTCCCGGACATTTCTTTCCCGACACTTCTTTCCCGGACAGTTCTTTCCCGGACATTTCTTTCCCGGACAGTTCTTTCCCGGACTTTTCTTTCCCGACACTTCTGTCCCATTTCCAAATTTTCTTATAAGTTTGTTTGTCATGTAAAAGACTCCTATAACTTAAATATTTTTATTATATAATTAAACCTCAGTTCTACTGGATGATCCATCCACCAACCAAACCAAGTGGTCGCTCACCTGAAGCAATTTTTTTCACTTTTTATGCTCCAAAACCTATTTTCTGGACTAATTCGGGCATGCTGAAGATGGTTTGATAGTGGTAAAATGCCGTTTTGTGGGGTATTTTTTGAGTTATGGTAAAATCGAGTTTTGGTAAATTCAATTATTGCCCAATACTCAAGAAATACCATACAAAACCTTATTTTACTATTATTAAACAACCTTCAGCATGCCCGAATCAGTCCGAAAAACAAATTTTGGAACATGAAAAACATAAAAAAAAATTATCCAAGTGGACGACCATTTGGTTTGGTTGGTTCATGGATTATGCAGTAGAAATGAAGTTGGATCATAGAAAAACATTTTTAATTTTAAAAGTTCTGCACAAGATGAAAATATTACTACCAGGGTACCAACCACTACCTGAGTTCCCCAACCTGGGTACGAATACCTGGGTACAATAAAACCAAGCGGTCGACAACTTGGGGCGAAAAAAATTTCATTTTTTTGGGTTCCAAAACCAATTTTCTGAACTGATTCAGGCATTCTGAAGATGGTTTGACGGTGGTAAAACGCCGCTTTGTCGGGTATTTTTTGAGTTATTGCTAACGATTGATTTATCAAAATCAATCGTTAGCGATAACTCAAAAATTTGTCGATAAAACGTGATTTTACCACTGTCAAACCATCTTCAGCATGACCGAATCAGTTCAGAAAATGGGTTTTGGAACCCGAAAAAATGAAAAAAATTTTTTCGCTCCAAGTGGTCGACAACTTGGTTTTAGTGGTCCAGCTGGCCAGGTAGTACCTACCCGGAATATTGAGATTTCGCTGCGTGAAATCGGAGTTTTGGTTTCATTTAACCCAATCTGGATACCCTTCCAGGTCGATGATACCCAAGTGGGGATACCTAGTAGGGGTATTCAAGCGAGGGTACCCAGGCGGTTGTACTCAAGCAGTGGTACTTATGTAGTGATAACTAGGCACACCTCGAATAGGATACAAAATAACTAGGTAGTGTTTACTAAGCTGTGATAATCAAATAAGCTTTAAAGAGACCTTTCGGACGAGACTTTGGTGTGTAGACATGACGCGAATGCGGCTGGTGCTTTCCTGGTTTGTTATTACAACGTTGCTGCACACGCAATGAAACATTCTGGGTTCATAATTCCTTAGATGTTGCAGCTCTCAAAATTAAGTTTCGGATAATGTGCAAATTATAAGAAAATTTGGAAATGGGACAGAAGTGTCGGGAAAGAAAAGTCCGGGAAAGAACTGTCCGGGAAAGAAGTGTCATGTACCCTTTATGACAACCCAAGTTTTCATATTTTTCCAAAAAAACTTTTGAATTTTTTCGCTGTGATTACTATTCACCACAGATGACAAATAACCATAAAATATCAAGCTTAAGAGGTGGACAAAAACTCAAAAAGTAAAAAAGGCATCTTAGTTTTTTGACACCCATGATACTTCTATCAACCATATCTTGAACAAAGTTTCTCGCCAAAACCCACGAATAAGAATAATTATAAGACAATTTGTATGCGCAAAACACGAAACCATGCTATTTTGCTTCAAAACAATTCAATTACTTGTTTCGCTCTGATCATTTGTTATGACACTATACGATAGAGCCAGTCCAGTGATTTAAAAATTTCTTACATATGACCGACATAAGCATAGGTTAGAAACAAGAATACAGAGTTGAAAAAATATGAGAAAATAAGGATCTACACATATTCTTCATCTACCAATTCTTGTACCAGACTATTCTTCAACCGGACTGAGTTGAAGAATTCGGGTTTTTGTCCATTTTTTTTCGTTCGACGTCAGGCAAGTATTATGTCATCGGAAAGCTGACATACAAGGCTATCTTTTCGTTTGCTTCGGGTCGCAGATTTGCAAGTTTATTTTAAGACAGGCCGCAAAAGTCTGCGAGAGATGACCAAAAACCACGATTTTCACGGGCTTTCGGAGCCTGTCTTTAAAAAAAGTGTAAATCCGCGGCCCGAAGGGTACAGAAAGATAGCCCTGAATCTTAGCCTTTAAATGACATATAACTCGCTTGATGTCGAACAAGAAGAGGAGGACAAAAGCTCCAAAAATTAAAACTCAGTTCGGTTAAAGGACCATAGCCGTTGCCGGCAACGAGAATTTCAAATGTTTGGCACACTGAAAGACGAGAGAGAACTGTCCCGCGCGAATTCAAACATTTGAAATTCTCGTTGTCGGCGACGGCTATGGTCCTTTAAAGAATAGTCCGGTTGAAGAATTGGTAGTTGAAAAAATATGTGTAAAGCCGAAAATAACCAAAATAATCATGTTCAAATCTTTTCGTATTAACAAGAAAAAGGTCGAATTTGCCTTTCGACGTATTTGACCGTTCTTAAAGGACCATGGTTTTTGCGCGCAGCGACTGTCCCCCGCCAATTTAATTTTTTTTCCTAATCATTGAACTTGTGTACACATTTTTCAACTTGGTTTCTAACAAAACAAGGCATAGAATTTAATTTTAGGTTTAGTTTTATTAGAAACCAAGTTGGAAAGTCCGTACAAAAGTTCAATGATTAGGAAAAAAATTAAATTGGCGGGGGGACAGTCGCTGCGCGCAAAAACCATGGTCCTTGAAAGGCCAAAAAACCAACGAAGTCACTGTAGTAAACTTTCCGAAAATTTGCGCCAATTTAAACAAGTTTTTTGTTTCACAAAACACCCTGTAGACTAACACAATTGTCTAGTACACTAATACTACTGCTTAAATATTGAAAATTGATTCTCGTTTTTCATTATTCGTTTCCTTTTACAAAATTCGACTTTATTCTCTGTCCCCCATTTTTACATTGATCTTCTGGTTTCTTCTTAATTTTCAGCTTGTTGATTGCTTGCAAGCGAGCGTCTTTGGACTGCTATGCGGGCCTTTTCTTCTCAATTCTTTGTAAATTTGTCTGTTTATTATCTATGCACGCACCAGCACTACTATTTGACTGATGGACTGATAAGGGAGGGGGATGGGGTGGAAGGGTGTGTATGTCTGAGTGGTAGCCCTCTCCCATATAAAAGGGTAGAAAAGAAGAGTGGGAGTCGGCCGTAAGGCTTTCGTTGATTTAACCATTATGACTTGGTGAGTGGAACACAAAGCAACACTTTATTTTTAATTAATAAACATAAAAATATATAATTTTGGGACTTTTTGCTTTAAAATTAAACTTTGGGTTAATGGAAGAGAGAGGATGGATGAAATGGTTTTTTGGTTTTTTTTGAAGCTGGATTCTTAATCCGTATAATGATATTGAAAATATTGGATTTGTTAAAAAAATTGTGCTAAAGGTATTTCAAAATATTTTCTGATGTTAAATTCAATATTTATTCGTTGTTTGAGATATTAGCAATGATTTTGCTGCATTTTTCAAAATGGAGTGAAATTTTTAGGAACTTATCACTGAATTTTGAACTGTTTACGAGAGATAGACTTTTTATATTTTAAAGAATAATTTTGAACAAGAAACACAAATAATACATCAGATTTAAGACAAAACACATGACTTAACCATGTTATTCCCATAGTTGAACCCGGCCTGGCGGCTCCGCCGCCGGAGCCGCCAGGAGGAGGCGGAAAATTTGAAAACTGCGGCGGCAAAAATGTTTAAACGCAGGCGGAACGGCGGTTTTTTAGAAGGCGTCGGCATGGCGAAAAATGCGGCGGAGGCGGCGTTTCAAAACTTGAAAAGATGGCGGAAGGAGATGCAGGATTGGAAATTTTCGCTGTCGCGCAACTATGTTTCTTCCAACAATGACAGTTGAACAGACAGAGCCAAGCAAATAGGTATATGAGAAAAGAATTTTATTCAAAATTTTTTTTATTTTCAATACATAAGAACGCCACATAGACGCTGCGATATAAGAATCAAAGAAGTCGTGCTTAGTTCCCGTTTTTCTTGTTGCACAGCTTGGCTCAGAGCTCCAAAAGCATTCAATGATGTGCGTGTTGACCATTGAATGCGAAAATGAAACGACTTTTTCTACAAATGAAAAACAACTTTTAGGAATCAAATCTTATGTAGTATTTCTGTTTGTCGTTCTGTGTTACAGCTTGACTAAGATTTTGAAAAAACCTCAACAGCCAAAGCCCTGATTATCCTATTCACTCTATTAAAATACCACCCCCCCCCCTAATAATGACCCACCCTATAATAATAAATTAGCCCTAAGCCCATTGGGTAAACAGTTTATTAAATCATATTTCAAGTTGCTCCTTGATATCTCTTTGACAGATTTACGCCACCCCCCCCCCCGTCTCCTTTGAATGCTCGTAAGAGTATGGAAACAAGATGACTGTCAAACATAGATAAAAGAGCAATGAAAAACAGGCAGAAGTAAACAATGGATTAAAGGTTAAAAATAGTAGATTTCTTTAAGACTCTTGAAAATGCAATTTAAGTCGAATCATTTTTTGATGATAGGTCGTCCCACAAAATTTCCATATAATTCAATTCTGAGTCCCATTATCAAATGAACACTCAGACGATAAATTGGATTATATGGAAATTTTGTGGGACGACCTATTGTCAAAAAATGTTTCGACTTGAATTGCATTTTCGAGAGTCTTAAATAAATCTGCTAATTTCTACCTGTTTTTTAGTGTCGACTTCTGACAGTTTTTTATTGCTCTTATATCTATGATTTATTGTCACATTGTTTCCACCGTTCTTGCGAGCAATTTTGTTGAAAATTAAAAGCCCACCCTCCAATAATGAACCACCTTCTAATAATGACCCACACCCAGAGGGTAGTTGAAAATTAAAAGCCTGTGGGCTTTTAAGTGAGTGAATACGGTTACGTAGTTGCTGAAAAGTTAGTTGGTTAATTAGGACTTTTCTTTTGAACTGTCAAAATTGTTTTCACTTGCTGAAATAATCGTCAAATCGAAATCTTTTCAATTTTTCATGGGGAGCGAAGTTTTTATTATTACGTTAATATGGGATTTGACTGAAATGCCGAAAATCACCAATGTGTGAATTTTCCTTGGTAACTTTAGTCAAAAATCTTTTTTGATTCAAAATGATCGATACCCTGCTGTAATGGCAATCAAAAAATTATTTAAAAAATATTTTTTTTTAATTAAAAGGGACCCGCTACAGTCAAACCTCGATTTACCAAAACTCTTGATTTAACAAAACTTTTTCAATGCCTATTTGTATCATTTGAACACCCTGTTCAAATGATACTTACAAAACTTTGAAAATGCCGGCCGATAACCCATAATAACAGGACAAATACATTTAAACAACAATTTTTTGAATAGATCCAATAAATTTTTGCGCATTTATCAAACGCGTGTTTTAATAGAAGGTTAAAAACTATAATTTAATTTTAAGCTCTATCTTTTATCTTACTTTCTCATATCTCTCTACTTCTTTTAAATGCGAAAATTGTGAAATTTTGAGCCAATCTGACTGCTTTTTTTGGCATAAATTTAGCGTTTCATTGAGTTTTTAGAGTAAGGATCAACCAAATTTTTTTATCCAACGAATACGTAATTTTTCGCTCTCACGCTTGGAAATTAGCATAATTTTTTCGAGCAGCTATAAAGCAGAAAGAAGTAGTATTTGGTATTCTATTAAATTATTAGTATTATGGACCTATGGTAACAAAAAGTCAGATTTGGAAGCATCAGAAAGTGTCAATTTTTTAGGATCCCCTTTTAAACATTTAAACGCTGGCTCATTTTGGCATTCTTTAAAAATTTCGACTTTACAAATAAAGGTTTTAGTTTTTTTCTAGAATCGGCCCTCCTAGGATCACCAACATTGAATTAGGGAGTTTACTTGTAATCAAATTATTAAAATCAATTTTTTATAGTTTGATAACAAGTAACCTCCCTCTTCCAAGGTTGATCCTAGGGGGATCGCTAACTGGAAAAAATTAAAGACTTTATCTGTAAAGTCCAGGATCCTAGGGGTGTCAAAAAAAGGCCGATACACCCTCTTTTCACAATTTTTGGTTGCCTCTGTTTATTTTCACATCAAAGCTGAATGCAATACAGTCGACTCTCCCAATAACGAACCCCCTAAAGGTTCGTTCCCACCTTGGGTCCGACACTTTTTTTTAAATTTTTTTCTAGTTCTGTTTTGACAGTCTGGTCCCAAATATTGTAAGGATTCCGATTTTACGGATCGTTTTTCAGAAACCCAAAATTTTTTCCTCTAAAAAAACAAAAACTCGATTTAAGGACAGGCTTTTTCAAAAATCCCTGTCCTTAAATCGAGTTTTGCTTTTTTAAAAGAAAAAATTTTGGATTTCGGAAAAACGATCGGTAAAATCGGAATCCTTACGATATTTGGGACCAGACTGTCAAAACAGAACTAGGGAAAAATTTAAAAAATCAGGCTAAAAAAAGTGTCGGACCCAAGGTGGGAACGAACTTTTAGGGGATTCGTTATTGGGAGAGTCGACTGTAGCCAAAATGTTTAAAGTTTCAGTTTTCATTTTTATTGTTTCGACTAATTGTTTGGCTTAATAGGCTAAAAAATCCGGACGTAGCCGGGATATAGCCCGGCTAGCTCCCTCTCCCCTGGGTACGCCTAGGAATACGTCACAGCTTACGCCAGCCTACCTTGCGTCTAATCACAGGCCGGAAAACACAGCAGGGGTGCAAGGCGAAAACTCAGTACTCATTGTTCGAGAAAACCAATATTGAGGTTATTGCAACATCATTTTTAAAGAGAGCTAATTCTTATTCTTCTGACTTTTACTATAGAGTATAGAGTTCCAAAAAAGACCTTTTTATAAAAAGACTTAGTTTTACCTAACAAAATTTCATAAACTTTTTTTTGTCTCATAAAAGTTCAAAATAAGACCTAACAGTTAGCTTGCGATTGTAGATTAATATGTCCAAACATTTTGTTTGGGTGTCAGCTTGTCAAAAAGTTCCCTCCAAGTTCATTCAACAAATCCATTCACAAATTCAGCGAGAACAATTTTACTTATGTATATAGCCTCCTTCATATTCGATCACTGCTTCTATAGCTCTACCGAATCCGTGATGGAACAGATGAAAAAGCCAGAAGACTCGGACTCGAAGAATCGCTTGACAAATGTTTTGATCTCTATCTTAGTTCCGAACACTTTGTCTTCTGAAAAGAACGGAAGAACTTGAAATTCATCGGCGCCAAGCTTTGTCGGGTAAGTGGAACGGATGTGGCGCAACCTTACAGCCGACCTTTTCCAGTTGCTTTCTGGTCTTGCTGAGCAGTGGCATTGTCGATGTGTGCACTTGACTTTCAGAGCCTTTTTTGACACTGTTGAGATCTTTTCGGTAACGTTCATGATGATGATGGTTTTTCCTTCAACAGCAGCGTTTATGTGCTTTTGCAGATTATCGATTACAATAAACACAAACAGTTAAACTCAGAATTCAAGGAAATTTTTTAGATAATCTGACATAAGGTTTTTTTTTAATTTTGATGAGACCGCATTTAGCGCCAATAATACAATATTCTAAAATTGTGCCTATCCAATTGCTTGAGCTTGTTTTTATACAGTCAACCCTCGGTAAACAGGCACCCCAAAAGTTCGTTCCTCCGCTGGATCCGACAATAATTGCGACCGGACTGTCAAAACAGAATTTAAAAAAAGCTTTGAAAATCGAGCTGAAAAAAGTGTCGGACGAAGTTCTGGGGGTGCCCGGTTATCGAGGTTTGACTGTAAATAAACCTAAAAAATCAATAAGTTGAGAATCTATAACAAAAGTCCTTCTTGCAATTTTCCTCTCTATGACCACCTTGTTCGGTGTTCAAATACTAGCTTTTTAAAACTGAGTTTATCTAGGTGTTCGTTCATGGAAAAGGCTAATTCGCCGTCAGCTTAATATGCCGTTGACAAAAATCGTCGTCTCGGCGATTTTTGTCTTTGCTTATTTCTACGAGCTGAATTCAAATCCACCGGATTTGACTATAGCAAATTTTGTTAGACGGCGAGGTATGCGACGGCGAATTCTGTCAACGGCAAATATTGTGACGGCGAGTCAGCCCCTTCCCTCTTCTATACTGCGTTTCAGTCTAAACTTTTAGGTGGCGAAATTCCAGCGATTTAAAACAACGAAAAATGGTACAAATCTTCAAATCTTAAATAATCTATTGGTAGAAAATCAAGTGATTATTTATTGATTTATTATCGATTGCGCAAAATTATTTTAATATTTACATCATTGTCTTAATTTTTTTTTATCATTTTCCAATTTTCGGACTATTATTAACTCCCACAGTTTCGGTTGATCTCAATTTAGAGAAATTGAATACAAGCAAAATTTGTACAAAAGAGGGACTTCCATTATCCTACAAAAGTTGATTTTTCATTAATATAAGCTGCAAGGAGTTCGGTCCGACTTGTATTAAACTTTTGAAAAACCATAATGGGTAACTCAAAGTTATGGTTGATAGAAAAGCCATAGTGAGCTAAGTAGTTTCGATTTTCACGAATTAATGGCATTTTTCGTTAAAAAAGAATCATTTCAAGACAGCAATGATTTTTGAAATTTTGCTAAAAGTGCAGTCAGATAGGCAAACTAAATAAATTATTCGTGAGTGTCTATTGATTTTACTTTAATTTTATTCATGCGGTTTTTGTCTATTTTCTAACTTATTGATTGCAACTTTGCAATTCTCTTTGTCGAACTACCTTTAAATTGTTCACCGTATATTCTCTATCAATCCCCACTCCCTAATAATCCCCCACCCCCCATTTTTTTGACTAGGATTTCAGAGTTTAGGCCATTTTTGATTGAAAATTTCCGGATTTTTCGAGGGTTGAAAAATAATCCCGTTTAATAGAGGGGGGGTTTAATAGAGGGGTTAGAGGGTTTAATAGAGAATATACGGTATATTATTTGTTTAATCAACCAATAACCCTTATTCAAACCACTTAATTTAGAAATATCTCAAAAGCTCTCTTGCGCTCTCTACATTCAAGTTCAACAACTCTTCAACCAAGCTCTTCAGTCTTCAATCTGCTTCAAAATCCTCCGAAAAGTCCACTACTTCAAAGTGAACTATTTAGTTGATACCACAGTTAACCACTATACTAAACCTATAGTTAACTTTGCAGTTAACTAACCCAACCAAATCAAACAACCCATATAGTTATCTTCACAGATAACTATTTTTTGCACCTTCACAGTCAACTTCTGTTGTTAACTCAATCTCTCCAAAAACAATGATGACCAAAATGCAATTGGTGTGTGAAGACGTGCCCATAATCAAATTCCAAGAAACCAAGCCGCTGCTAATGGATTCCCAAGGCCTTTTGGAAGCTCTGCAATCGGGTGCCCTACAACTGGCGGCGATAACGCCGGACGGGCAGTTGGCCACGTCGGCCATCCCTCTGTCTCTTTTCTGCGTACCTGCCTCGACCCTCGTGGTCCCGGTCGCCCCGTCCGGGTTTGGCCGCAAGGAGGAGTTTATAGAGGAGGCGAAGAAGAAGTTTGCCCTTCCCAGGCTCACCAGTGGTCGGTTCGACCAAACACCACCAGCCTCGAGCCGTGGGTTACTGGCGGCTGGGAGGCAAGAGCTAGGAGCCCGGGCGAGACAAAGTGTCTTTTTAAGCGGGTCAAATGGCCTAACAACAGCTCCCCTGAGCGACGCTCCTCTAAAAACTGCTGTTCCAATTCAGACAGCCTCATGTGCTGCTTTATGCCGGTGAGTTATCGGGTTTCTGTGATTTTCTGATTTGTATTCTTTTGTTCTTTTTCCTGCTTTTGTCAATTTTGTTTGCTGGATATTGATTTTAAAACGCATTCAACACAATTTATTAGATTTAAATTTGAGATTTTAATTACAGTCGACTCTCGATATAGTGACACCCCTGGGACCCACTCTTAGGTGTCACTATATCGAGAGTGTCCTTGTATCGGTATAATTTTATTCACCGAAACATAACAGTGAACAACAAGTTAAAGAACCGATGTCTAGGGGTAATTAGGGTCACTGGTTCCGAAAACGGCGCTAAAAGGTCGAATTGTCCCTAGACATTGGTCAAACAAGTGAAAATGAATAGCGTGTCACCCAGTGGGATCGAACCTGCGCACAATTTGCGCGTTTATTTAAAAAAAATTGACCGAAATTTGAATATGTCACTATATCGAGAGTTGGTTTATAATCAGTGTTCGAGCTCAAGATGTCACTATATCGAGTATCACTATATCAGGAGTAAACTTTGTTGAGTTTCTCTGTCGGCCAACCAATTTTCTTTCAAGGTGTCACTATATCGGGAGTGTCACTATATCGAAGTGTCACTACATCGAGAGTCGACTGTAGTATACAGTCGAGTCTCAATATAGTGGCAACCGCGGCACTTCCCGCTTGTTACCGCGTAAGGTCTCACACTTTTTGCAATTGTGTTTTTTTGAAGCAACTGGTAAATCGAAAATTCATACGATTTTTTTACTCGACTGACGAATCAAATTCAGCAAAAATTTTTTGAAAATTAAGGTAAAAAGTGTTGGACCACGGAAACAAACTTGAGAGGGGCCACTATATCGCAATTGGCTGTACAAAAAAATGGGTAGCTTTAAAAACAAGTCATGACTCTTTTAACCTATCATAAGACTTCTAATAGAACGGAAACAAACTTGAGAGGGGGCCTAACGACACACCCTAATTCAAAAAAACGTGTTTGTGGCGTTGTGTTTTTGGGCCGCTTTTTGCAGGCCACTCTTAGGCAAGTTACCACTTAACTTGTAGCCAGTGAGATGAACTAAAAATGTGTGATGACTTACGCAATAGTGGCCTGCAAAAAGTGGCCCGAGAACACAATGCCACGAAAATGTTTTTTGAATTAGAGGGTGTCGTTCCTTTAGAAGTCTTACGGTATTTTTAAAACTAATTTTTATAAAAATTTACTCGGATTGGGGATTAACTTTAGGTCACACCAGTGGGTTTGAAATAGGGGGTTCTTTGATTTTTTTAACATAGGCTCGTAGGCTTAGGCTTAGGCTGAGATTTAAGGCTTCGAAAATCCGTAACGAACTTTTATGTACTTTGATTTTTATGAAAAGTATATTCAGTCTAGTTTTCCCAGATACCCAAAAAATTCTAAGAAATCCAGCTTTGCCCAGAAAAACTGTGGCAAATAAAAACCAGTCAAGCTCTCTCTCTCTTCCATTCCACCTATACTTTAAAAAGCGGACTTTTTACGAAATATGTGTGTATTTGAGATATTTTGAAAAGGAACTATTGTTACTTAGAATCACTCTTTTGGTTGTCGAATTTGTTAATTGTCAAAAAAATGTCAAAATTTTATTAAATGAAAAAGTTTTTGTAATGATGGGTATGTAATGTAATAAGGCAAACCACGTCTTTTTGACTACTAGAGCTCAAATTCTGTTTTTAGGGTGACCTTTTATAGCTGAATTAACTTAGTACCCTAAGGCGAAAAGTCAATTTTCAGTAAAAAAAATTATCGATAATAGTCGTCCGTGTTTTTAAGATTCAGTCTTATGATCTCAGCTGTCGGAAGCTTGCAGCACTTTTTGCACTTCTTAACAAAATTTTGACAACGAATAGACTCTAACCAACAATAGTCCTACCGAAAACCACTTTGCTAACCCATATTTTTAGCTCAACACTTGCTCAAAATGTTTTATCGGGTCCGGAACTGCCTCGGAGGACGGAGGGCATACAATTATTCACCACCCAAACCAACATCACACCAGCGTACAGGTAAAATTTAAAGCACCAAAATATATTTTTCCAATATTTTCAAAGTGCAAATTCCAGCAGCTTGGACAGTTGCGTCTTCTTTGTGCCTGAAGATTGCCCTTCCACATCCAGCGGTCATTCCAACGACCAGTACCCAACGGAATGTCTTCAAACAACTTCTTCTTCTTCTTTTTGTTCTCCAACCTATTTATCCCATAGCTATCCCAATAACCAAAGTAGCTGTAGTACCAGTAGCTTGCCAAGTGACCAAGACGATGACAATGACGACAACCCACCCACCTACTTTCTAGTAAAAGCCAGTAAACCAGCTAAAAGAGCCCGAATCCAACCCCCAGCCTTATTGACTCCAGCTACAAGCCCTGAACTAGCTCCTAAGAGGTCTAATGTCAGCGAGTACTGCCCTTTTCCAGGCGCATATTCCAGCTCTAGACAAAGTGTGGAGGAGTGCCACTTGAGATTGCATTCAGGCTACTTATCACCACCTGAATCCGACTTTGGATTTGGATCAGCTAGGTCGAGCCCACCACCTTTGCACCAATCTGTGCCCACGTCCCCCAACTTTTGCGAGCCGTTTGATGCTAAATGGGAGGACTGGATAGATGACCTGCTCCAGGAAGTAAAGTCTGAGATACGTGCTGAATCGGTTGGTAAATTTTTTTTGTGGAATAGCTATACCGAATTGTGTATTTTCAGCTGTTTGTTGAGTGCGCGCCTGTATCAAGCAGAAAAAGAAAGGCATCTTCACTTGCTCACAGCTCCGTAAGTATCTTTTCTCTTTATTTTATCATTGGCTAGAAAAATTTTCTGGATCTCTATAGCTAGAATTTCTCGTCTTTATCCAATCGAACCGTAAGTAACAGAGTAAACGTAACAACAACCCAAAGTTTTTTGCTTGATTGGACCACGCAGACTTTTTGATCCTCAAGCAAACCTTCTTTAAGCAAATAATACAAAAAATAAAATTCGACACCTTTGGGTATTGACCCCAAGATATCATTGTGAATTATCGAAAGTCAACTGTAATATTGAAAAAAAATCTACTGAAAGAAACTTGCAAAAAATCTTAAACTAAAACTTTTAAAGAAACAACTGAAATTTAAATCTCAAAATTCCACAAGCTGGTAAAACAAAAAAAACTGTCATCGATTACAACGACAGTTTATGTGAAAAATAATCACAATCAGAACCTTTTTATGCTGTATATTTCAGAGAACATCGGACGGCAATGAATCCTCTTCTTCTTGCTCAGACAGCCAAACCACCAGCAAAGAACGTGCCAAGAAGTATTCCCTAGCAGCTTTGTCACATGAAGAAATAGCTCAACGCAAGAAAGAACAGAACCGCATAGCTGCACAAAGATACCGCTCCAGAAAGACACAGACTCTTGAAGAAGGAAGATCTGAAATTGCTTACTTCGAGAAAAAGAATGAGCAACTAAGAAAAGAAGAGACTATCCTTGCAGCTGAGATACAAAAACTCAAAGACATGCTTGTGGGACTGAAGAGCGGAAATGCTAACTAGGGTTTATTTGCACTGTTTAAAAATTCCATAAGGAACATAAAAGCAAGTACTCTTTTTTGAATTAAAATATTTTGAGAAGAATTTTTTCACATTTTACTTAGCTTGCGAAAAATCATGCTTCCTGACAGGAAAAATTAAAAAATTTTATTTATGCGTAATCTTACCCTGCAAGTTGGCTTTTCACGACTTTTTAGTTTTGATCGTTTTCAAATTATTAAATTTATAAAATAAAGTGTGCGAAAATAATCGCTAAAATAACAAATTTTTCGAAACTCAATACTTTTTTCGCCATAACGAATCTTTTTGCCGAACATTTAGATAAAGGGCAAAGTAGTGTCAAAAAATTTGCAATTTTTTACGTTGTTTCTACTTTGCTTGAAAAATTTCTACCTAAAATCACCTTTTCGTAAAAAAAATTCAAGGTGGACAAAGGTTTAAAATTTTTTGGGTCACATTGGCCCTCAAGGAATAAATAAGACTTAGAAAAGTATTTTGTGGCAAAAAATATTGTCTATTTTTAAAAAAGCAAACTACCGAATTTTTAAAGAAAGGATAAAATTTATTGCACAATTTTGTAGACAAAAAAGTTTGAGTTATCTCATTGGTGTCAAGCTTTTGTAGGTTGTTTTACCTCATTTCTGTGTAACTAACATTTGCTAGCTAAAATTTGTTAGGATAGAGTGCTGTTGTGGTTGTTGTCAAGTCTTGGTCATTGGCTCTTTTATCTACCAAACTATAATATAATTTGTGACTATTACAAAATATTTATCCCATTTTGTTTTATTGTTAGATTTTTTCTTATTTATCCACTTGTTTTTTACTATGTGTCTGGCTATTGAATTTTTCCCAATATCAATTCAATCCATATATTCTTTTGGTTCTCAATTACCACTTATGATTTCATAGTTTTATTTATTCGAAAATAAAATAAAAACATATACCTTATAAACGTGAATGCACAAATAATAATGGCTATAGCTGATTTATGCACTCAAATTTATTAGTTACGCCCTCAAATTTTATATTGCTATTTTCTTTAAATTTTTTGTTTCAATTTTATAAATATTTTTACACCAGCGTATAGCTCTGATTTTTGGCTTTTTGATGAGCTATCAAACTTTTCTGAACGATATAAAAATGACGAGATTTCCAGGTTTCAAAATAATTTTTAAAATATTGACGGGTTTTTTTTGAAACCTCGAAATCTCGTCATTCTTTTATCGTTCAGGGAAGTTTGATAGCCTATTACAATGGGTCGAAACTGAAAAATGCCGCCTTTGACTGAAAAGTGCCGTCTTTTTTTTTTTTGAATTTTAGAGAGCTCAATAGTGCCAGATATCTAAACTAAACAACTCGGAAAAATAATTTGATTGATACTTTTACCTTTTTGTGCTACATTTTGCAAAAATCTTGCAGCAAATGATACTTCATTAGAAAATAAAGCAGCAGGAATACCTGATAGTAATATAACTTTGAAAAAAATATTTAGATACTCACCTCTTAAGAACTATTTTGACACCTCAAAATCTCGTCATTTTTTATATCGTTCAGAGAAGTTCGTTAGCTCATTAGAAACCCAAGATTCACGGCTACATGCTGGTGTAAAAGTATTTATAAATTTTCAACAAAAATTTTAAATTCAGGCGTAAATAATAAATTTGAGGACGTAAATGAGGATTTTGAGGGCGCACATGAATTTTAGCTGATAATAACTATATTAAAGGACCATGCTCAAGGTGGTATGGTGCTCCCCCGCCAATTAATCTTTTTTTCCTAATCGTTGGATTTTTTTACGGATTTTTAACTTGGTTTCTAAAAAAGTACACCTGAATTTTAATTCTAGCCATTGTTTTGTTATAAAAAGCAAGTCAAAAAAATCCGAACAGAAGATCAATGATTAAGAAAAAAGTTTAAATTGGCGGGGACCACCAGACCACTGTGAGCATGGTTATTTAAAAAAATAACACTATTTCAAACACTATTTCATTTCAGAATATTAAAAATTTTTTAAAATAAAGAAAGAGACATGATTTATTCGACTTTTTTTTTAACTAAAAATTTTTTTATAATTTTTTGGTCATATATAGAAGCCAAGGGAAAAAAGTCCAAAGGTATTAAAGTAGCTATGGAAGTCGGGATGAGATTAGATTTTTTTTAAAAAGGGGTCCAGACCAGGAATTGACATTTGTGACTATTATATTAAAAAATAGTCACAAAATAGTCTCAAGAAGGTTAATATTTTGGGACCATTGAAACTAATTGTGACTTTGAGACTATTTTGAGACTATTTCCAAAAATAGTCTCAAGGACTAATAGTCTTGAGACTATTTTAGTCTCAAACTTCAAACTTAGTCTCAGTTCCTCAGAGGAACAATGCCTTTTTATGCTCCAAGTGATGGGGTTATCCGTCGCCAAACAGTTAACTGCCCAGCAGGCATGGACACGGGCCGAATTTTGGCGGCCCGGCCCTGCCCAGGGCCGTGATAGTTCGGCCCGGCCCGGCCCGCTTCTTTTCAGTCTTCAGCCCGGCCCGGCCCGGGCCGGGCCCGGAAGCCCTACTTCAAATATAGTCAAAAAATTATAATAACAAAACCAACTTTCAAAACTAAGAAAACATTGGCTTACGATATTTGACCTCCCTCCTTCAGCATGAACTTCTTGCAAGTAACACCAGAGAAACCTTGTAGACTTGGAATTCCCCTCCTCTCCTTTGAAGTCGAAGTGAACACACTGGACGATATCATCGTTGTCTCTGCTCTTTAGGAAGATCCTCTTCTGCTTTACGGCATGTAAGACTTCCACTTCACCTTTCTTGAGTTCACCTGCGGTCTTCGAGGAAAATTCTGATAGATACTCTATGTAGACTGCAGTGATACAGATAAAATATTCCAATATAATCTACCACTGAGCATGCACTCCGTGTCAAGGCGCGCCTTCTTCGCTTGCGAGCCGGTCTCTTCTTCGCCTTCCATTGAGAAATTTTTTAGAGCTGAAGCAGAGTGAATTTAATGATGAAGTAGAGCTGCCGAAAAAAGATTAATACCGCAAAAATACCGGTATTTTTCTCGATTTTTGTAGAAAGTACGCTTTTTAAGCGCTTTTCATTAAAAAAGATACCAAAAAACGCCGGTAACAATCTCGGGATTTCGAAAATCAGTAATTTCGGCAATCCTATAATGAATGTGTAGTTGGATGGTTTTGGCGGGAAATTCAATACGAAATTAAACCGGGCTTCAGGGCCGGGCTCGGCCCGGAGGTTTTTCAGCCCGACCCGGCCCGCAGCAGGTACGGCCCGGTCCGGCCCGAAGCCCGGCGGGCCGGGCCGGGCTAAGCCCGGGCCGGGCCGGCCCGTGTCCACCCCTGCTGCCCAGTTTTTATCTTGCTAAAAGAATTACTTACGTCGGAAAGCAGTTTAACAAATGTTTTTCCGGTACGTGACGATTTGATACAACGACATGTTCGATATAAGGGACGACTCGGTACAAATCCTTGAAAAAAAAAGATTTGATACAATTTTTTGGCTTTAGGTAAATTGCCCCTCCGGTAATTCCCCCCGCGGTAAATTCCTCCTTTAAATTTTCGAGGTTACAGGTTCGGATCCTGGTGGTCGCAAACATTTTTTTTAATGAAAGTTATAAAATAAGCTTTTTAAGACAATTAAAACACAGGGTGGGTATTGGAACCCTGGTACCTCCCCTGAATGGGTATCCATTCCAAAATTCGAAATTTTGATTTAGCTAGAATTGGCAGTTCTGGAGTAGTATACCGTAGGGTGTCCAGGTGGTTCTCGGGTTTTTGTACCTAGTATCGGTACTCAGGTAGAAGTGCCTGGGTAGGAGTACCCAATGCTCAGGTGATTTAGTTGTATTGAGATATATAGAGATAAATGGATGCATCTGGTGAATGAATACCACGGTGGATAGGCTGAAATAAGGAAGTTAACCGTATTGGTCTACTCAGTCCATATCCGAGTACAAGAATGAATATGGATTCAAACCTCGGGTAAAGTCGTTTTCTTATAATTTCGGTATAGAACCAGCACAAAACTCAAAAATTACCCTATAAAATGGCATTTCACTACTGTCGAATCATCTTAAGGATGCTACAAATAGTTCAGAAAATAGGTTTTTAAACCTCGAAAACAAAAAAAGCCAAAGAAATTGTATATAATCGTCCCTTCTTAAGAACATGTATGGAATCGTACCCTTTTTGTGACTTGTATCAAATCAGTAGTTGTATCGAATCAAATTAAATCGAATCGAATTTTTTACCTACATCGTTTAAAAATAGTTAGTCACATCTGAAAATAAACCGCTTTCTCTAACCCGAAGGTTGAGGTGAAAGCGGTTTTTCAGTACTAAAGTTTCGATTTCACCCTCCGATACACAGGTGCCAACTGGTCAAGTGAATTTCCACCTAGATCATCTGAAAAAAATCTAGGTTAATCTTGGAAAAGAACCATTCTATCACACTTAGAATCGTGTGACAAATTGCGTTTGAAACGACCAAAACCACGAATTCACTCACGCAAACCCCGAAGCCTGGGGTGGTCTCTACCTGGATGGCCTGAAAAAATAAATTTTTGTTAAAATAAAAAATCGTACAAAAAACCAGTTTATGAGAATTGAAATTGCGGTTTCATATACCTTAACCGTGAAGCCGATATCGGTGGATAAGTTGGATAAAAGTGTCTAAGCAAATGCACAGCTAGTACCTACCCAGGTTTTAGGGCTCGGGTGGGTAACATCGAGCTTTTAGTCGAGCTTTTATCAAACAATATTTCCCACACAGTTTTGACCATGGTAGAATGTTTTGTTTTTAATTTAGAAAAACTTTTTTCAGGCCATTTACGTGGATATCCAGGTGACCAGGAGGTACCCACTCCGGAATTAGGGGTTCGGGTGGGTAAATTTTAGATGCTTGTGTGAAAAAAAGCGGGCAACTTGCGTGACTAGAAATTTCTTGGAAATAGATAAGCATTAGTATGTGTTGGTACAAAATACATCGCGGGTTCGACCCTACTTGGCTTACTCCTAATTTTGGATTGTTCGACCAATTTTTAATAGCAGTTCGACTTTTTGAAGCCATAAATGTAATCAGTGACCCAAATTATTCCCAGATAAAGGCTAAATAAGTCAAAATAAAGGTTGGATCGAACTTGCGCACCATTTAAGGCCAACAAACACTGACGCTTATCCAATGTGCCATACAACAAATCAATTTTTGCCCGCTCCCTATAACAAGTTGCCTTCTCCTATAACAAACCCAATCACCCACACGATTTCGCATGCGATAACATGGTTTGTTATAACAACTGACTAAACTTTCTTTTCAGGGCATTCCGGTGGATATCCACTTGATCCTAGGGTACCTACCGTAAGTTTTTGGATTGAGGCAGGTAAAACTGCAATTCCGGTTCTGACAAAATCGATTTCCTAAAAGATCTCAGGTTGGGAAGAAAAATAGGGTTTAATTCAGTCAACTTTTGATCGTTCAGGTAATTTAGGTGGAAATTCGCTTGACCAGGTGGTACCCGCTTTGGTGATTCGGGTTGCTTTTTATTCATAAGAAAATTAATTCCTAAGAAACCGGTTTCGCCATGCAATTTCGAGTTAAAAAAGCAGTTTATTTTTAGATTTGACTAAATTTTTCAAGACAATTTGGGTGAAAAAACATTTGTTAAACTGCTTTCCGACGTAAGTAATTCTTTTGGCAAGATAAAAACTGGGTAGTTAACTGTTTGGCGACGGATAACCCCATCACTTGGAGCACAAAAAGGCATTGTTCCTCTGAGGAACTGAGACTAAGTTTGAAGTTTGAGACTAAAATAGTCTCAAGACTATTAGTCCTTGAGACTATTTTTAGAAATAGTCTCAAAATAGTCTCAAAGTCACAATTAGTTTCAATGCTCCCAAAATATTAACCTTCTTGAGACTATTTTGTGACTATTTTTAGACTGCTAATCCCTGATCCGGACAATGAGAATGGCAATACAAATATTGACTTTTTAGATGCAATATTCACCTTAGCAAAGATCTCAGTGCGACGAATGGTATCGAATGATCGAAAATGGAAGAAGTGTAGTTCAGGCCTGTGCACAAGTCAAGCCGGATTGCTAAGCCGAACAAAGCCGAATATTATAGAAAATAAGATACCGTATATTCTCTATTAATCCTCCATGGGGGATTATTTTTCAGCCCTCGAAAAATCCGGAAATTGTCAATCAAAAATGGCCTTAACTCTGAAATCCTAGTCAAAAAAATGGGGGGTTGGGGATTATTGAGAATATACGGTATACAGCATAGTGACGCGCCCGGACCGTCTTCCATTCCGTCCGGCCGGGGCCGGCTTTGACTAGACGGTTTACGGCCGGTAATGATGCCGGATGGCAATGGACGGCCGAAATTTTTTTTCAGGATAAGAAGGTGGATGGCCGGCATCCTTGAACAAATTTAGGACGGGACGGTGGACGGCCGGCTGGAAAAATGAAAGTGAGGACGGCCGGCTTAGAAACGCCTACACATTCTCATTCATTTTCATTAATTCTTTTTTGAAAATAAGTTACAAGCAGGTCAAAGGTTCAAGAGACTTGATAGAATTTTTCGAAAATTCTTAAACATCTACAGCAGTTTTCGCCGAGGATCAGTTGCTAAAATGACTAGCCACATCGTCTGTCCCCTTCGAACACTTGTCAATATTTCCACCAAATTAAGTTTTTTATAAACGTGTAAAACACACTGGTCTTTTTTCAGAACTTAGCTTCCTGCATAAATGGTTTTATTCTGTCTGGGAGTATTACAGCAGCTAAAAAGATAAAAGAGCTATCGAAATGATTTCTGATTCTTCTATCTCATGTTCTTCCCTCACAATGCATGCCAAAGGACGACGTGTTGGAATAAAAGAGGACCTTCTCAAAACTCGCTCACTTTTATCTTACAACTCTCGCCATATTGGTTGAGTTATTTTGAAAAATTGAACAGTTGCAGATTAATCAAAAATTAATAAATAAAAAACATTTTTTCGTTAAGGCCGCTTTATCATATGCAGATCGTCTTCTAGCCGTTTTGGACGGCCGTCAGACGGCGGGTGGTCCAAAAAATTTCGGCCGGCCGAAATTTTTTTATAGGACGGTACGGTGGACGGTTGGCAAAAAAAAAAAATCAGGACGGACGGAAGACGAACAGTGAAAAGTATGAAAAATTAGGACGGCCGGCCTTCGGCCGGCCGTCCCGGTAAAAAAATTGGCCGGGCGGTCGGACGGCCGGCCGAAAACAAACGGACGGGGGACGGGACGCCGTCCACTTTTGAAAAAATGTGGTCACTATGGTATACAGTCAAACCTCGATATAGTGGCCCCACCTCAAGTTCGTTCCCTCCTAGGGTCCGACACTTTTTTTTAACTCAATTTTTAGAGAATTATGCTAGTTCTGTCTTAACAGTCTGGTCGCAAATATCGTGAGGATTCCGATTTTGCCGATCGCTATTGAATAAATATACAGTTTTGCCATTTAAAAACCAAAACCTCGATATAGTGGCCCTCTAATTTTTAAATTGGGCCACTATATGGCTTTGGTTTTTAAATGGCAAAACTGTATATTTATTCAATAGCGATCGGCAAAATCGGAATCCTCACGATATTTGCGACCAGACTGTTAAGACAGAACTAGCATAATTCTCTAAAAATTGAGTTAAAAAAAGTGTCGGACCCTAGGAGGGAACGAACTTGAGGTGGGGGCCACTATATCGAGGTTTGACTGTAGTACGGAATTCTGCACCATTAATCAGCTGCTAATCAAATTCAATTTAATATAAGTACACCTTTTCTCATGCGTTTATTAAAAAGCGCCTTGTAAAATCAGTGGTTTCCCATTGGCTAACGCTGTACAAATGGTTATCTAAACTTGTCTATCCTCTTCTCTAGTTGTTGCATCTGCTAGTATAGTAGTATTATCCAATGTGTGCATAAACTTTTAATTCAATTGTGGCTGCCCTTCCACAATGCTTCCAGCAGAATAAATTGGGTGTAAAAAATGTGGCTGCAACAACTCACAAGCTATAACATTTTATTATGAATTCGCCAAATATCTGTTATTTAATTTTTTTTATACTCGATGCTGCCAAACAAAACAATTTTAATAGTGTATGTAGTATGCGGCTATTTGGTGGTGGTTTTGCAAGCAGGTAGAGACTGTCTGTTTGCAGGTGTTAGCTACAAAGAACGTCAAGTCTGGGTACATCAGTCCTTCTTCAATGTCACGTAAGTGGAACATAATCAGGAGTGGACACGAGCCGAAAATAACTCGCCTTTTGCCCGCTTACACTCCTGGATGTGAAACCGTATTTTCTCTAATTATCTGCGTTTCCTTATTCAAAAAAAGTAGTTTTTGAAATTGCGCTTTCGACCAAATTTTTTAGACGGCTCTCAAGTTTTAATTTCCGCCTTTTGAATTCTTATTTATTTTCGGTTGTTTTTTGCATTTTTCATCACTCCGAGCCTCATGCGTGACTTTTGCCATTTCTGAAGCGAAATTTCATGAAGAATACGATTGCTTTTTCAGATTTTTTTTTCAAATCTGAAAAGTTGTTCAAATTGAGCTTTGAAACATGTGACCCATAGGCTGGGCATTAACAACTTGGATAAGGCTATAACTTTTTCTTCAGATATAATTTTGATCTGTTTGAAAAAACTATAAATGTTCCCTGTGAGCTATTATATCTTTCTGTTGCATAAACATCACTTTAACCAAAATGAAAATGAATTCACCAAAGATACCTAAAACGTGAGTTTTGAAATCGCACTTATTTTACAAAAATGCCTATAACTTTCATTATATCAATTTTTTAAAACATGCTCTACGGCATCTGAAAGAACACATTCTGCGATACAAAATGACGTGTTACTTTATTATTAGGGACCGGATTTATATGTTCTTGCATATTTTTTTGCTAATATGCTTTGGACTAAATACATCTTAAAAACGCTTGGCAGCTTAGTTTCGAGCGTTTTTATGGTGTTTTTACAGCATATTCTGGCATATTTTGCGTTTTTAGAGCATATTTGCATTTTCACTGCATATTCTGACCTTTTGAGGCATATTTTGGTCATATTTTGACTATTTTTGCTTAAAAATTATAAATATCAGACATCTATGCTAGATTTTCGTTATTTTCTTATTCAAATGTAGCCTTTTTAGCTGAATCACCTTGATACTCATTAGCAAAAATTCATTTTCGGTCAAACTCTTTTTCAGAAAATCAGTCGTCCTCGTATGAAAAACACGTTTTTACAAGATTTGACAGAGCACAAAGTTTGTGCGTCGTTACAGCTTCAACTTAATACTTTAAAGTGATAGTCAAAAATAAAGATAAGTTCTGTCTTCATTCGATGAATGCAGTAAGACTATTTTTCCCGTTCCAGTGAATTAAATGGCATAAATGACAAAACCTCGATTCTTTTTTAGAGTAATCAGTTTTAATTGCACGCCACTTAATATCCAATTTTTATATAAAATGTTAAACGAATGATTTTCTAGTGTCAAACTTTGACGCGGGATCGAAATTTTGACGCTACTCTGATATAACCTCCACATCGAACCTCCACGAAAATGTGTATCTCAAAAAATGTAGAGTAGTTTTGAAATGCTTTTTTTTGTCTTTAAATTCGTAATGTATTAAAAGAAATGAATATGCATAAGAAAGATTGTTCACTCAGCTACAAAATAAGCTGTGAATCAAAATTTTGTCATTTATTTAACTCAAAGATATGAACAAAAATACAAAACATCACTAAAATGTGTATTTCAAAAAATGTAAAGTATTTTTTCAGAACAAATAGGACAGAAAATAGTGCAAACGATTTTAAATGCTTTATATAACACGGAATGTGTAATTGTCCTTGCAGGGTGTGCAGTGCTTAAGAATATGCTATCTAAAACATAATTCTTAAAATCCTTATATTCCCCAGACGGACTTTTAACACTGTATTGTAAGTCGGGATGAAAGGCATGTATAATAAAGTAACACGTCATTTTGTAGCGCAGAATGTGTGCTTTTAGATGCGACAAAGCATGTTCTAAAAAAATCGATATTTTTGTTCTTGTAAAATAAGTGCGATTTTTAAAACTCTCATTTTATGGATCTTAAATAAATTAAACTTTATTTCTTGTTCGAAGTGATTTTTATGATACTACAGGAAGATAGAGATGCTCTTGAGGAACATTTATAGTTTTCAAAAAAAACATAAAAATCATATCTGTAAAAAAAGGTTACAGCCTTATCTAAGTTCGTTTTTCTTTTTTTTCACATGTTTCAAAGGTCGATTTGAACCACCTTTCAAATTTGAAAAAAAATTAAAAAAGCCATCGTGTTCTCCATGAAATTCTGCTTCAGAAATGGCAAAAGTCACGCATGAGGCATGAGTCAGTGGTAAACTAAGGCAAGACCTCAGGCGAAGGGAACACCAACAAATGTTTAGAATGCCTCAAACGTGTTTCCCACACTTAGAAAAAAAAATGTTAAAAGTTAAAAAGCGGCAAATTATAAAAACACGACAAACAAACTCCTACTCACTAAAAAGTGTCAGCCACAATGCGAGAACCCTCCTTTTTTGGTTGTTCGTTGTTGGGAGAGTCAGCTGTAGGATAATATTTTATATTCATAATGGATGTTCAGTTGCATGGACGGAATTGTGAAAGTGACTAATTGTGTCACAGCCAAGGGCACCCAAATTGCTTTGGGAACCCAGGACTTTGAGGAAAATGGTTTCCACTACAGATGCAAACTCAGAGCTAGAAATCCACCAGCATATAATCAAACATCAACAACCCTTAGCCCACCACCACTAGACACAGCACAACCCACCAGTAATAATGTGGAAGACGAGGAGGCAACAGAAATAGCTGATGAATGTGACCATGGAAAATCAGAGTATATCCGAGAAGGCTACATGGTCTCCTGTGCCAGCAATGAAATCCTAGGTTGTGTGGATGTAAACAATGATCTGGTAAGGCAGGGATACTATGTCCTCTCCAAACGAAGACTCCGAACTTGTCATGTTTACGCTAATGGAAGGAGGGCTAGAAGCGATTTCAAAGGTAATTAAAAGATCCCATGGTTTGCAGAAATATCACGCATATTTCACTAATATGTAAATCTTTTTTAAATACTCCGAAGTAACTTTTATATGCTGATATGGGAGGGGGAGGGGGTACACACCGAGATGCGATTATTCGGCGCTACTTGGATATACCCCCCCCCAAATCAACTTTTTTAAAAGTGTTTCCAAACACCCTATATAAACCTAAAATGGCCTCAGGAGCTCAAAAAAGGCATTATTTTTTAATTCTGATGAATTGAAAATTGAGTTTTGGGACAACCCAAAAGTACCCATTTTGATCATTTTTATTTTTGCCGGTGCTAGCGCCGGCGCCGGCACTGCCCCGTGAAAAAACAGCGCCGGCGCCGGGGCCAATGAAAAATTTCGGTCGGCGCTGGTGCTGGCGCAAAAAAATTTCGTCTCGGCGCTACCCCGGGGCTGTTTTTTAACGGCTATGGCTCCGGCGCTGTTTTCAAAATTCAACCGCCTTATATTAAAAAAGACAATCATTCTTAATTTCAAGCTAAATTATCTGAATTTTGTGCTGCAATTTCTTTTAATCTTTTATTTCTTTATTTATCTTCCTTGATCTTTTAGTTTTCCGCTATTTTTTGAACATTACCAAGGCATCATATGCTATTGTTAAAAAAGTAATTTACATAAATTTTTTTTCACAAGACTAATATCGATAACCTCATTCAAATACATCAAATTTATTGGACAAACAAGGCATTATACAATTGCACTTACAGTTTGAATCACAAATAAGTCTAAATTACAATTTTTTAATTTTGACATTCCCTAAATAATCGATTAACAATCAAAAAGTCATTTAAATAAACAAAGAGCATAAATTAAATAACAAGAGGGGAAAGGGAGAAGGAAACTAAGGACAGAACTTTTAAGAAGCTTCACTTATTTTTGTTAAGTCTAATTTTTTCAGAGCCTGCTTAAAATGGATAGTGCTTTTCAAATTTAAAATTTCTGGGTTAATTTTATTCCACAACTTTATAGTTCTACACAAAAACGGGTTGTGAGCAATATATATCAACGCTGGGAGGTCGTGATTTGAAAATAGGAGTCCAGTTGAAAGTTCTACTTTTTAAATAAAATTTTATAAAGCATGATAAGATCGAACATCAGTCGTCTTTCAAAAAGCGTTTTGAGACCACAAATTCTCACTCTCTGTTCGTATGATATTTTTTTATAGCCACATTTTTAGAGCTATTTTGGTAAAGAATTTTTGAACTTTGTCAACTCTGTTAGAGTCTTGTTTTAATTTAGGGCTCCAAACAGTTGTTGCGTATTCAAGGTTGGGTCGTACATAAGGCTTATAAGAAAAATTAAAGTAGCTAAATTTTTTGTTTGAAGCGAACGTAAAATTAGAAAAGAAGCACGATTTCCTGATGGAATTATTTTCGAAAGGTGATCATTAAAATTTAAGTTTATATCAATCAAAACACCAAGGTCTTTTGACAATTTGATTCTGGATTGGTTCTAAATCAAGTTCGTAAATCGTTTTAGGATTTGTTTTTCCGAAATGAACTACTATACATTTTTCGCGTGCTATTCTTGACCACAAGCAAAGGTTATCTAGTGCTTCCTGCAGTTTTAGTGATTCACTTTTGGTAGGAAAGCTGTGATATATTTTTACATCATCAGCAAAAATTTTTATTCCTATTTCTTTTGGCAGGCAGTTTGGGAGATCGTTTATGTATATGAGAAATAGGAGTGGGCCCAGACACATTCGTCGAGGACACCATAAGCAATTTTTTCAGTTCAGAGAAAAAATCGTTTATTTTAACTCGAAAAGTTCTTCCAGTCAAAAATTCTTTTATAAAATGGAAAATTTTTCCTTTTATACCCGAACTATAGATTTTTTGCAGTAATTTTTGATGGGGAGTAGAATCGAAAGCTTTGGCAAAATCAATGTATATCATGTCTGAATTATTGTTTTGCTTAAGAGATTCAGTGATGTCATTGAATGTAGCTAATAATTGCGTATCTGTAGATCGATTTTTTAGAAACCCAAATTGAGCAGAAGAAAAAAAAATTCTCTAATAAAAAATTTGTTATTTTTTGGCAATAATTTGTTCCAAAAAACGGCATAATGTGCAAGTCAAAGAAATCGGCCTGTAATTAGAAGGGTTCGATTTGTCCCCCTTCTTATAAATTGGCACGACAATTGAGGTTTTCCAAAAACTCGGAATCTTTTCTGATCTAGTATTGTTCGAAATAGAGTAGTGACAGGTTCTGCCAAAATAAGGGCACCTTTTTTTAAGGACAATGAATGGAACTTTATCTGGAGAAGTCGAATTTCGGTTAGGTAATTTGATTAAAAGATTATAAATGTCGTGAACTTGTAATCCAACGTTCTCTAAAATGTTGTTACCGTATTTGTTCTAATAGCTCACCCCTCTCCATTAACTCACCCCTTTCTAATAACTCACCCCCCTGAGAGCTGATCGAAAAATAACTCACCCCTCTCTAATAGCTCACCCCCTAGTGAAATAGTTCTTGTCGGCAGTTTTGATAAAAAAATCAGAAATCATTTTTCGATGCTTATCTTTCTTAGCACGATTTGAAGTCTAGAAAACACTCTACCGTACAATTTTTTAAACCAGTTTTAAAATTCGTTTTTTGGCTTGCGTGTAATATTTTTGATTTCCACGCATCATTTTAGTGTTTAATGGAAAACATAATTGCTAACTACGGCAGCAGCTCCAAAAGTGAAGATGAGCAAGTCAAAACGCCGAGGAAGCTCAAAGCTTATTCTACGGAATTTGAATTCTTAAAGGTTGCTAAGCACGCTAAGAATATCTCGATACATGGAACAAGCAATAAGTTCAAAGTTGGTCGAAGCACAGTAAGGCAGTGGATGAGACAGAAGAAGCAACTTCATAAAATCGCGTAAGGATGAAGAAAACAGGTACATCAGCGATGAATCTCTACAGTTTGAATCTGATGATTATGATATATAATTCCTTCTTTATTTTATTTTAAAATGTAGAATTGGACCCCTTTCAATAAATCTGATGATTTTCGGTAGGAATGTGAAGGTATAGATATGTGAAGCAAATGATAATTTTTGCTTGGGTAGTTTCCCTTACGCAAAAAAAATCCGGCGCCTTTAGCGCCGACCCTTTGAAAAATAACCCACCCTCTCCATTAACTCACCCCTCTCTAATAACTCACCCCCCTGGAGAGAGGTTGAAAAATAACTCACCCGGGTGAGCTATTAGAACATTTACGGTATCCTTAAAAAAGGGGTAAGTTCAGCATCTATTTTATTATCCAACGTATTTGAAAACGAAGTCAAAAAAGTTTCAGATAGAATTCGAGCTTTGTCAATGTCATTTAAAAATAATTCTGAATTGTTTTCTAGTGGAGGAATCGTTTGACTGGGATTAATTTTTTTTTAATATATCGATAAAAAATCTTTGCGCGTTTTCCAAGAAGCTTCTTTTCATGTTCATTATGCAGTTTTCTTAAAAGAGTTTTTTGTAGCTGACAGCAATTTTTGTATTTATTTTTCATATATTGATTTGTGAGAGCTAAACCATGAAGCCTTAGTTTTTCTTTTGAAAGGTTTCTTATTTGCTTCGTATCTCTGGTCCCATTATTCTGTAAAAGATCTTTGAAGGGAAGACATTTGTCTATGTTTTCGCACAAAATGTTTATGAAACAAAAGTATTTCTTTTCAACTGTAAATTGATAAGAAAAACATTGCTCCCAGTTAATTTTTGATAGCTCAATGTTCAGAAGAGACAAATTGGCAAAAGAAATATCTCTTGCCATCAATTTAGTCTCTTTCGTAAACAATTTTTTTATATGCAAAAGAAAAGAAATGGAATTGTGATCAGATGTTGAGAAGGGATCAAGAACTAGGGCGTCGGAAATCAAGCTAGCAGGATTAGTGAGTACTAAATCAAAAGTTGTTTTATCTCTTGTAGGACTGAGAATGCGTTGCGTAAAACCATTTTGAGTTATAAAATTTAATAGTAAAGCTGAGACTTCATCATTTTCACTTTCCATTAAAGACCAGTCAATTTTAGGCAAATTAAATCCCCACAAAACAGTGCATTATCAGAAGATAATTTTTTTATAGTTTTAAAAAAAGATTTTGTTTTATTTAATGAGTAATCAGGAGGTCGGTAAACGCAATGAAGTTCAGTTTTCGGTTCAATCAGAAGTTTGATCGAAGTGATCTTAAACCCATTTTTTCTTCAGGTGTTTCTTTAAATGGAATTTTAGTCGATATAAGAATAGCAGTTCCACCCCCCTCTTTGGTTAGTTCTATTAGTCAGAATCGGTGTGTACTTTCCATTGCAAGAAAGTTCATTTAGATTTGTTTTTTCATCACTTAACCAAGTTTCGGTAACAAATATCAAATCTGGATTTTGGTTTGAAGCGATATGGTGAAGCTCAGGAATTTTGTTAAAAATGGAACGTGCGTTGGAATAAAGACACTTAAAATTTCCTAGTTTGTCCTCAAAATCCTAGTGCAGCTTCTTGAAAGGTTTAGGATCCTTATTTTCCTTAATAGAAAGATCAGAGACAAAAAATTTGAAAAAGCCACACTCTTTATTTTTTTCGTAGCACTGCTTTCTTATGGTACTTAAAATCTTCAACTCACTTTCAGTCATGTCTCGGCGAGCGGAAATAGGTCCAGGATGAGTAGCAAGAGAAGCAACAGCCTTACCAAAGCTCCGGAGAAATTCATTTCTGTCTTTCTCAGTTGAGAAAGGGACTTTGATGATTCGGCCTCGGTGGAAGTTCTTAGAGCCATGTCGATGAATCTTGGCCAAATCAACATCCAATTGTTTGCCTGCTGCTTTGATGATTGATGAAATAAGACATGCATCACTTTCTTTTGTTGCTTTGTCGTCACCTGCTTCTGGGACTCGCTCAATGACAGCCCGTAGAGATTTTCCTTTCATTTGTTCTGTCTCACGCATCGCTTGAACCATACTATGCGTGAAATCCGGAGGATGCTTTCCATAGCTGTTGTCCTTCTTAAGCTCTTCTTGAAGTTCATCGATCCGATCGCGGAGGGCGCCATTGGTAGCAGTTAGCTTCTTATTTGTCTCAGTCTAGGTTTCAGTACACTTTGTCAGAGAAACCAGCTAAGCTTGTTGTTGTTCAATGGTAGTAAGGTGTTGAGCAATAATTTTGGCTAGGTCATCCTTACCCAGCTTGTCGTAGGAAATAATTTTAGACATTAGAGATCAGCTAAATCGATCGAAGAAGAAGGAAAAAAATAGAGAGAGATATTCTCCAAGCCGCTTTTGCTGGCTTGAAAAAAAGGGAATTTTGAAAAATAAAGGGAATGGTTCCTTTCATGAACTCCCCACTCTCTAATAACGCCACCTCATACGGACTTATTTCTCAGCATATGGAAAATACAGGTTGTTTCAAGAAATTCGCAGGATTTAAAATGGCTATAATTTTTTTTCTAGATCAAACGTCGAATTTCTCTTTTCGCTAATCGTTTTCTCTAGACGGGCAATTACGTTGAGTGTATAATGTCAAAAATTCGATTTTCGCTTGGTCCCCCTGTGGTTCGGGTTTTAACCGTCTAGAGGCCACCCACAGACCAGGGCCAGAACCACAGGGGACCGAGCAAAAATCGTATTTTTGACATTGATGCGCACACCCACATGCCTTAGACGAACTCGAAAATGACTCTGGATGGATGAAAAAGCATGCATACCACAGTTTATTTATGCCTTTTGTTTATGTTTATTTATTTAGGCCTCAGTATTCAAAACTATGTTCAATATCTTCCTTTTTGCTCAAAATTGGCTTTTTTTATCCATTTCTACCCAAATACAGACCTAAATCCATTTAAAAATGGTCAAAATGGGTACTTTTAAGTTGTCCCAAAACTCAATTTTTAATTCATCAGAACTTAAAAATAATTCCTTTTTTGAGCTCCTGAGGCCATTTTAGGTTTATATAGGGTGTTTGGAAACACTTTTAAAAAAAGTTGATTTGGGAGGGGGGTATATCCAAGTAGCGCCGAATAATCGCATCTCGGTGTGTACCCCCCCCCTTCCCTTTAAAGACTTTTTTACGTTTTGTGAGATTATATGTGTTTTTGTGCGCATATTTATCAATCCGAACAATTACAGTGTGTCAAACAGGCGAAAATCGGTAAAATGGGTTTATTTTGTTTTCGGCTCAAATTGAATTTACCCATCAAAAGTCTGAATTTCCCCCTGTAATCATTGAAATCCCCCCCCCTCTAATTTTATATTTCAATTTTATAGGCATTTCAATGGTAACTTTTCTGAGATTTTTGCATCAGCTTGGAGCACTGGATCTTGGCTTTCTAATAAGCCATAAAAATCTTCTGGATTAATCAAGGAACGTGTGGGTTTAACGGTTTTGGAAAATATTGACGTTTTTTCAAAATTCTTAGATTCCTGTGTCCCTCAAATCATTCAGCAGAGTTTTATAGCTTATTAGAAAGCCAAGATCCAGGGCTACAAGCTAATGCAAAACCTTTAGCAAAGTTATGATAAAAATGCCCATAAAAATTGAATATAAAATTAGATGGGGAATTTCAGGAATTAGAGAGGGATTTCAGACTTTAGAGCAGGGCTTCGAATCGTTCTTTTTAAAAAGATTTGTCCTTTTTTGGCACCCCAAATATTTTTTTTTTTTGAAAATTTAATCAAAATTTTTTTTTTCGCTTCAAAGTGGCAACAAGCACTGGATAAAATGACCCTTTTATATCAAAAACAGTCAAAATGTCCTTCTTTTACCCAAATGTCTTTTTTTGAAATTTTTCATTCGAAGCCGTGCTTTTAAGGTTGCATTGCACTTACAGCCTTTATTTTCTTGGCAAGATCCTAAATTTCAAACATATAAGAATTAGGCAAAAAGGGAGGGCAAACCTTTTTCTTGCCGGAAAAAGACTTTTTTGCCGCAGGTTTACTTTTTTCTGCCGCAAGTTTACTTTTTTGATGCAAATAAATTTTCCGCCAATTTACTTTTTTGTGCCGCAACTCTTTCCTTTATTTTGCCGCAAATTTAATTTTTTTGTCGCAAAAATACTTTTTATTGTCGTTGATTTACTTTTTTCTGCCGCAGCTTTTTTGAATTATTTTACCGCTAATTTACTTGTTTTCCGCATTTTCTACCTGTTATCTATGTTTTTGACGCTTTTTTCAGCGTCTATTATAAAAACTGTTTATTCACAACAGATATCCTTTTGAACACAGAAATAATTCCTGCTTACATTTATATTTCACACCTTGTAGTTGAAGTACCCAAGAAAGCTCTTGTTTAGGTGTCCTAATAGTTGTACTTAAGATGTATAACTCAAGTGGTGGTACGTGGGTGGTGATAATTCTTCTAGAACAACATTCGCAATTGTTCTTCAATGGCAGAACCCATTATTTAGATAATCGTATGGTGGTCTTACCTAGTCTGTTCGGGTACCAACAAGATACGTACCGTATATCTTGTATGAATTTCTGACCCTACCGAAGTATACCCCCCCCCCCCCAAATGAAATTTTTTCAAAGTGTTTTAAAACACCTATATCGACCCAAAATTGCCTCGGGAGTTCAAAAAAGACATTATTTTTGAGTTCTGGTTAATAAAAAATTGAGTTTCGGACATTTTGAAATTTCGACCATTTGCCTGTTTTGGCATGTTTTGGTCACTGGAGCTGGGCAAAAATAGTCTCTAAATGCATTTTTGTTCAAGAGTCTTCACGGAATTATGTCTAAGGTAAGTGAGTGCGCGCATCTCTAACCAACCAAGCCCCCTGCGCACACTTCGGGGGCGCAGGGGGCTTGGTTGCTTGGGGTTGAGATGCGCACACTCACATACCTTAGACGCAAATCACTCGAAAGTGACTCTGGATGCATAAAAATGTATGCATACCAGAGTTTATTTATGCGGTAGGCCCCAGTCAACAAAACTATGTTCAACATCTTCCTTTTCACACTAAATTGGCCCTTTTTTGGTCTTTTCCCACCCTAATATGGCCCTAAATCCCTTCAAAAATATTCAAAATAGGTATATTTGGGTGTTCCCAAAACTCAATTTTTTATTGACTAGAACACAAAAATAATGCCTTTTTCGAGCTTCTGAGGCAATTTTAGGTCGATATAGGGTGTTTGGAAACACTTTAAAAAAAATTTCATTTGGGGGGGGGGGGGGTATACTTCGGTAGCGCCGAATTTCTTATAGGAGATAAATTGTAAAATCGATGTTTTCCATTATAACGCTATTAAAATAGCACTATTTTGGACAGGATACCATGGTTTTTTATTACTTCTGCTTGAATCTAAAATATTTTAATTCTAGAGGTAGTACTCTTTCACTTTGACACCTGGCGGTTTCTGATCCACCCTGATGCCTACTGTTCTTTTGAAAACTATTTAAGGTTTAAATGTTTAGAATTCATCTTAAAACTAATCTACCGTATAACCTCTATTAATCCCCCACCCTCTATTAATCCCCCACCCCGAGTGGGGGGGGGGGGGTTGAACAATAATCCCCACCCTCTAATAATCCCCCCCCCTTAATTTTCGATTTCTTTTCTCTTTTGTTTAAAAAATTTTCTAGTTGATTTTCATTTTAAAACTCATTGTTATGATTTTTACAAACATGACCTTGATCCAATAACATTTAGCTTTTATATCAAACAATTTCGAACAGCTCAATTTCATTGATATTTTTGATAAAAATCTCATTTTAGTCATCACTAGCGCTTGCCCGCCCTACGGGCGGGTTTCATTTTCCGCTGTTATTTCCGTAGATATTTTCAATTTATTTTCCGCTTATATTAGGTTGTCTGAAAAGTTCGCACCGCGTTGCCTTGGTCCGCCCTGTTGAAAATTTTGTACAGTTCTAAAAACTTCTCTGTGTTTATTTTGCAATGTTTTTCAGTTTTTCGTTTATTTTTTTGCTCATCTCATATTGTTCATTGTTTTTAGATGGATAGCAATCATATTCGCCACGTTATGTTGTTTTTGTTTGATTCTGGCTGAATGGAACGGATGCTGCAAACAAAATCTGCGAAGAAACTTATCGACCTCGAATGGGAAGTCTTGCCGCATCCGCCGTATTCGCCTGACCATGCTCCATCGGACTATAATCTCTTTCGATCGCTTCAGCACTTCCTTCGTGGTAAAGAATACGCAACAGTTCAAGCAATTTCAGAAGATATTGATTGTTTCTTTTCTTCAAAGCCAGCCGGATTTTATGTCAAGGGAATCAGTCGTCTTCAAGAACGCTGGAGAAAGTTGTGGAATTTGATGAAGATTATTTTGTTGATTAATTGTTATGCTTTGTTTTGAATAAAATTTGAAATTTTGCTTTATTTGAACGTTTGACTGTGAAACAGTGCGAACTTTTGAGACAACCTAATATTTCCGCTGCACTTTTCGATATATTTCTCGCTGATATTTCTGTAGCATTTTTCGATTTATTCCCTGCTGATATTGCCTTAGAACTTTTTAATTTACTTTTTGATGATTTCACCTTCAAATAAATTTCAAGACATATGAAATCTGAGAAAACTATAATCACATACTGTCGCTCTCAAAGACTTATCCACTCTTCACACAGCTGACAAAGCGTTTATTTTGCCGCGAGATTCACAAAAGCTTTCGCTTTGTGCCCTTTGTTGAGATTCATAAAAGCGTATTTTGTGTTGCGTGATTCATAAACACACATAATTGAAACATGAGTCGTAAGATATGAAGTCCTTTCCAAAACTCGTGTTTTCATGTTGTGCATGATTTACTATTTTCTTTTCTGTGTTGAGACTCGTAAAAGCGTCTTTCCAACTGCTCTAGATGCTCAAGAAGCGATAATGAGAATACAGCAAAAATTCTCCCTGGAGAATACTCGAGAAAAGATCAAATTCAAACTCAAGATTAAATTCAAATTCTCAAGACATAATTAATCAATTTCATTTGATCCGAAAATGAGCAAATATCTCGTAGGATACACACATACTATACACGACACAGAACACAAACGACAAAAAACATAAATTTTTATTGACAAACAAATAGAGAAAATTAAAACAGGCGCGAAAAGTCTAAAGATGGGCCGTGCGACCGAAACATGAGCCGTGAGCTATTGACTTCTTTCAGAGACTCACAGTATTACTCTATTTGCCAATCTTTTCCGACGTTTGTGCTGAGATTCATACAGGCATATTTTTGATCAATTTCATTGATATTTTTAATAGAAATCTCATATTAGCACAGGGCTCTCAACTCAAAATTTTAAAAATAAGTGTCCTTACAAAAATATGCTATTTTATCCAGCCGCGTAAATTGCAGCAGTGAATTCGACAACGGAAATGAACACTGGATAATGTACCAAAATGGTGTAAACAAAACAACCATTTAATCTCCTGTGTTTTAGCATTTGCTAGGGGCGATGGCTCGGTTCATAGCAAATGACATCTGGATAAAAAATATGTCATCCGAATTAGCAATAAACAATGAACCACGAAAAGCTGTTCAACTTTTGCGATTTCTTTATCACCAACAATGTTTACGAAATGTTAAAAATGGCGTTGCGTAAAGTTGAGACTCGGCATCGCTACCAGAAGCGCTAGAAAGAATGGTTTGAAGACTTTCGCACCACGAGGGTTTAAGGTTTGGCAGAGGTTTACGGTTTGGTATGAGACGAAAAGTGAGACGTCAAGTACACGTAAGATAAAATGTAGGCGGAATTTTAAACTCCATAAACTAGAACTATAGTCTTTTAGATAAAAAATTTCAAAAATTTCCGGCAACTTCGGCGCCGAAGAGGGTGAAATATAATCCCCTCCCTCTATTAATCCCCCACCCTCCGAGGGAGGTGAACAATAATCCCCTAGGGAATTAAAAGAAGTTATACGGTGAAAGTCGCATAATTGTGTAACCGCTGATAGTCTACTTGGGTTCCAAGAGCCTAAGGATCATTTTGATACCAAACTCGTAAATAAAATATTAAAAAACATGAAGCATGCACCCAGAGAGATCTGAACTAGCAACTTTTGAATGGGGTTTAATATGAATTTTTATACGGACGATAGATGTACCGGTTTTTAAAAAAATAGGTATGATAAATGAAGATATTCTCGTATTAATTAAAACGTTCTGAAGAGTTTAGTTTTGGTTGATCTAGGTATTTCGCACAACAACCGTGTTTCTTTGAACGTTCATACTCACCCTGAAAGCCTCCATTTATAAATCCAGCGTTATTGACTTCAAAAACAACATTCATTATTAGAAAAAGTTGCGGCAGAAAAAAGCAAATTTACGGCAGAAAAAAGTGAATTCGCAGCAAGAAAAAGAAAATTTGAGGCAAGAAAAAGTAAATTTGCGGCAAAAAAAGTAAACCAACGACAATAAAAAGTATTTTTGCGGCAAAAAAAAGTAAATTGGTGGAATGCATATTTGCTGCAGACGTGGTGCGCAGAACTGATCAATTTATCTGAACCGATAAATTTATCTAACAGATAAAATTCAAATTATTTTTATCTGCCAGATAAAATTTTATCGGTCAGATAAAATTCGAGTTTTAAATAAAAATCAATATAAAATTGAAAATGGGTTCCACGCATGCAAATCTATAGAAATTATCAAGAATAATAATGCCTGAAAAATTTGATGGGTTTCGCCAAAAATCCTGGCTGAAAAATTTGGAAACCCATCAACTATTGGGTTGATTCATAATTAATGCAGATTTTTTATCGTGACTTTATTCGACAACAAAACAGACAACAAAACAATGAATTTTGACTGGAATATTCGGTAAAAGGGACGTTTCAGCACTTTTTTCAAATAAAAAAAGTGCAGAAAGGCAAATAGTGATTTTTTGAAAAAAAATTACCTTGGTCTCCCCTTTTGAAACCGCCAATAAGCAAGGTTTCAAAAGGGGGGACCAAGGCAATTTTTTTTCAAAAAATTCCAAAAAAAAATAATACTTTCTCAATTTGAAGTATACTGGTTTTATTCTTGTAAAAAATCTGAACATTCTATAGCTGCAGTAAAACACAAATAAAAGGATGTAAAAGAAGTCTTTGCACAACTTACTAATTCTTACAATCTTACCATTTGTTTGTAAATTATGAGGGAAGGACCCTGACTATGACCTGGGATTTTTTCGATTTTCGGTTTCTATTCTTGTAGAGAATGCAAATCCAATGTGAATTCGGCTCCTCGCCTTTGAAATTCATTGAATTTTTAGGAATGCCCCTTGGGCAAAACAGAGTTAGACAATATCGCGAAAAGACTGCGCTGCACTCCATCCTTTCTCGAAGTGGTAGAGCATGATATGGCGAATGTGAAGGTGGTTTTCGACGCGCATTCTTCTTAACTAAAAGCGAGGGCATACATTAAAACAAAAAAGCAAATTTAAAGAAGAAATAGATCAAAAGAATCATAAGGCAACAAAAATCCGCATTAATTATGAATCAATCCAATATTTTAGTCACTATTATTATTAAAAATTTCTATAGATTTGCAAGTGTGCAACCTATTTTTTACTTTTCTGATTATTATTTAAAAATCGAATTTTATCTGACCGATAAAATTTTATCTGGCAGATAAATTTTATCTGTCAGATAAAAATAATTTGAATTTTATCTGGTAGATAAATTTATCGGTTCAGATAAATTTATCTGTTCTGCGCACCACGGCTGCAGAAAAAAATAAATTATTGGCCAGGGAGGCTGTACGAACTTTCGTAAGAAGACAATTTCGTAAGAGCGAATTTTCGTAAAAGCGAATTTTCGTAAGAAATTTTTTCGTAAGAGCGAATTTTCGTAAGAAACTTTTTCGTAACAGCGAATTTTCGTAACAAGCTTTTTCGTAACGCGGTTTTCAGTAACATTAGTGATATGTTAAGTTGCTTTTTGATCTTCCTTTGATGTTTCTTATAGCTTCTGTGATGTTTTGACCAAAAATAGTCAAGAAAAAAATGAAACAGTCAGAGGGTGGAATCGAACCACTGGTGAAAAAATTCATTCCATCAGCTTACCTACTGCCAGTGTTTTCAAAAGTCATAGGCATAGTTTCAAAGTCATAGTCATAGGCATAATTTCAAAGTCATAGGCATAGTTTGACTAGAATTTTGACTGTAACTATGCCTATGACTTTCAAATTATGCCTATGACTATGACTTGGAAACTATGCCTATGACTTTTGAAAACACTGCCTACTGCACCATACATGCCACTGATGGGAAATAGGTATGTGTAGTATATAATATATGAATTCTAGCTCGGAGCTATTCACCATGCTTTTGGGTATTTCTGCTGGTCTCCTAATAAATGAAAAATCCGGGGTCAGCTAATTATCGAAATTTTCAGTCATATAACCATGCTTACCAACTTTCGTGCTCATACAGTTAATAGTCATATAATTAACTGTTCGAAGTGTCAAACAGTGACAGAAAGGCCAAAACAAATGAATCAGATGAAATCCTGAATTAGAAAAATTGAATAAGAGTGAAAAAAATTTCGATTATTTCCTCTTACGAAAGAAATTCGTTACGAAAATTCGCTGTTACGAAAAAGTTTCTTACGAAAATTCGCTGTTACGAAAAAGTTTCTTACGAAAATTCGCTGTTACGAAAAATTTTCTTACGAATTTTCGCTGTTACGAAACTGTTTCTTACGAAATGTTTCTTACGAAAGTTCGCTCTTACGAAACTTCGCTCTTACGAAATTGTCTTGTTACGAAAGTTCGTACAGCCGCCAGGGATGAGCTTTTGTAACTATTTGCGGGAAATAGTTACAAATTTTTGCATTTGAAAAATACTTACAGCCTGTAACTATTTTGACCTTTGTAACTATTCTTGTAACTATTTCTCGACACGAAAGTAATAATTTAAAAAAAATAGTTACAGCGTGTAACTATTTTTGTCTTTACTGTAGCTTCTCGGCACGAAATCAGCAATTTAAAAAAAAATAATGCAACTTGGTCAATTTTCTAGAAATTTCAGGGGAGGCGAAAACCAGATGGCTTAGGATCCACTCCAGAATGGCCAAAAGCCAAAAATAATTAGTTTTTGGGGGTTACTAAAGGGGGGTCAACTTTTTGCGAAAAATCGATTGAGCTGATCAGAATCCCAGTCAGATGCGCCCAATCGCTTAGAAAGTTAGTTTAGGGTGGTTTAGAGTGGAATAACGTGCAATTCTGAGCGATCAAGCCTATCTGACTGGGATTCTGATCTGCTCAATCGATTTTTCGCAAAAAGTTTACCCCCTTTCGCAAACCCCCAAAAATCAATTACTTTTGGCTTTTGGCCATTCTGGAGTGGATCCTAAGCCATCTGGTTTTCGCAAAATCGGCCCACTCAAAATCGGCGTTCGGCGCCCGTGCAACTATGGTAATATGTCATTCTACGCGCGAAAAAGAGCACTATCATCCTGTAAAAAATATTCTCTGAAGTAATGAGAAAATTTTGAGAAAACGCTTTTTCGTAAAAAATATTCCAGGGGAAAAATTTATCATATTTGATAGTGTTTTTACCAGTCGCTCACTTTACCAGTCGTCATTTTGAGTACTAAATGTCTACAGCTTAAGATGCAAATTGTGTGAAAAAAAACAAAAATTAAAAATATCTTTTCAAAAAATCAATGATTCATGCGCCATGGGTAGACGGTAACTTCAAGGGGCAGGGCGAACTCGTATTCGCAAAACTCGTATTCGTAAAACTCGTATTTGACAAAATTCGTATTCGCAAAACTCGTATTTGACAAAACTCGTATTCGACAAAACTCGTGTTTGACAAAACTCGTATTCGGCAAAACTCGTATTTGACAAAACTCGTATTCGCAAAGCTCGCATTCGACAAAACTCGTATTCTACCAAAATTCGCTTGTTTTTATGAGTTAAACACACATTCACAAGGCAATATTCCAATATATATCCGACTAATAAGCGTTGTTGTCTTTAAAATCGACTCATACTAACTGTGATTCTGCTTTTACTTTATTTTTCCTCAATCAACACAACGTGAACAACTGGCGATTAAACATAAATTGATAAGAACATTGCTTTTCTTTTCTAGAATGCAGCAACCATCCCATCGGCCCACTCTATTACTGGCTTTCGACCGGCGATGACCTGTGTGAATTGTTGCACCTGCGCGAAAATTCTCTTGTTGGCCCTGATGCTTTTTGCCTTCCGTGGCTCCACGTGACCCGCAACGAACTGCTAAAAATAAAGATATGGAAATCAAATCCCGTATATCATCAACTCAAATCTTACAAGATACTGAAGACGGTAATCACTGTCATAAGCTTCGCGGAGGTGCCTCGCCATCCACCATTCCCCTGGCTTGTTTCCGAGTAATCGCTTGAGCTTCTTGTTGTTCGACTCCATTGTGTTGTTGTCCCTGGCCCGCTTCTCGATAGTCGGCGTGTACATGTCCGCAGTAGAGTAAGCGAAAAGAGGAGTGTGCAAAATACCATCTAGATCAAGGATTCCTGTACACATTTAAGGATAAATATGAAGGATATTGAACGATAAAAAATCATAAATGCCCTGAATCGCTACCATCGCCAAAATTCTTTAACGAGTCCGGGATGGCTTCAAATCGAAAGTCTTTTGGCTCCGCAGGCAGATTGAGCTCCTTCCTCATTCGCCTGTTAGCTCTCTCTATCATGCTATTCCTTCGTGGAGTGTGCATTTTTTGTACATCATTAAGACCTTCTAATGAGCGCTCCACCACCAGACTGCCCGGCTAAACATGATATGAAAAATGGATGCATGTAAGATACAGCTAAAGTGGCTACCATGTCAATGTTTGCCTTCATCAGAGCATCCTGCTTGTCCCGCACATCCGCATTGCTCACTCTCCACAATTGATCCTCGCACGTATGCTCTCCAATTTCAAACCGAACCTTGCTTGTCGCTCGCACAATCCACAGTCGGCCGGTGCACCCTCTTGATAGCAAATGTAAAAGTTGTAAAGCGCGAGATTCTCATCATCCATTTGCTTAGACGGCGCATTGTAACGGTAAAGCTTGCATTCATATTCGATCTTCCGGCCCTTGCGCTGCGAATTGTGCCATTTGACATCGACATCGAACGGCAACTTCTGCGATATGGCTGGGAGGCTTCTTCGCTACTGGAACCGTTTTGTTCGCTCGAAGTGCTGAAGTCCTCATCATCACTGTTCATCTTGACTAAAACACGATGTATATTGGACGAGACACCTAGACTCATACAAACAAGCTAATTTGGTTAGAATACGAGTTTTGTCAAATACGAGTTTTGTCGAATACGAGTTTTGTCAAATACGAGTTTTGCGAATACGAGTTTTGTCGAATACGAGTTTTGTCAAATACGAGTTTTGCGAATACGAGTTCGCCCTGCCCCACTTCAAGAAATTATTTCTCTTGTAAGTTCAATTTCAGGGTGTTTCAACGGAACTAAAGACGACGATCCTTCTAGATCTGAATTCCAAGTCTCGAAAGGCCATATCTGGAAGACTAGGGAGTACCAGTTAAAATGTGGCGATGAGGGATTTTTTGTGTACAAATGCCATGTTGATGGAAACTCGATTATTCACACTGGCACGGCTTGGATTGACAAGGAAAATGTTCTCAATATTTGCAAATGAATAAAACCAGTTTATTTTAACGAAAAGCACTTTGGGTGAACAACAACAACCAAGTATACACATCACCAAGTAGAAAACAGAAAAAAATATATGATCCATCCGTTTTCCCGAGAAATTAGAAGTTTTGGTCAATATAAAGGTGCCGTAAAACCCTCACTATTATAGAGTTCTCATAGTGAGCGGGTGTCAGGGCTTTAAAAAAAAACATCCACATCCACATCCGGCGGATGTGGATGTGGATGTTGGATGTCAAAAAAATTTGAGTCGGATGTCAGCGGATGTTTTTATTGATTTTTCATGGATTTTTCGGATGTTTTCGGATGTTTCGGATGTCAAAAATTTCACATCCGGATGTCGGATGTGGATGTGGATGTCAAAATTTTTTTGGCCGGATGTGGATGTAGGATGTCAAAAAAAATTTTTTTAAAGCCCTGCCGGGTGTAGGTGCAGGTGTAGGTCGAAGTCCGGGGAGGTCGAGGTCTAGATGTTTTACAATGCAATTTGCCTATTTTGTGTTGTATTTTTCAAAGTTAAGGTATATTTTTACTAATTTCAGTGGGTAATTTTTCATATTTCATTCATTTGAATTTGTTTGGTACTTTTTGGTTACCATTTCTGAAAACTCAGAATTTTGACATTTTGATGCCATACTCGTGTTTAGCATGGCAAATTCGATCATAAAACGGTACTTTTCGGTTGTCGGCACCCCCGCTGCCCAAAACTGCCCTCCTGATTCGAAATTTATTGTGAAATTAGAAATCTGTTAAAGGGGCATGCTCACCTGTTTAAGTTTGTCCCTCCTAATTCATTTTTTTGCTGAATCATTCAACTTCTATAAGGATTTTTGGCGCTAGTAGCGAATACCCCCCCCCAAGAATCTGAACTTTAAAGTATGCTGTAACTACCCTTGCAAACAACAAGTTTAGGCTTAGCCCTTAGGCTTGGGGTAGGCCAGCGTACGGAAGTTGTGACTAATAAAGAGTTTACGCATATTTTCCGGGACTAGGGACATAAATTTGGGTACATTTTACTTAACCTATTTACTGTATTAAGTCCCCATGGGGAGTTATTTTTCAACCTCTAAAAAATCGAAAAATTTTCAGGTCGATTTTGAGATTTTTGGGTGCTCAACCAAAATCTGAAAAGTGTAATCAGGTAAACTCGCGGCAACTAAGAAAACGCAAAAAACAGATTTGCGAAATGTTCGCTCTAGGCTGAGATATAAGGTCCGTAGGGTGGGAAGTTATTAGAGGGTGGTGAGTTAATACAGTAAACGCGGTAAGTAAAAAAGGTGAAAATCATTGGGGGTGTTATTCGCTACTAGGTCGGATTTTTTAACTTGGTTTCTAATAAAACTACACCTCGAATTAAATTCTAGGCCCTGTTTTTTTAGAAACCAAGCCGAAGAATCCGTACAGAAGTCCAATGATTAGAAAAAAATTGAATTGGCGCGGTTCTGAATTATTGAACTTCTGCACTGATTTTTCGGCTTAGTTTCTAACAAAACAAGGCCTGGATTTCAATTTTACGTGTAGTTTTGTTAGAAAGCATGTTGAAAAAACGTACAAAAAACAAATGATCCAGAAATAAACTTTGAATTTGCGGGGACAAATTTAAACAAGTGAACATGCATCTTTAACAAAAAAAGATTACGTTAAAATATTTGTTGTGTTTCGAATTTTGGAATTTCACAGTGAGTTTTGAATTGTTTTAGCAGTTTTGACCAGAAACAATATCGGATTGGTCTAAGAGTGTTGTTTGAAAAAAATATATAAAAAGTTTACCCCGTCCTGGGGATGCTTTTCAACTGAAATTGAAAAACTTCCAGCCGGAAATCCACCTTGTCTTAATTAGCCATTTTCATTAACAGCATGTCAAATCTTTTTTGCAAAAGTTTTATAAAAATTGAATTTCACGTGGGAAGTCCTTCTATAAAACTGTGATGCAAAATATAAAAACGTTCTAACCAGCCGATGGTGATGTCGCGGTGCAGGTGCGGGTGAAGATACGAGTCAAGGCATTAGTTGATGTGAGAACATATCCTCCTAAACCTCCACAATACTTACACCTATACCTTTCACTCTGAGAACATTACATCGATCTCGACATGCACCAGAATCCACACCCGCTCATTGTGAGAAACAAATTAGTCAGCCTCTAATTATAGACAACCCTAGAAGGGGTGTTGGAAATAATGAGCCCGCACTATTAATACAGTCGACGCTCGATATAACGAACCCCCAATACAATGAACTCTCGATATAACCAACCGACTTTTTTTTGTTTATTTGGCCAGCGATGAAGTAAAATGCCGCTCGGTATAACGAACCCCTGTGGCTGGTCCCCACAAGTTCGATATGTCGAACGTCAGCTGTAGAAATTTTACGGATTTACAACTAGCTTAAAATATCGTAAGAGGAAATTGAGGACAGAGTTTTCACCGGTCCTAAAGTCACGAGTAACCCAAAAGCGTAACATAAAAAAAAATTTAAAGCTCATTCACAAACAAACAAGAACATCAGTAATATGTTTATTTGGTATGACAATCCCCAAGGAAGAGGGCCAACAAAGAACACAGATGTCCGGATGTCGTCACAAACTAAATCCATTATAACAATATCTTCGTAAGTTGACTACTACAACGATTTTTCTTTACTGACAACAAAACAAACTAGGATTTTTCTCAGCTGCTTCCGGAACGGCCTTGTAGGCTTGCTTGTGCTGTTTTCTGCTTTCCATAGCATCTAGGAACAAGGCCAAGAACACGACTGCTGTCCCAATCATATGACGGTTGGAGTATGGATGGCTGAATGCGATGACGGAGAAGACTAGAGAAAAGAGTTTTCGGAGAGTGGTCACCTAAAGTCAACGAATTGTCAACTAAGCAAAGTAAATTAGTATCCAAAGCAATCAATCATGACTAATAAACTAGATGAAGTTCTGAAGGTTTTTTAGTTAAGGATCAATTTTTAGTTTGTTAGACCTAAGTGCAATACAAAGAACTTACAATAGAACAGGTCAATGGTCCGAAATCAGTCACTGTTTTGAAGATGAAGCACTGAAAATTTCAAAAATAATAGTGGTTCTCACACATTTACAAACAGCTCTGTTGTAATGTTAATTTAGGCAAAAAAAGCTCAAATTATATCAAAATTATGCTACAATGGTTTTGATCATATTGTAAGGCAGGCCCACCCAAACATAACAGTAATAATTACCTGTCCAAGAGCACCTGCAACTGCGAACATAAACATCTCTCTGAGCACAAAGGGATAGGTGTTGACGAAGCTGATGAACTGCATCAATTCTCCACTGACGATCAAAGTGATGAACAGAAAGACTGATGAGAATAAGTTCATGAACTAAAAATGGTCGGCTATTACAGGAAAATAATGAAAGAAGTCATAGCATTGGAAAGCTTACAAACATCATCGACCATTTCTCGGTTGTATAGTTGTTGCGAATCCTGTCCTGTACAGCCCCAGTGACACCATCCATAGCTAGCGAGGCTACCTTAAAGGAGTGTTGTCACAAAACGACATAAGAAATATTCAACGAACCAGAAGTAGCTCTCCTCGCCCGAAATTAAAGAGATCACTTTTCGACTTGTGCGCTTTCGAATCATCCTTGAATAGAAAGATTGCCATACCCACCTAAATTGATATACCGTATTTCCTCTAATAAGCGCGCACCCCTACTTTGAGGCCTATATCTCAGCTCAGAGAATTTTTATTCCAAAGCTGTTTGATACGTTTTCTTAACTCCCACGAGCTCTACCGATTCCACTTTTCAGATTTAGTTGAGCACCCAAAAATCTCGAAATCGAATTCCAAATTTTCCGATTTTCGGGGTTTGAATAATAAGCGCGCCGGCGCGCTTATTAGAGGAAATACGGTATTTTAAATATAAGATTAGCTTTTGACTCAAAAGTATTTACCACAATAAGAAGCACATACAAGTACTTCCTCCACGGGTACCTTTTATGGCGAACAGCACTCCAAATATCATTATGGGAATTGGCTTGCACGACTTCCCTAGTACCTTAACAAATAATATACAGTTTGAAACTTCCATGGTGCACACTCGCCATAATAGACCTCTCTCTATAGTAGACCACTTGGGTCCAACCCCAGAGTGGCCAAAATAGAGAGCAGCAACTGCAGCAGAGAATCAAAAATGATACGAACAAAAACAACGCTGTTACCTGCGTTGGATAATTCACCCACTCCAAAGCCAAATTACTGAACAGCATGGCCAAGAAATAACTGAAAAATAAATGACAATAACCAGGAATGAAATTTCCAAATTTACCTGATACTGCACATTGAGTACAAGGAATTGGGAACATTGTCAAGAGATGTTTTTCCTGTGCTCTTTGCCACTAGCGCTACTACCTAAAAAAATAATTTTCCCAGTTTATTCCTCAAAATTTTCACTGTATGATATAGTACACACCGTATTAATTGCACACTGGATAAAAACGAGAGCCTGCATGTATGTGAATCGCTCATTTTTCTCACCATAGCTTTTTCTCGTGCTAAAAAAATCTAATTAGAAGCTTTGTTAAAGGACCCGACCTCTTCCTACTCGGTGGTCCCCCGCCAATTCAAAAATTTTCACTTGATCATTGGACTTCTGTACGGATTTTTTCGCTAGGTTTCTAACAAAACTAAGCCTAAAATTTTATTTCAGGCCTAGTTTTGTTAGAAACCTAGCGGAAAAATCCGTACAGAAGTCCAATGATCAAGGGAAAATTTTTGAATTGGCGGGGACCACCGAGTAGGAAGAGGTCAGGCCCTTTAAAGAGCCATTGCCGTCTCCGACAACGGTTGTCCTCCGCCAATTCAAATTTTTTTCTTTATCGTTGGATTTACGTACGAATTTTTCAACTTGGTTACTCACAAAGTACACACAGAAAACATTATACCTAAAATCGAATTCTAGGTCTTGTTTTGATAGAAACCAAGGTGAAAAACCCTTACAGAAGTTGAATGATCAGACAAAAAAATTTGAATTGGCGTGGGACAATTCAAAACAGGTGGCAATGGCCCTTTAAAGGGGCATACCAGCGCGTTACACGGCAAATTAAGGCAGGAACAGCAGTTTTTCAAAAGTCGTCCATGTTTTCACTCGTTTCAACTCAAATCTGATATTTATGACCTTATCCTACCTTTAAAAAGTAGACAGAAAACTTTCGTCGGATACGGTAGAACGCTTGTACAAAATAGTCGAGAGAAAAGCAAATTGCTGGTCCCACCTTAATTGCAGTGTAACGCGCTGGTATGCCCCTTTAAGTACAAGTCACTATAAAGTGACATACATTTGCTCTTGATAAATGGAGAAAGCACTGTAGCAGACGATGATTCCACCAGCACAAAAGAGAAGGTTTATCGCCCTGTTACGCCAAGTTTGCTGCTGAGCTTTGTGATGCGTGCTCATTCTGCTTTTGCGAGACTGAAACAACGTTTGGTCGAATTATATAAAAATCACCCAGATATAAGACCACGTAAAATTTATTTGGTTGAACAAAACGAAGGCGAAGATGTGATAAGACCACCCTTATAAGGGTGAGCTTAACACGGGAACGGCTGAACGTCCTGATGGTATGTCCTTGTGCAGAATTTCACGCTAAACACGATGGTGAAAAAAAAACGAAAAAAGTTACTTTATGGTGGTCAGCTGCCTTTGTGAACCATCAATGTCAGTTTGTGAACCATCAATGTTCAAAAATGTTGTTCATACAAAAATACGTACAAAAACGGTGGTACAGTCAACTCTCGATTTAACGAAACTCTTGATTTAACGAACCTTTTTTGGTGCCTATTTGGCCAACGATTGAATAAAATAACCAAAATAAGCTCTCGATTTAACGAAACTCTCGATTCAACGAACATTTTTGCCGGTCCCCAGGGGTTCGTTAAATCGAGAGTTGACTGTATTTAGTTTTGGCCGTAAAATACTGAAAAATGGCCGTGAAATATTTAATTTTGGCCGTAAACTTGAGCTGTCCGTAAAACACTGAATTTTGGCCGTAAACTTTTAAAGTTTGGCCGTAAACTTTTGAATTTTGACCATAAACTCAAATTTGGCCATAAAATACTGAATTTCGGCCATACATTGTTGGATTTTGGCCATAAACTCAAATATGGCCATGAATTTTGCCCATTGAAACTTATAGTGTCTATTGTGTTGTCTCTTTGATCTTCTTTTTGTATGATATTTTACGTGCACGCTCGAGGTCGGTTCATCAAATTAATTTCCATCAATTTGCAGATATTACTGCAGACAAGGAAGGGGAGCTACGCGCCGGTTTGTCCTTATTCGTCATGGAGGTCCTGGGTTCGTGCGAATCGGCAGCTATTTGGAGTGGCAAGTCAAGCGGTCAGAAATGTGGTGCGTCAATTCAAGGGAACTGGCGCTAACAAGAATCCATTATAGTTATCTTTTTGTGTTGTCATGTTCATACTTGGACGGGCGCCGGCGCCGGTGTGCGCCCGGAAAATTTTGGAAAAACTGGGGCGCCGGCGCCGGCGCCCGGCGCCATTTTTGAAAATTGAATGGTCAGGCGCCGGCGCCCGGCGCCACTTTTTTCGGTGTTTTTTCATCAATCTTCACAGCAAAATAAAATTTTTTTCTGATTATTTTTAAAATGTGTTTATTACTGATTTTTTTAGCTCTCTTAGTTATTTTGACTAATACAGTTTCACTTCCTCCCAAACATAGTGGGCAATTCTCTGAAAATAACTTCCGTCCAAAATTTTGCCGTGTCCGCCTCCGTCCTGAATTTTTTTCGGCCGTTTTCCGCACCGCCCATATTGTAAAATTATCTTATTTTGCTTTTTAAAATTGTACAAAATTGCAAATTTTTTAGAATACATGTTTATCAGACAACAGTGGTGAACAATTTTGGAACTAGTGCAGCACTATACGACCAAACATATCTAGTTGCTTCTTTCTTAGATCCACGCACTATGCGTCTTGAAGTTTTGCTAGAAAAGCGGGACCTTGCTAAGCGCCTACTAAGAAAGTTAGTGAAAGAATACAACAGAGAAACTGCAGAAGATACTACAAATGTAAGACTAGAGCAACCATCACCATTTGGGTTTGGAGTGGTAAAAGTTGCGCAATCTTCTAAAGAATCAGTTGCGGAACAGCAGATCAGCAATTTTTTCAAAGAAATAGAAGGAACTTTGGCAATTGGAGATGATGTTATTCAGTTTTGGGTGGAAAGAAGCACTGTAAGTTCTTTGATTTTATTATAATTTTCACATATACGGCGACGACGTTACAGGCATATCCCACACTGGCTAACATTGCATTAAATGTCCTATCAATTCCAGCCAGTACAGCTGCTGTTGAGAGATTTTTTAGCATAACATCAATGCATACGGCTGCAAGAAAAAGTAGAACAGGACATGCACTATTGAAAAGCAGAAGCATTTTGACTTATAATAGCAATTTAATTGAAATGTAAAAGGATAACAAATAAAACTTTGCAAATTTACTTCAAATATCTGAGTTACTCGGCGCCCGGCGCCATTTTTTTACAATTTTTGCGCCGGCGCCGTTTTTTATGCCAGTGGCGCCCGGCGCCGATTTTTCCGGTTCATGAGGCGCCCGGCGCCAATTATTTACAAAAAGGGCGCCGGCGCCCCTGGCGCCGGCGCCGTTGTCGGCGCCCGGCGCCGATTTTTTAAAACGTCGGCGCCCGGTGGTGCGCCCGGCGCCGATTTTTTCGGCCGCACATGTATGGTCATGTTTGCTGTTATTATTTTTGGCTGCGTCTGAGAGATGTGCTTAGTAATAAATAAAGATTCCTGTCCCCGTCTTATAATGGCTTTTTATAGACGTTTCTAAGGTTTGCCACCCAAAAATTCGGAAACAGGCCGCTACGACGTTATGCTGCCCGATTTTTTCTTCAATGTTAACGTGATTTTGACAAAAATCAGTATTTCAAGGCCTCATTCAGAAAAATTCCACCGAATTTGGTTTCAACCACCTCGGAATGGGTACCTACCCAGGTACTTATTGCAAATTGAGATTCTAGATAGTCAAAACAGCATTTTGGCCCCAACACACCGTGCTCAGCACATGATTTTGGGTTGGATAATGGAGTTTGTTCAGCATTTGGATAGATAAAAAAATTTCGGGCCAATTGACATGTAGACCAATTGAGCTAGAACCAGCCTGGGTTTATGGCCAAAGTCTAAAAGTTTATGGCCAAAATCCAACAATTTATGAACAAAATTCAGTATTTTTGGCCTAATTTGAGTTTATGGCCTGAATTAAAAAGTTTACGACCAAAATTCAAATTTTACTGCCACCGCCTAAATAACCCAAAAATTAAATATTTCACGTCCATTTTTCACAATTCTACGGCCAATTTTGAATATTATCCGTACAAAAAAGTGTGGAAACGCCGTTTTTCAGTCGAGACAAAAAATATTTAAATTAGAAATTTTTAATTTCAAATGACTTTTGTATTGACAGGAATTTGAAATTAGACAGTGGTTGTGATAATCAAAGGACACTTTCTCAAGTAAATCAACCATGCTGAACACGAATCCTATGTCAGAAGTTCAGGTTTATACAGCGAAATCAAAGTTTCAGATCAAGACGTCTTTTGGAATATACTTTTGAATGTTTGCTTAACACTTAAAAAGCCTGGTTTTAGATTACTTTAAAGCACTATCTGGTGCAGTTTTTCGTGCTCTGTCAAATAGTGTCGGCTATTGGTACAATTGCAGTTTAGGCATCCTTAACCACTTTAGGCATCCATAAAAAGTTTAGGCATCCACAAAAAGTTTAGGCATCCAATCAATACTTTAGGCATCCATAAAAGTCCAGGCATCCTTAACTTTATTCGATAACAACATGTATAGAGTATGCAAGAAAATTTCTCGCTACTTGCTTTTACTCTAACAGTTACCATACGACCCTCCCCCATCTAAAAAAGGTACTTGCTTATACCTGCATGCTTACGGACCTTCTGGCTTATACCCCTTAAAATAACGTTTTTTTAAAGTGTCTAAAAACCATTTCAAGTAATATTTTTGTCATAAAGAGACAAGAAAAGTAATTCGAAAAGGGACAAAGGGCTGTATTGGCAGGAAAAGGGACAAAAGAGGGCCACTTAAATAAGAGGCCAACTAGCAAAAAATGAAGATGTTGAACATAGTTTTAATACTGGGCCTACCGCATAAATAACTCTGGTATGCATGTTTTTTCATGCATCCAGAGTCACTTTCGAGTGATTTGTGTCTAAGGTATGTGGGTGTGCGCATCTCAACTCCAAGCAAACAAGCTTGGAACCTCAAACAAGCAAGCAATGGTTAGAGATGCGCGCACTCACTTACCTTAGACATAATTCCAAGCGTGGACTCTTGATCATAAAATGCATATGAAGACTCTTTTTGCCTAGCTCCAGTGACAAAACGAGGTAGAATACCTTGGTCCCCAAGGCAAAAAGTCGAATTTCGGTCAAATTTTTTTTTTCCAAAAATCAACTTTTTAGGTCAGAAAAATTCACCTCGAAAGTGGGTCAGCCGTGAGGGGGGGGGGGTGGGGCGAGTAAAGTGTTACCAAAAATCGGCTGTATAATAACACGTAAAGCTGTTTTTCGAAAATGGTATTTGTCTCGAAATTCCAATTGGAAAACGGTAGAATTCGCACAAAAGTATTTCAAAACGGTAGAATTGGCAAAAAATTATTTCGGAAATAGTAGAATTCGCGAAATAGCATTTCGAAAATAGTAATTTTCGCGAAAATACCCATTTGAAAATATTTATTACGAAGTGTTGTGATCTCGGGTGCATTAAACACGCAAAGTTGATTGTTTGATTTTTATTCCGGAGTTTTCGATACCTTTTTCCACAATTGTTTGGTTTTTTCTTATCAACCACACTAAATCTTGTGTTTTATTGCAGATTGATGTAAATGCTGACAGAAGATGACGATGAAATCGACGTGTTCGGCAATTCATGGGAAGAAAAACTGTATGAAAACATCAGATGTACTTGTCCGATGAATAAATCCCCTTGCAAGACAATTGAGGGCACTGCTCAGCTCAAAATTGTCTATTCTTGTATTAATTGTTGATTCAATATATTAAAGATCTACTTTTTTATTTTAAGGATACAAACTCTACCAGCAAGCAGTCACAGATGTGGTTGGGAACGATAACGCTACTTTGGAAGCTTAAGAAGCCTGAGTGCCCGCAAAAAGCCTGGACATCTATTCTGGTTGGATCAAGCAAACAAATCTACAGCCGAGAAACAATTAGCGGCCATAATCATGAAGGAAGTCCATTAGAGAATAAGGTAGACATAGTGGTTGGTAAGACGATAAAGCTCACCAGGCAAAATCGGGTAATCTTTTTTTTGGGGCAAATATACTTTTTTTGGGGCAAATTTACTTTTTTTTGGGGCAAATGCACTTTGGGGCAAATTTATTTTTTTTTGGGGCAAATATACTTTTTCTTGGGGCAAATTTACTTTTTTTTGGGCAAATATACTTTTTTTTGGGGCAGATGGGTTTGGGGCAGATATACTTTTTTTGGGGCAAATATACTCTTTTTTGGGGCAAATTTATTTTTTTCGGGGCAAATATACTTTTTCTTGGCGCAAATTTACTCTTTTTTGGGCAAATAAACTTTTTTTGGGGGCAACTTCTCTTAAAAGAAATGTACTTTTTTTTGTCGGAAGAAAGATGCTAATTTCAGGTGAAATTTCTGTTTTTCACACATTTTATACCGAAATAGTTCACCTTTTGCATTTTTTAGTAAGACTTTTATTTTTTTATCAGAAATCAGCAGCAAAATTTACCGGGAAGCTTTTCATTTAAAAGAAATTCAAAACAGCTAATAATTTTTGATATCTTTCTTTGAATTATCTTTGCAAAGCAAGGGTCATCTTCGTCTTTGGACGACCTGGCTTTTGCTTATGAGTAAGAGGCAGCTGAGTTGCTGAGACTGGGTAGCTAGCTAGTTTTAGTTGGCACATAATCATTACACTATGTTTGCAGTGCTGTTTTTTTGAACCTTGACTGCAGTTGCAGCGATAATGCGCAGGCCATCTTGGAGATGGCTCCACTATGCAAATACTATTTCGTATTTTTCTGTATTCACTCCAAGTTTCAAAAGTTTTTTGCGAGTAAGCATTGTACATTGAGTTGATATCAGCTACTGAGGTGCTGCTTTGCATTCCAATCACATACAGTCTAGTATTAAGAATGTTCATCACTTTTGGGCGTACTTTTTCTTTTAAATGAAAAGCTTCCCGGTAAATTTTGCTGCTGATTTATGGAAAAAGTGCTGGTGTCTGAAAAACCCCTTTTCATTATCTTCCAAAAACTATTGAAAACCTGATATTCTGGACGCACTGACCAATGGTGCACTGTTTTTTTCAGCGGGGTTACTAATAAGGAGAGGGTTTCCATCAGAATAACTACGGTGATTCTTTGAATAAAATCAAATATCTTATTCGTTTTGTCTTTCATATCAGTAAACAGTTATTTTCCCAAGCTTTGCTTTGCTGATTGAACCCAGCATCTTGTCGAGAAGCCTAATAAATATAGATTGACAAAAAATCGCATCGATTCAGAAGCAGAAGCAGATGTGGGGGCTGTTATAACAAAAAAAAAGGAAAAAAGCTGCCAAAGAAAGCAGTAGGGCTACAGCAGTCCTGCCTGAAACATTTCACCTGAAATTAGCATCTTTCTTCCGACAAAAAAGTACATTTCTTTTAAGAGAAGTTGCCCCCAAAAAAAGTTTATTTGCCCCAAAAAAGAGTAAATTTGCGCCAAGAAAAAGTATATTTGCCCCGAAAAAAAATAAATTTGCCCAAAAAAGAGTATATTTGCCTCAAAAAAAAGTATATCTGCCCCAAACCCATCTGCCCCAAAAGAGTATATTTGCCCCAAAAAAAAGTAAATTTGCCCCAAGAAAAAGTATATTTGCCCCAAAAAAAAATAAATTTGCCTCAAAGTGCATTTGCCCCAAAAAAAAGTAAATTTGCCCCAAAAAAAAGTATATTTGCCCCAAAAAAAATTACCCGGCAAAATCCTGTAGTAGGATCTATTACACTTTAAAATCAACGTGCACAATAAAATAGAAATTCAGGCTTCATATCGTTCTATTATCGCAGCAGCAACAGAAGGGATTTTAAATGAGGTGCGGTCCTATTAGACACTGATAACATTCGTCACCGCCTGAATTCACTCAAATCAGGTTGATAGATTTTTTAGATAATTTCGTATCATGTATTTATCCGTTTAGTAGCTCTATCCACAAGGCCAGACAGATCTAGTCAACTTATCGATTCCTGATTTGTGGCGTGTACATGTTAATGCCTCTCTTATTGTGATGTCTAGCAAAAGTGACTGAAGACGCCTACTCACAACGGTGAAATCGCCCAACAAGCCTGCGGAATACAGATGAGCGTGCAGGTGAAAATTTATATCTTAATAAAAGATTTTACTTCTGTAAAATTTAAGTGGGTTCTCCGTCACAACCAACAGTAAATCTCAACGTGCCTGGAATCAACCAAAATCTTGCTGGTCGTCGACGAAGATGGTTCAATGTGCCGGTCGAATCACAGCTCCTACATCTCCTAGAAGTGGTGGATTCAACCAAGTCTAGAACGGCAGATAGTGTGAGAAAAAATGATAAGAAATTTCTATTATTATTCTATGTTACGTTTCGATGTGATGCCTAGCATCGTGCATAAAGATAGATCGAGGTGCAAATGATAATAGATGATTTGATGCAAATTTGGTGCAATCTTGGAATAAGAGGACCTATCAAGTAATATTTTCAGGATATGAATAGTCCATCATCGTTTAAAAATTTGAAATTCCAATGAGTTATGAACAACTTTGAGAAAAAAAACTAGTGAAACTCACACAAAAAAATAAAAATACCAGGCAAAGTTGTCCAGAAAAATATCCACTGTAAGTTGTACAAGCTACGAAAATTAGTTTTCCCAAACCCGCAAAAATTTTCAATTATATTCGCACAAACAAACTAATTCTGAACATATTTTCACGAATTCTACGATTTTCAAAATGTTTTTTTTTGCGAATTTCACTATTTTCGAATTACCTTTTCGCGAATTCTACCATTTTCGAAATATTGTTTCGCAAATTCTACCATTTTCGAATTACTTTTTCGCGGCTGTATATACACTCGTATTTTTGAATTTGGAAAACGGTTTATCTCGAAAAGATTTCTATTGGCGAAAAAGTAATTCGAAAATGGTAGAATTGGCGAAACAGTATTTCAAAAATGGTAGAATTCGCGAAAAGGTAATTCGAAAATAGTGAAATTGGGAAAAAAACATTTCGAAAACGGTAGAATTCGTGAAAATTCGTTCAGAATCCGTTTGTTTCTGCAAATATAATTGAAAATTTTTGCAGTTTTGGAAAAACTAATTTTCGTTGCTAGTACAACTTGCAGTGAATATTTTTCTAGAAAATTTTGTCTGATATTTTTATTTTTTGTGTTAGTTTTGCTAGGTTTTTCTCAAAGTTGTTCATACTGATTGGGATTCCAAATTTCTTAAACGATGATGGACTATTCAGGTCCCGAAAATACTACTTCATAAATCCTCTTATTCCAAGATTGCACGGAAATTCACATCAAATCATCTGTAATCATTTGCACCTCTATCTATTTTTATTCACGATTCTAAGCATCACATCAAAACATAACATGGAATAATAACGGAAATTTCTTATCCAATTTTCTCGCTCTATCTGCTGTTCTGCACTTTGTTGAATCCACTACTTCTACTTCGCCAAAAAGATCCCTGTCACCTGTGAATCCATCCATTTCTATGCATGAAAGCGACTGCTTGAAACATGTTTTTGCAAATCCAGAGGGAAGTAGTCAAAGTGAATTGATCATATAGCGTCATTATTTTATGCTAAAAAGAATCACTCATAGTTGCATTTTTTCGAAAATTTAAATGGCAACAAACCTCATGCACATTTCTTCCATGCAGTTCTATAAACTAAATGAAAAGTGGCTCACTTCAGTAACTTTAATATGAAATGTTAAGTATACCATATGTCGGAATTCAGCAGTTGATCCAGCACCATAGGACTGAGGAATACAAGCAGTCTTCTGATCTTAAGGAAAGAAATCGAGCTCTTGCAGACATTCAGCCTCTTTCAGCAGCAATTGCAGCTAAACAAGAAACAGGTGAGACTCGTAAATATATATCGTAAATATAAAAGACAATATACTTTGCAGTACAGACGCTCGATTATCTCGATTTTAGCACAGCCAGTTGATTATTCGACTGAAGACACCTCGCGATATAGACTTGTCCGAAGCCACCCTAAATTAAGATTAAAATTTTCACAGCAAAACTACTATAGCACACCTCGCTTAGAAAAGTTTCCAGTTTGAAGCGGTCGCATATGACTGTGCCTATTCTACCACCTTGAAGCATTGATTGATGGCCCAGATTATTGAATCACACAAGATCAGTAGCTGGCGTCTTAAGTAAAGTCCACTTACAGTGCCCCCTTAACTGTCTTGCAAGGGAGCTCTTTCATCGGACCAGTACATCTGAAGTTTTGATCCAGTTCTTCTTCGCTTGAATTGATGAACACGTCGATTTCATCGTCATCTTCTGTCGCCATTTAGATCGATCTGCAATAAAATACAAGATTTAGTGTTGTTGATAAGAAAAAACCACACAATTGTGGAAAAAGGTATCGAAAACTCCGGAATAAAAATCGAAGAATCAGCTTTGCGTGTTTGATGCACCCGAGATCACAAAACTTCGTAATAAATATTTTCAAACGGGTATTTTCGCGATAATTACTATTTTCGAAATGCTATTTTGTGAATTCAACGATTTCCGAAATACTTTTTCGCGAATTCTACCGTTTTTGAAATACTTTTTCGCGAATTCTACCGTTTTCCAATTGGCATTTCGAGACAAATACCATTTTCGAAATGCATTTTTCGAATATACACATTTGCCAATGTTAACACTTTCCAAACATTTTTTTTGCGAGTCCAACTCTTTTCGAAAAATACCATTTTCGAAAAACAATTTTACGAATTATTATACAGCCCTTTTTCGCCAATAGAAATCTTTCGAGATAAACCGTTTTCCAAATTCGAAAATACGAGTGTATATACAGCCCAGTGTTTTCGAAAATAACCCCTACACTAACACCTACACTAACCATAACTGTTAGTTTCGTAAACTAACTCTTCAAATATCTCGTTTTTCGGTAGGAAATATGCAGAATCTGATATTTACGTCTCTATGCCAACTTTTTGCGAGGAACAAGATGCACTTTTCAGATTTTCAAAAAAACTTCAAAAATATTAATAAAATTTAAAATTAAAACCCTAAACTAACTGTTAGTTTAGTTAAATAGTTAGTTAAACTATTTGCTTAACTAACAGTTAGTTTAAGGTTTTAATTTCGAATTTTATTAATATTTTTGAAGTTTTTTTGAAAATTTGAAAAGTGCATCTTGTTTCTCGCAAAAAATTGGCATAGAGACGTAAATATCAGATTCTGCATATTTCCTACCGAAAAACGAGATATTTGAAGAGTTAGTTTACGAAACTAACAGTTAGGGTTAGTGTAGGTGTTAGTGTAGGGGTTATTTTCGAAAACACTGATACAGCCCCAAAAATCGTGACATTGATGGTTCACAAAGGCAGCTGACCACCATAGAAAAAAATTTTCAAAATTTTTTTCACCATCGTGTTCAGCTGAAATTCTGCACAAGGACATACCATCAGGACGTACAGCCGATCCCATGTTAATCCATAATTAATTACCGTATTTTCGTATTACCGTATTTACCAATTAATTACCGTATTTTCTCTAATTATAGACCCGGGTCTATAATTAGAGTCGGGCAATTTTTTCAAACTTCAAGTGGTCTGAAACTTCTGTTTTCATTAACTTTTTCAGCTCTGTAAAAAGTGCCTGTTAGATTTTTAAGCTGAGATATTGCAATAACCATGCTACCTGCTGTTAAGTGGCTCAAAACAGCCGAAAAATCGGATCGGAGACCTTAGATAAAGAGTCATACAAACAAGCAAGAAATTAGTCGGAGAAAAAAGAAAATTAGTTGGAAAAAGAAGTAAATTAGTCGCAAAAAAGTATTTAGTCGGAGAAAAAAGTATTGTCCGAAAATAAATTCACTGCGAGAAATCAGTATTTTGGGGTGTGAAACGGATTTTAGCCTGATGGAAGACCACTGATCGCCGATCAAGAGGGGCAGTATTTAGGTAAAAAATCACACTTTCCACTAGGTGGGTATAAGACGTGGCTTCGAAAAGTGACGGTGCATAAAAAAGTCTACCTAGCTATCAAACATTGTCTATCAAATAGACAGAACACGTCACATAAATTGTAAAATTTGACTAAAAATTTGTATTTGAATGGTTGTCCAACAACACTATGGCGTTTCGGTACTTCTAAAATTTCAATTCTTCTCTGCGGTTTGCAAGAGACTAGCCCTCCTTCCTTCTTTCTTCTATGTGGTCATTTGAGCGGATTTGAGTCGTTAGTCTGTTTGTTTATTTCGGTCGTCGGTTTTCTTAATCGTTTTATCCAATTCTAACTATCGATTAACCTCTTTTTTCTAGCAACTATTTATTTTATGAAGAGGATCACTAAAATTTAAGGGAGAGTTAGCTGGTATTCTGGCAATTTTTCTGCCATGAATGGGGTCATCAAAAGGTCCGACCCAACTGATGACTATGAGCTTCTGCAACGAGTGGGGTAGTTTTTTTTGCATTAATGATCGATAAAAAGCTATAGTTTTTTGGTTTTAGGTCTGGAACTTATGGAGAAGGTAAGAATTTTTGTGTAAGAAGCGATTTTTATTGTATTGCTTTTTAGTTTACAAGGCCAGACACATTCGAAAGGGAGACCTTGCTGCAGTCAAAGTGGTAAAACTAGAGGCTGGAGACAATTTCACAGCCATCCAGCAGGAAATATTAGTCCTTATGGATTGCAGGTATGCCTAGAATGGTAATTCAAATTTGTAGCATAAGATCTAATTTTGATAGGCATCCAAACATAATTTCGTATTATGGCAGCTATTTGAGAAGGGATCGTTTGTGGATTGTCATGGAGTACTGCAGTGGTGGCAGCTTGCAGGACATCTACCAAAGTGAGTTTAAAAATGTTTTTTAAGTTTCAAAATATTTCTACTTTCAATTTTAGTGACTGGTCCATTGACAGAGCTGCAAATAGCATTTGTGTGCCGGGAAACATTGAAGGGCCTGCAATATCTTCACTTTCGTGGCAAGGTCCACAGAGGTTGGATATTTGCACTGAACAGTTTTATGCGGTTGAAAGTAAATTTAAAAGTTATAAAGGCTTAATTATATAGTGGCTAGAGCAATGAAATACCGTTAAGCTGGGAACCCAATGGGAGCCGCACCTCCGCACTCCCGCGCAAATCTTCACTCCCGCGGTGCGGCGCCAGCGTGTACACAATCAGGCGACACATTTTTGGAGCCGCACTCCCGCGCTCTTTCATTCTGAGTGAGGCGATTTTTTATTCGGAGTGCGGCGCATCATCGTTGTTTCATTTTCTTATGCTCTTTTCGGCGCTCAAATTATTTTTGAGTACAATTTTCCCGCTTGTGGATCCTAACTGAAACTTTTTAAGACTAAAGCTACGATCTACAAATTTTTGGAAAATTGGAAATTTTTCAAAGTAAGACAGAAAACCACCCTATCTCACCTGAAATCATGTGCTGAACACAGTTTGTTAATACCAAAATAGTGATTTCACTAGCTACAACACCTATAATGGGGTAGATACTTATTCTGAGGAAGCATCTGCCTACAAATCCCGAAAATATCAGTTTTTTATATGGGATTGTAAACCATGATTTCTCACCCGAAATTTGACGCTGAACATGGTTTAACAATACCAAAACTGTAATTTTGGTGACTCAAACTATGAAACCTAGGATAGGTACCCATGGTTCAGGTGGATATCCAGCTGGATGGCCTAAAAATGAAATTTTAGTCAATTTTTTTACGTTTTTCATACTCCAAAACCTGTTTTCTGGACTAATTCGGACATGCTGAAGATGGTTTGATAGTGATAAAATGTCGTTTTGTAAGGTATTTTTTAAATTTTGGGCAATAATTAATTTCGCTAAAATGAATTATTGCCTGAAACTCAAAAAATACTCGAGAAAACGGTGTTTTACCTCTATCAATCCATCTTCAGCGTACCCGAATCAGTCCAGAAAACAGGTTTTGGAACCCAAAAACGTGAAAAAAATAATTTTTATCCAAGTGGACAGACACTTGGTTTTAATGGTCCAGACTCTAGCGAAGGTGTTAGGTGGTTACCCTGCTCACCCTGAGTCTCACTGGTCTTTTACAGAATAGTTTATAATTGTTATTCAAGAAACAATAATGTCTGTTACCACCAGGATTTGAGCCTGCGACCTCAAAAATCGATCCAGCAGCCTCTAGATCACCCCTGAGATTCCATGCACTTAACCAAGTGGTCGACCACTTGGATCAAAAAATTTTTTTTACGTTTTCGGGTTACAAAACAATTTTTCTGCAATAATTCGAGCATGCTGAAGATGGTGTGACAGTGGTATAATCACGTTTTATCGCGAAATTTTTGATTTATCGCTAACGATTGATTTTGATAAATCAAGAATTAGCAATAACTCAAAAATTTCTTGATAAAACGTGATTTTACCACTGTCAAACCATCTTCAGCATGCTCGAATTAGTGCAGAAAAATTGTTTTGTAACCCGAAAACGTGAAAAATTTTTGATACTAGTGGTCGACCACATGGTTTGCTACCACCTGGTCTAAATTGGGAGGGGTTGCCGTCACCGAGGTTACTGGTTCGAGCCTCACTAAGTGTTAACTTTATTTTTTTTTACTTCCATTTTAGGCCATCCAGGTGGACACCCACCTGACCAGGAGGTACCTACCCATGAATTGAGGTTAGGGTGGGGGATATCCAAGTGGACCACCCGAAAATTCTGGAGTCGATCAGACTAATTAACAATTTTTTATTCATACTTATTTTAGCCGATTACGTATTTGTAGCCTGATTACTGAGGTCGCGGCACAGAAAAATTGACTTAAATCGACTTTTCATGTAAAAATTATTTCATGGAAAATTTTCCACTTTCCACGAAAAATTTACCTTGATTCATGGTCTTGGGTTTTTCTCGGAATGGTTTCAGCATTTGGGATGGTATGAGGTAATTCACGGATGGCCTAAAAAATCTGGGATGGTTTAGGATGGTTCAGACACAATCTAAAAAATTTCGAAAAAAACTTAAAAATCTGTTTGAAAAAAGTTTCATTTTGGGGAAATGTCTATGCCCCTAATTGGGACCACTGAGGTTCGATGAAGACCACTGATAGTGTAACTACTGAGGGTGTAACGCCTATGAGTATCACTGAGAAGAAATTCACCAGAACAAAACCATACAAAGCTTTTGTGCCTTTAGCAAAAAAATTATACATTTTGAGGGCCATAAGTTTTTTCTAGGATGAATTCCGAAATTCGATAAACTTCAATCAACTTTGAAAAAGAAATACATTTTTGGCACATTTCAAGTGGAAAAAAATATCTGACTAAATTCTGAAACTAAAAAAGGCATTAAAAAATTGAGTGCGGCGGTGCGGATTTGCACCCGCACTCGAACTCCTCACTTTCTCACTCCCGCGGCGAGGAGGCAAATCTTCATTGGGTACAGTCGAGTGCCGCACTGCCGTGGTGCCGCTCTTAGTGCGGGAGTGCAAAGGTGCGGATCCAGTGTATACCCAATGAGCTCTGCACCCTCAGATCTGCACCCTCACCCCCTCATTGGGTTTCTAGCTTTAGTGTGTCGGTCCACCCCATTGAGAGTCGGAAAATGGTTCTTAATATCGACTCCGAAATTAAATTGTCCTAAAAATTTGAAAAATAAAAGAATGTGAGACTTCCTAATAATTCGTCTGATTTATTGGGAGTGTTGAAGTTATGGCTTGCCGGTGTTATAGGGTGGCTCCAATGGTTATGGGATGTCGAAGTAGGAGGTATTGGCTCCAATGAGTCCTGGCCGGAAAATCAGATTCAGTAGCTGTGACACCCTCCGCTGTTGGCAAGGCGAAAATTCCGCCGAATTTCATTTTTTGACGTTCCTGTTGAGAATAACCAAATTCTGACACCGGATTCGTGTTCAGCATAGTCGATTACACATTATCCTTTTTCAAATGTGAGCTTAAGTCCAATTCTCAAATTCCTCTCGAGACAAAAAAAAACATTCGAAAAAAATCAATATTTGAAATTTTATGACGAGTATCAGATCTAATATTGCTTCGGTATGCATTCAACCATGCTGAACACGAATCCGGTGTCAGAATTCGGTTTTTCTCAACAGGAACGTCAAAAAAATGAAATTCCGCGGAATTTTCTCCCACGGAATCTTCTCCCGCGGAATTTTCTCCCGCGGAATCTTCTCCCGCGGAATCGTCTCCCGCGAAATTCTCGCCTTGCCACGCTGTTGGTCTTGTTGGATTGTCAAAAGTATGAAGATCATTTTAATGCCAAATTAATGGTAGTAGTCACGAATTTCTCCCATGTAATTTTAAAGGGCAAGATTTCGGCAATATGTTTGGTTGACTGATCTGATTCTTAACTTAAAAAAGCATAGATTTTGATCTTTCTAATGATTAATTGCTGAGTTGTTGATGACAATTACAAGTAAAATTTTTAGTCTAAAGAAACAATTGTAACATCTTTCAAAAAAGTAGTTGGTACTTAATACTTAAAACCCGGTTCGTGTTAATTGGAACAATTTTTTCAGAATTTCACGCTGAGCAAGATAGGAAAAAAAAATTCTCAAAAAGATGGTAGTGCTAAATTGCTGGATTACACTAACCAGCCTCTAAATGAGCAATTTCACTCTGGAATGCCAAGTCCCATCAAGTCCTCAAGTCCCATCTAAAATTTTTAAGGGCATTCCAGTGGAAATTCGAACTTTCTGGCATTCCAATGGGAGTTACTGGTCGACCAGTGGTCATTTAGTGATTTTCCACTGAAATTAATTTTTCCGTGTGTGATGAGGTGGATCACACCCTGTTGGGAGGTAGATCAATCCACGATATCATAAGCTTGGAGTATAAGATTCAATAAACTATGGCCAATACATAATTCAGAAAGCACAAGTTATCAAATAACTACGGAAAAGTAAATAGAAAAGTATGAGAAGAAACTGCTTTGGTCCCCCTGTTGTTTTGTAAATTGAGGTCGGAACTAGGATGTCGATGTAGGACGTAGGAAGTCGGAAGTCCATTGGAGCCACCCTGACTTCACTATCGACATCCTACTTGCGACCTCCATTGGAGCCACTACTTCCGACTTCGACATACTACATCCATTGGAGCCGAGCTATTACAAGGTTGACTGCACTGTTTTCGCGTACATCTAAGGTCGTATTAAGTGCGATTATTTTAGCCCACAATTAAAGCATCTATTTTAACTGAGCTATTTTAACTGAAAAAAATCTAACATAAAAAAAATAACCCTCCTTGCCTGTAGATGTCAAGGGTCCTAATATTCTTCTAACTCATTCCGGCGACATCAAGCTGGCCGATTTTGGAGTGGCTGCACAGATCACTGCTACTATTGGCAAAAGGAAGTCTTTCATTGGGACTCCATATTGGTTTGTACTTTTTTGATAATTATTTTTATAATAAATTATAATTATTTGTTATTATTCGAAAATTTTAGGATGGCTCCAGAAGTTGCGAATGTCGAGCAAAGAGGTGGCTATGGAGTGGAATGTGATGTATGGGCTGTGGGAATCACTGCAATAGAATTGGCTGAGCTGCAACCTCCCCTCTTTGATCTCCATCCAATGCAAGTGCTCTACCTTATGACTAAGTCCAATTACAAAGTGCCAAAGCTGAAAGACAAAAAGAAATGGTAGGTTTTCGGTTGCAGTATAGAATCCCACTATGCAGAAAGCTCGGATCAAGGAGATAACTTCATATTCGTGTTTCTCGACCCCGATTTTATGAGAAAACCGGCTGTTTTTTTGATTCTGAGAAAAAAAAATTCGAACCACAGGGGTACCATGGTTTTTTAGTCAAAATTTAAAAAATTTAAATTTGCGCCTTTTGAATTTAGAGGGAATAAGGGCTGTATTGGGAGGGAAGGGAATAAAAAGGGGCCACTTTTATGGCAGAACGTTAGAAATTCAAATGTTTGTATTCTTCGATTGCCTCACCATGTTTTTCAACTGAAGCGTGGCAAAACGAGACTCTATATGCATTTTTTGATCAAGAGTGCTTCTCGGAATCATGTCTGAGGTAAGTGAGTGCGCGCATCTCTAACTCTCAAGCCCCCTGCGCCCCGAAGGGACACAAATCACTCGAAAGTAATTCTGGATGCATGAAAAAGCATGCATACCAGAGTTTATTTATGCGGGAGGCCCCAGTATTCAAAACTATGTTCAACATCTTCTTCTTAGTGGGCCTTGTGTGATAATGGCCTCTTTTATTCCCCTCCATACAGCCCTTATTCCTTTTAAAATTCAAAAGGTGCCAATTTAAATTTTTCAAATTTTGACTGAAAAAGCATGATACCCCCCCCCCCTGTGGTTCAAAATTTTTTCTCGGAATTAAAAAAACTTCCACATGAAATCGGGGTAGAGATGTATACTCAAGCCAGGTTTTCTTGGACTTAATTTTTACGGTTGAATAGTGGATTTTTAGGTCTCCCACTTTTCACGAATTTGTTAAGTTGTGTTTGACCAAAAACCCCAAGAAAAGGCCATCTCCTGAGAAATTGTTAAATGTGAGTCATAAGCTGATATTATTTGCAACCGATTTTTTAATTTTATTTCGCAGACCCATCCATTTGTTGTTGGATCACTGAGCTCACGGCTGACAAGGGAACTTCTGGACAGAGTCAATAATCCGGACAGTGGAAGGAATAGGCCTGTTTCCTGTCACAATCTTTCCACAAGCATTGGTGGCGCATTTTTTTTAATGTTTTGGACTACTAATTTCTTTAAAAATTTTTTAAGAGGAAGCATTTAAGTCGGAACGTGAGAACCAGAGAATATCTGCACCACCGGGAGAAATGTAAATTTTTGAAAATTATAATAAAATTGATTACTCTCTTAACTTTTGATATTATTAGCACTGATGTCATGAAAATGATAAGATAAATTTTTAATAGCCCGTTAATTTAGAGATAGAGTCTGCATCCGATCCCTCCTCATGTTTTTTTTGGAACTCAAATGCCGGATTGGGAGACGATGGGCGGGCGAGATGGATTCAAATTCCAAATTGGAATAAAGATTGTATAATTGCAAAATCCCGATCACGAAAAGTTTTTCTTATTAAATGAAAATTTTCCCAAGATTCCATCTCTACTGTACGTCAATTCGACACTTGACTGTCGATTTTTATTGAGTTTTTTTGCATTACTGCTTAGTAGTCGGCGTTAATCCGGAATTTTTCGGTTACAAATTTATTCTACGAAAATAATGCTTGATACTTATAAACCAAAGTTTTCAAATTTACGCGAAAATGTCTTCAATACTATTTTTAAAGCAATTATTCATACAGTTGCGGAAAAAAGTTACCGCCCGATCAGAATTTCCACATTTTTTTGAGAAAAACTGTTTGAATTTAATTATTTTTCAAACGGAAAGGGAAAACGAAATAGACAGTCTTGTAGAGAATTCCACGCTCTACAAAACTGGTATTTTTGTTCAAAAGATTCATTTAAAATTTATGCAAAAAAATCGCAAAGTTTGAAACAATGCAAAAATAAGGTCACGAAAAAAGTTACCGCCCGATAACATTTTATTCCAAACAACGCACGAACTGTATTTCCGCAACTGTATTTTGAAACGGATATCATCTCACTTCTGGTTCGACTGTGTCTCGGCTACAATTTGTAGGTCAAACTTATTTTTTTGATCATTCTAAGAAAAGTTATGACCATCAACATGAAAACGTCGATTCCTAGTCAAAATAAAGGAAAACCTAAAGAAAATGACTGTTTAGTCACATAAATAATAGCTTTTCTCAAAGAATGTCGATGAAAAGATTACATCCAGTGCACTATTCGAAAGCTCTTTGATTTCTCTACAAAATGACATGTCGATTGTTTTTTTTAGAAAAACACAGGGCTGAGAAACGGACGGTTGAACTTCGACAAGACAAAACAGGCTAAAAATAAGGCAAAAAGAGGGGTTTTTTACTTTCTTCACTTCAACAAAAATACCAGTTTTGTAGAGCGTGAAATTCTCTACAAGACTGTCTATTTTGTTTTCCCTTTCCGTTTGAAAATAATTAAATTCAAACAGTTTTTCTCATAAAAATGTGGAAATTCTGATCGGGCGGTAACTTTTTTCCGCAACTGTATCAAATTCACCCAAAAAATTCCAGTGAGTTCAGTGTTCAGCGCCGCTTGCCCTCCTACTCCGAAGATCGCACACTACCAGCCAAAGAAGAGCACGAAGGAGAACTTATACTACCAGACCTCATTCCTAGCCACTCTCTGTTGGACGAAACCACCGGCACCACCGAAGACAATGAAATGGATGCTGCAGAAGACGAGGAAGAGTTTGAAAGCATTAACGATGAAGGTCCCGACAGGTCCAGGCTGCAGTCCCAGCTCCAAATAAACAACAATAAAGTAGTTGTACCGACAATTCATCTAAAAGTAACCGCCTGTTCTCCCGTCTGGACCAGAAACTGCAGTTGAGACCCACTAAAAGTGACCGGTCCATGTCCTTGGGAGGCAGTGCCATCAGCAGGAATGGCCCAAATTTTCCATTTGTGAAAAAGAGAAATCCCTTGAATGGGCATGCACCACTGGCAGCTAGACCATTGACTTGCTTTGGACTGGTGCCAACTCCTCAGGTGTCCATGGGAGCCTGTTTCTTCAACATTTTCCATGAGTGCAAACCTAAGGTGAACTGTTGTGCCTCCTGGACTCATCCAGCCAATCAGAAGCAGTACTTGATTGTTGGTGCTGAAGAAGGCATATTCACTCTGGATCTGTGTGAACTGCATGACAACTCGTTAAGTTTGGTTGGTACAAATTGACTTTTATAATAGGCACCCCTGTACGCGGCGACCGGAAAAAGCGGCGTTTAGCAGCGCTTTTTTCTTGAAATTTTTTTCTCTGAAATACAGCAAGCCAAAAAGAACCTCAATAGACCATTACAATAAAAGTCGACTCTTGATTTGATTCTTGCTCGATAAATTTTCACATTCGTTCTCGTCTAGATTTTTTAAATTATCTGTCTAGTTTTTAAAAGCAGTATAAGGTCATCTATATCAGATTTGGCGCAGAAAGAGTGAAAAATGGGACGATTCGAAAAAAATTTGAAAAAAACTGCTGGTTAGCGCCTTAACGCACGGGCATGCCCTTTAAGCAAACCTTTTCTCGCCAATTTTCATAGCATTTCCGCAATCTTTTTGACAGTCTGGTACCATAACCACAACGAATTCGATTTCGTCACTCATTTTAGGAAAAAGTAAAAGTTTGCCGTTAAGACCGACGTCTCTCGATATAAGCACATCTTATTTCCATAACAGATGACTAAGAACGGCAAGTCTTACAAAAAAAATTGTCGAAATCGAAGTCTCTGCTATGTTCGCAACCATTAGTGAAAAGGTTTCGAAAATTGGGGTGAAAAAGCAATCGGACGCGGCTTGGTGTCGAACTTGAGGTTGTGATCAAGTATCGATAGTTGACTGCAATTTATTTATTGAGAAACATTTTGGAAAAAAAAACTAAATTTAGATACACGAGCGCAGATGCACCTGGCTGTATGTGATCAACGATGTGATGATAGCCATGCAGGGCAAAACCCCGTACCTTTACAGGTTTGTCCGGTCTTCGTGCCTAAGACTGACTAATCGAACGACCTGCGACTCGCTACAAATTGTGACTCGCTACTGCGACTCGCTACAATTGCGACTCGCTACAGGTTGAATTTTCTATTGTTATGTGGGTACAGATTGTTGTACCAGACCAATTCTTGGCCGCTTCGCGGCCAAGACCAGCACACTCCACATTGCAAGGGATAGGGGAACATGTAGTACATGTTTTTGGGTGAAATGGACAAAAAAGTTAAAGTGTAGCGAGTCGCAAAAAGTGTAGCGAGTCACAATTGTAGCGAGTCGAAGTTTTACCGACTAATCTCTACATATTCCAGGCACGACATCTTACAATTGGTTCAACAGCAGTTGATTACCCAGAAAATCACTAAGCAGATGACTAAAGTGCCTGAGAAATTGAAGCCGGCCATTCCTCGGTTTGCCAGTTTCAATATCTATACTAGATTTATTGACACCTGAGCGAATTTTCAGCATGTTTCTCACAACTGTTCGCTTGCCAGAGACTAGGTATACTTTATTGTACAGTCAACTTAGTTGACTATATGCCCCGTTGAATTGTAGAGACTGCTTCAAGTGTTGCGTGGAGAGGAGTGTAACCAATGCCAACCTGTACATGGGCTGTGCCGTTCCTAATGCTGTACTTTTATTCCAATGGTATGAACCACTGTCCAGATTTATCATGATGAAACGGGTGGATCTGGAACGTTTGCCTTCCTCTCCCCAGCTTCAACCATTCAGTCTCATCTTTGGCTCAGCTGCATCAAATGCTGACTTCCCTCTGGTAAAATTTTGTTTTTCAAAAATTTGCACGTATGTGTATTGCAGTACAGTCAACTCTCGGTTTAACTATTCCTCGATTTAACGAACATTTTTTCGGATCCCTACTAATAAAGCCACTCTCGATTTAACGAATATTGGGTTTTTTCTTGTCTGCTCAAGATTTTTCTGCGAAAACATGGAATTATACTATGCCGACTAGCTTAATACGGAAATTCCTGACTAGAATAACGGTGTGTGGGAAGTGTGGGAAGGACATTTTTCGGGTTGGCAAGACTTGCGGACAACATTTTGCGGATGCGTGTTTCCGGACGTGATTTTTGCGGACGGAGCTTTGCGGACGAGGTTTTGCGCCTCAACACTTGCGGATCAAATCTTGCGGACGCAAGATTTGCGGACGAACATTTGCGGACGAGAACTTGCGGACAAACATTTGCGGACGAGAATTCGCGAACTTCATGTAAGCATCGCCTAAGTCACACCTTCGACTAACTTCGTTTTTAATGCTGTCATCTTTCACTCCGGTTTGAGATACCTTCTTTTTTGTGCTCCTTTTCTGCCAAACTTCGGTTTATCCGCAAAAGTCGGTCCGCAAATATTCGTCCGCAAATGTTGCATCCGCGAAATTTGGTCCGCAAAGTCTCGTCCGCAAATCTCCGTCCGCAAATTTTCGTCCGCAAATGTTACGTCCGCAAAATTTGGTCCACAAGTGTTGCGTCCGCAAAATATTGTCCGCAAGTCTTGCCAACCCATTTTTCAAAAAATTTTTTTCGACTGCCTTGGTCCTCCCTATGGTTTTGGTATTTTTTTGCATTTTACCCCGTTTTGGTCACTGGAGCTTTGCAAAAAGAGGTTCTTTATACGTTTTTGATCATGAGTACTTCACGGAATCATGCCTAAAGTATGTGGGTATGCGCATCTCAACTCCAAGCCCCCAAACCCTACCCCCCCCCCCCGAAGGGGGCGCAGGGGGCTTGGAGTTGAGATGCGCACACCCACATACCTTAGACATGATTCCGAGAAGTACTCATGATCAAAAATGCATAAAGAAGCTCTTTTTGCAGAAGCTCCAGTGACCGAAACGGGTTAAATACAAAAAATGACCAAAAACCACAGGGGACCAAGGCAGTCGAATTTTTTTTTTCGAAAAATGTCCTTCCCACACTTTTTTTGGCCGTTTCTATTGTTTAAATGGCCTGAAAAATACTTAGACCTTGAAAAAGCGCTATTTTGGGCTACCTCAGTAGTTTTTGAACAATGTCCCGTCCCGGTGTCCCGTCCGGAAAAAAATATTCAAATTTCGTCCCGTGTCGTCCCGAAAATGTCAAACTTCCATCTCTAATAGAACACACGTCAAATAATATAAAAAGCACAAGATCAAGAACAGAGAAACAAAGTGCGTAAAAAATTATATAACACTGGTCACAAGTTTCGCTATAAAAATTTATACTATTAATATTGGTTTTGGCCGAGATCTTGCTTGGATATTGCTTAAATATTGCTCATGGTCTTGGTCAAAATTTCAGTTAAAAAGTTTGACTTGGAATCTTGCTTGGTCCCCACTTCCTGTTTCCATTGAAAAACATGGTACTAGTGCCGTTGGGCCCCCCCCTCACCCAAATTTTTTGAAAAGTAACCTAAAAACATATCCTAACATATCCCAACGGCACTAGTACCAAAAACATGGTAAAACAGGCAAATGGTCGAAATCTCAAAATACCCAAAAGTCAACTTTTTATTGACCAGAACTCAAAAAAATGTCTTTTTTGAACTCCTACGGTGATTTTAGGTCGATATAGAATGTTTGGAAAAATTTTTTCTAAAAAAGTTGATTTGGGAGGGGGGTATATCCAAGTAGGGTCGAACTTTTTTGAACTTAGCATAATTTTTAGGTCTGCATCGGAGCATATAAAAACACTGAAATCAGCGGCAAACTGGACTTCCATCTGGTCGACTTCAATGACACTGGTAAGATAGAGCATTTCCTGGCCAGATCGGAGAATGCAGCCGACCTGTTTAACTCCTCCACTCTACGACCCTACAAAGGCAAGCTGGTCAGTGGGGCACACAAGCTGGAGGTGGCGGCCATGAAGCAACTGGACAGAGACACTCTCTTTATTGCTGCCGGAAACAGGGTAGTGACTACTGGTTATCGATATCGCTGAATTATTTATTGGTGACAATTTTGCAGATATTGATCACTGACATGGACGGGTTAGAGAAAGTGACAGACCTGATGACTACTTCCTTCACTTTTGACTTTAATATAGATTATGCTGTGGCACTGCCGGACTCTGTGCTGGCTTTTCACAAACATGGGGTTCAGGTAATAAATCTTGGACGATACGTAAAAAGGCCACGTTCTGGCTAAAAAGTTCCACGTTTACGTGAAAAAGTGCTACGGTTTTTCGATTTCAGTCAAATAGGTGAAAAGATGCCACGTTTTAAGAAAATGTGCCTACTTTTGCAAATTTTTCGACTGGTTTTAATGCCGCTTTGTGTGCAAGGACATACAAAAGGCAAACTAATAGTAATCTTCAAAATTTGAGGTGTAAACCATTTATTGATGTGAGACAGCTTATTTTCAGAAGACGTGGCTTTTTCCGTTTTATGCATAAAAATTAAGAAAGAAAACAAACAACATGAAAAAATTAAATGGGCATGCTCACCTGTTTAAAATTCGTCCCCGCCAATTAAAATTTTGTTTCGAATCATTAAACTTCTGTACGGATTTTTGGGCTTGGTTTCTAACAAAACAAGGCCTAGAATTTAATTTTAGTCATAGTTTTAGGCGCTCTCACAACATGTTCGCATCCGCACACGCATCCGCACGTCCGTACGAATCCGCAAAGTTGTAAGTAAAAAATGTTTTTAGCAGTCCAGAGTTACCTGAGTTCTCAGAATTTTTTTCTTGATATTGTTGTGGAGTTTTATGTCCATTAGAATTCCGATAAAAATATAAGTTCTAAAATTGTACCAAAAGTTCCACGATATCCCTGACTGTGGCTTCAGAAAAAAGTTTGGATCTTGAGATTATGATTTGATTCAATGTTCATCCAGTCTATATTTTCGTATTGTTTATAGTAAAAACCCATATGTGAACTAGAGTAAGTAAAAATATTTTAATCAAATAAACTGAGGTTCGTAAATTTCCAATTTTTATTAACTTAAAACCCTCTTCTAGGGTAGACAACTCTGAAATACGAAAAGATGCAGAACATTTTAAAATATGTAAGCCATCATGCGTTCTTGACCTCTATTGCGTGTCCTCTATAGACGTTAAAGGGGCATACCAGCGCGTTACACGGGCAATTTCAAATTCGCAAAAGGCGGGGACCAGCCATATTCAAACGAGAATTATTTTTAGATATAAATTTGTCATTTTATACAAAAACTGTGCACCGTGTTGGAATCAAACTAGGTCATCTTCGTGCTACCTCAGCACATTACCACTGCGCTACCCATGTTAATAGACTGACACTGTGTTTCCATTAGTTATTGCTCTTTACAGAATAAAAAATTTGCATTTAAAAATAATTCTCGTTTAAATATGGCTGGTCCCGCCTTTTGCAAATTTGAAATTGACCGTGTAACGCGCTGGTATGAGCAAATCTTTAACAAGTGACTATGCTCCTTTGAATAGCTCGTCCAAAAATGTTTGGATCATTGAAAAGTGGGACCTAGATCAGCAATACAAAAGAAAAGAGCCAGGCAAAATTTATTTTTGATAAAAGAAGTAATGGCCAGCCAGCAGCGGTTCCTTTTTTGAATTTTCGATACTTTTCGCGATAAAAGTATTTTTTTATATGAATTTCTTTCTGACGTTTTTTTAAATTTTGTTAGGAACCTGAACCGGAAAGCAGAATAAAAAAGCTCGATTGCTGAGATACGGCTTAAAGTTCTAGTGTCGTCAGTTGAAATCTTGGCACATCAACTTTAAGTCATCTCAGAAACCAAGCATCTTTTTAAAATTCTGCTTTAGGATTGTGATTCCTACAAAAATTTCAGATAATAGGAGGCGCCTTCTAGGCACCAGTGAAAAAAATTGCAAATAAAAAAACCAAAGTCTTAAAAGCACATTTTTATAAAAAGTACAGTAATTTATTTCAAATTTATACAGGGTCGTTCATTCTTTCGTGGATTTGTCACCCAGGACCTAGAGGACACTTCGAAAAACTACCAAGTTATTGGCAGTGATTCGTAAGTTTTTTAGGGTATTGCTTTATGCGTTAAGTCCATCCAAACTGCTTCAGAATGATCGTTCTCAAAAGTACTCGTCCACTTCAGCACCACCCAAGTGCTACCACTTTGTCATCAGATTCAATTATTACCAATGAAGACCACCCCAACCCAAATATGGATACTGCAATGGGGCCAGAAGAATGCAGCACAGATTTGTGTGTGCTCACTGGCCATGTTTCCACTCTCACACCTCCATAGACATACCAACACATTTGATTAGACAAAAAGTAGGCAGAGATATAAAAATTTGCTGGGTTTTATAGACTCCACCTAAAGTGCGCCAAATTAAAAACTTAGATTTCAGAATACAAATCTGGGGTTTTTCGCTGGTTATGTCTGGCTCCGTACTTTTTCATAAAAATACAAGTAAGCAATTATAAAAAAAGTAAAAGCTACAGTTGAACCTCGGTATGAGAGCAAATTATCAAGTTACATCTTTAGCTAGGTCTGATTCTTTTTTGCTTCGATTTTTGAAAATTAGCTTATATCGATACTATCTAAAATCTTGGTGAAATGCCGAAAATTTCAAAATTCTCCGAAACAAAAGTCAAAATCAAAATTTTCAATGGTCATTTTGTTAAGTTTCAACTGTATTTCAAAACAATTGACCAATTTTTTTTCCGGAAAAAAATTCTGCCCTGTACCAACATTATATAATCATTGACCGATCGAAAATTGCATTGATGCCCAGAAACACCGGATTTTTCAAAATCTAGATCAATTAAAAAGCACATTAAAAATCCAAATGTGGATTTGTTAACCACTTATTTTTGTTGTGCCTTGCCTATAGAGCTGTATAGCTGTTCTCATTACTACTATTGCTGATTTGTCGTCCTAATCCCTGCTTTTGCTTGTAAACCACCTCTAAACAGATCGGCAGACTATAATTGGTTTATAAATTCAATTCATCTGTTAATAATATTTGCATTTGAATGCAAAAACAAATCAAAATCCCATTCCTTGCCTGCCATACAATATTTCCTGGGTCTTCTTTAAAAAAACAAGATTGTCATCGAAAATTGTCCCATTCCTTGCATTTGTCCCATATTTGCCCTCTTTTACTAGTAGAAATTGTTGTCTTTTATTTCAAACAATGGTAGAATCAGCATCCAAGCTATTTGTTATAGTTAAATGTAATTTAAAACTAAAATATTTATTATTTCCCAACTAATCTGGCTCTTCGATGTGCATTGTTGTATGATTGCTGATGTAGTAATGTGTAAAACTTATTTAGAGCTTTCCTGATCTCGATATGATGTTAAATAAACTTTTTGTATACTTGATATACTGAAAAAGGCAACTTACCGTGTTTCCTCTAATAAGCGCCCCGGGGCGCTTATTTTTCAAACCCCAAAAATCGGAAAATTTGGAATTTGATTTCGAGATTTTGGGTGCTCAACCAAAATCTAAAAACAGGAATCGGTAAAGCTCGTGGGAGTTAAGAAAACGTATCAAACAGCTTTGCAAAATATTGCTCCTACACTGAGGTCCAGACCCTCAAAGTAGGGGGGGGGGCGCTTATTAGAGCGGGGGCGCTTATTAGAGGAAATACGGTACTTACGATAAGCCACCAGGATTGTTTACGCTCTACTGGAGAATGGGTACCGGTTATTTGCCTTGGCCGCGTTGTTATTTTTCATTATATTTTTGGTTTGCGTATCTAATCCCCCCACGCAGAGTGCTCGGATGGAGAAGATAACCTCATATTCGTGTTACTTGACCCCGATTTCATGAGAAAGCCGCGTGTTTTTTTAATTCTGAGAAAAAAATTCGAACCACAGGGGAAGATCATGGGTTTTAAGTCAACATTTGAAAATTTTAAATTGGCACTTTTTAACTTTTAAAGGGAATAAGGGCTGTATTGTGAGTAGTGATGGAAATATTGAAATTTCGAGACTACTTTTAAGAAAAAAATTTCGAGACCGGCACCGGGACTTTTCAAAAATTTTGCCGGACCAGAAAAGTTTCGTTCGGGACTTCTAATACAGTCAACTCTCGATAATCCGTCACTCGCTAATCCCTCACTCTCGATAATCCGTCACCTTCGTGACACTTGGTTTGGTTTTGCCTTGAATAAATTAGGCTAATCCGTCACTCGCTAATCCGTCACTCTTGATTATCCGTCACCCCACGGCCGGTCCCAAGGGGTGACGGATTATCGAGAGTTGACTGTAAAAGCATTGTTTCAAAAAATCTTCATTTCACAATATTACATCACAAGAGAGCTAGTAGTTGAAATTAACGACGCGTAGATTCTTGTTGAAAAAAATTAATTGTTCCGCATGCTCTGGAGAAAGACTTGAACGCCTGTAGTCGTATACATCCCGCGCCACCGAGAATAGCTGTTCACTTGGTACGCTTGTAGCTGGAGCTGATAAGTAGCGACGAGCTATTTTCGCTAGCACAGGAAATGAACCTTCGTTTTTCTTTAAAAAAGTTGAGTTAATTGAACCTACTCTTTTTGAAAGACTAGAGACGAAGAAAGACGAAAGACTTGAAAGCCGAAAGACAAGAGAAAAAATTGCACGAAAGCGAAAGATTGATAAGAAGAATAATGACAAATTAGCGAAAAAGCTAAAACGTGTAAATTTCTTGACAGTGAAATAAATAAAAAGTCCCGAAATTTTTTCGATTTTCGGGACCGGGACCGGGACTTTTACTCTGAAAGTTCGGGACCACCGAGACGGGACTTTGGCAAAAAATTCTTCGGCGGGACGGGACTTTCGGGACCGTCCCGTCCCGCTTCCATCACTAATTGGGAGAGGATGGGAATAAGAGGGGCCACTAATTACAGGAAGCACACTAACAAGAGATGTTGAACATAGTTTTGAATACTGGGTTCTACCGCATAAATAAAGTCTCTGTTGTATGGTATGCATGCTTTTCATGCATCCAGAGCATCTATATGCATTTTATGATCAAGAGTACTTCTCGGAATCGGCATTAGGTGAATTCATCGACGGTAAATTCATCGAAGGTGAATTCATCGACATTTTGGCGTTTTGTTTTATGGCCTTTTGTTCATACCTTTTTTGACTCCAAATGTTTTTCTCTAATCCAACCTCAGCTTTACTGGATAATCCATGAACCAACCAAACCAACTGGTTTTCCAATTTCCAATTTTTTATGTTTTTCAGGCTCCAAAACTTGTTTTCTGTACTAATTCGAGCATTCTAAACCAATTTTTTTACAGTAGTAAAATCTCTTTCGAGTTTTCATAATTACGCTCATATGAGACACTAGTATATAAATGGCAGTACTCAGTTTGCAATATCCAGGTTATATATTAGACCATTTTTTATAGTGCATCTGACCATATTAGTGGCTCGATAACCTGGATGCCCCATGTACCAACAAAAACAAGTGGTCGTCCACTTGGATTTAAAAAAATTACGTTTTAGGTCCCAAAACCTGTCTTCTGCGATTATTCCAGCATTCTAAAGACTGTTTGACAGTCTTGTTGGTGAACTGTTTGGTAAAGTTAGGTTTTTGCTAGATTTACAAAAACTGTAAAAATACCCTAAAACGCAATTTTACTGCAGTCAAAGCATTTTTAGAATGCTCGAATTAGTACAGAAAACAACTTTTTGAGTGCAAAAAACGTAAAAAAAATTCAATTCAAATAGAAGACCACTTGGTTTTGTTGGTACATGGGACATCCAGCAAAACTGTGGTCGGCCTTTTAGACTGGCTTATCAAAGAAAGATGGTAAAGGCCGTGGTTCTGGGGTTATTGCAGCTGAAGTCACTGGGCTGGTGTTAACAGACCTTGCATAAGACATGGTTTTGGGAAGGATACAATGCTTTTTATTACTTTCGACTAAATCCAAAATGTCGGATTCTGGAGGTACACCTGTTTAGGGAAGGTCTCAGGCGGTTTTTCCTAACCATCCTGAGGCTTCCTGGACCTTAAAACCCCTATTTTAGTCAAGAAAAATCATGTCTGCTGCCACCGGGATTCGAATCTGTAGCCTTATGAATCGTGAAAGGTACAAACAAAAAGCTATTAAACAAAACGCCGAATTGTCGATGAGGTTTTAAGGTTTTGCCATGAAAGTGGCTCCTTTTTATCCCCTTCCCCTCCCAATACAACCCTTGTTCCTTCAAAATCTAAAAGGCGCCAATTTAAAATTTTCAAATTTGACTTAAAAACCATGATACACCCCTGTGTGTAGAATTTTTTTCTCAGAATAAAAAAAACACGCGGCTTTCTCATGAAATCTCGGTCGAGAAACACGAATATTAGGAATAACTCTTTCATCCGAGCACTCTGCGTGGGCTAGATTCGAGTTGGGGGGATTCCATATTTTCTTTTATTTCCTCGTGTATTTTTATTCATCATTCGATAAAAATAATAATCCAAGAATAGATAAAAAAACATAGAAAAGAAAACAAGACGAATAGAAAATATAACAAAAAAGAAACAAAATATGAAAAAAATAACAGGGGGACCAGCAAAAAAAATGGTACCCATTCTCCAATACAGTCAAGTCTCAATATATTGACACCTTGAGCGTGATTTGGTTAGTTTTGTTCTAAATAGAGCAAACTAGACCCTCGCTATAGTGACACTCCAATAAAGTGACACCTAGCGCAGGTCCTAAGGAGTGTCACTATATAGAAACTTGACTGCATAGCCATTGCTTAATAGAAGCTGGTAATTAATCAGAAAAAAATTACAAGTTTCTCAAAGCTTCTCGCAACAAAGAGTTCAAAAAATTACCTTGGTCCTTCTCACGGCTTTTTGAATTATGCGAAACTGCGCATTGAAAAGCCGTGAACTTTTCAAATAAATTTGGGGTATCAACGTTATGTGATTATCAACGATTATCAACGTTATGTTATGTGATTTATGTGTTATTGTCCCATTCTGGAACTAGCCTTTGTTCTAACTACTTAGGCATTAAGCCTCAGGCTTAGGGGTAGGCCAGCGTATGTTAAGACGGACTAATAAATGCCTTAGGCACTTTTTCCGGGGTAATCTGGGACTCTGACTGATTTTTGGGTGCTTTTTATGAGGCTTTACAAAAAAGAGATTTAGGAAGAAATGGGGAAAAGGTACATAACGTCAACGTACCAAAAATTTAATGTTAGTTTTAGCGTATAACTTTCCGAAAAATATTTTTGAGTCTTTTGAATTTGAGATATTTAGATTTTTTTGAAAAAAAAGTTTAAAGGGAAAGCGGAATGGCAAGCTGATTTTTGCAGAAATTGCGAAACGAAAGGACTAAGCCAAATTTTTTAAAATTTGCTGCAGAGCAGCAATATTATAATTTTGGTTTTGACTGGACACTATGAATACTCCTAAGGTTTTTGGGAATATTATCGAAAACTCCCCAGAATCCATAAAATTTGGTAAATATTCTAGCTCAACAACCCTAGTTCTGATTACGGAGATTTCTCAATTTTTCTGAGAAACTTTCTCATGGACTTGCTTGATTTTAGCAGCTTTAAAGTCTTCCGTTTGGGACCGTCAACAATTTGTCTAATGTTTTCTCTGCGAGGCATTAGTCATATTTTTTGATTGTAAACAAAAACACATTGATGTCTATAAGAGTCATTTTTCAAGTCTAAGTTTTTTGACTGCATAGCGTATTTCCCCTAATAGACGACCTCCTACCTTTGGTTCAAAAACATGTTTGTGGCATCGTGTTTTCAGCCTACTTTTTAGAAATCGCTCTCAGACAAGTCAGCCTTGAATTTATAGGCAATAAGATGAGCTAGAAATTCAGGGGTTACTTACCCAATAGTGGTAGTCAAAAAATGCTTTTTTCAAATTCATGAGGTCATTCTATTAGAGTAAATGGGGTATGTTCTATTGACCTATTAATGTTAGAAATTTCGACCCATAATTGCCTTAATCCCGCCCATAAAACTTTCAAAGTTTTTTAAAAGATTTATTTTTTATTTATTTTTTTTTGTTTTCTAGTTATTTTTAAGCAAAAATGTGAAAAACAATTGAAGTTTAATTATACTAGGCGATCTCAACAAAATTAGATATTATATTTTTGTATTCCGAAAATTTTGCCATAAATGTCACAAGGCCAGTCCGGTAGCAACAATATATCTTCATCATCCCGCGATTCCGACTTGACTGATCAACTGGAGAAAAAATTTGCTGAGCTCAATAACCTGCTTTATACAACAAATGTTCCTTGTGATGAATTGGAGAGCAAGGTGTTGCCCTATATCGCTGAGGACGTCATTTTCCAAGACCCTTGGCAGGAGGGTGGCAATAAAGCTATGTATAGTATTGGCATGAAGGGTGGGTGTAACTTTTGAACTTCAGTCGATTATAAATGTAGAAAACTAACTTAAAGGGGCATGCTCGCGCCCGATGGAATAATTCTTGCATTTTAAATTGGCTGTATTGGTTTTCGACGTTATCTTTTTCAAAAAGCGCCAGTTTCAAAAATTTCCGTTTTCGGTTTTTTCCGTTTTCGGTTCTTTCCGTTTTCGGGTCTTTCCGTTTTCCGGAGCTTTTTAGAATGTTTTCCGTTTATAGTAAGATGAGTTTGGGAATTTACATTTTACAGAGAAATGAGTTTAAACGTTTGAACTTTTGAGATAAATGAGTTTCGAAAACATAAGTTATAAAATCTATCCGTGTGGGCGAAAATTTGCTTGGAAAATTTCGGTATAGATCTCTTTTTGACCCTATACTCACGCATGTATATCTCCTTAAGAATTTTTGCAAAAAACAGTGTGGTTGAGATTTTGTTGATTTACTTAGTTACACTGTATTTTGAACCTAGTTTGATCGATACCCTTTATTGTCAACGCCCTGTCACTATTACGCTGATTATTTTAAATTCTCAGGTGCGCAAAAATTTCCAGTGAAAGTGAAGAGGAAGTCGATGTCTTTGGCGATTCAAGTGATGAGGATCTAGGAACTGAAAGCTCTGCACGAGGTATTCGCGTTGCTTGCAAACGTTGTGAAGGGGCCGTGCTAAGGTTCATTGACAGCAAGAGAAAGGAACTGATCATGGTTTATTCGGGTATGAAAATAAAAATTTTTGAGTTCTGTGTGGAAAATGTTTTCTCTTAGGATATAAGCTTCACCAACAATCAGCAGTCAGCATTCTTAACGAAAATCGAGAAATTTCGCATACAGAAGTCATCTTCCACTGTCTAGAGCTGAAATGCTTCAAAAGAGTGTGGACTAAACTTGATCCAGAAGAATCAGTTCCCAAATATCTATTCGAAACCACTGAAGGACACAGCCATGAAGCAGATTCAGTTCAAGTTGAAGTTTATGTCATCGTTGATAGAGCTATGAAAATTGCAGAAAACAATCCAATGGTAAATTATCTATTGCTAACGTTTTCTGATCTCACTTGTTTTTAGGCAAGGAACCGTTCCATTTTTGCGGCTGCAACTGAAGGTGTGTCCAAAGAGCTACTACATGCATTGGATAGGACGAAACTTTTCAAACGTTTGAGTGAATTGCGAAGGGTTTGTTTTCTGCCTTGTCTTAAAATTTTTCACTAGAAAAACTACTGCAGAAGGTATTTCCGCAAGGCTCCACTGATCCAGCCTCATTAGTCATTCGAGAAGCATGGATGAAGCACGTTGATGGCTCGCCTTTTACGAGGTTTCTACAATATTGCAAGAAGCACTGAGAATTTTCGACCGAAGCCAGCTACAGATGAGCCTCGCCCGTGTTTCTCAAGCTGCATTTTCTCAACGATGGAGTCAGCCAATAAGAGCTCGACGTAAATATTTTTTACAGTGACCTCAAATTCTTTTTGTTTTTAGCGATGTTGCCTCAACTGAATATCGTAGGTATACGTGCTATTCGACGCCAAAGAAGAGTGCCTCAGCAGTCAGCCAGTGGTGATGTGAATCAAGTGAGAAGGCGAATTCAATAATCTCCCCTGTTATACCAATTTGCCGTGTCCTGGTCTATTATTTGTTGTCGATTATTATTGTTGCTTCGTCTTGATTCATGATGTTAAACGGTTTGGAAATAAATCTCTTTGATTTTATAATGTCTTTCTCAATTTTTCATAGGGCTTATGGCGAGAATAAAATTAAAAAGAAATTATTAAACAAACGATCCGCTGATTCGGGCGATCCATGACCCAGTGATCATGGTTCTTTAAGTAATCTAGCTGTATAAATATGATCCAGCTTTATAATAAAAAAGAGAAAAATAGCTACCTAGGCGGGTATTTAAGAACATGTTCTTTGTCACTTTAAGCCACTTGAAACACTGACCAGGACAGCAATCACAAAAGTTAGCAATATGATTGCTAAAAAAAAAGAAGTATATATGTGGTCGCAATAAGCAAGGTTATTGTGAAAAGAGTGAGTAAAGACAGAGATCTCCGATGTTAAAAAATTTTCAAACTAATTTTTACGAAAACAGAAAATTCCCAAGTTAATTTTTCAGAAAATAGAAAATTTTCAAAAAAATATTATTGAAAACCGAAAATATCCAAAAAAATTTGTCCCAAAACGGTAAAAGTTCAACTTTTATCACCCGAAAACGGAAAGAACCGAAAACGGAAAAAACCGAAAACGGAAATTTTTGAAACTGGCGCTTTTTGAAAAAAATAACGTCTAAAACCAATACAGCCTTTTAAATTGGCGGGTACCAGGCACGCCAGAGATTTGAATTTCAAAATCAAAAATTGAAATCATTTTGAGTTCTGTGCTTTGATCTGTCGTGACTTGGGTGGGGTTATCCTGCGCCAAAAGATTAATTCGCCAATCGATTGTTTCGCCAAAACGATTAGTTCGCCAAAATACATTTCGCCAAACGATAAACTCACCAAGTTGAGTCTCACCAAGATACATTTCGCCAATCGATTGTTTCGCCAAAATGAAACTCGCCAAACAGTTAACTCACCAAACGATTAATTCGCCAATTTTTTTTCGCCAAACGATGAAGTCGCCAAAATTAATCTCACCAAACGTTTGCTTCGCCGGGAAGCAGTTAACCAGAGGATTGAAAAAATAAAAAGCTGTCAAATCTAAAAATAAACTATTTTTATTGACTTAAAATTCCATGGTGAATCTGGTATGTTAGGACCTGAATTTCGATTTTCCCCACCGGAAGCCGAAACCCAAGGAAGCATATTCGTTCCTTTTTTTTCTCGGCTTTTTGCAACAGCCGATATTTTTTGATCATGTTCACGGCTTTTTGAAACAGCCGATTTAGTATTGTAAAAAAGTTCACTTATTTATTGTTTTTCAATCAACAGTTACATATTTTCAGGAGAGGATGTATTGCCCTGGCTGCAAGTGTGATCTAGGAACTGAAATCGAGGATGAGTCACAGCGGATGTTGCATTATCAAGAGGTACTTACATTTCTTGCATTACAAATTTTCAGTTTTGCTGTAATTTTAGGTGCAAATCGGATATGCAGTGATGTCGGAGAAGAAAGTCCCTGGAACGGTCTGCTCTAACGGGTTGATGCTCAATACTAATGTCTATGGTCTGAGAACGTCGAAAGTTCTCGTGTACTGCTACAATGTCAAGGTGGTCTGAGTCACTCAAACGGGAACACTTTTTGACTTCACTGAAGTTGGTCGCACTGAGTAGTTCATGTTCTTCATTAAATTCTATCTTCACTTATAGCTTTTTTAGTGCTGAAAAGATTGAGCGCCGAGGAAAGTGTCCAGACGTCATCACTGAATTGAAGAACCTAAGTTTGGGCTTGATCGATGGATACGCAACCTACTATGACCTTCAGCAAATTATGTACTCGATCAGAAAGCTTGACTTTGTTACTGTATGTTTGGCTACTACTTCCGATTTCCTGCTAACGATTCATGAATTTTTAGGGTCAAATCACTTACAAAGTTGCAATGAGCAAGCTTTCCTGAAAATGGTCCTTATTGGAGCTCAAGGAGGAGTCTGTTACATTGAAGGTCGGAATAATATAGGTATCATGCTCCGAATATTCTCATGCTGGTGTGAATCCTTTTCTGATACTGTCCGTTTCAATTTTAACTATGTAATAATTTAGGATAAGCCGATCAATAACCTAGACATTGAGTCGATCCAAGCCGTGGCTCAAGCAATCGAAGACTTCGAAGGCGGAGAAATTCTTGATAAGCTCAATGAAACACTTGCTCCGCCTGCTAGAAACATAAGATTCTATATTTTTCGGTTTTTGCTGTATGTGGGTTGTGGAGGGTAATTTGTTGAGAAATAAAGTATGGTGGCATAGTGACGATCGTTTTTTTTCTTTTGTTATCGGAGCTGTGGACGTGGTTTTCGAGGGCCTGGTTCTTATGATGGACTGGTCTTAGTACACGTCTCGAAAATGTTGCATCCTATCTGAAATTGAGGTAGTCGACTGAAAAAGTGTAATATTTTAAAATTATAGCACAGTACTATTCATCTTCATATTTTTATCCTTTTATCATGCCCTCTTATGTCACTTTTAAAAAGCATAGTTGCTTTGAAATCGAAATTTTGGTATTTACAAACCCAATTCGGTACACGCATTAACTTTAAAATAATTGGTTGGTTTTTTTATTTAGAACAACTTTTGCTTTTTGAGGCCATCCAGGTGAATATCCACCTGGACCAGGAGAAACCAATCCAGGGTTACGGTTTCGGGTGGGTGAATTCGTAGTTTTGGTCGTATAAAACTCGATTTGCCGCACGATTTCACGTATGATAAGATGAATCGTTTTCAATTTTAATGGAAAAAAATTGTCCAGGTCATATGGATTGATATGTACCTGACTAGTTGGTACCTACCTTGGATTTCGGGATTCCGGTGGGCGAAATCAAAATTTTAGTCCTAACAAACCGGTTTCGCCATAAAATTTTGAGTTAAGAAAAATAGTTTATTTTTAGATTTGGAATTTTTTATTTTTCCTTCCGGTGATTCCATCCTTTGGTTAACTGATTTCCGGTCAAATAATCGTTTGGCGAAACAAAATTGGCGAATTAACTGTTTGGCGAAATAAAATTGGCGAGTTAATCGTTTGGCGAAATGTATTTTGGTGACACTCCTTTTGGCGAGTTAACTGTTTGGCGAATTTCATTTTGGCGAAACAATCGATTGGCGAGTTAACTGTTTGGCGAAACGTATTTTGGCGAATTAATCGTTTGGCGAATAAATCGTTTTGGCGAAACAATCGATTGGCGAAAAAAATTTTGGCGCAGGATAACCCCACCGTGACTTGCCGGTAATTTTTTTGCTCTAATTTTTTACGCTTGCCTTTCTTACTAACTGACTGTTTTGGTTTTAGCGTCAAATAATCTCGTGTGTTCAGCTGGTCATTCTCGTGCATGCTCAGGTTCTTCTCTTGATCTTGCTGTTTGTATTAGATAAGTATTTTTTATTTTCTGTGCCGTCATTTGCTTTTTCCTTGTTCCGTTTTTCAGGTGTCTATCTGGAGGTCTCAAGAAGGAATTTTAGGTTCTCTGCTCAGGTATTTTTACACATTTTTTACACAATTTACGCAGTGACTGCATACATCCTGTCAAAGTCCCTTATAAATGTAACGTCAAATTTAGCAGGCAGCCATTTACGTAGCTACTTTCGACTTTGTCAGCCTGTATGCGGTCGAAGTGTCACTTTCTATGTGCCTTCGTGCTTCATTCTATGGCAGTATGGCTAGGCCCTTGTAACATATCTGTCGGAGCGCGTCAACTTCTCTGAAGAGGCTGCCTAGCGAAAGTGTTTATTCTGCTGGGCTTTATAGCACTAATTTTCAGGTTTAATCGACAATTGGGACCATAACTTTACGTCTTGCATCTTTGTAGCAGCTCACATAGCAAAGACGCCTGGATAGAAAGTATACCTGATTAATTAATAACGCTTTCAGATTCATATAACTATAACAATTAACTGGATCATAATTTAGTTCAAATAGTATCTCCCTTTCTGTTTTTTTCCGGCTTCGCTCCAAGAATTCTTACAGCTAGACACACTACCGTCCAGCACTTGTTCCACGCTTGACATTTGACGGTTGCTCGATATGCTGAAAAAGTCTAGCTAGGTTCACACCATAAACCAACCTAACAATTTCGCTTTGAGTCGTACTTGTGATATACGAATCTAACTTTAGCGAGAAGCTATCCGTACAACCATCAACAGCGATGATTCTTAGAATTAGGGATATGTGAATATGCTGAAACATCAATCTAAACAAAAATATTACCTATTATAGTATGGTTAGCTGACGGGATCGTTTTTTTGGCTCCAGAAGGCAATCGAACACGAGTCCGCTTGGTGTCTGGATCATTAGCGATGATAATGGGGTACCATTTTGGCAGAAGACCTCTATCCCCCTTTCCTCTTCCAAATTACAAGCGGTTCTTTCCTCCGGCAGTCAGAATGTTACCGGTTTTCATTTAAGCTGAAATACAACAGGTGGTATAACTTACACCTTCCTTGAGAGCGAAAAGATCATTCCCTTTTTGCCGCAGTAATCGAATTGGTCAGTGTGTCTTCCTTACATTTTCTGTATCCATCAATTAGTCAGGTATGTTTTGGTCTGTATGGCTCGTTCAGCACTCCCGATTGAGAGCACTCCTGCTCTAATGTGATCATGGAGTCAAAGTTGAAGTATTTTTTATTGGTAAACACGCATTACACTAAAATTTTCTCTGAAATCGTACCTAAGCCAAAAAACAGGGAGACCAAAGTAAAAAGTGAGTCTATAACTGATGAAACCGAAGAAAGAAGTGAAAGAGGAATTCTGTGACGTAAAGAAGATATTTGGACGGCAGTGTCGTTATACGGCAGTTTTAGGTCTTTCCAATCTTCCGATTCCAGTCGATAAAATTTTTAGGTTACCATAACCGCCCTACCTCCAGTCCGCACTTCCTTGTAATTCAAAGTTTTGCCCACATTTTTCGTGTTTGCAACAACTTTTACATTCTCATTGCCGGAGGTGTGTGTTTTTAGCGAACTTTACAAATGCAAACAACCAAGCAACTTTCGGGATAGACCATACGGAACAAAGATGCAAGACGTAAAGTTATGGTCCCAATTGTCGATTGAACCTGAAAATTAGTGCTATAAAGCCCAGCAGAATAAACACTTTCGCTAGGCAGCCTCTTCAGAGAAGTTGACGCGCTCCGACAGATATGTTACAAGGGCCTAGCCATACTGCCATAGAATGAAGCACGAAGGCACATAGAAAGTGACACTTCGACCGCATACAGGCTGACAAAGTCGAAAGTAGCTACGTAAATGGCTGCCTGCTAAATTTGACGTTACATTTATAAGGGACTTTGACAGGATGTATGCAGTCACTGCGTAAATTGTGTAAAAAATGTGTAAAAATACCTGAGCAGAGAACCTAAAATTCCTTCTTGAGACCTCCAGATAGACACCTGAAAAACGGAACAAGGAAAAAGCAAATGACGGCACAGAAAATAAAAAAAACTTATCTAATACAAACAGCAAGATCAAGAGAAGAACCTGAGCATGCACGAGAATGACCAGCTGAACACACGAGATTATTTGACGCTAAAACCAAAACAGTCAGTTAGTAAGAAAGGCAAGCGTAAAAAATTAGAGCAAAAATTACCGGCAAGTCACGACAGATCAAAGCACAGAACTCAAAATGATTTCAATTTTTGATTTTGAAATTCAAATCTCTGGCGTGCCTGGTACCCGCCAATTTAAAATGCAAGAATTATTCCATCGGGCGCGAGCATGCCCCTTTAAAAGAGCACTGCAAAAAAGGCAATTACCAAAAGTTTTTTTAAGCGTTCCTTCTTTGCACCAAATCTGATATTGATGACCTTAGTTTAATTCTTAAAACTTCATAGACATTCATACAACGCAATTCCGACGCACGACCGAAATTCGACTTGTTGCTTTGGGGAACCAAGGTAAATCATCGTTTATTGGGTATTTTTCAGAACTTTAGCCATTGAAGGAGGTCAAAAAGAGCCGAGATAAATCTAAGACTCTTGATTAAAAATGGATAAAGAGGCTCTTTTTGCCCAGCTCCAGTGACCAAAACAGGGTAGATCCTTAATATGAGGGTGTACATTGGTCCTGTAGAACAAAAATTCTTACAAAAATTTCCAAAAAATAGATGTCCGTCATCTGAAAACATGCTTTTGCAACTAATTAGAACCTGAAACTTTTCAAAAAAAAGCAGTGAAACCACTGATTTGAGTGACTCTTATAAGGAACTTTAGTTGCTAGAAGGGCAGTGCGTTGGCGGCTATCCGACCGTTTCGGTTGTCCGTGTTTTGATAAAAAAAATAGCGAAAAATAAAAGAAATTACTGGAAAAAATACCAGAACTAGTTTGTAGATATGCAAAACGTAAACACTTCTTGCCAAGTCTATGATTAGCTAATTTTTAGGGTTTCATAATATGTTTTTCTTCACTTTCGACACCTACCAAATTGGCGTTCAACTCAATAATAACAGCAATGTGGGCCGCTGTTTTGTCGATGGAGTTATGAATCTACGACAGTTCTCCTGGATTTACACTTTCCCACTTCGCACAATTTTGATTTACGACTTTCGTGTGCTTGATGCCAATCATTCTGATGGCCCAAAATTTGAAATTTTCCACCATCAAGAAATGTGGTAAGCGAGAGTGATTAATAAGACATAACAGGCAAGTTTTGTAAAAATACAAAAAGTACAAAAAATTCACAAAAGAAAGGAATGTTTTCCTTGGTCGTCCTGCTGCTTTTTGTCTTATGCTTAAAAGAGGGGGTAATTTCTGATACTTGGCGATTTGTAAGTCATCGAACGGCTGATTTCGTTGCTAGACTTACAGTTGTGCTTGAACAACAATAATTTTTATGATGGTTTCTATGTTTTTTAATGAACATGATTTCCGAAATCAGTACTATGGAGATTGATAATTTTTTCAAGTAAAGTGTTGTTTCGAAAAGAGTGTAGAGAATTTCAAGAACTGTAAGCCTCTAGCTCAAAGCTTTTCTAGTATCATGATTTTAGACGGGAAAGGCGTACATCTTTCAAGTATATTCTTGTGCGAATTTTTTTACAAAAGTCAATATATGGTGGTCAGCTGCCCTTGTGAACCGACCAAGTCACAATTGTAACTTTAAAGAGGTTGCCCATGCGATTTTTTTAAATTTATCTAATTTTATACGCAAAAAAAAGCACAGATTACGAGCTTTAAAATGATATACTGTTGAGGTATTTACGACAATCGAATGAAAAATTTTTAGCTTGAAGAAATCATTGTTTTTTTCTTAAACGTTGTTTTAAAAAAATGCACAAAAAAGTGTGACCGTCCAGGTTTCTTTCACTTTTAGTTTAAAAAAAGAGCCGTCCTATTTCTACAGGAAAATTTTCAAAAAAAAAAATCGGAAGAATTAGGACGGTCTCATTTTTTTGAACTAAAAGTGAAAGAAAACCTGGACGGTCACCCAAAAATAAGGCAGAAAAATAAGGTATAAAATAAAAACGGACTATATGATGTAAATAAAAAAAAGCGTTCCGCTATAAAAAATTTGATGAAAATGCAGGACGGCGATGAAAAAAAATTAGGACGGGGACGGACGGCGTAACCACTGTAGTGTCGACCATGGTGACCACGAATATGGTGTCAGAAATTTAGTTTTCATCAGCGAAATGAAAGTTTTAGGTCAATATGCTTTCTGGAATATACTTTTGAATGTTTGCTTAACACTCTAAAAGCCTTGTTTTGGACTACTTCAAAGAACTATCTGGTGCAACTTCTCCTGCTCTTTCGAATGGTTTCCACGGTGAACTAAAAAAACGGCGTTATCACACTTTTGTGCATATTTTTTAAATAACTACGTTTAAGAGAAAAAAAAACAATGATTTCTTCAAGCTAAAAATGTTTCATTCGATTGTCGTAAATACCTCAACAGTGTATCATTTGAATGCTCGTAATCTGTGCTTTCTTTTGCATATAAAATTAGATGAATTCAAAAAAATTGCATGGTCAACTAATTTGAAGTTTTGAAGGCCGCCGGGTCCTTTAAAACTAGTGATGCGGACTCCGTTATACGATTATTTTGAGTTCAGTCTATTTTTTAGCCAACTTTTCTAAACCAGAGCTTAATTTTTATAACACATCCTAATAACAACTTTTAACGCTTAACAGCATGGTGTTATAGGATTTTCGTAGTTATATATATTTTTCCAAAAAAAAACAGACTCTCAAAAAAATATCGCAAAAGGGATTTTCATTTTTGGGCTTGCGATATTTTTTTGAGAGGTTTTTTTCGTAATAATTTTGATTTAAGTTTGACTAAATGTTATATACCAAAATGTAGCTTAATTAAAGTTAGCTGAGGAATGTAAAGTCTGTTTAATCATACGTTTTCATCATCATCGTCAAAATTGAGCCGAAAATTGACAGAAATGACAATCAAAAAAATAATTTTACGTCATGTTTCGGCTAAATTTTGACACTGATGATTAAAACGCATGGTTAAACAAACTTTACATTTCTCGGCTAACTTTAATTGATCTACATTTGGGTATATGAAATCTAGTCAAAATTATCTAAGAATTATTATGAAAAAAACCTCTCAAAAACAAATCGACAAAATATTGCAAGCCCAAAAATGAAAATCTCCTTTGCGATATTTTTTTGAGAGGTTTTTTTGAGAATAAAAAATTCAACTACGAAAATCTAATAATACCACGTTGTTAAGCGTTAAAAGTTGTTAAAAAGCTGTGTTATAAAAATTAAGCTCTGGCTTACAAAAGTTGGCTAAAATAGACTGAACTCAAAATAACCGCAAAACGGAGTCCGCATCACTGTTTAAAACTAAATTTTAAAAAAGTCTGAAAAAATCTGGGTTGATTTTAATATTTTGGGTGCTCAAGCAAAATCTGAAAAGTGCAATTTAAGTTGAATTAGCTAAGAAAACGTAAAAGAGAGATTTGCAAATTATTTTTCTGAGCTGAGATATAGTTCATTGACGGGCACCTTTATTAGAAATACACGGTATCAGTGGACCTATCACTACAGATCTATTTCAGGTCTTATATGGAAATGGTTCAAGGCATTCCAGGAGTAGGCTGGATCTACAAAAATATATTCCGCCCTGTGTTTGGTCATTTGTTTGTGGGTGCTTCTTACCTGAGCTGTCTAGTCAATGACTTCTTCAAAGGCACAAAAAGAGTAGAGAGAAATAAAACACACTAATTGTACATGAACATGTATAATAAAGGTTTTCGGGTAACTATGCAATTATTTCGCAATCATAGTTGATTGCAATTCAAAAAAACATATAGCAGAACAGGCACGCCATTATGGATTACATCATGGCTTTGATTTTGACACTCCGACTCCGGTGCGTGACATTCAAGATTCCTGGCTTGGAATTTCACGATGAACACGGGTTTTGAAATTCTTCCTATAAAATTTTTTGCTAGAGCTATTTGAAAGCTTGAAGTTTTTTTCTTAGCACAAAAGTACGAAAAACGGCCATAACTTTTTGTTCGTTATATTGTTCGTTATATTTTTTTGAAAACTGAGATGTATCTTGTAGAGCAGAAGCAGGGCTATCTTTTGATCACTTATTTGTCCAGGTATCATAAACATTATGGTGCCGAGAAACCCCAAATACTACAACGTAAGCCTTTGATAAGGAATCATCTTCAACCGGCCACTTGTCATGGCTCATTTATAAACGTTGTCGTCGTCGTTGGCGTCGTCGTTGTCGTTGGAATATTTTTTTATAAAAGCGTTTTTGCGCCATCGACAACGTTCATAAATGAGCCATCAGACTGAGTCTAGATAGGATATTTTTTTGTAGAAAATTTCCTAAAGATTACAAATCTGCTGAAAAAGTTACAAAAATATTATACCCTGAAAAGTTATGGTTTTTGTAAGATAGGTCATCTTTATAAAACCATGATTTGCGTTCACAGCAGTGCATAGGTCGTCTATAGGTCGTTTTGCTAAGAAATTTTTTGCTAAGTAGTTGTTTTGATAAAGATCTTGTTTGTTAAGCTACATCTTCTTCAGTTCGGTTTAATTCCGGGGTACAGACCTTAAAACCCAAACGATTCAATCCAAAATTGTGTTCTAGATTGCACCCAGAGGAATTTGAATCAGTGACCTTGGTGATGAGTATGTAGACCTCTACGCCACGTAAACACTCGAAATTATGATAGAAAATAAGGTATGCACTAAGGTGGATTCGAACCAGCATCCTCGACGGTGGCTATCCAAGTGGTCGTCCACTTGGATCAAAATTTTTTTTTACGTTTTCGGATTCCAAATGAATTTTTCTACACTAATTCGAGCATGCCAAAGATGGTTTCACAGTGGTAAAATCACGTTTTATCGAGAAATTTCTGAGTTATTGTGAACTCTTGATTTGTCAAAATCAAGAATTTACGATAACTGAAAAATTTCTCGATAGAACGTGATTTTAACACTGTCAAACCATCTTCAGCATGCTCGATTAGTTCAGAAAAATTATCTTGGAACCCAAAATGTGAAAAAAAATTTTGATCCAAGTGGACGACCACTTGGATATCCACCGCCGAGGTTGCTGGTTCGAATCCACCTGGATGCACACTTTATTTTTTACCGTAGTTTCAGATATAAAAAGACTAACGTTTGACCTTTCAGGTCATTTGGGTGAATATACCCCTACTCTTGAGTTACCTGGATATCAACCTGCCCAGGTCGTACCCAACCCTAGATTTGGGATTGGGTAGGTAAAATCGCACTTTTGGTCTCAACAAGTCCAATTATTCACAAATCTTTTTGGTTGGAAAAATAGATTTTTTATTTAAATGAACTTTTTTATTTTTAGGCCATCCAGGTGAACATCCACCTGGTCAGGTGATGCCTACACCAGGTATTGTGTAAAATCGCAACTTTGGGCTAATTCCCCACACAATTTTAAGTTAGAAAAAATGGCTTATTTTTTATTTTTAAGAAAATTTAATTTTAGGTTTGGTTTTGTTTATTTAGGGTGGTTTTAGGGTACTTTGGGTGGTTTAAGATGGTTGTGGTAGTTTGGACACCATCTGAAGATATCAATATACCTCGATCCCACGTTGAATCAGTAAGAAACAAAAAAATCGGCGGAAAATGTCCGTCGGAAAAACCTCTAATCTACCAAAACATTGAGAAAAAGGGAAAGTACAAAAAGGCAGAAAAGTTCTTAGCAAATCGGGATTTAAGAAAAGAATGCCTTAGCAAATATATTCTTAGCAAATGGGCGCCTTAACAAAAAAATTCTTAGCAATTTGTCGTTTAGCGAAAAAAATCTTAAAAAAATTGGGGTGGTGGGAGGGTGGTCCGCGGTCGCGGTGCGGTCTTTTTTTGGAAGGCTCTGTTAACCAATTTTTTGATTAGTTTTATAGATTCTGTTTTTACTGTTCTGTTCAGCATGAAAAAGAGGCGCGGTCTTTAGAATAATGACGGCCACTCCATAAATTGTTTCAGTCATTAAAATGCGTTGGCACAACAAAAAAAGATTTTTTTGACCATTCCAAAAAAAACTTTTTGGCTACGCCAACGCATTTTAATCACTGAAACTATTTATGGAGTGGTCGTCATTATTCTTAAGACCGCGCCTCTTTTCTCATGTTGAACAGAAGGGTAAAAACAGAATCTAAAAAACTAATCAAAAAATCGGCTAATACAGCCTTCCAAGAAAAGACCGCACCGCGACCGCGGCCCACCCTACACAGGGGCCCAAAATCTGAATTTATAATCAGTTCAACTTAAACAAAACGTCAAGAGTTTTGGAATATTTTGAAAAATTTATTTGAAAATTTTAATGAAAATTTTGCAGAAATAGGATTTTCGAAATTCTGAATACCCAGAACACTTTTATCTAATCAAAATAGGGATAGAAATTAGGGTTGGGCGGCCGCCAATTGGCCGGCCAATTGGCGCCAATTAGCCGGAGCATTTGGCCGGCCTTATAAAATCGGCCAAATAGTAACTTTGAATTCTGTAAAAATTCATTGTCGTCTCAATTACAAACGAATTCCAAATTTTTATTCATTGAATCAAGGCTTTGTTCATTTTTGTGTATATTTTCCTGCTGATTATTATTGTTTTCTGCAAAATATTTATTATTGTCAGTTTATAGAACTAGAAAATGTCAAACCGCTAGCTTGGTGTTGCAACTTGCTGCAACAAAGTCGGCGCTGATGCGAGGAAAGAAATCGATCGCCGGCTGGGGAAGACTGCAACTGGTCGACGCAGCAGAAGAGAATCGCCGCAGCCAAAGAAGAAAATCAGGATATCGGAGTCAGCTGAAGGTTCGTCGCAAGCCGGCTCAGTAACACTCGGGAATTGGTCTCTTCGAGGCGGAATCCACACGAAGCTTCGAAACCGGTTGGTAATCTTATTGTTGATTTAAAGAGCAAGTTCTTACAATAATTTCAGGATGAACGTGAAAACGGCTTCGCAGGTGACCTTCATTAAACACAATCTCACGCTGGAGTTCGCCAACTTATTCAACTCGACGCAAGCGGAACAGTATGTGGAAGACGTGGATGAGGAGTGTCATGAAGAAACAATCGAGACAACTAATCTTTTTAATAATGAATTTGATGTGTTTATGAATGAATTTGATTGAAATGTTATAGTTGTTGGAATAAAAAAGTTTTAGTTAGTGAAACCTGATGTAGTAGGAGTTTGGCCGGATTTTGGCCAATTGGCCGATTTCTATTTGGCCGGCCAATTGCCCAACCCTAATAGAAATACTGTCAGATAGCAGAAGTGAGAACATTTATTCAATAAAAATGTCATGAGTATCAAAAAGACAATTTCGGATATATGATTCTTCTAATAGTCTTCTCAAGATCTTCTACCTGTCTCCAATTGAAGTAAACCGTCTTTCATCTTCGTTTACCTTTCGATGAAGAGATTCCAAAGACTGCTCAGAGATTATTCTTCAAAGTCCATGACAGCGGACAAATCTGAGCACATGGAAGCACAACAGATGAGCTTTTGAAGTAACAGAGACATCGGGAATTCTGTTTGAATGATCACATTGAATGAGACAAAATATAACTTGGCTTACTCTTAAGCACTGAAAGAATGATTTCGTCAGCTCTGATAATTGTTCCACTTCTGCACAATTCAAAAAAGCAGCCTTGGCGAGTCTTTGTGCCTGTCCTAACACAGTTAGCAACTTCTCCACAGCTGCATGTTTGCTATTCCCGGCTATCACATCAGCAATTCGCTTAGGCCCATTTCCAGATAACAGCTTACGGCAATGGTTACCTGAATACCGGTCTCTGGCTATACGTCATTTCGAAATCATAAAAGATTAAAATACCAGTGAACGATTGGTACCAGGCCTGTTTCTAAGCACCGAGACTTTAGAACATATCTTCTAAATCTTTTACTAGCGAAGGCTCTCTTTTCTCGACCCAATCCAATACGTTTTGACACAATCCTTGGATGATGTACAGCGAAGGCGGGATAACATTCTCAATCGGAATCTTGACCAGTGGGTGCTTGGCGATGGACAACGATTGGCGATGCAACAGTGTCTTTTCAGAATTCGAGATCGCTGAGCGACCAGCTGTGTTGCGCTGATAGAGACTGAAGCATTATCAATTGATGCGAGAGTTCTTCTAGGAAAAATTCCACCATCTTTGAATGTAGATTTTGGAGCCTCGCAGAGAACGCACGGATGAGTGGCCGACGAGCCAATGTGACCGTATATTGAATCGAGAAACTTTAAATCACCTGTCACAAACCTTAAATAAACCTTTTTGAACTTAAATTAAGTTACACTTACCAGAGAACTTCACGCTCAGCTGCTCCAATACTTAGTCGATAGAATTTGAGTTGCTCAAAAAGCTGATGTAGATTTGCCAACTTGTCATGTTTATCGTCGTCATGTTAGAGAGCCACAAGCAAGAGACTGTCTGGACTGTTTGCTCTCTGCACATTTCCTATTCCCACTGCAATTTTTGTCGTCTTGCCCCCTTTGTCACCGACCAAATAGAGAAAGAGCTTACTATCAAACGGACCACCGAAGTTGAGATTATTTGTTTTCTGCAGTCGAAGGCAACTTTTAACTAGAACCTCTTTGATATTCGAAAGCCAGGTGTAGCAGGAACCTCCAATCATCATGCTTTCTGTCTTCAATTCATCGGCAAATCCTAGGACCAACAATCGAACTTCATTGGTAGCGGAAAAAAAAAAGTATTGGTCGATTTGTTGAAGAGAAGCTGTTCGTCTTAGATGCTGAATAGCCTTTCGAGGTGTCTAAGAATGTACCGACGCTTAACTGAGATATATGAACCACGAGAAGCTAAATCCTCACATTGTTTTTTTTTCTTAGGTTCGACAAGCCGACAAAGCAAAACTTTCTTGTCTTCTTGTAGCTTGGCGATTTTTGAGCTAGTTATATCCACTTGTACACTAACGCTCTTTCGAAGCGATGGCTCCTTTGCTGAATAAAGATATGATAGATAGGACATCCCAGCAGTTAAAATACTGACTTGTCTTTTTAGCGGCCTTGACACGTTGATTTTCTTTGAGCTGAAAGTGTTCCACCTGATTGTTGCTGCTTGTTTCCTTCTAGCTGAGAGTACTGCTCTTGATTCAGCCTTCAGTCGCTGCTAATTGGCTTGCTTCACTAATACTTGAGCGCCTCATAAATAGGTACAACACGAAGAAATAACTTACTAAGACGGATTTCCCTTGCTTGTTTTGCTCGGTCGATAGCTTTTTCTTCGGTTAACTTTCTTGCTTCCTCATTTTCCCATCTTTTTTGACTGCGGCTGCACGAATTTCGGAGAGGGACAGTCCGTCAGGCTTAGTCCACATTCGTCTGTTCAAGACCATCTTCAGCCCTAAAAATAAGCTGAATTTACTTTTGTATGAGAAATGCCAATTTTGTATTTTTAGAACTTTTCTATACACCAAAAGATAGCCACACACTCAGCTACCAGAAAAGTCAGACCGATTTTTCTAAAGTCAGAATTTTGGAAACTAGAGACCGTCTAAAGCAAACAAGTGGCATTTTTCTGAATATAAATAGGGATTTTTTCATTCCTCATCTAACTTTGGCATAAAACACCATAAATTTGCATTTTTTGCTTACGTCCTTGGTACCAAAATGTAGCAAATTTACTGCTTTATCAAGCCCTCGGTTTTGTTTGAGAAAAATCTGACAAAAAAAAATTCTAGAATCTCAATAAAGTCAACCAGATAAACAAATTGTTTGAACTTTTTTACAGAAATCAATTGTCATTTTGAAATTCTGCAGGCTTAATGTGCAAGTGATGACTCATTCGAAAGCCCTTGGTATGAGGAATTTTTCGGTCAACAGCATTTCACAAAAATTATAAGAAAAATCATACCTGAAACACAAAACGATCATGGTTCAAAATTGACCGTTTTTCGAAATTTTTTATTTGGCGCCAATTTCCGCTAATGATTATGAATTTGAATTTTGGGCCCCTGTGACTAGGTAGTGGTTATATAATAGTTCCGTCAAAATTTCTGCTCCGAGTCACCATACCTCAAAGTCGAGGGGTCATTAATCAGAGGAAGTACGGTAATTGTGTTCGTGTTCCCTGTTGTTTTTTTGTAACACCCCGAGCCTCATGCGTGACTTTTGCCATTTCTGAAGCAGAATTTCATGGAGAACACGATAGTCTTTTCAGATTTTTTACATTCTGCGCTACAAAATGACGTGTTACTTTATTATACATGCCTTTCATCCCGACTTACAATCAGGTGGTATACTCGATGATTACCTCAGCCATCAGCCTCAGCCTCAGCCGGCTGAGGTCTGAAAATTTTCCTCAGCCTCAGCCGTCAGCCGTGCCAAAATTTTTACCTCAGCCATCAGCCTCAGCCTCAGCCGGCTGAGGTCTGAAAATTTTCCTCAGCCTCAGCCGTCAGCCGAGCAAAATTTTTACCTCAGCCATCAGCCTCAGCCGGCTGATGGCTGAGTTAACCTCAGCCGGCTGAGTTCGAGCTCAGCCGGCTGTAATATAAAACTATTAAAATTAACAATTTTATTGATTTGTGTATAAGTAGCCATAAAATAGACAAAGCTGTCTTTTGAAGTAAAATGACTTATGTTTGGTGAAAAAAGTCTTTTTGTGCGAATTTCAATTTTGTGAAATTAAATTCGTATTCTTCTTTTTTGTTTCGAAATGATGACACCATTAAGTAGCTGTGCGATTCTGGTTACTGATAAAGTATCAATTATTGCATAACGTCACGAAATGTAAAATAATAAGTTAAAGTTATGAACTGAATTACTTTTCTGACCCCCTTATGCTTTGGTCCTGCTGTTTACAATTTTTAAGAGAATGCAATAGATATAATTTTGTAAGAAACCAGAATTGCAGCGCTACCTGATGGCATTATTACTATAAAAAATTGGAAATTTCAAAGCTTTTTAGACAAAAAGTTAATTTTAAAATTTTTTCTGTTAAGAAAATTTTAAAAAATTTTTCTGCCTCAGCCGTCTGCCAGGTCTAAAAAATTTCCTCAGCCGTCAGCCTCAGCCGGCTGAGGTCTGAAAATTTTCCTCAGCCTCAGCCGTCAGCCGGGCCGAAATTTCTACCTCAGCCATCAGCCTCAGCCGGCTGATGGCTGAGTTTAACCTCAGCCGGCTGAAGTCAGCCGGCTGAGGTTACCACACTGCTTACAATACAGTGTTAAAAGTCAGTCTGGGAATACAAGGATTTTAAGAATTGTGTTTTAGATAGAATATTCATAAGAATCATATATCCGAAATTGTCTTTTTGATACTCATGACATTTTTATTGAATAAATGTTCTCACTTCTGCTATCTGACAGTATTTCTATTAGGGTTGGGCAATTGGCCGGCCAAATAGAAATCGGCCAATTGGCCAAAATCCGGCCAAACTCCTACTACATCAGGTTTCACTAACTAAAACTTTTTTATTCCAACAACTATAACATTTCAATCAAATTCATTCATAAACACATCAAATTCATTATTAAAAAGATTAGTTGTCTCGATTGTTTCTTCATGACACTCCTCATCCACGTCTTCCACATACTGTTCCGCTTGCGTCGAGTTGAATAAGTTGGCGAACTCCAGCGTGAGATTGTGTTTAATGAAGGTCACCTGCGAAGCCGTTTTCACGTTCATCCTGAAATTATTGTAAGAACTTGCTCTTTAAATCAACAATAAGATTACCAACCGGTTTCGAAGCTTCGTGTGGATTCCGCCTCGAAGAGACCAATTCCCGAGTGTTACTGAGCCGGCTTGCGACGAACCTTCAGCTGACTCCGATATCCTGATTTTCTTCTTTGGCTGCGGCGATTCTCTTCTGCTGCGTCGACCAGTTGCAGTCTTCCCCAGCCGGCGATCGATTTCTTTCCTCGCATCAGCGCCGACTTTGTTGCAGCAAGTTGCAACACCAAGCTAGCGGTTTTGACATTTTCTAGTTCTATAAACTGACAATAATAAATATTTTGCAGAAAACAATAATAATCAGCAGGAAAATATACACAAAAAATGAACAAAGCCTTGATTCAATGAATAAAAATTTGGAATTCGTTTGTAATTGAGACGACAATGAATTTTTACAGAATTCAAAGTTACTATTTGGCCGATTTTATAAGGCCGGCCAAATGCTCCGGCTAATTGGCGCCAATTGCCGGCCAATTGGCGGCCGCCCAACCCTAATTTCTATCCCTATTTTGATTAGATAAAAGTGTTCTGGGTATTCAGAATTTCGAAAATCCTATTTCTGCAAAATTTTTATTAAATTTTCAAATAAATTTTTTCAAAATATTCCAAAACTCTTGACGTTTTGTTTAAGTTGAACTGATTATAAATTCAAATTTTGGGCCCCTGTGGGCTCTCGATATAAGATACAACTTTTCAAGATTTAGGGTATCTTATATCGAGAGCCGCGGGTCTCACTGGCAAAAGTTTCAACTTTTTCAGAAACGATCGGCAAAATCTGAATCCTTGCGATATTTCCGACTAGACTGACGAATCAAATTTGGCAAAACATTTTAGAAATGAGGTTAAAAAAAGTGTTTGACCCTAGGTGGGAACGAACTTGAGGGTGTATCTTAAACCCCTTGAGGGGTGTGCATAATTTCTGAACACCACTCACGGCCCCCCAAATTTGAATCTTAGTGCAGTTCAAGACAAACAAAATACCAAGAAAATTTCTATGAAATTCAAATTTTTCAAACAAAAATTTCCATTTTCTTTCTGATTTCCATTTTTCTCACGGTTATGACAATTTTCATGCACAACTAACATGGCATATATTCGTTTTTTTGTTTTGAAACAGCTGACTTGATGTAACAAAGGGTTTGTGGGTAAGATTCTTTCATCTAATATGAAGTTTGGGAACACATACTAGCGAGCAATAGCATTTACCTCAAAAAAATGTAATATTAGATGCACACTTAAATATTCCATTCAAGATAACTCATAAATCCATCTTTATTTTCAAAACGATACAACGAAAACAAAATTCCATAAAACTGGCAGTGAATAGCAACGAGAACAAAAAAATAAAATGAGTATTCTTGAAAACCTGCGGGTCAACAACCGCCTTTAAACGGATCCTAGTTCTTCGACGAGACATCAGCAGCAGGAGAGGAAGACCACGGCCAAAACTTCTTAAAGGACGACGGAGTGAAAGGAGGCTTGCCAGAAACCATCTCAGTTTCCTTCACCAAAAGAGGTACCACCTAAGTCCGAAATATCTACCAAAAATAATTGACCTGTTTGAGTCGTATATTTTAAAGGTCTTCGAGTACTGACGTGATTTCACTTGCACTGTCGCACTCCTTCGTAGTGGCTGAAGATTCCCTCAATGCAGCTCACTAGAACTAATAAAATCAGCAAAGATCGAAAAAAGCGACCAGTGAAAAATCGACTCAAATATTCGCGCGCTACTCCTCATGTTTGCTTCATTAGCAGCTTGTATTTTGGCTCCTAATTGCTTGTGCTTCTTCGGCCTTTCCTTTTACCACATTTACTAGCTACGGCTGAATGAATTTCGGAGAGAAACCTTTCGCAATGCTTGAGGCATGTTCTTTTGGTGGAGACCATCTTTAGCTCTAAAAAACACTGAATTTATTTTTGTATGAGACACGCCAATTTTGTATTTTCAGAACTTTTCTATACATCAAAAGAAAGCCCTGACATTCAGCTACTAGAAAAGATGAGCCGATTTTTGTGAAGATGGTATTTTAGAAACTAGAGCCCAGTTCAAGCAAACAACTGCCATTTTTCCGAGTAAAAATAGGGGTTTTTGCGTTTTTCATTTAACTTTTGCATAGCACACCCTAAATTTGCATTTTTTGCATACTTCCTTGGTACGAAAATGTAGCAAATTCACTCCTCTATCGCATCTCCGATTTTTTTTGAGCATAAATAGTCAAAAAAACTTTTAAGGATCTCAATCTAGAATCACATAATGAAAAAATTTGGGAACTTTTGATAGAAATCGATTGTGATTTTGATAATTTGCTTGTTTTATGGGCAGGTGATGGCTCATTTGAAAGCTCTTAACGTGATCAATAATTTCGTCATAAATTTGCCAAAGACAACAAGAAAAAAAGCAGATCAGGCGTACGAAACAAAAAGACTCCAAAGAGTCTAAAAATGACCATTTTCAAAAAAAATCGTTTGGCGCCAAATCTTCCTAATGCACTAGGATTCAAATTTTGGGGGCCGTGCACCCCATTAGTTCACTTTAAAGGCACGATCGTGCCCGATGGGGAGAAAAGGCGCGAACCAGCAGTTCTTTTCTTTCTCGATAAATTTTACATTCGTTCTCGTCTAGATTTTTTAAGTTTTCTGTCTAGTTTTGAAAAGCAGTATAAGGTCATCTATATCAGATTTGACGCAGAACGAGTGAAAAATGGGAGGATTCGAAAAAATTCGAAAAAACTGCTGGTTCGCGCCTTAACGCACGGGCATGCCCCTTTAACATTCTACGGGGGTGATTTAACATTCTACGGGGTCTAGGGCATCTAAGTATATTGAATTAGGAAAAAAACAATGGCTAATTCGACGCGCCACATTGCGAGGATCCGTTTGGTGTATTATAAGTATTTAGGTAAGCGTAACTTTTGGTATAATAGTTAAATTATATAGTGAAACACTTTGGATGAGATTCAGAATTTTTTGTGGTAGCGATTGTGAATCGGTATTAGGTGCAATGCAGTTGGCCTAACCTGAATACTTATAATACACCAAACAGATCCTCGAAATGTGGCGCATCGTAAAAGGCATTGTTTTTTCCTAGTTCATATACTTTTAATGCTCTAGACCCCGGAGGATGTTAAGTGAACTAATGAGGTGGTGTTCAGAAATTCATGCACACCAATATACTCATTCGAAAATTATTCATAAGTAGGGTTGTCGGGTACCCGAATTTTCGGGTACCCGAACCGAGGAACCGAACCGGAACCGAAATTATCGGTACCCGAACCGAACCGATACCCGAAACCCGAAACTTTCGGGTACCCGAACCGAACCGGAACCGAAATTTTCGGGTACCCGAACCGATATCCGAAAAAATAGAATTTACAGAAAAAGGCTTCCTGCATACACGCGGTCAACTATGAAATCGGTTACCTCACTTTTCAACATTCTTACAAACGATATCTGGAAGGACAATACTTTTTTTGGCGCAAATGTTTCTTTTGCGTAATTAGATTGAAAATGTTCACCTTTTTCAAAAAGTTTTAACACCATAATGTAGCCCTGAGATTATGGTTTCCAGTGTTAGGATTCCTAACTTAGGAATTTTCGAATTTCTCGTCCTTGTACTTCGTATCAAAAATTTTCGGGACCGTACTTTTACTTGTCCTTGTACCAGTGTTTGGAAAAGCCAAAGCCAAACGCAAAGCCAAAGCCAAAAGTGCCGGCCAAAGCCAAAGCCAAAGCCAAAACCAAAGCCAAAAACGAAAAGCCAAAATTTGGCCGGCCAAAATTTGGCTTTGTGTTTTTGGCCTTGGCTTTGGCTTTGAATTTGGCCGAAGCCAATTTGGCCGGCCAAAATTTGGCTTTCTGTTTTTGGCTTTGGTTTGGCTTTGGCTTTGGCCGGCACTTTTGGCTTTGGCTTTGCGTTTGGCTTTGGGCGGCCATTTTGGTCTTGACCGTCCGCTTTCGGCCTTGGCCTGGTTTTTCCTTGTCTTTTTGTCGAGTGGCTTACTTGTTCATTTCAAAATTTGGCTTCGACCAAATTCGAAGCCAAAGCCAAGGCCAAAAACAGAAAGCCAAATTTTGGCCGGCCAAATTTGGCTTCGGCCAAATTCAAAGCCAAAGCCAAGGCCAAAAACACAAAGCCACATTTTGGCCGGCCAAAATTTGGCTTCCTATTTTTGGCTTTGGTTTTGGCTTTGCTTTGGCTTTGGCCTTGGCTTTCCAAACACTGCCTTGTACCAATTTTTTCAAATCGCTCGTACTCGTAGTACTTCTCTTTCTTTTCGCTCGAACTCGTCTTCGTCCTCGCAGTACGAGGCTAAAATTGACTCGTACTCGTCTTCGTCCTCATTTTTTTTATCGTCCTTTGTGTTTTCACTCGTACTTTGCTCGTACTTCATACTTAAAAGCCAAAAAGTAAATTTTTAAAAAAATACACCTTTGCTTGAAGTATATCTTGCTAGTATATCTTGTTGTTAAATTATGAACACGATTTCTTCAAAGTAATTTAAAGATTTGACTTTTCATTTAAAAAAAAACTACAAAATAGGTACACTGCAATTTTTCTCGCCGATTGTGAAGTGAGATGAGTGTTTTCAAAAATCACAGTCACACCTCACACTCACACCAGAAAATCACAATGAACCTCCCAATCACACTAAAATCACACTCACACCTGATGTAAGGGTAAATCGATTATTAATACGAGCCCAGGTTGAGACAAGCAAAAAAATTGTTGTAAATCTTTGATCCCACTGTTTGAAATCGTGTCTCCGAATTTCGGATACCCGAACCGATACCCGAAACCCGAAATTTTCGGGTACCCGGACCGAACCGATACCCGAAACCCGAAATTTCCGGGTACCCGGACCGAACCGATACCCGAAACCGGAAAAAACCGGGTTTCGGTTCCAATTACCCGAAAACGGGTACCCGAACCGACAACCCTATTCATAAGAGAGTATAGATTACATCAGGCCACAGTAACCTTAAAATCAGTTTTTCATGTAGAATCTGAATTCATCATCAGATTTTAAAAAAAACCACAGAAGAACAGATAATTATAAGAGTTTATCACAAAAATGTGTATAAAAAAAAACATTTCAAACATCGCATAAAGTTACACGTCATTTTGTAGCGCAGAATGTGTGCTTTCAGATGCGATAGAGCATGTTCTAAAAAAATCGATATTTTTTGTTTATGTAAAATAAGTGCGATTTTTAAAACTCTCATTTTAGGGATCTTTGATAAATTAAATTTTTAGTTTTGGTCGAAGTGATTTTTATGATACTACAGGAAGATAGAGAAGCTCCTGAGGAACATTTATATTTCAAAAAACATAAAACATAAAAATTCAAAAAACATAAAAATCATATCTGTAAAAAAAGTTACAGCCTTATCTAAGTTTGTTTGGCTGTACACCGCAATATAAGCGCCAATTTGGTAAGAGGTCGTTTTGGTAAGAAGTCGTTCTGATAAGAAATTTTTTAGTGAGAATCGTTTCGGCAAGAGATTTTTAGTAAGAAATTTTTTGGTGACAGCATGAAAAACGGTATTTTGGTAAGAGATTTTTTAATACGCGGTTATTTCGGTAAGTAATTTTCGGTAACAGCACGAAATTTTTTTACCAAAATGACTTCTTACCAGAACGACCTCTTATCAAATTGGCGCTTATATTTCGGTGTACAGCCGTTTGTTTTTCTTTTTTTTTCACATGTTTTAAAGGTCGATTTGAACCACGTTCTAGATTTGAAAAAAAATCTGAAAAAGCCGTCGTGTTCTCCATGAAATTCTGCTTCAGAAATGGCAAAAGTCACGCATGAGGCTCGGAGTGTTAAGTTTTTCCCAAAAATAAGCCCAGTTAGCCCCCCTGGCTACTTCCCTGATTCTGATATCCGGTCTTTCGATGACTCATCAATTTTCTGGTTAATCTAGATCTGAAAGAGTTATGGCTTCCAACAAAACCATTCGCCTTTGTTTTGGCGAAAACGAAGAGATCGACGTTCCGCAAGAATTCTCTAGCCACTCGGAGGTGCTCAATGAATTTCTCAATCGATTGGTGCCTCTTCCTCGGATGAAGTCATGTATGTCAATTTTAAGAATTCCTTCTTTCTAATTGGATTTTATTTAGCAAGATGAAGCTTCCCAGCGATCACACGGTCAGTCAGTGCCAGCTCATCTTGGACTTCTATGAGCAGCTTAAGCAGAATCCTGAACAGAAGAAGCCGGCGGAAGCGAGAAGAAGGACAAGGAAGCACAGGCTGAAGAAGGTAAGGATGCTGCACCGAGTCCGGGTATCTATTTATTACTATTTTCGGGATGGAAATATAATGGTTACTTGCAAATTTAGATGTCCATACGATGAAAGATACTGAAGAGGCAAAGAAGGACGCTGACAGCAAGAAGAGAGCTCGAGTAAGTCTCTTTTCTGTTAACCTACTTTTTTTTACCAACAATCCTGTTTCAGCTCGTGAAGCTTCCTGAGTGGGCTTTCGCTTTCTTCAAAGACGTCAACAAGGATCGCCTCTTCTCTTCTGCTAGGCTGGGAAACCTTCTGGAAGCGCGAAAATTCGTTGATCATATCACCTTCTTCATTGCTGACGAACTTAAGGTTGGCTTCGTTTTGCTTGCACTTCGCTTTCATAGTGCTGCTTTCAGAAAATGAATGTGACCGACATGCGCAAGTATTTGAACGTGACTGTGGACTTTGAGGAAGGCGAGTTCAACCTACTGAACAATGAAAAGAGCTGGCGTGATCTTCTGCTGGGAGCTGGTGTAGTTTCTGAAGAGGCAAAGAAGGATGATCAGGATCCGAAATGAATTACTCCTGTTTTTACTCTCCCTTAGGAATGTTCCATACCCGTTGCTTGTTCGATTCAATAAACTTGCTTGTTGTAGTTGTTGCATTTTTGATCATTTTTCTGGATTGGTTGATGTGTACTTTAAAGGCATTTTTTAAATCCTGGCGGGTTTTCTAGATGTAGTAATTCAGTGAAGCTCCATTCATACTCCCGCGGGACACGGGACACCGTTCAAGTGCTCTGAAAGCCACGTGACATGCACATTTTTTAATTCTGGCGACAGATTTCAGAGTAAATCGACCCTGCTCTACACGATAATCCAGTGTTTCCGAAAGTAACCCCTACAGTAACGCATACATGTACTATCTAGCCGTACACCTACATTAACACCTAAAATCAAACGTACACCTACCCGTACACATACACCTGAAATTAAACGTACTATACACCTACATGTACACTTAAAATAAACCGTACACGTACCCGTACACCTACACTTGAAATTAAACGAAACCTACCGTAACATTCGTTTAACGAAACTGATTTAACGAACCACCGATTACTAAAATAAGCTCTCGATTTAACGAAACCTTCGATTTAACGAACATTTTTGGCGTTCCCCAGGGGTTCGTTAAATCGAGACTTGACTGTAGTGCTATTAAGGTACTATAGTACACTTAGTGTACCGTACTGTACGGTACAGTACGCCAAACTGTATGTGTACGAGTAGGGTTTGGTTAATTTCAAGTGTAGGTGTACGGGTAGGGTTTGTTTCATTTCAAATGTAGGTGTACAGCAGGGCTGCATCGGATATGAAAAAATACCGGATCGGATATCGGATATTCAAAAATATCGGATCGGATATCGGATATCAAAATGTGCCGGATATCGGTTATCGGATATCGGATTTCGGATATTTTCAAAATTTTCTCGTAAAACACTTTATTTGCACTTTGCTATGGTTCCGTTCCTTTCAAAAAATGCATCCCATTTTTGTTCGTTAAGCATCTGAAAGCCATAAATGTAAGCTTGGAAGAACAAGACAAATAAAATGCAGGAGAAAATCGTGTAAAAATGAACGCAAAAGAATTTGTTTTCACCTATTTTTAAAAATAAATTCAAAAAATTATTCAAAAGTTTTTTTCAAAATAGCCTCTCTTTATCCGATTTTATCCGAAAATCGGTCATTTTTTCGGATATCGGATACCGGATATCGGATGTCAAAAAGTGCCGGATATCGGATGTCGGATATCCGATGCAGCCCTGGTGTACAGGTAGGTGTACGTTTAATTTTACGTGTACATGTAGGTGTATGGTATGTTTTATTGTCAAGTGTACGTGTAGATGTAGGGTACTTTCCAAGTGTACGCGTACTGTAAGGTATGTGTAGGTGTAGGGGTTACTTTCGGAAACACTGGATACATCTAATATAGATACTGTTAAAACAATCAGAAATGATTTTTGGCTGTACCGCAGGTCCTGTCCTGCCGGACAAATCTGGGGATTTGGGGACACGGGTGTTTCCCCTCAAAGTGCGTTTCCCCTCAAGCTCGTTTCCCCTCAAAGTTCGTTTCCCCCTCAAAGTTTATTTCCCCTCAAAGGTCGTTTCCCCTCAAGGATCGTTTCCCCTCAAGTGTCGTTTCCACTAAAAATAATTTTGTGTAAAAAAAATTGATCAAAAGAAACTAATGTAATACAAAAAGCATAAAATATCGTTGGTTTTATTTTAGTCCCAAAAAGTTTTCGAATAATATTTTTGTAACCACTTGTACGTCAAAAATAAAATATTCACTCTTCTCGTGTTAGAGAAATTTTTCAATCGTCTTTATATATTTTTCGGACACGGACACAATATCCCCGGGCCACAATATCACCGCGGCCACAATATCCCCGGCCATAATATCCCCGCGGCCAGAACATGTTTATTCAAATATTTTTCTATGAACCGACCACAGTTTCGCTGGATCTCCCACGGGAGTAGCTACACCTGGAATACCACCTAGAGTACCACCTGGCCAGGTGGATGCTCACCTGGATGCCCTAAAAATGAAAAAGTTAATTTAAATAAAAAAGCCATTCTTCTAAACTAAAATTTTGCGAGGAATCGGGATTGTAAAGACCAAAAGTGCGATTTTACCTACCTAAACCTGGGGTAGGTACCACCTGGACAGGTTGATATCCAGGTAACTGCAGAGTAGGGGTATATTCACCCAAATGACCTGAAAAGTCAAATGCTTGTCTTTTCATATCTAAAAATATGGTAAAAAATAAGGAGTGCAGCCAAGTGGATTCGAACCAGCCACCTCGGTGGTGGATATCCAAGTAGTCGTCCACTTGGATCAATAAATTTGTTGCTCACGTTTTGGCTTCCAAAATAATTTTTCTGCATCAATTATAGCACACTGAAGATGGTTTGACAGTGGTAAAATCACGTTTTATGAAGAAATTTTTGAGTTATCGTAAATTCTTGATTTTGATAAATTAAGAGTTCACAATAACTCAAAAATTTCTCGATCAAACGTGATTTTACCACTGTCAAACCATCTTCAGCATGTTCGAATCAGTGCAGAAAAATTGTTTTGGAACCCGGAAACGTAAAAAAATTTTTTTGATCCAAGTGGACGACCACTTGGATAGACATCGCCTAGGATGATGGTACGAATCCAGCTGTGTGCGGCTCCACCCCGAAAGGTCCCCGTTGAAAGGTCCGTGGCCGAAAGGTTAATTAAAGGCCTGACCTCTTCCTACTCGGTGGTCCCCCGCCAATTCAAAAATTTTCCCTTGATCATTGGACTTCTGTACGGATTTTTCCGCTAGGTTTCTAACAAAACTAAGCCTAAAATTTGATTTCAGGCCTAGTTTTGTTAGAAACGTGGCGGAAAAATCCGTACAGAAGTCCAATGATCGAGGAAAATTTTTGAATTGGCGGGGGACCACCGAGTAGGAAGAGGTCAGGCCCTTTAATTAATTAATAATTAATTAAAATTTAAAACTTTACTTATTTATTTACTTATTTTGAGGATAATTTATTTTGAGGGGAAAGGATTTTTGAGGGAAACGATTTTTGAGGGGAAACGAACTTTAAGGGGAAACGAGCTTGAGGGGAAACGCACTTTAAGGGGAAACGCACTTTGAGGGGAAACGAAGCGGACCCGGGGATTTGTCCCACGGGACATTGACCTGCAGGACAGCCTAAAAAAAGCTGTTGATAGTTATTATGGCGGTTCCGTTATTCCTATTTGTCAAGTCCATTTCCTTGTGGATTTGATAAAAGCGATGATAAATGATGTCTCTATCTCGGCTGGGAGCCGAAATAGAGACAAAAAAGTGTTTGAAAAATTGTCCCGCTGGAGTATGAATGGAGCTTGAAAAGAACTAAAAAAGGGCCGCGTGTGGGCTATTAGGCGAATCTAAAATGACTGGCCGCTTAGCTGGACCCTGAATTATTCTACAAACCGAGAACTTACAGCCATAATATGTGTTCGTTGCTCTTTTTTATATATTTTTTGTGCCATACAGTCGAATCTCGATAAGCCGACACCTCGATAAGCCGACACCCTGAGTTCGGTCCCTTGGGGTGTCGGCTTATCGAGGTTCGACTGTACTTTGTTATTATTCCTTTTTTGCTCAAACACTTATGAAATTATGTGAATTGGTCTGGTAATCTCTCATGATTGAGAACAACTACTATTATTATTATATTCTCTCTAACACCCAACCGCTCTTTTATTCAAGAGCAATAAAAGGCTTCACCTCTTCAAAGTTTTCATTTTTCACCATGAGTACTACTACGTCACCATGGAAACTTTTCTTCTGCTGACACTGCAGAATATAATTATGCCTGTGGAGCTTTTCTCTTTCCTGTCTCTTTGCCTAAGCAGCTGAGCAAGTGGACCAGATAGTGACTGTGTCTCTAACTAAACAAAGACAACCGGACAGCACCTATACATCCGCTCAGAGTCAGCCTATTTGACTACTTGACAACACATTACATGATAACGCAACTGTTACCAGCTGTTTTTGGCATTTAATCGGTTAGGCGGTGAAAATTTGGTTATGCCGTGGATTGTCACGCTTTTGAAATTGTCGAAATGAGATTTGCAAAACTCAAACATTTAAATGATTGCTTGGAGGGTTGTTTATGCTTGTTGCTGATTCTTGAAATTGCATAAAAATGTTCATGTTTAGAGTTATTTTTTTAGGTAATTGCTGTTTTGGGGTATCTGTAAATTAATTTTGAGGCTGGTGTACTAACCATGGAGGTAGAAAATAAGATGTAGATAGCATAGTTTCACGGCCAAAAAATCGGCGCCGGGCGTCGACACCGGCGCCGGTCCACCGAAAAATCGGCGCCGGGCGCCCTCTTCAGGCTGAAATTTGTGCGGCGCCGAACCGGCGCCGGTAAAATGTAAAACCGGTAAAATGATTAAAAGCGCTAAACAATTTCACTCAAAAGTCAAAATTTTTCCTAATTTTCATATTTTTGCCCAAAATAAATTTTTTTGTTATTAAAGACACCAATAATTGGTCTAATTTCCACAACATATTACTCAATTCAATCGTTTTCAGCTGAAAATGGTTGAAGAAAATTGGCCGGCCATCTGCCATCTTAAGAAAGTTGTCCGGCCGTGATACGTCTCAGTCCCGGCATTTTCTTTTCCCCGGCCGTCGTCGTCACGTCCAAAATCAGGTCGTCTTAGGACGGGACGGCGACGAGACGGGCCCGGCAGGACGGCCATTTTATGCCAAATATGTAAAAAAATTCGAAAAAATAAAAAAATGTGCATGTCCATTTGTTTCAATTATTGCTCAAGACTTCTGTTATTATTATAACTGCAATGCTCACATTCTAAAGCTCAAAACTAATTAAGAGCTAAGGCAGCAACTTAGTTGGCATGTGAACACTCCAGATAATAATAAATACACCCTAAACTTGCGACTTCTCTTGTTTCTAATCCACTTTTTTCCAGCTATTTTTTTACATTATAACATACACTTTGTTTTCATGTTTTCGCCTGCCTCATATCTAACCCTTTAAAAACCATGGTACTTCTCTTGTTTTTGAAAACGAGAGGGCAACTGGCACTACCTGTCCCTGACCAGCTTTTTATTTTGCCAAGTCACGGCACTTAAAATCAAAAGACATTTTTGCTGTCAAAAATTCTCTGCCACCTTACACTATTATTATTTTTCGGCATTCTGCTGCCAAAGCAGGCTGTTATTTTGCAGTCTAAAATAATTTCTGTGATTAAATCTCTAACCGCAATAAAGACGAGACTTTGCAGTCCAGTCCTGCCAAAGACATGGCATATATGAGCTGGAGGTCGAACTTGATGGAATTACTATAGCTGACTTGAGTGGCTGTTCAATACTTGCTCTATGTTTTATATTGAGATTTGTGGACTTAATTTTGGTGCAGACCCCAACTCCAGTTTCATGTATACCCCAATCCTCGAAGCTATTTTTTGAAGAAAGCCGAAAAAGTAAAAAAAATAGCTTGAAGGATCAAGCCAAACTGGGGGTGCACACTGAAACTGGTCCTATTTGACTGTATAAATTTGGCTGTACAGGGTGTCCCACAAAGACTGGTGCAATTTTTGAATTTTCGTTCAATTTTTTATAATTCTTTTTGTCGCATTTCTTGTCATTTCCGTATGTGTTTCAGAATGTTCCAATCTTTCCTATCTTTCAACATCGTCCAAGAGACGTTAAAACACGAAAAAGCCCAATCCCGGCGGGGAGGGGAAACTTGGACGAATTTTTTTTGCACCAGTTTTTGTGGGACAACCTGTAGCTGTAAACACACACCAAATACTGATTTCCCCAATGAATTCATTTATTTCCAAGTAAATTATCGATTTCCCCCAGTAAAGTTCGTATTTCCACCAGTAAATTTGGTCATTTGTGCAACTTACCGTATTTACTCTAATTAGCCGACCGGCCAGCTTATTTTTTTCCAGGGGCCGCCTTATTAGAGGGGCCGGCTAATTAGAGGGGGCCACCTTATATTTTGAACATCCTTTTATCAAGTTTTTATTAAAATTCTCTAACAGGAAGGTTAAAACCAGGAGGTGACAACAATGATAACATAAATGATAGACCAGGAGGTGATAAATTCCAATCAGAAAGCATGAAAATTAGGATTTGGTGCATTCAGTTCATCACTCCGATCCAATTCTAGAGATTCGCCGCTCATGTAGCCATTCTCTTCATCTTGCTCATCATCAACCTCTTCAACGGCAGTCATTTCTTCGATCGAATCAATTTAGCACTAAGCTTTCAAACTCTTACTTGTGCTTTCTTTGGATATCAGTGATATATAGCAAGAAATCGACAATTTGCTGAACATAATTGCTCGGTGGCTTCTGACACACTGTCGTTGGAGCTCGGATACGGAAGTTATGGTGCACTAGAAATCTTTCCAACCATCCTCTACTTGCCTAAAACCAACAAATAGTCGTATTCTCTTTTTAAAAACTCACTTTGAACCCTACTTCATCTTTTTTCGGCTTGGCGCTGAATGATTTCACGTGAGACTCGCATCTTCTTCGACCTTTTTTCTCTTACCCAGACTGCCAACTGTCTGTCAAAATCCTTGAACATCAGCGGACGACCACCTCCTTGCGGCTTCTTTTTAAATTTTATTACAGGCGATGAGTTCCTGAAACAAGTTTAAATACCAACATAAGTATTGCTAAAAACAAACTGTATTTGATGGAGCTTAGATTCTAGTGTGACCCAATCCTGTACGCAGCTTCGACTAACTCCATATTTGATGTTGGCACTGTGCTTAGATATTTCTTTGGCATGCTTGACGACCTTCAATTTGAACTCTATTGAATAGGCTTCAAGCTTTTGCGGAGGCTTCACTTCTTCCTCATCGCTTCCGAATTCTACCACGCTAAAAATCTGTGTATGAACACCGAAAATGATCACACAAAATGAATATGGAAAAAGAATCTGTGTACAAATCGAAATGCACGAGTTCTCATTTAGTGTCACACTAAATGAGTTTAAAATTTAATACAAATTCAGTAGGGTCTCTATTAGAGGCGCTAAATGAATAGAACGGCCGCTTATAAGAGGGGACCGGCTTACTAGAGGGGGCCGGCTTATTAGGGGGAGGGGGTGTTTGACGCCTTATTCTTCGGATTACCTCCAGGGGACCGCCGTATTAGAAGGGGCCGCTTATTAGGGGGCCGCTTAATTAGAGGAAATACTTTAGGTCGAAATTTTGCGCGAAAACGAATTTTCCAGTCAAAAATTATGTTCAACTGGTGCGAATTCATATTCAGAGGGGCCAGAAGCCTCTGCATGTTGGCTTTCGGGGCTTTACTAAAGGGGTACGCCTTTTGCAAAAAAGCAATCTAGCGTATCAGCATTCCAGTCCGATAGGCTTAACTGATCAGAATATATCTTAGACCCCTCAAAGTATGCCAAACCACACGATTCTGAGCGATTAAGCCAATCGAACTGAGATTCTGATCCAAAAGGTCTACACCCTTTAACCCCTACCCCTTCTAAAATGACTTTCAAGGGCTTCTGGTCACTCTGGAGCAAAATTCGTACCAGTTGAACGTAAGTTTTTACTGAAAAATTCGTTTTCCCGCAAAATTTTGACTTAAATTGCACAAATCACCAAATTTACTGAGGGAAATCAGTAATTTACTGGGGAAATCAGTATTTTGTTTGAAATTAAAATATATTGGGGGAAAAAATAAATTTACTATGAAAAATCATTATTTTGGGTGTGATTTGAATTATAGCCTATAAATTTATCTCAAAAATGTTAAATTTCTAGAGCTTATTTTTCAAATTTTTAAAAATTTGAAAAAAATCTAAAAAAGACTTCAGCTCAATATTCTCTTATTAAAACTAAAAAAAAATATCTTAAACTTGAGCTAAAAGTCCAAAATTTTTTAAAATAATCCAATTTTCATTTTCCAGCAATAATTGGTTAAATCCAGACAGCCAGAAATCCAGCAGCAATTGCAGCACCTTAAATGGAGGTGATGTGTCAAAGGTGCCGATCTGTGCCTGCTGCCAACAACAACAATAGACTGGTGTGGGAGAAGTGAGGCGTAGCCAATTGTCCTGCCCCTTTCCTGGCACTCTATAATTGGGAGATTGATTATGATGGAGGCGCCAAGAAACAGTTCCAGTCCCCCCAACCTTGGCAATATGGGTGTTGGACACAAAATGTTGGACAAGTATGAGAAATTGGGCAAGATTGGAGAAGGTAGCTATGGAGTAGTCTTCAAATGCAGGAACAGGGATAATGGGCAAGTAAGTCAATGTTTAGTTTCCTGTTAATTTTAACCAATTTCAAATCAGTCCAGACAAGCTGGCAGCTTTGAGAGAAAGGCGAAGGTGTGGGCTTTGAAAAATACTGATATAGAGGAAAGATCCCGAAGTCCAAATTTGACCAAAAAAAGTCGACTAGGTTCCATAATGTGGTATATGGCCAGTTGACCACGCTTTTATTCTGAAATTTTTGATTTTTTTCTAAAACCTTTATGTGTTCGTCAAGCCCTCTATATGGCCACTAGCTAAAATTTTCTCAGGAATCTGAGCCAGAAAGCAGAATTTTGAAAAAATAATTGATTGCCGCGATATGATTTTAGAGAAGGGCTGCCATATGTCCTTTTTAAAGGGCCATTGCCGTCTCCGACAACGGTTGTCCCCGCCAATTCAAATTTTTTCTGAATCATTGAACTTCTGTACTGATTTTCCAACTTGGTTTCTAACAAAGCTACACCTAAAATTAAATTCTAGGCCTTGTTTTGTTAGAAACGAAATTGAAAAATCCGTGCAGAAGTTCAATGATTAGACGAAAAATTTGAATTGGCGGGGACAATTCAAAACAGGTGGCAATGGCCCTTTAAAAAGATTTGTCTTTTTTTGGGACAACAAATATTTTTTGTTTTCGAAATAATCAAACTCTTTTTTTTCGCTTCAAAATGGCAATGAGCACTAGATAAAATGGACTTTTTCCTTCAAATTCCTGTTTTTTGACCAAATGTCCTTTTTTTTAAATTTTGAGATGGCAGTCCTGCTTTAGAGGGACTTTCCAAGTCAGCTGAGTAGAAAAAAGTGGCTTCGGTGACGCAATGGAAAATCGTTATAAAAAGTGTTTATGGCCCAAATCGATCCCACCTGCTGGCACACGATTTATTTTGGGTTGTCTGACCGATGTATAGCGGTAATTTGGGTAGCTGATTCAGAATCTGGCGTCAAAAAAGTCGAAGCACCCTTATGAATTGACCCAACAAGCAATAATAAATAGCTTGCCCGGGATCGAACCTGGCCAAGGGCCAAAAAAACACAGACTTAGTCCAAAAAACAGAAACGCTTATCCACTGCGCCACCGAACTCTTTTTCTCCTACTCAGCTGATCTGGCGAGCCCCTTTAAAGGGGGCATACCCACGCTAATAAGAGGTGGTGCCGAGAATTTAAATTTTTTTCCGAATCATTGAACTTCTGTACGGATTTTCCAACTCGGTTTCTAACAAAACAAGGCCTAGAATTTAATTTTAGTTATTGTTTTGTAAGAAACCAACCTGAAAAATCCATATAGAAGTTCAATGATTAGCGAAAATTTTTGAATTCCTGGGCAACAGCTCTTATTAGAGTGGGCATGCCCCTTTAACACTCGCATTATCGTTTGCAACTTTGGTGCGTACTTGTGCAGAATTTACGCTGAACAAGATATAGTCAGTAGTTTTTCAGAACTAAGAAAAAGTACCAACAAAAACACTTTAAAAAAGTTACTTTTCACGCGGATGAAAATGGCAACTTTTTTCTAAATTTGATGCGTGTTGGGAAATTTTGATAGGTTTTAGAGCTTGAATTATACCATTCGATGTATATTACATGCATACATCAAATTACATGCTCTCTTTAACGTGTGTAAACCTATATAGGTGACTTAGACAATATATACGAAAACTACGCAATTTTTTTTCAAATGATTATACTTCGACATTTTTCAGCCAAAAAATTATAATTTAATTTAGAAAAAAGTCGCTATTTTTCAGCCCCGTGAAAAGGATCTTCTTTCAAAGGCACTTTTCCCGGTAATTTTTTTCAGTTCTGAAAAAAAAACTACTAACTTTACCTTGCTCAGCGTAAAATTCAGCACAAGAACGCACCAAAGTTACAAACGGTAATGCGAGTGTTAAAGGGGCATGGTCACCTGTTACAAATTTTGTCCCCGCCAATTCAAACATTTTGTCCGAATCATTCAACTTCTGTTCGGAATTTTCAACTTGGTTTCTAACATAACTATACCTAAAATTAAATTCTAGGCATTGTTTTATTAGAAACTAAGCTGAAAAATCTAAAAAAAGTTCAGGGATTCGGAATTTTTTTCGAATTGACGGGGACAAATTCAAAAACAGATGACTATGCCCCTTTAAATAGTTTGGCAGTCATTTGAAATGTAGGCACTCCATTTTTAAGTCATATCTCAGCAACCAAGCATCTTTTTAAAATTCTGCTTTTTGATTTAGATTTCTGAAGAAATTTAAGCATCAGCAAAAAAATTACACATAAATTAGTACTTTTATTGAAAAAAATGTTGCAGACTGGCTAGTGGCCAGTCGACTTGTAGTTTTACAATTTTTAAGCTAATCTAATTATTATTTTTCAAATAAATACATTCGATAACTTGTAGATTGTCGCCATCAAGAAGTTTGTAGAAACAGACGATGACCCTTCCATCAAAAAAATGCCTTGAGAGAGATCCGAATGCTTAAGGTTGGCATGGTTTTTGCAGAACAAACACAGACTTGTAAAATATCTTTGCATTTGTTTAGCAATTGAAACACCCCAACCTGGTCAATTTGATAGAAGTGTTCAAGCGCAACCGCAAACTCCATCTTGTATTTGAGCATTGTGATAGGACAGTGCTCGACGATCTTGAGAAATATCCCAGAGGGTAGGTCATTTTGACACCATTATTCACGGTCTGATCTCTTCCATTTTATATTAAAACTGTTTGATGGTAATTTTTTGTAGAAATCCATATTTTTGAATTGACATGCAATTTCCAATTTGTAAGCAGGTGGCTTGGGCACCAACAGCACCTGATCCATAGTCTAATTCTGTTCGAAATTCATTACCTTTAGATTTTTTTGACAACTAAAGAAGTCTTTTTACTTACTGATCGAAAAAAAATCATCAAACAATTTTTTGTCATCAAAACATTTAAAAACGTGATTAGTATAATTGGCTCCTTTCTTTAGATGCCCTGAGTCTTTGACTAAAAAGGTTCTCTACCAACTGTTGCATGCCATTCGCTTTTGCCATGCTCACAACTGCATCCATAGAGATGTCAAACCGGAAAATATCCTGCTGACCACCCAAGATGTAGTCAAACTCGGCGATTTTGGGTTTGCTAGAATCATCAGTGGGTTTTATTCACGCATATCAATATTTTCAGTTCATTTCGAAAAATATTTTTAGACACCAATGAGCTGTACACAGATTATGTAGCAACCAGGTGGTACCGCAGTCCAGGTAAATTATTCTGCTGCATTTTAAAGGGAAATCATGAGAGATACCTTCTCACTCGGAAAGGGCGAAAAAATTTAAATTCGGTTACCGGTTAAAATCTGGGTATCTAATCGAAAAAGCAAAAGCTTGAAATGGTATAAAATTGGACATCGTTGAATGTTTTTCAAATATAGATTTAACTAAATATTACATTTTTCTCTGCATAATAGCTAAAATGAAATCCCAGAATCTTGGCTTCATTTTAGTACATGAAACGTGGAAACTGTAGAAAAAAGTCAGAAAATATCACTTAAACCAGTCGAAGAAACACGACCAAAACGATCGATTTTCTTAAATTTAGCAGGTCTTAGCCTGTAAATCAGCTCCAAATGTTGTGACATCATGCTCTGATAATTTTGTTTGATAGCCAAGAGTGTGAGGATCATTTTGACACCAAACTGTAAATTAAATGAGATAAAAAAGGGTGTGCACCCACTGGGAATCGAACCTGAGAGTTCAAAATATTCGCTTGGGTGCACGGGGCTTTAAAACGTGAATTTGTGTTCAGTGGAGGAATGTGCGCGAAATTAAAATGTTCAAAAATTACCCATTTTTTCTTTTGGATAATTGTGCTCAAGTTTGTGTGGTCTATTCCTTTTTTTGTGTCCTAGTTTATACTAGAAAGTTTGCTTGTTGTTCGGGCTTTCTGATAAGCCATCATTTGCTAACAGAGGATAGCAAATTCGATAGCCACAAAAGATTTTATCCAAAAGGATCGGAAAAATTCACCAAGTTCAGTTCTAAAATGACCCTTAGACTCTGTTTTCTGATATAAGTCTTCAAAAAAAATTGTTAGAAAGATAGCCCATAAGTTTTTACGTATGTATGTGCAATATCGCTTTAATTTATGCGAAATATCGAATTTTCATGCGGATAGATAATGAAAAGTCACATTTTTATTCGGAAAGTGTGTGTTTTTGGCTTAAAATGGTTGTAACTACCGGAAATTCTGGTATTTTCGAATTCCGTCTGGGAATCTTGTACTAGAGATTGCGGGCTACATTTTGGTGTATAGAGTGTTAAGAAAAGTCTGTGGTTTCCGGGTTTTGTCTGTGGCAAAATTTTTGCTACATTTTTCTTGCATTCAGGTATATCAATATGGTACTCACAAGGCGTCATGCAAAGGTAGAATTTGATGAATCCTCCCAAAAATCGAGAACTGCGAATGCAAGAGCCGCTGCTGCAGAAGCAAGAAAAGCAAAAGAAGAGCAGAAAAATCACAATTGCTTCAGAGGGAGGCTGCAAGAAACGCTAGAATGGGTATACCTTTCATTTCTTTCAGTTCTTTCACGTTAGTTACTCCTGAAATTTTATACTATAGCAAAGAAGATTCGAGCGACAGAAGAAATGAAACAGAATATGATGGCTAGGCAGAAATCAGCAGCAGTTTTACCATCTCAAATGAGTAACATTGCTGGAATTCGATGGTCTAAAAAGAGAGCCAAAAAGACTGCAAAAGTAAGATCAGTCCGTTTATTGGAGAAGGTCAAAATAATTTAATTTAGCTGGAAATTCCGAAGCCGTGTTTTCAGATAAAAGGTCAGTTCGAAGGTCAGTGAGTGTACAAGTTGACTCTACAAGCAAACCATTGGCAAAGCTTCAATGGGAAAACGATCTTCTTCTCAGTCGTTCGGTCGAGCCAAAATCGAAAAAAGCAGTTAGTTTTTTTGCCTTCGTACGATGAATTCCATTATTTCTGCCATTTTCGCTCCAAATTGTCTGATAAACAGAAGATTGAGCTCACTAGAATTACAATGTCTATCTCAAAAGAGCCTCTTCTGCAAATTTCCATCAGCAATGTCGTTCCTCCGTCGCCCCACATAATTCAGGGCTTAGCGCGAAACTTGATCAATAAAATAGAGAAGGACTTACCGTTGCTAATATCTCAGCTAGAAGAGATCTAAAAATGCCTTGGTGCAGATAAACAGGCTTTTTTCAAACATTTACAGGTGGGCTAGATTTTTTCAATGCATCCATTTCAATGAACACCATACTTCAAGAAACCACATAAGAAAGCTTTTAACTGGTGAAGGGCCGAAGAACATATCAACTGTACTGCCCAGTGCTGCATCTAGGGTCGTGTTTGGTAACCTCCTCTCTCTGTTAGGGAAAATCCAATCGTTTGCAAAGGCATCATTTTTGGAAACGGAAGAGATCAACGCTTTCAAAATTTTGGTAGCTGAATTGTTTTCATGTTTCAAAGTAAGCCTTAATTTCTAAATTAAATTTACTGATCGCTGATAATGATAATTAAGCGTGATTTGGTATCAGTCTCGATAACTCCGAAATGTCATTTGCTCTGTGCTCATGTCAGTGATTTTATGGAAAATCACACTTTTGGGGTCTTCTGTCGGAGCAATGTATTGAAGCTCTGCATGCTGTCGTCAATAGAGATGAGCGAAGATTGGCAAGCATGAGGGAGAGGAATAATATTCTAAGAAAAATTATGGAATGCTCTTTTGTGAGAAATGTGTTGTTTGACATGGAGATTGTTTGTGAGGATCTTGAAGACATCTTGAAATAAATTTTTGGCACGAGAATATCGATACTTCTTGAATTAAACAATTTGATTTAGGTGAAAACGTTAAGAAATCGAGTAAAGTTTTTATAGCATTTCCCAAAACATGGAAAAATTTATAGAATTTTTTTTTTTAAAAACAAAAAAAATATTTGAAATTCTTGGCGTTTTGTTTGACTTAAACTGAACACAAAATTGAGTTTTGAAAACCTGTGGGGTGTGCACTCCCCATATTACAGTAGCACTTTTTTGGAGGGGGTGGTATATATTACAGTAGCGCCAAAAATCAACTTGGAGCCCAAGGAAACGCTTATATGTTGTGATCGAGTGGGGAGTGTATATTGAAATTTAGCCGCATCAACTGTATATATTTTTTCAGAACTTCTAGTGGGAGACATCCAGTACGGACCCCCTGTCGACATTTGGGCAATTGGATGTGTATTTGCAGAAATGGTGACTGGAGAAGCTTTATGGCCAGGCAGATCTGATGTCGACCAGCTGTATCTCATCAAACGCACCATGGGTAAGGCGGCGGCCAATACTCCAGTTCTGCCAATCCGCCATTTGCTAAAAACTCAATTTCCAGGCGACATTACCAACAGACATTTGCAAGTGTTCCGCTCCAACCAATTCTTCCGTGGAGTCAGCATTCCTGAACCAGAAGATGTGGTGGACCTCAGACAGCGTCTAGCCACCAATTCCACCCCACTTGTTATCGACTTCCTCATGGTTGGTTGCAAATTTTTTGGTTGCAATATCAGTCTTTATGGATGGAGTGGTCTAAAGCTTTGCATTTTTAGAAATGCCTAGACCCAATCCGGAAATGCGCTGGACCTGTGATGAATTGCTGCAACATGAATATTTCAGAGGATACGCCTTCCGCTTACCAATGGACTCTATTGCAGTGGGCAGCAATGCTAATAATGCTGCAGGTACTGCCATGGCACTTAAAAAGGTATTTTGGTTTTTTTCAGGAAATATTGTTTAGTCTGATTCTGGAAGAGTAAATGCGACAAATTCGAATTTCCTATAATCATTGCTTGAAACAATTTATAATTTGAGTGATAATTTTTAGGTGAGAAATCAAAATTTGGGAGTTACAATGGACCCTCACAAACTGTGTGCCGTTATTTCCACATTTTTGCGTATAGCATTTAGCGACAAAATTTTGTTTGTTAATTTTTCTTATGATTCTAAATACAATATTAAACCCTAATTTTCCAAATATTTTTTCTGAACCATCTTTTACATAGTTTCAACTTGCGATTTTTTGCAGTTCTCAGCGTCATCCTACCTGCCTTATCTAGGCACTGGCCACAATGACACCAAACCACTGTTCAAGGTGCACCATCCTCCTGGCCAGCAGCACAGGTCTGTGGATGGTCCAGCACACCAACATAATAATAATTCCATCATCAACCGGTCTTATTTGCCAACCATTATGTGAACTATAAGCCTTACTGTCGTCATTGATGTAGCCAAAGAAAGTACACTTTATTTGTTGTTCTACATCATTTATTTTTACCTGTCCATGTATCAATAAAAATTGCTTTAAATCAGGGCTAACATCTCAAAAATTAAAAAAAGAACATTTTAAAAGAAAAAAAGATTTTAGGTTAAAAAAGGAGATTTCCTCAAAATCAGCTAAAATCAGGTTCAAAGAGTTTTTTCTGCATTTTTACGGCGACCAGACATTTTCTACTATAATGAAAAATGTCGGCTAGAATTTGTCGCGAGACATTTTGGTAACACTATAGAATCCCCCCCCAGCTAGCGAAAAATTTACTTTTCCTGAAGGGGAAAGGACCCGTCCCATTTTGATTCTCGTGCTCTGAATAGTCACGGAAACACTTTGGTTTCCGAAAAATCGAAAAAAAAATTTTTCGATTTGCCTTGGTCCCCCAAGGTAAAAATTTAGGAAAATTCAGAAAAAATATTTTTTTGAATTCCCGCCAAAACATTTTTTAAGGTATTTAGGGCTGTACTGGGAGGGGAAGGGAATAAACAGGGCCACTTTCATGGCAAAATTATTAAAAAAGTGAATTCTGGACTATTTCGGATGTCCTACCATGTTTTTCAACTGGGCCGTGGCAAAAAAAGACTCTATATGCATTTTATGGTCAAGAGTACTTCTCGGAATCATGTCTAAGGTAAGTGAGTGCGCGCATCTCTAACTCTCAAGCCCCTGCGCCCCTTCGGGGGCGCAGGGGCTTGGGGGCTTGGAGTTGAGATGCGCACACCCACATACCTTAGAAACAAATCACTCGAAAGTGACTTTGGATGCATGAAAAAGCATGCATACCAGAGTTTATTTATGCGGTAGGCCCAGTATTCAAAACTATGTTCAACATCTTCTTGTTAATGGGCTCTGTGTGATTAGTGGCCCTCTTTTGTCCCTTCCCCTCCCAGTACAGCCCTAATTCCCTTTAAAAATGTTTTGGCGGGAATTCAAAAAAATATTTTTTTTGAATTTTCCTAAATTTTTACCTTGGGGGACCAAGGCAAATCGAAAAAAATTTTTTTTCGATTTTTCGGAAAAAAAAGTGTTTCCGTGACTATTCAGAGCACGAGAATCAAAATGGGACGGGTCCTTTCCCCTTCAGGAAAAGTAAATTTTTCGCTAGCTGGGGGGGGGGATTCTATAGTATAGCCGACATTTATTTTGGAATTTATCGCGCTATATTTTCCACTCATTGGTCAACTATCTGGTTTTTCAATTGCGGGAAGTCACTGTTGTCAACTGACCCAGGTACTGTTTCCTATAAGGTAATATCCACGTGCTGGAATTAATGCCTAGGTACCGAGATAGTAGTACTGTATCATGAGTGGACAAATCAGGATTGTTATTTCTAATTCAGGTAACACTATAGAATCACCCCCCAGCTAGCGAAAAATTTACTTTTCCTGAAGGAGGAAAGACCCGTCTCATATTGTTTCTCGTGCTCTGAAACGGCACGGAAACACTTTGGTTTCAGAAAAATCGAAAAAAAATTTCGATTTGTCTTGGTCCCCCAAGGTAAAAAATTTAAGAAAATTAAAAAAAATATTTTTTTGAATTCCCGCCAAAACATTTTTAAAGGGAATTAGGTAGAGATGATGACAGGACGCGATCCAGTCGGGATCCCGATCCCGCCCGACCCGATTTTGGTCTAAAATCCCGTCCCGAAATCCCGACCGATCAGTTCCCAGAATCCCGATCCTGAAATTCGTTGAATCCCGAGGTCCAATTTCGTTTTAAAAACACCACTTTTGCTCTAAAAAACCTCTAATTTTTAACTTTTTTTGCTATTTTTTTTTCATAAAAATCTGAATTTTTTATTTAAAGTTCTTTGTTATTTACGCTTTTTTAAGGGAGAAGAAACTTTATATAAGCATCGCCGGAGTCACAGGTTAGACTACCACTGGGTAAAAGCCTCATTTTTATTTTCTTTTTTTTTCAGAAATTAGTGTAAAAATGATATCTAACAAGATCATCAACGCTGGGTTTCAAACTTGGCTAAAATAGGCTAAATTTCCGAAAATTAATAAGTTTTGGAGTTTTTGTTTGACTGTTTTGTTTTTTATTTTCTGACGATTTCCAACAATTAACCACTTTTATTCCCTTCCCCACCCAATACAGCCCTAAAGTCCTTAAAAAATTTTGGCGGGAATTCAAAAAAAATATTTTTTTTTGAATTTTGGGACCAAAGCAAATCGAAATTTTTTTTCGAATTTTCGGAAACCAAAGTGTTTCCGTGCCGTTTCAGAGCACGAGAAACAATATGAGACGGGTCCTTTCCCCTTCAGGAAAAGTAAATTTTTCGCTAGCTGGGGGGATTCTATAGTATAGCCCTAATTCAAGGTTGTTGTTTATTTCACCGGTCAAATTCTGAGTCAGAGTAAATATTTTGACCGGACTTTTAAAAAATCGGTCAAAGTCTTCTGGGTCGAATGGGTAGTTATGTCGAGTGGGCGGGTAGTCATGTCGGGAAAGTGGTCAGATATGACAAGAGGTGGAAATACTTGATGGCTGTACCCAGGTGGAGCTACCCACGTGGAAATTTTTTGCTCATTGCATCCATTGTACCCTACCCTAAATCATATTTTTAAAGGGGCATAACAGAGCGTTACAGGCAAATTAAGCCGTGGACCAGTAATTTTCAAAAGAAAAGGTGTCTGTTTTCACTTGTTTCATGTTAAATATGATATCATTTACCTTATCCTACTTTTAAAAAGTAGGCAGGAAACTTCAGTCGGTTCAGGTAAAACGCTTGCAAAACGTGAGACCCTATTTTGCTTGAAGTACTGATTTTACAAAAGGTTCCCCTATGGTTTTTTTTAAACCTTCCAAAGCTCGGTAGAAAATCTTAAAATTAAATTAAAATTGAAAAAGATGTGAAGGGGGGGGCCTTTTGTGAAATCGATAACTTAAGTAAAGTATAGCCAAACGTAGTCAAGAAGGAAACGAAATTTCTGTCCCCTTATTTACTTTAACGAACTGACATGACTCTTTAGCACGGTTTGATACCAACAAAAAGAGTGGTGGTACCTAAGTAGTGGTACCCAGCAGTGATACCCAGGTAGTACCGTATTCTCTCTATTAGTTCCACTCTCTATTAAACCCACACCCTAACTTCGAAGACCTATATCTCAGCTCATAAAGAGGATTTTGCAAATCTGTTTTTTGCGTTTTCTTAACTCCTACGGGCTCTGCCGATTCCACTTTTAAAATTTGGGTTAGGCACACAAAATTTCGAGATCGACCCCGAATTTTTCCGATTTTCGGACGATTGAAAAATAATGCCACATGTGGAACTATTAGAGAGAATACGGTATCCAGGTATTGGTACTTTGGTGGTGGTACGCTTGTAGTGGAAATTCAAAAAATTTTCGCTAATCATTATATTGAAAATTTTTTACAGAATTTCAATTATTAGGAAAAAATTTTTGTCAAGTGGCCGATCAGTCAAAATTTACAAAAGTTTTTTTTAGATTTTTGGCTTAAACTTTGCAGTTTTATGGAATTTGCTCAAAGTTTACCTAAAAATATAAAATAATTGTTTGTTTAACTTATTTTATACTGTATTAAGACATGTAAACAACGAGTCTCGATAATTCAGCACCCCTCCAATAATGGCACTAACAGAGTTAGTCCTTAAGTGTCTCAAACCATGCACAATTGACTGTATGTCCAAAAAGGGGTGAATAATTCAGTAGTTTTTATTTATTTGTTATTATTGTTGTTGTTAGTATTATCCACAGATGATTTAGTCTGGACTTTGTCTTTGTGTGCCTTCACAAGTGTTTTCACATCCCTCCTGTGCAGTATAGAGTCCTTAGTCAGGGCTTCAATGGCAGCTGTGGCTACTGCTTCTTGTCTTCTTTGCTGCAGGGCTTCTCGATATTGCACTGCAAATTGATGTAAATTCACAAAAGTCGCACAATTATTTGTGTAAAACTTGTTGACTTCCGTTTTTTTAATAAGGTTTTTAATAAAAAAGCATAATCTCTTTAAATTTCTGGCACGATTTTGACAAGCGATTATTCACTACAGTGGAGTCTCACATTAACATACTCCCCATTAACATACGGATGGCTAAAATTTGGTTGGTTTGTTCGAAGTTGAGGCAAAATTACCTCTCCCATTAACATACACTCCCATTAACATACACCTCTCATTAACATACGGCTAGATTCGGTCCCGTTCTAACAATTGGCTCTCCCATTAATTTTTTTACAAAATGTCAATTTTTTTTTATAAAAATTTGACAAAAGCCTGCGGGATACCAAGACAAATTTTTTAAAATATTCATGAAAGAAATTGCCTTGGTCCCACAAGCTGATTAACTGAGGGTGTGTTCCGAAATTAACTGAGGGGTATGTTCCCAAAATTTGGCCTTAAAATTGAACGGACTCTCCTAACATACAGTAAGCTAAGTTATGGAATCTGGATCTCTCATTAATATACTTCCCCATTAACATGCACCTCTCATTAACATACGGATAGGCTCGGTCCCAAGGGTGTATGTTAATGAGAGACTCGACTGTATAGACTTAAAAAATAACATACCGTATTTCCTGTAATAAGGCGGCATGCCGCCTTATTTTTCAAACCCTGAAAATCCAAAAAACTCGAATTCAATCTCGAGATTTTTGGGTGCTCAACCAAAATCTAAAAATTAGAATCGGTAGAGCTCGTGGGAGTTAAGAAAACGCATCAAACATATGACCAAAATATTTACTCTGCTTCGAGATATAGACCCTCGAAGTTGGGGTGCCGCCTTATTAGAGGGTGCCGCCTTATTACAGGAAATACGGTATTTTTTTGTTGTGTAATGCCAAAAATACAAATTTTGTTTAGTTGCTCTGTGGTTTTGGGTCCTATTCTACCGTATTTTCTCTAATTGTCGACCCTCCCCCTCCTGTTCAAAATCGCATTCTTGGCATTGAATTTATGACCCACTTATTGTATACTGTTCTTAGGCAAATCACCCCTCATTTTTAAGCCAGTGAGATTGTTTGTGTTTTTTTTGGTAAGAAAAGCTCAAAAAAACATACTAAAAATTGTATTTTTGACATTACATACCGAAAATTCTATAATTTTTCTAAGCCAATCGTAAAAGCGACATTTCTTTAGTTCCCTCATACTCGGATTTTTCGAAAAGTGACCCAAAATCGACCCCGGAATCTTTTTTTCTGCTCCGCACCATAAAAAGACGCCCGGATATTGTCCATTTTGAAAAAAATTTGTCGCGCGACAAAACACTTTTTAAAAGAAAATGTCGAACGACATTTTTCTTTTTTGTTTTTTTTGTCCAGCGAGATTGCTCTTTGTTTTTATTTTTTATGAGCGACACTGGCCATTTTCAGTGTATGTGTATACCTATCGCTCATTTATTATTCATTTATCTGTATTCATCCAAACTTTTTTAGTATTCTGTATCTTTAGTTCTTTTATAAATGAAAAGAGAACCATTTCGCCCGACAAAAAATAAAAAAGAGACAATTTCGCCCTACATACTCTATTAACACGAGAAAAAGTGACTGTGAAAAGTGGACGATCTGGTGCAGTTTTTCACGCGGATCATTATACGTGGCTTGGTTCGTAATTTTTTCAACGTTTTATACAACATCGTTTGAAAATAAAAATATCAAGTGATAGAGCACAAAAAGCTGCATCAGATACAGGTGGTAGATCACAGGTAAAACTCAGTTTTCCCTTTTTTGAGACGATTGAAGAAGTGGCCTGGCAGCCTGGTCATAGATGGAAGGTTCTTGTTTTGATTTTACTAAGTTTAGAATCATATTTTTGAACACAATATTCACGCAAATTATGTGCCGTGAGATAGACGAGACTTTCAGGAGTCTTCTTTGCTAATGGTATATGAACTTTAAAAATTGTGTTGACGCTACTCGTTGATACACCGCCCCACCCCCCCCCCCCCCCCCCCCCAATAATTTTTGAGTTACCCCTAAAACCATACCTTTTTGAAAAATGCTGAAATTAGCACGGGTTGTCTCTTAGCCTAAGGGCTACGCCTAATTGAAATTATTGGGGTGTTATTCCCGAGGAGCTGTTTAGGGGGGGGGGGGTGGTCAATGCTCTTAACATCGAGTAGCGTCATTGTGTTGATTTGAACTAAAGTCAAATTAAACCAGAACAGTCCATTCCTGACAGGAGATAGACGACCATTTCTTCAATCCTCTCAAAAAGAGGTAAAACAGAGTCTTGTCTGTAACCTAACACCTGTATCTGATGCAGTTTTTTTGTGCTCGCATCCAGAGTCACTTTCAAGTGATTGGTGTCTAAGGTATGTGTGTGTGCGCATCTCAACCCCAAGCAACCAAGCCTCCTGCGCCCACGAAGGGATGAGAACTGCTTACCTGTGACATGATTCCGAGCAAGACTCTTGATAAAAAATGAATTTAGAGAGTCTTTTTGCCCAGCTCCAGCAAGAAAAATGTGAAAAATCACACAAAAATGACTCCAAAGACCATCTATACCTGAGAGGCGAGGGGAGGCAATTTTTTTTGACAAAATTTAATTTTTTTTATTTAGAAAGTGTTTGGATATGTTTCTTTTATTGTGTTGAGCAGAAAAAAATGAGTTCGGGAAGTGATTTTGGGTCAATTTTCAAAAAATCCGAGTATGGGGGCGGCGGGCGGTCGGAACTAAAGAAGTACCGTAAAACGCGTTTCTCGAAATTAGGGCAATTGAAATCAGCCGAACTTTTCGGACCATTCTGTACAGTCAAGTTTCACGTGTTTTTTCGTGTACTTCTACTCCAGACCTTTAAAAGTATTTTACTTGAGTGTATAATAATGAGTCCACCCCAAGCTATAGACCAGAACCATCCCACAAACAAAAAGGTGATGGTGAAGAACTGACTGACTCCAACTAGCAGATTTATAAAGAGGGTCATCAGTTTCCTGCCCTCCTTGAAGTTGATTCTTGGCTGGCCCCTGCAAAATGAACAAAACCAAAACTATAGGTTGGCTCTGGATTACTTACATGCACAAAGCTGCCATCCCACTCACTACTGTTCCTGACAAACAAATTCGTTAATTTAGTCCGACTTAAGACAAACAAAATAGATTTTAATTTATGCTCTTAACACCCACCTAAACCAGGAATGAAGATGTTTAAAAAGAGGCAGACCAGAGCAGCAGGCACAGGCAGGAAGGGAATCGCTTCATGCATCAATGTGATGTCTAGAAAATAGATTTGATCTGACATTCAACTAAAACTAGCCGACCATTGGTGGGTAGATGGACCTTGTCCCCATTTCTGTGCTCTTTGCTCTGATGCTGCTCCTCCTGCACAGCCAACACAATACCTGGGATGTTGTAGCCAGCCTGAAATAAGTCAAACAAAAAGGGCCAAAATACTAGTTAAAGTCGGAGAACGTTTGGAAGTGTGCATGGTTCGATCCAAGTTGTCTTTTCAGCAAATAAATTGAAAGTATCGAAAAAAAGACAGTCAACTGCCGATTTTCGTTTCCGCCTCGGATCCGACACTTTCTTAACCCCAATCCTCTGCCGAATGTGATTCGCGAGTCTGGTGCTGAAAATTGCAAGGATTCCGATTTCGCTGATCGTTTCTGTGAATGAAAACAGTTTCGCCAAAAAGATGCGCGGGTACTAAATTTAACGATATCCTAATTTTAAAATAGGGAACCGTTCAATCGTGAGTCGCGCGTCTTTTTAGCAAAATTATTTTTGATTTAAAAAAGGCGGTACTGTCATTACAAAATAGGGGTTTGCAAAATAGACGTTTTTCGAAATATAACGGTTTTCAAAATATACCGTTTTCAAAATATGAAGGCTTTTAAATAGACGGATTTCAAAATAAAGTTATTCATAAAAGCGCTTTTCAGACTAAAAACAGCTGGGTAAAGTTACGTAAATTGATTTTAGTAGTCTTCACTTTTGATGTTTTAGGACTTATGTGATTTTCTGGCCGAAAATTTTAAAAAAACTAAGCAAAATTAAAAGGGTCGTCTACCAGGTGGAATCGGACCGGAAAAGATAGGAGCACCCTACGCAGTCGATCGTACAAGTTGAAGTGCACCCCTTTTGAAGTGCATCAACCCTGCAGCCCCCTGAGGTGAACCAATCTCACAGGGCACCTAAATACCCTAAGAACATATGATTTGAACATAGTTTTCTTAACTGGGGCAAAACTCTGGTATGCATGTGTTTTTATGGCACACCTCGAATAGGACACAAAATATTTTGGAAACCATCGATTAGGAAACAAATTCATTTGGAAACAAATTCAAATGAGAACAAATTTGTTCTGGCACAAATTGTTTTGGAAAAAAATATTTATAAATTAAATTAAGTGAGCAAAATCAGTTCAGGCAAAAATTGATTGGGCATTTTGCTTTCCTTTTTCTATTTGGGGCTCGAAAGACAGTACACAGCCCCAAGTAACCTTCATTAATCCCCACCTCCTGTAATAACCGGGTTATTTCAGGGGTGAGTTTTATTTGGAGTATATTTTTCAGGTTATTTTTGTCTTCAAGGAAGGCAATGGTATTTCAAAAGTCTGGCATGCTTATCATCCCTATCCCTCAAAAGTAAATTTCCGCCTCGATGACTTGAAAAATCAAAAATTTTTAGAATTAAAAACATTTTGCCTATCTGGACCTATTTGCCTACCTATATTGTCCGGGAAATTAAGTTTTATAAGACCAAAAGTCTATTTACCCACCCGAACCCGAACCTCTGGAGTGGGCACCATCTGGCCAGGTGGATATCCACCTAGATGACCGGAAAAATTTAAAAAAAAATTTAAATTGAAAACAAGCCATATTATCATATGTAAAATCGTATGTTCAATTGGGTTTGATAAGACCAAAAGTTTGAGTTTACCGACTCGAAGCCCAAAATCAAGGGTAGTCACCCCTAGTCCAGGTGGATATCCACCTGGATGTCCTGAAAATTAAAAAAAAATAATCGAAAACAAACCACGCTATCACATGTGAAATCGTGTGGTGAATCGGGTTTGTTAGGACCAAAATCCCGATTTCACCTACCCAGACCCAAAAGCCGACATGTGCACCTCCTGATCAGGTGGATATCCGTTCACGGGTGTTAAGCGAATTGATCCACACGGAATTGATCCATACCGAATTGGTCCACATACGAATTGGCCCACACCGATTGGTCCACTCTCTTAAAATTCGTGCACTTTGAAAATTTTGCGGGAATTCAAATTTTTAGTCTGAAGAAACTAGACCAAGTGGTCGTCCACTTGGATCAAAAACTTTTTTTAACGTTTTTCATGTTGCAAAACCAATTTTTCGCACTGATTCGAGCATTCTAAAGATCACGTTTCAATCACGTTTCACGGTTCAAATCACGTTTTATCGAGAAATTTCTGAGTTATTGTGAACTCTTGATTTATCAAAATCAAGAATTTACGATAATCCAAAAATTTCTCCATAAAACATGATTTTACCACCATGAAACCATATTCAGCATGCCCGAATTAGACCAGAAAACAGGTTTTGGAACATGAAAAACGTGAAAAAAATTTAATCCAAGGGACGACCACTTGGCTTGGTTGTACCCAGATAGTCGTACCCAGGTTGGGGAACTCAGAAACCCAGTAATGTAGTGGTAGCCGGGTAGTAATATTTTTGTCTTGTAAAGAACTTTCGAATTTAAAGTGTTTTTCTATGATCCAACCTTAATTTTTCAGGTCATCCAGGTGGATATCCACCTGGACCAGGGGTGGCTACCCCTCAATTTGGGGTTTGGTTGGGTGAAATCAAAGTTTCAGTGTCATCAAACCAATTCCCCACACAATTTTAAATATGTAAGCATGTTTCAAAATTTTCAAAATTTTGATTTTTCATGCCATTTAGGTGGGTATCCACCTGGCCAGGTGGTACCACCCCAGGTTTCGGGGTTTGGGTGGGTAAAATCGCAGTTTCGGTCCTGTCAAACAAGTTTTTCCACACTATTCGGCCTATGATAGTATGGTTTATTTTCCAAAATCTAAAAAATTTAATTTTTCAAGCTATTAGGGTGGATTTCCACCTAGCCAGGGTATACCTACCTCAGATTTTGGGTTAGGCTGAGTGAAATCGCAATTTTGGTCCTAAGAAACTCAATTATTCACACAATTTTGGGTTAGAAAAAAAAAATTTTTTCAGCTCATCCAGTAGATGACCTGAATTTAGATAGTGGTTTAATGCGGTTACTTGAGGGTTTTTACGGCTCGAAAAGCGTAAAGCGAACAGTGAAAGTACCAAATTAATTGTTCTCACTTCGTTTTTTCCAAAAAAAATTATTTCTAAAAAGATTTGAATGTCAAAACAATATTTGCAAAACAATTCGTGCCACAACAAATTTGTTCTCATTTGAATTTGTTTCCAAATGAATTTGTTTCCTAATCGATTGTTTCCAAAATATTTTGTGTCCTATTCGAGGTGTGCCGTTTTTATGCATCCGGAGTCACTTTCGAGTGATTTGTGTGTGAGGTATGTGGGTGAACGCATCTCAACCCCAAGCCCCGAAGGGAGCGCAGGGGCTTGAGAGTTAGAGATGCGCGCACTCACTTACCTTAGACATGATTCCGAGAAGTACTGTATGATCATAAAATGCATATAGAGGCTGTTTTTGCCAAGCCCCATGTTAAAAACATGGTAAAACAGGCAAATATTCGAAATTTTAAAATGCCTAAACCCCAATTTTTCATTAACCAAATCCCTTTTAAAATCCTTAGGAGATTTTAGGTCGATTTTAAGTGCTTGGAACACTTAAAAAACTTGATTTCGGGGGGGGGGGGGGGGGTGGAGTGAGTATAGCAGGTGGTAGGTTATATGCAAGTGTATATGAAAAATGACTGAAGTGCACCCCGCCCCTGAAGTGCTTGCAAATGATGTTGGGAGAGGACTAAAATCTTGATGATGAACTATAAAAATATAGACAGCTCATAGTCAACTGTTAGGCGGGAAAATCACACTTATTATCATAGTCAATTAAGTGTGAAAACCTGCTAAAGTCAGACCTCGATAAGCCGGCACCCCCAAAAGTTCGTTCCAGCCTTGGGTCCGACACTTTTTCAACCCAATTTTTGAAAGTTTTTTCCAGTTCTGTTTGTACAGTCTGGTCGAAAATATCGTCAGGATTCCGATTTTGCCGATTGTTTTTTTAATCCTTCAATTTCATCATTAAAAAAGCAAAACCTCGATAAGCCGGAACCCTTTTTTGAAAAGAGGTGCCGGCTTATCGAAGTTTGACTGTAATTTCAATGCGGCTAATTTGTCAGTGTGCTAATTTGAAAGCCGCTATTAGGGAAACCGGCTATTTTTAAAATCCCCCATTTTGAAGACCGCTTTTTTTTAAATCGGTGTATTTTGAAAACCGTCTATTTTGCAAACCCTTGTTTTGTAATGACGAAATCGCCTTGTAAAACGACCGGCAAATTTGGAATACTTGCGATTTCGAGAACCAGACGATCTAACCAAAACTGGCTGAGGCCTTCAAAATCAAGGTAAAAAAGTGTCGGACTCCAGACAAAAACGAACCTGAGAAGGAGCTGTTAAATCGGGTATTCACTGTATAATCAAAACTTCGACGCTACTTGCATATATCCTCACCCCCAAATCAACTTTTTTTAAAAGGTTTTAAAACACCCTATATCGACTCAAATCGCCTCAGGAATAAATAAAAAAGAACTTCAAATAAAAAGACATTATTTTGAGTTCTGGTCAATAAAAATTGAGTTTTAGACACTTTTAAATTTCGACTTTTCACCTGTTTTACCATGTTTTTCAACACGGGACTTGGCAAAAACTGCCTCCAAATATATTTTTGATCAATAACCGGGCTCGGAATTATGTCTAAGGTAAGTGAGTGCGCGCATCTCTAAGCAAACGAGCACCCTGCGGGGGCGCAGGGGGCTTATTCAAAATTGGTCGCTTTTTGGTCCATTTCCACCCAAATACAGACCTAAATTCCTTTAAAAATGGTCAAAATGGGTACTTTTAGGTGGTCCCAAAACTCAATTTTATTGACCAGAATTCAAAAATACCGTTCTTCCTCTAATAAGCGCCCTCCCAAAAGTCGGAAAATGTACCCGAACTTCTTTTTGTCAATTTCACAACTTTTTCTTAGATTTTTATAAACTAAACCGTTAAATTCAGTATCTTCGCAAAATAAAATTGGCCTACTTTATGTTCTCTTAGCTGGAGAATGCCTTCACTCCTCCCGTACTCGATGATCCTGGGCAAACACTTCTGGATCAGTTTCCAGCCTCTCGCCCTATCTGCATTAGAACTACCATCAAAATAGGTATTAAGTGCTGAGAAATGTTGGCTTGCATAGAAGGGTATTGTTGGTCGTGAAGTGCGTTTTTCAAACAGGGCGACCACTGCCCTTTCGTTCAGATTTAAACTAGTTATTGACATTTTGGTTTTGGATTATATAATAAAAAACGAAAAGTGGACAAACCCTTCTTTACTTCACAAACCAAGAAAGTATATAAACAAGGCCAGTGCTTTTTGAGTGAATTGAGATGTTTTGGAAGCAATTACGAGGTTGGCAAGGATTGCAAAATAGACTTCCAGGGCAGATTTTGACAGATAGAACCCTTGGCAACAGCAATGTTACTCATTTGTGGCGGACAAAAAGACTATTTTAATACTACTTATACTCTTTTATTTGTAATAAATTTGTATTTTATCAGTGAAAGGTGAATTTCAACTTGCTTTTTCAAAGAAAGGTAGCCTAATATTTTATTAGTGGCGATGGTCGTCATTTAAACCCTTGGCATTATAATTGGTCTCTCGGCATTTGTGATTGGAATTCCTGAGCAAATGTTATCTACAAGGTGCTTTAAAAATAAATGTTAAACAAAAATTTATAGTTTAAACATAAATTGGTACTTTCATTAAAAAGGGGGAATTTTCGGTACTGAATAAATAGCTGGAGGTTTAAATCACACTTCAAGCGTCATTCTTGTCACCCTCGTGTTTACACTTATCTTGTAGCTCTGCTTGTAAGCTACAAAGTAAGTATAAATGTGCAAATTAGACGGGCTTTCCACCACTCTGTTTAAGCAAAATGAACTCGGTGTCCATCCATTTCCATAGAGATTTTTGGCTTTCTGTCTAAAATTATGCGCTTCGGATGTTCTAAACTTTGCTACCCGCACTATTTAGCTTATTTCAAATCATGATACTAGAAAAAGCTTTAAGCTGAAGAATACAATGCTCAAAATTATCTACACTCTTTTTGAAAAAAACACTTTACTTGGAAACTTGAACTTGAACAATTTCCATAAGAATTATGATGTTTTTCAAGCACAAGTGTAAGTCTGGAAACGAAATTAACATATTAGTAACTTACAAATCACCAAAAAAATATTAAACCAATTCAAAAACAAGGAAAAAAGTGCAAAAACGCGTGAACTGTGATCTGAACCAGCGAATATTTAATAAGTACCGAAAATTGCCTCCTTCTTTAAAGAAAACAACAAAACCTTAAACAAAAAAGATGTTCCTAACTGACCACACACCGAAAAAATGATTATAATCCCATTTCAAGTTCCAATAATTAAACCTGCCTATAATGCCTGCCCCCACACTCTTCATTTGGAACTAAATATTAACTGGAACTCATTTCTGCTGAATTATTGAACAACAATATTTGAAGAACGAATGGTATAGTAGTAGATGGGGACAAGACAGATAAACTTGAGCAAGAAATTATAACAATGCATTTGACGGAAGTTCAAAATTGGACTAGCAAAAGGTGAGGCAGCAGTAGCAAAAGCAGTTAAACACCGCAATTTCATTTTAGAAGAGAGAAGTAATGCTGGTTTTGGAGTAAATATAAAGCAGCAAAGGGTCGAAAAATGTGGCAAATAGTAAAAAGAGGTTAGGAGGCTTTTTACAATAATAGCGTCTGCTTAATTAGACTTGCAGGTAACAAAAAGCAGCCATCGGAACCAAACTTATAAGGTGACCGATCCAAATGTAAGGTATCGTAATTCCTGTAATTTAGCCCCCGGGGCTAAATTTTTGGATGCCCAAAAATCTTGAAATTGTAAATCCGAAATGGCTAGTCAAAAAAGAGGGGCAGGCTAAATTAGAGGGGGGGCTAAATTAGACGAAGTACAGTATAGAAGGTTTTGGTTCTAAATTAAAATTGGATGGGCTTAATCGCTCACAACTCCATCCTGAACCACTCAAAACCACCGTAATCCTGGAAATATGAGCGATTAAGCCCATCGGACCCGAAATCTGATCTGCTTAATCGATTTTTCTCAAAAAATTCAGCCCCCCCCTCTTTTAGTAAACTCCCAGAAAAACCAATTTTTGGCCTTTTGGCAATTCGGAGTGGGTCCTCAGCCATCTGGTGTTTGCCCACTCTTGAATGTCATAAAAAAAAATTTTCAAAAATTGTTGATTTCATGTCGAGAATCGCAAATAGATCGATTCGCGTGATATGGCGAATCGATAACTCACGAACATAGTGACCACGCCGTCCTTCGCCGTCCTATTTTTTTTCATCGCCGTCCTGCATTTTGACCATGTTTTTCATTATGAATTGCTTTTTTATTTTACAACATATAATCAGTTTTTATTTTCATACTTAATTTTCGGCCGACCGTCCAAGTTTTCTTTCACTTTCATTTCAGAAAAATGGGGCCGTCCTGATTTAACCGACTTTTTTGAAAATTTTTGTGTGAAATTAGGACGGCCCATTTTTTTGAAATAAAAATGAAAGAAAACTTGGACGGTCGCCTAAAAATAAAGTATAAAAATAAAAACTGATTATATGTTGTAAAATAAAAAAAGGCGGTCCATAATGAAAAATATTGTTAAAATGCAGGACGGCGATGAAAAAAATTAGGACGGCGTAGGACGGCGTGGTCACTATGCTCACGAATCGATAACGCGCGAATCGATTGATTCGATTCGCGCGTCTTTTCTTGTCTCGCGAATTGAATTAATCGATTCACTCAAAAATTTTTGCGTGAGTTGATTGATTCAGGACATTTGTTTGAGCTTTTAATTGATTCGCGAATCGATGAATCAAATGAATAGGACTGGTTCTAATTACAATCGAGTACGAATGCAGTAGACGCTCTCTATGAGATACACCCCTAAAGTTCGTTCCCGCCTAGGGTTCGACACTTTTTTAACCTCATATTTGAAACGTTTTGCCAAATGTGGTTCGTCAGTGAACATGACGTATCATGAACATGACGTATCGGTCTAATTTTTTTCATGTTGTAGAGGACAAAAGGTTCTTGTCGGTTATCCGGACTATCTTGGTTTTATGCATCGAAAAGGTTATCCTGGCATATTTGCCTCATGTGAGAATTGTAGTCGATTGCCGCTTCCTTGCATATGCCCAATTCCCTTTCGCACCACTTGATAGAAGTCAATTCGAAAGCATAGCTGTAGAGTGAGCAGATGATCGATTTAAAAAGAAGTCGTGTGTCCTGTAATCATAGGCAGGTCAACAACGGAATAGAATACATTAAAATTAAATAGCTACCTGGAACCAATTGTCTCGTCTCATGTTGATCTTTTCCTGACATGCCTTTACGTTACACTTCCAGAAAACACTTGTCCCAAAGTAAAGTTTCATCGGATGAGCATTTGTGCAACTTCTGTTAGAAGGAAGTAGTCCACGCTCTTGAAGAAACTTGACGCTGGCTTCTTCTCCTTTTGGCAAATCCCGGAATCTAGTCTGAAAATATCAACAAAAAGCTGGAAACGTACTAAAATACATACTTTTGTTAGAGGAACGGACCGTGTAGGAGCTTTTTGCACACGAATCCACGAGTTGAGAGAACGCTGTCTTAGTTTTTTTGACATTCACAGAGATCTAAGACAAACGATATACCATACACAAATAAAAACGGTAATATTACGACTGAATTTTAAAAGCGCAGTATTGAATTGAAAGACTATTTAAATATATAAATTATTGCGGAAATTCAAAAATTGCTCATAAAAAAACATGTGTGACAAGGTAGTCCGGATAACCGACAAGAACCAGACAAGAACCAATTCTACACACGCAAAAATTTTATTTTTTGAGAAAGGAGCCCTGAGCTAAGTGTAAAAGTATGACGCAAAAAAGAGATTTTTGGCCATTTTCGGCTTTTTCGGCCCTTTTTTTGTCAATTTCATGTGGTTAAAGAGGCCAAAAATTCTGGAAAAAATCAGAGACGTAGCTGACGATATTTACAATCATCCAAAAAAGGTTGTTACACTTTTCGACCCTGAAATGGCGCTTTTTCTGCCGAAAATAGCACTTTTCCTGCCGGAATCTGATTCTGCCGGAGATGGCACTTTTCCTGCCGGGTTTTGCTCTTTTCCAGCCAAGTTTTGATCTTTTATTGTCTACTTTACTATTTTATTGCCTATACTTAAGGTACACTCAAATACCTTATAATGAACAAAGGAGAGCAGAGAGAATGCCATAACATCTTTTATATTCAACCTTTATTCAAACCACTACAAGTAAACACCAAGTCAAGTCTAAATAACAAAATAACAAGTCATGTCGTCCTCAATGCTCCTCCTACTTGGCGCGTCCTCCCTCTCTTTCTTGGTTTCTGAAGCGGCGTTGTTCTAGGCGTGATCAGCTTGAGCTCTTCCATCTTCAGCACCGCGTGTTTGCAAGCCACATCCGTGATCCCCACCGGGCAGGTACAGCTGAGGAAATTGTCGTAAAGGTAGTGGCGCTTCAGCTCATAGAAAGATTCGCGATGCTCCTTGTACCATTTCCAGCTAGGGAGGTGAAGTTCTGATCTCTCGCGTCCTCCACAGTAGTGGCCTTGTTGAGTTTACGCCACATCTGCTTGATCGCCGGCTTCTTCTCGCTCTGGATATTCGTCAGATAAGTTCCGCCTTCGCTCTCGCTTTCAAGAAAGCATTGTGCAGAAATGGCGGTCTAATCGAAAGTCGCTCCTGGATCTCTTTGTCAATCTGTCCGCTGTGTCCTTGTGCTTCACGATCTGCTCCTTCATCTGCACGCTGAGGCCTTTGTCCTTCACTGGTCGGTGGTCGTTGTGATCTCGCGCCGTCTGTATGAGTGCCTTGGAGATATCTGTCTTTGTGCGGATGCGCATCACGGCCAGCAGCTGTAGACTCCAGGATGGGCGTGGTCTGAAAACGTGCAGACGAACATCTCGCACTTCCACTTCTCGCCGGAGTAGGTCTCTCTGCTATAAGGAGCGTTAAACCTCATCTGATAAACCACATATAATATAAATAAAATATATAATATAAATATTCTCACCTCTGCCAATTTCCGCCTTGCTGACCCCTCCACTCGTCGAGTTGCTCCTTCGTCGTGCATGTAGTTTGTGTTTGCCAGTCCTTCGTCATCTTGTTTCTGTAAGTATAGGCAATAAAAGATCAAAACCCGGCAGGCAAAGAGCGAAACCCGGCAGGAAAAGAGAAAAACCCGGCAGGAAAAGTGCCATTTCCGGCAGAAAAAGTGCCATTTCAGGGTCGAAAAGTAATTCAACCCCTAAAAATCGCGAGGATTCCGATGTCACCGATCGTTTTTGCAATTGACAAAATTTTTGCCACTAAGACCCGTGACACTCTCTATAAGATACAGTCAAACCTCTATATAACGATCCCCACCTCAAGTTCGTTCCCACTTAGGGTCCGACACTTTTTTTAACCCCATTTTTGAAATAATTTATCGATTCTGTTTTGACAGTCTGGTCACAAATATCGTAAGGATTCCGATTTTACCGATCGTTTTTCAAAAACCTAAAGTTTTCGCTTTTTAAAAAATCAAAACCTCGGTTTAACGACACCCCTTTTGAAAATTAGAGGGTCGTTAAATCGAGGTTTTGATAAAAAAAAAAACGATCGTGATATTGGTAAATTTGGCTTATAAAAGTTTTTGATGACAATATTTAAACTACTACCGAAAATTTGCGAGGACCGAAAACACCGAAAAAGCATAAATTTTATTGGAAACTCAAAATTTGGCCTGCATACTTTTGTCAACGTCCCTCTTATAAATGCAAACTTTTTGCCGCTCTTTTTTTAAGCGAAAGCTAACATCAAGGTGAATCTAGAAACATCTGCAACAAAAATTTTGAGCCCCCTATGATTCTATTTTTGATCTTTAAAATAAAAAATACCAAAAAACATAACTTTTTTTGGAAAACTCGACAATGGCCTGCATACTTTTGTCAACGCCCCTCTTAAAAATCCGAATTTCTCGCCGCTCTTTTTTTATAACGAAAACTCTAGATTTCTGAAAAACGATCGGTAAATCGGAATTTTCGATATTTGTGACCAGACTGTCAAAACAGAATCGATAAAATATTTTGAAAATGGGGTTAAAAAGTGTCGGACCCTAGGTGGGAACGAACTTGATGTGGGGGTCGTTAAATCGAGGTTTGACTGTACACCTTTTTAAGATTTCGGTAAAACTTTTGTCGATTGCAAAAACGATCGGTAAAATCTGAATCCTTGCTAATTTTCCGACTAGACTGACAAATCACATTTGGCAAAACATTTTAGAAATCAGGTTAAAAAATTGGTCGGACCCAAGGCGGGAAGGAACTTTAGGGTGTATCTTATAAAGAGCGTCGACTGTAACTAGACAAAGGTCAGGAACACTCTTCGGAATCCAAAACTACACATTTGCCTCGTAGAGCTACTTCAATGCCCTCTTTTGGTAGTTGGAATCGGTGGGCTCTTCCTGGGTCAACATTGTTCAACTGGAAATTGCTTGCACGCAGACATTTGTAGGACCAAATTGCTGGGTGTCTGAAATTGAGAAAATTGTCAAACGAAATTTTCACGCAATATATATTCAGTTTTTTTCTTTCAATTTTGGATATACCGTTTTTCTTCTAATAACTAACCCGGGTGAGTTATTTTTTGAATCCCTGAAAATCATGAAAATTTGCGGTCAATGTCGAGATTATGGCGTGAAACTATATAATCTATAGAGCGGAATCAGTAGAGCTCACGGTCAAAAAAACGCAATAAACATCTTTGCAAAATGTTGACTGTGAGCTGAGATAGGTTTCCAAAGTTGTGAGGGGTGAGCTATTAGAGGTAATACGGTAGTAGGTTGTATTAAGTTTAAAAATGCTGGCTGTCTCTCGGAAATGGTTGTTCTGCGAAGACAGCTGTGAAGAAACAACAATAAAAGCTTTATTGAACCCCGTAACAAGTGGACGACAAGTACAAAGACACAAAATGAAGAATATAGTGACGAGAGGAGTGACTTTTTCAAATGTGAAATCGGAACATATTTATTTATTTATTTTATACGCAAATGTATCATAAATACAATCACGCAACTAAAATTAAAGAACAAGGTAAGCAAATGTAAGTCGCACTCCATAAAGGCTGCTACACTTACACATTAATCGGTAAAACGACAAATTAACGTTAGATGGTTTGATTCTTGCAAAATTACAAAGATATTTTCAATAAAGTGTCAGCTTAAGAATAAAATTCTACTTTGATCAGATAAAATTTACAATATTGGTAAATTTGGCTTATAAAAGTTTTGATGACAATATTTAAACTACTACCGAAAATTTGCGAGGACCGAAAAACACCGAAAAAAACATAACTTTTTTTGGAAAACTCGACAATGGCCTGCATACTTTTGTCAACGCCCCTCTTAAAAATGCGAATTTCTCGCCGCTCTTTTTTTTAACGAAAGCTGACATCAAGGCAAATCTAAAAACATATGCAACAAAAGTTTTTGAGTCCTCTATGACTACATTTTTGATAATTCATGAAAAGTGTGAACCCACCCACCCGACCCAAATACTATATAGAGATTTGATTTGTTTTTAGTTTATTTAATCAATTATTGTCATTAATTAGTATTTTTTCCAAAAAATACTAATCGAAAAACAACCCAATTAAAACAAAAATTGCTCCGCCGACGGCGCCGCCTCCGCTGCCATTTTTCGCTCCGCCGCTGCCTCCGCCGCCTTCTCAAAACCGCCTCGCCGCCTTCGCCTGCGTTCAAAAATGTTTGCCGCCGCCGTCTGGCGGCCCCGCTCGCGGAGGCGGGCGCCGTCGGAGCCGCCAGGCGGGGGTGCAACTATGTGTCGGAGCAGAGCGGAGCAAAGAGCGGAGCGAAAAGTGGAGATTTGCACAGCACTGGTGACAAATAGGGTGACTTTCTGGCCCAAGGAGGCTTTTAAAAAATAAAACAGAAATCAATTACAGATCATTTCGTCGCTCAATAGAAATTTTGTTGTTGAAATATTGAAGCAATAATTTAGACGTTTGCACAAATTCTCTTGAAAACCCTCTTTATAACGTTCAGCCATGGCTTCTTCGAGAGTTAACGCTCTATATAACTAACGATCACCCCTCATAACATTCAGCTCTACATAGCGTTCACTTGAGGCGGTCCCCAGGGTGAACGTTATAGAGCCAATTAAATAGCAGTCAGTTTTGTCGTCAGTGAGTAAATAATGTAGATCGGGAAAGATCCCACCAGGCTGAGCAATCTTGGCAAAGCAAATCGGACAGCACTTTTCTCTACGTGTGGGGTTAGTTCAAATTCTAACTAGCTCAGTGTGCTTTTCCTCGAAGTGGCATAGCATGACATGGCGAATTTGAACAAGTTCTCGACGGCAAAAGACGGCACTTTTTTTAGAAGTATGGCAAGTTTTGGAAAAGGGCATTTTTCAGTTTTAACCATGAATTTTGAGACGATTTTGCGGATTTTTCGTTAAATCGAGTGTCGACTTTTTGAACAGGGACCGACCACAAAGTTTCGTTAACACGAGAAAGGCGGACTGTAACTTTTGATTACCTGGGTTTACAGACCTCCTGAGCATGAATATCGCAAAATTAGACCCCTGAACTCGTATGCAATGCCCTTAATTAGCCCTATTCTCACAGCGACTCTTTGAAAAATGGATAGTTTTTCTTCAGGCTGGTGAGCAGTGAATTTATTGAGTACAGCATATTCTTTTAAGCTCATAAGAAAGCCCTCTGTCTGGGCTTTCTAATAATATGTCGTTTGCCTTCATATGAAACCATTGAAATGGAACCACATATGAAACCACATTAAACCCGAAATTTTCTCACTTGAAAAAGTCTACTCAAGCTGCGCAAGACATGTAATAAGCCGTTCAACTCCATGATGCTTGGTCAATACTTGCAGAGGAATTCAATAGCTAAAAGATAAGGCAAAAAAGTCACTTAGAATTTACAGGAGAAGAGGTAAACTCAGCTGTTTTCCTGGTATCGAAATTTGAAGGGTACCTGGTGTGGCTTATTTATGACCGACTTTCTTCAACATTTTTGGTTTCCAATATACTACAATGATCAGTGTGAAAAATGCAAGAGAACTAATGCAAAGACTCACAAGACAACAAGCGAATATCACAAAATCTAAGCCAAAACAACTTGACATCAAAAACATACTAAAAACCAGGGGCTTTTGGACGGAATTTTAGGTGGTTATGGCTTGGTTTCGTAATTTTCTCAAAATTTCATCAGACGTTTTTTAGAAAATAAAACCATCGTGTGATAGAGCATAAAAAACTGCATCAGATACCACTATTAGATCACAAGTGTTAATGTGTTTTCCCTTTTTGAGAGGATTGAAGAAGTGGCCTGGCAGCCTGGTCATCGATGGCTCCATTTCAAGAGGCCTGAAATCGACACAATTACGGTTGTCGAATCAAACGTTCGATTTCGAACATTGTTCGAAATGTTCGAGATTTTTTCGAACGTTCGACTTCGAACCGAACGTTCGTTCGAAAATTTTCGAACCCGAACTTCTAATCGAATCGAACGTTCGAAAATTTCAAACTTCGAACGTTCATCGAATCGAACATTTGATTCGAAATATATCGAACTTCGTACCAAATACTTTTAATAAGAACTTAGAAACACGACTAAAACATGCGCACAACATTGACCAAAACATGCGCAGCATCATAAAAAAGGCATCGAAAATGGATTGGGCTCGTTTTGAAGTTCAAATTCGAAAGAAGCCGAAATTTTCAAATCGAACATTCGAAAATTTTCGAATTCAAACATCGAATAGAACCGAGATTTTTTCGAACGTTCGACTTCGAACCGAACGTTCATTCGAAAATTTCAAACTAGAACTTCTAATCGAATCGAACGTTCGAAAATTTCAAACTTCGAACGTTCATCGAATCGAACGTTCGAAAATTTCGAACGTTTGACAACCCTAGACACATGTTTCTAAAATTCGAATACCGTGAGGATGAAAATTTTTGAAAAATTTTTTTTCTTTGGAAATCATATACAGGGGTAAAAGCAGTGTTTCCAATAATGACAGTGACACTGACAGTGACAGTGACACTGACAGTGACATCAAAGTGTCAGTGTCACTGTCACTGTCAATGTCACTGTCATTCTAAAAATGCGCATTTTCAAAATGACAGTGACACTGTCACTGTCACTTTCACCCATGTGTCACTGTCACACTGACGTCACTGTGACATTTTTGACGTCATGGCGACTGTTTTAATCACGTACTAACAATATTCTTCTATTTTTCCGAAACTTTATTTACGGAAAGGGGAATCAAACGTGGACAAAAATAGAAGATGCGCTACTCCTCATAAAGAAACATATTGCAAGAAACAGTCAATTTTGCATTCAACAGCTCAAACTCAGTTCGATTTTGACTCCTTTGGTTGAAAGGCCGGCCAGTGAAAAATTTGTTCTATGGGCGCACTCGTCGCGGGAACACTCAAGACTTCTAATGCGAACGCTGCAAGAGTATGAAATTCCTAGAAAAATAACCTTGATTAACCTATATATTGTATGTTATTTGAGCAAACCGTGTTCATTCTAGTTGACCAGTAGGAAACAGCATCAACTTCTGCTACCCGAACATTTTGCAGAGCTCTCATAATCCACGACTTTGAGTGACTTGTGGGCCTTCTAGACGTTTCTTGCTGCCTCTGCTTCATGTTGCCGATAAGGACATCAAGTGTAGCATTTGAATCATTTGGCCGTTTTCTTGATTCGTGACTTCTGAGCAGCTAGGAGCTAAAAAACTGTGCTAAAGAGAACAACAAACGCAACTAAAACACCATTTGATTTATCCATTCAGCGGCCATCCTGAGTTCAGAATCATTCAAAGCATTAGAAATCGATGGATCAAGAGCAGTAGCAATTGTGAAGAGTTGATCGAAGCAAGTCCTGTCTTTTGACAGCACACATGCAAATCTTTCTTTGATCGAAGACAGAACTCTCAACGATCTCTCACCCTAAAATACCGTTTTCTTACAGAAGTCACTCAGATAAAAAAAACCGCAGTCTCTTCAAGCGAATATTGTAAGGCTCCCCAAATGCTGAGTCAAGTTGAGCTAATCTTAAATATATGCTAGACATGTATAAGACTTACGTCAAGAAAATTTTGACAGAGAAATACCTTGTAACTGTAGCCTTGCTCAAGGTCTGAGTTGGCAGTGATGTGATGTCTTTGTGTTTCGAATCCAGATGTCGCCGAAGAACTGTCGTTGAATTGGTCATCTCCTTTACGAAAAAAATATTCACAGAAAATAACTTAAAGAGCACTAACCTCTTGACAGACATTGCATCTTGCTTTTTTGAGTCCATTTAGTTGAGTGAAATTTTGCCATACTATGTCGAGCTTCTTCTTTTTTGCCGTAACTGGACTGTCGAGAGAGTTGGCATCCGATTGCGAGTTCTCCATCTTAGTATCTATAAACAAAAGGTATTTGAAAAAGGAAATACCAGAGATGTCAATTGACGTCACTGAAGTCAGTGTGACAGTGACACTGACAGTGACAATGACAGTGACATTGAAGTGTCAGTGTCACTGTCACTGTCAGTGTCACTGTCATTTTGAAAAAGCGCATTTTTAAAATGACACTGACACTGACAGTGACACTGACATCAAAGTGTCACTGTCATTGTCACTGTCACTGTCAGTGTCACACTGACTATAGTGACGTCAGTGTCACTGTCACACAAAAATCGGAAACCCTGGGTAAAAGTACCGGTTTTATTATAAAAATGTTGTCAAAAATAGCATTTGATAATGAAAATTATGAGATTTTGCTATTTTCGTTAGTTTTTCACGTGGAATTCTTTGAAGCAAGGTACAGGATGCAGGCAACATTACATTTTTCGCATTTCTTGTTAGTTCTCCATAACAAACCCCGCAGTGAAGAGATAAGTCTGTTGTGGCAATCCAATGATTGTACCGTCAAGGCGCACACTCTCATTTACTCTCTTAGAAGTTAGTTGTCTATCTTGGGATGATCTTCGGCCGGGTCCTGTGGGTGGGCTTCCATATGTTTGCATATAGGAGGTGGCAACATGGCAAGAGGTGGCAAAACTGGAGGTAGTCCCACTTAGCTGGAAGTAGTCCCCCCCCTGCCAGGCGTTGTGCACTGCAGTATCTACTCCAAAGCAGAAGCACGACCACCACACTTCTTGAAGCCAATGGAAACCCTATAGTTATTGATATTTTGGTCCATTCTGTCCACACCACCCATGTGGTTGTTGTAGCAGGCTACAGTGTTTGGCTGCTCGATCTGGATCCTTTTCTTTCCTTGGCCGACCAACGGCTTACGGAATGCATTAGATCCAGGTCGTCGATGGTTTTCAACATGATAACTGGCCGGTTGTCGTTCACGCAAGCACAAGGACCCCTAAATTCACTAAAGTAATGAAATAAAAATTATTATGGCAGTATTACCAGAAGACTCATCCATCTGATACTCGCAGTACCCTCTTGGCTGCTTTGCCACGTCACTCAGTGGACATTTTCTGTTCTATAATTCTAATACACAATTACTGCAAAATACCTTGTGCAGGCACAACTTTCACTACTACTGGCGCTGCCGGCTCCTCATCCACACTCTCCTCCTCATCGCCTACTTCTACTTCTTCAACCTCCATGGCTTCCTCATCAGAGTCCTGTGCTTCCGGAGGGATCGCAACAATCTCCATTTGTTCCACGTCCACATCCTCCGACTCTAACAAGGATAGACACTCGAAGAGATTGACCAGCTCTCCCATATTAGGCGAATTTACTTTAGCAAAAATAATATATTTGTCGACAAAGTGTTGTACAAAATCAAATGATAAAGGGGAAGTGACTTCCTTCCTTCTTTCTTCAAAATAGCCAGCTGTATTTCAAAAGAACTATATCAACTAAGAGAAAAAAGAAGCATAAACATATGCTAATAGGACGACTCATAACTCTTCTTTCTACTGATAAAACACTATTTTTGATATCATTTTTACAATAATGGCTTGTTCACGTTGTTCGGGTCGTAGCCTTTAGGCCCCTTTTTTCCATTTGTGGAAAAAAAGGGCAAACGACTTACGTAAGTCGTTTGGCCCCTTTTTCCACTTTTTTAAATACGCGCCTTTTATTTATTTTTATTGTTTTTGTGCTTTTCATAATCTTGGCTCCAGGTAAATTTTCCCGCGGTGTATACTCCTTCTGGTAAATTTCCCTACGGTGAATTCTCCCTCTGGCCGCTAAATTCCTCAGCAAAGATTTTCAAATTAATCTTTTTTTCTTGTAAAAACTCTTATCACTTAAGATGTTTTTCTATAATCTAGCACCCGTATTATTGGATGATTATGCACCAACCCAACCACATGGTCGTCCATTTGGTGAAAATTTTTTTTCATGTGTTTGGGTTTCCGAAATCTGTTTTTGCAGTAATTTGAGCATTCTAAAAAAGGTTTGACAATAGTAAAATGCCATTTTCTAGGGTAATTTTTAGTTTTGGTAAAATAGCTAAAATGACAGTTTGGAATTTACAGAGTATATTCAGATTATCGGAATAAGTGAACGTTATAGCTTCTCGAAGCCGAAAAATGAGAGAGAGAAAAAATTTACCCAGGTGGACATCCAAATCCACCACTTGTACCCGGATATGGACCCAGAATGAGTAGACCAACCAGTTAACTCCCTCATTTCGACCTATCTGCCTAGGTATCCACTTACTAGATGTATCCATTCTTTTCCAGGTATCTTCATCCACCTAAACCATTTGAGCATTGGGTAACACTGCGTGGCTACTACTACCGAGGCATTTCCACCAGAGTACCGTTATCTAGGTAGAACAACCTGAGCACCACCTGGTTACTCTTTGGGATACGTGATTAATGCAGAACTGGGGCTCCTGCAAGTCAAATTGCTGTTTTAGCATTATCAAACCGTGTTGGGGACACGAGTATGGATAAGGTAGAATGACTTTTAGTTTGTTTCAGCTAAATCCAAAATTTTGGATTTTAGAGATGGATACCCATTTGGAGGAGGTACCAGGTGGTTCCCTATCCACCCTGAGGCATAATAGTCTTATAAAATTAGTTTATGACGGTTATTCAAGAAAATAATAATAAAAAAACAACAAACTGCAAAAAACAATAAAACTACAAAAGGCGCGTATTTAAAAAAGTGGAAAAAAGGGGCTAAACGACTTACGTAAGTCGTTTGGCCCTTTTTTTCCACAAATGGAAAAAAGGGCCTAACGCCCCTACGCCACGTTGTTCGAGTTAGAGTTCGAGTTAGAGTTAGAGTTCGGGTAAGAGGTGTTCATGTAACCAAAACCCGAACTCTAACTCGAACTCTAACTCGAGGGTGTTCATGTACCTCGAGTTCGAGTTCAAGTCTGAGGTCAAAATTGAAATTGTTCATATAGTTTGTGTTACTGTTTATGTATATTTTTTATTATTGTTTATTATTGTTTATTCAGATTACGTTAAGATTAAATAATTATATGGATTAAGTTACAACACTTTTTACCTTGCCTTTATTGCTTTTTATTTATTCCTCGGGCTTCGATACCACAATGAGCGTATATACAACTACCGAATCAGCGGAGCACGCAACCGTATCGAAAACACTTTCGGAATAATGGCCATGAAGTGGAGGATCTTGCTTAAACAATTGAGTGCTCCCATGAAACAGCCGGCATATTGTCTGGGCATTTGCGTGCTCCACAACTTTCTCAGACAAGAGATTAATGAAGAAGTGGATGTGGAGGGGACCGCCGCAATCTCTAGATCTCGGAGAGGACTTGATGGTGGACAAGCAGAAGAAGAAAGCAGTGGTAGTGCGAAAGACATCAGAACAAAGTTTGTTGTGTTTTTTAATGGTATTGGAAATGTTGACTTTCAGGAGCAGATGATTTAATGATTTAATCTTGATGTAGCAATTTAAGTAACTTTCTTTCATCAACTTGCATTTTTATGGTCGTCGTCATGAGAAAAATAATAAAAAAATATACATAAAAAGTAACACGAACTACATGAACACTTTCAATTTTGACCTCAGACTCGAACTCGAGGTACGTGAACACCTCGAGTCAGAGTTAGAGTTCGAGTTAGATTTCGGATCAGAGGTGTTCACGTAACCAAAACCGAACTCTAACTCGAACTCTTACTCTAACTCGAACAACGTGAACAAGCCATAAAACCAATAATTTTACCCCTATATACAACGTTCCAAAAAAAAATTCAAATTTTTTGAAAATTAATTTGGGCAAAAATGGGCTAAGGGCATTGCACACAAGTTCAAGGGTCTAATTTTGCGATATTCATGCTCAGCAGGTCTGAAACCCCAGGTAGTCAAAAGTTACAGTCCGCCTTTCTCGTGTTAAATCGAGATTTCTTAAATCGAGTTTGAATTGTAACAGCTGCGAAGAAACATCAATAAAAGCTTTATTGGAACTCAACTGGACGACAATTACAACAGCACAAAATGAACAATATAATAACGAGGAGATTGACTTCTTTAAATGTAAATTCCGACCCACAACAACAAGAAGATGGTTCCAGTGCCAAGGAAGATTGAAGCGATTGTAGCCAACAGCAATTCCTTGAACAAATTCCTAGACTCTTTGGTATTAGTCGCCTCGAAATTGAAAGCCACGCAGTGAATACTAGACCAATGCCCAACAAAGAGATTGTCAACGACGGGAACAGACTTGCATCGATGGACCTTTGTAGCTGCTCATTTCAGAGATATCCATTTTCGACTTGCTTTCAAATGTTTCGCTTGCCTGAAGATGTTTGTAGTAAAAACCGGGAGTAGGCTGGCAGACAATCGTTGTAACAGAAACACACGTCTTTTATTTTAGTTTCACGTCTTTTAGTTACAAAAATGAGGCCGTCCTGATTTCTCTGATTTTTTTGAAAATTTTCATGTAAAATTAGGACGGCCTCATCTCCTTTTTTTAAATTAAAAGTAAAAAAAAACCTAGAAGGTCACCAAAAATAAGGTATAAAAATAAAAACGGACTATATGATGTAAAATAAAAAAGCCTTCCGTTATAAAAAATTTGATGAAAATGCAAGACGGCGATGAAAAAAGTTAGGTAGGCGACGGACGGCGTAACCACTATGTCCCAGAGCTAAGGCTACAAGATAGGAAAAAGAAATTTTTATTTTCCCATCATGGCCAACTTCTCTCGAAAGGTTACTCATTTTTACAGATTGTGTGTTTTAAAAAATTAAATAAGCCACTTCAGTCGAATGGAATATTTATGAATTATGCGCCATTTTTACTGCAAATTCTTAATAACTAATCCAGCATTACGATTGTCTCAACAAACTAGCGTATTTTCTTGATTACATGACATAATTCACATAATTTGCGGAGAAAATAACCATGAAATGTTAGAGAAATTAAAAAATTACACCTTTTAGTAAAAACTAATCCAGCACTGCTGAGTACGATAACACCAAATTCGACCAATTTTTCTCACTAATTCGCCGAGCTGTGGCCTCCTGAAGTTTGGTACTCAGAAAACCAGTACATTTCTTAAAACATTTTATACTTAGTGAAAACATGATGATGTACACTCGTTCAAAACTGAAAGAGTAACTCTTTCTAATGAATACAAAAAATTATAGTCTGTAATAAATTTTGGCGTAAAAAGGGGCAGGAGTAGCTTGCGACGATTTAAATTGCGACAATTCAAATTGCGACAAAATCAGATTGCGACAATTCAAATTGCGAAAAATTCAAATTGCGACAATTTGAATTGCGACTGGAGATGGCTTTAAGTATATTGTTCTCAGTCTTCAAGATGTCTTTCTGGTCTTATTTCTTGAGCTATTTCAAGGAAAATGACTTTTTGGCACTTGTTTACATCCTACACTCAATGCTTACTTATACTTGCTGCTTATTAATTATTAACATTAACTAAATGTAAAGATATAGCCAAAATAGTCATATTTTTTATATGATTTATCTTCTTTCTTGATTAGCTCGCACTTTTTCCTCTTGCGCTTATGCAAGTCACCGTGATGAAACTTATTATGTGGTCTTCATAGCCATCCCGAGGCTTCCTGGTACTGTGTATTTAAAAAATTAATTTAGTTGAAAAAACGATGTTTGCCAGCCCAGTGGACCGATCTATAATAAGTGATTAGGTATTCCGACCAGGCTCTAGTATCTAGAAACTTAGGCGGTCTGATATAGATGATGCATCTGTATTCATTGAGTAGTCCCTATACTTCGAAGTTAGGCGAATTAGAGAAAAAGACATCGCAGCAGTAAGAAAATACAAAGATCATGGATTTTCAGCCAAAAAGCATATTAACTAGGTACTTTCTTGTGATTTAGCTCGAATATGTGTGAAAATCTGACAGTTTTGTTGGATGGCTACAAGCCTGTAGGTCACTTTGTTACCAAACTCGAAAAATGTGAATAATTGCAGCTCGAGGAGTAAGGCGGTTTGGGAGATGAACTGCCAAAACCACAGAACACATAGAGAGAATATGTCTACCGTATTTCCTCTGATAAGCGTCCCCGCTCTAATAAGCGCCCCTCGACTTTGAGGGTCTGGATCTCAGTGTAGAAGCAATATTTTGCGAAGCTGTTGTTTACGTTTTCTTAACTCCCACGAGCTCTACCGATTCCACTTTTTAAATTTTGGTTGAGCACCCAAAAATCTCGAAATCGAATTCCAAGTTTTCCGATTTTCGGGGGTTCAAAAAAAAAAGCACCCCGGGGCCCTTATTAGAGGAAATACGGTAAGCTTAAAAATCTGACTGGTCGCTAACAAGTTTATTCGAGCAAAACAGACAGCTTATTTAACCAGCGCAGTGGTAGTAACAGCGACAAAAAAGAAAATTACTACGTTCGAATTTTCTTCAGTTAGGCATTCTGGCAGTTGAATTTCGGCCAATGAAGATTGGGCACAGCAAAGTATTCCTCGAAGGCGCACTCGACAGAAAGTTATCGAATACCCACTGCAGAAGCCAAGCAGATTTCCTCTCTCAGTGTGATAGTTGTCCATATCTAGAAGATCAAACAAAAATTACAATAGAAACACGTTGAACAGGAGCATATTTAGATGAAGGAACTATTCAAGACTCGGACTTCAAAATTGTCGCAATTTGAAATGTCGCAAGCTGCTCCTGCCCGTTAAAAGTGTATTTTTTCAGCAATCAGCATTTTTCGAACACCACTTTTCGGCGAAAAAACCGCTATAGAAATCGGAAATCGGCGTGTACCCTCTTGAATTTTAGTGCATTCAAAAAAGCATTTTATAAGGCACCTTCTGGCAAAAAACACCAGAAAAAAATCGGGGAGGTGAGACGAAAAAAGCTTTTGAAGTTGACTGGTCGTCACTAACTCTTTTTAGTTTTTGACGTGAAAAATGTTTTGTACCAGAAAAACCTGGAATTCTGAGGATCCAGAGGATCAAAGTCTCGATGGTGGTGGCCGACATGCCAGCAATCCTGAACTTGATGTGGAACAAGCAGAATAGGTGCGCATCAAACGTGAAAAGAAGCAGCCAGTCTCTCGTCAGATCATCACCAACAAGGCAACAGAACTATTCCGTGGAACAGACTTAAAGGCAACTCAATTTTTTGAATCATCTCATTTTTTAGAATCATTTTAGGTATCGGTTGGTTGGCTGAGCTCTTTCTTGCATCGACATCGTTTCGTCTACCGCCGAGTCACAACAACTGCACAGAAGCCGCCCGAGAATTACGCAGAAGCTGTCGCCAAATTTATCGTCCACTTGGAGCAAAGAGGAAAGGCTGTCAAGTTTGATGAAGTGTTTGCAATGGATGAAACAGCTGTCTGGTTTGACTGTCCGAGCTCACGATGCATTGATTCCATTGGTGCTAAAGACGTAAGATTTATAAATTGTTGGTTATGGTATTTTACATTCCAATTTCAGGTGACAATCGTTACAACCGTACACGAGAAGATGAGGATCACTGTGTGCCTAACTGCTCGCTCAGATCGAAAGAAGCTCATTCCTTATGTTTTGGTGGACCGCAAGCGACCAATTTCGAAGATCGAAAAGTAATTTGAAGGCAAGCTGGTCATCAAATGGAACGGTTCAGTTTGGATGAATGATGCTACAACTTCCGACTTCCTAATGACAATTATTGGTGGTGCTGGCCCGTTCGCAAAGAAACGTCTGCTTGATTGGGATGCGTTCGCTGCTCACAAGTCAGAATCTACTCTGGCCGTCCTCAAACAACTTGGCGTGGAAGTGGCTTTCATTCCTGGTGGTTGTACAAAATTTATTCAAGTAAGAGTTCTGTCGTTATTGATGAGGTTATGATTACTTCATTTAGGCGCCTGATGTCTCGTGGAACAAGCCGCTGAAAGAAAGAATTCGCGAATCCTACACAATCTGGATGGCCAACGACGCTCAAAAAGAATTCACTAACGGAGGGAACCCGAAGGCGCCAGCTCTGGACTTGGTATTGGAATGGGTGCATCAAGCCTGGCAAGAACTCAGCAAAGATATGATTGCAAAATCGTTTGAAGGTTAGTTTCTGGGACTGTTCAATTTTCTTATTTTTTGTTTCAGTCTGCGCACTCACAACACCAACAGATGGCTCTGGAGACGACAAAATTACGTGCTTCAAACGGAGGGATCCATTGGCGGCAAAGGACTCACCATTCTCAACGACATCAGAGCTCAGCAGAAAGCGGCGGATGGCAGAAATGACTTTGAGGAAGACGGTGTGGAAGAAAGAGAGCTGGCCGATGATAAAGAACCGAACCTCACAACTCTGAAAGATTTCAACGATGAAGAATATTTTATGTTTGTTGAGCAATTTATTTGAATTCCGATGTACAATAAAGTGTTAACCAAAAGTTTGCTGTTCAGGGGGGCTTCTATTAGAGAGGGGCCTTCTAATAGAGAATATACGGTATTTCAAATTTTGTCTCAGAAAAATAAACTCTTAAACAAGTCAATTATTACTAATTCAAATATTTATTGTCCTTTTCCTAAAAGACGCTTTTCCAAAAATGACATTGTCCCAGAGTATATTGTCCTACAGGGCTTTAAAAATTTTTTTTGACATCCAACATCCACATCCGGTCAAAAAAAATTTGACATCCACATCCGACATCCGACCCAAAATTTTTTGACATCCAACATCCACATCCGCCGGATGTAGATGTTTCGGATGTACACATCCACATCCGGATATATCTTCCGGATGTTTTTAAAGCCCTGTTGTCCTAGTGTCCCTCTTCCAAAAAGGCACTTTTCCAAAAAAGCCATAGTCCTAGAGTACATTGTTTAGTTGTCAATTGTCCATACTTTTCGTTTTTCCTATATTCGCGTTTTCCTAGAAAGGGCTTTTCCTGGCATAATTACTTTCCTAGAAGTTAATGTCATGAGCTGGCCCTGCCCAGCCAACTTCAAAACCTTTTTTCGTCTCACCTCCCCCAATTTTTTATTGGTGTTTTTCGCCAGAAGGTGCCTTATAAAATGCTTTTTTGAATGCACTAAAATTCAAGAGGGTACGCGCCGATTTCCGATTTTTATAGCGGTTTTTTCGCCGAAAATTGGTGTTCGAAAAATGCTGATTTTTTGAAAAAGCACACTTTTTACGGCAAAATTTATTACAGGCTATAGAATTTTTGGCTCTATCCTAGAAGAGGACGCTTTTTTTGCCTTGGTCCCCCTGTTGTTTTTTCGTCATTTTGCCTTTGTTTCCATTTTTATTCTTTCGTCATTTTGTTGTTGTTCCAAAAAATTGGGACCAAGGCAAAGAAAGCGTCCTCTTCTAGGATAGAGCCGAATGTTTTATGAAATGTACTGGTTTTTTTTGAGTTCCAAACTTCGGGAAGCCACAGCTCGGCGAATTAGTGAGAAAAATTGGTCGAATTTGGTGTTATCGTACTCAGCACATCGTAGGCTTCCATTTGAGCCCAAACACTTAATTTCCAATTTTCTGACGGGTCCTACCAAACTACAAAATTACAGAATTTCTCTTTAAATCATTTTGATCCTCTTGTCTTAAATAAGGTTGGATCTAATCTAAAAATCCATAGAATTCTTATTTGATTGCTCATTTATGTATGTACAAGCATATAATTTACAAGCATATAACTTTATAATTTTCATGAATTTTTGAAAACTGTTTCATTTCAGATTGTAGCAGAACCATTCAGCTACCAGAAAATATAAAAGTTTTTTAAAATGGTCTAAAACTGACACTTGTATAGATATTTTGTTCAGTTTGTCCGACTCAAAAAAATCATTTTATTTGATTACTGAATTTTTTTTTCGTTATTTGGCTTAGAAAAGTGCGAATTTTTATGTTTTCGTAAAAGTCTCTATTTTCATTTTGAAGTACTATATTTCTTCTTCAAAATAAGCTATTGTCGAGGTATGAGTAATTTAACACAAAAAGAGGCTCAGTACACAAAAACATCACTGGTTGCCACAGAGTAGGGTTGGCAAGAGGTGGCTTTTCAGGTGGCCTCAGATGTGGCCTGAAAAGCTACTTCTTGCCAACCCTGCACAAAGTAAAGATTTCCAATGAATTACCACTGGAAGTTGAGTGTGTATTAACGGCTTCCATTGATTTACCGCTGGAATCCAGTGAGTTTCGAAGGTTTCCACTGGGAATACCGTGGTACTTCACCGGAAATTTTTGATTTCGCTGGAAACCCAGTGGGAGCTTTATAGTTACGTAGAGGGAGTTGGTAGTATTCCACAGGGAAATATTTAACTGTGTTTAGTGCTCTCGAAATAAAGAACATCAAAATAAATTATTATTCGGGTTCTGCTATCGAGTATGTGCATGTACATGTAGAAAGTAGAGTACATACTACCTACACAGAGTACATACTATATGTAGAAACCTACAGGTCAACAGGTTAAAATTTTCTTGATCAAAAAATCACTATTTTCACCTACTTGCTTTTTCCATGAAATGCAATAATGAACAAACGTTCGTCTTCTACTTCAACCATTCTGTGCTTCGGATCGAACCAACTAATTTTGTTATTTTCACATTCTGGTTTGGCAACTAAAAACCCGGTCTAAAAAATTTCAATCTAAATTTTAAAATTTTAAAAATAATTTTGTACCAAAACTGCCCAGTGGGCATTTTTCCCATCCTTTTCACAAGGCTCAAAGTTTTTGTCACAGTCGTAAGGTACCAGAATCAATTGTTTTTTCTTGCTTCCAAGCACAGTTAAGAGAGCTGATGGAGTAGGGAAGGCGCTTGCATAAGCATGCGTGGTAGGAAACAGGTGATTGGAAATTTCAGCCATCCAGTCAGCTGAACTATTTATAAATTTCCTTGCAAAAAATAGAAGTTACGACGGAAATTACCAGAAAATATTTCTCCTTCCTTGGTTTTACCCATTTCTTTAGCAATTCTCATTGCTTCGTCTATTGTAAACAAGGCGTCTGGATCACACAAAGTTTTGGCTGCCGCAGTAAGCGATGAAAATCCACAACTACAATTGATTCCAACTTTTTCCTTGTGTTTAAAGCTTTTGCTATTGAGTGATGCGGTAATTTTTTTGATTAGTTTTCTTTGGTCAGTTAAACGGGAAAAAAAGTCCGGTTTTCTGGTTAATTGGACCAAAATCATTCTTGCTTAGTTATTAAAGGACCATGGCCACCTGTTCTGAATTTTCCCACGCCAATTCAAAAATTTTTGCCCAATCATTGAACTTTTGTGCGGATTTTTGACCTTCGTTTCTAACAAAACACGGCCTAGAATTAAATGGTAGGTGATGGTTGACAAAAGTTTTTCGAGCCATTTCACCCGTTTTTCAAATTTTCGAGGCCATCTTACCTAAACCATTTTGAAAAGGGGAACATATAAAGAAAAAATCTGATGGGGAATGGGGCACGTGGACATCAGTAAAAGTTTTAAAAACTTAGCTCTAACAAATTATTACCTTCTACCCTGTATAATAGCTCAAATGAAAGCTCATAATCTTGGCTACATTTCTATATATGAAACGTGTGACTTGTCGAGAAAAAAGCCCTCAAAACCCGAGATTATCGGAGCTCTAGCCTATTTTTTAGCTTACGAATAAGCTACACTAGGTGTGAAACCCTGCGTTGATGGTCTGGTCGGACAGTCAAGATCCCGAGGATGACTTTTACACGAAATTATTAATAAAAGAACATAAAATATATGGTGTGCAGCCGGTAGTAGTCGAACCTGTGACCTACGCGATGCGTATACATGCAGTTTTCCCTCCCTTTAATTTGGCTGCCCTGGACAAATAATTGGCCTAAAAATTCTGCCCGAAAATCATAAAAAAATTGAAAATAGGATAAAAACTTTCATTGTTGGAGTGGTAAATTACTTCAAATTTATGACCGAAAAATAAGCGCCCCCCCCCTTCTAATTGCGCCCTCTCCTCTAATTGCCTATTTTAACGCTGCCCACGCCACTATTTATATGTCAGTTCGGTAGAGTTTTTCAAGGCGCATCTTTTGCGCTATCGTACAGAACTCTGACACGGTGCATTGTTAGTTAATAAAGCAAACAAACCTGCCATAGGCAAGTTTTTTGAGGTCACAGGTTCAAATCATTTCGAAACACCTCAAACCACCCCGGATTTCTCTTAACTACGACAGTTTGCCTTGAATCACCATTGACGCTATTATTATAATTACCGCTATTTTTCATTTTTTTATTTATTTATTTATTATTTTTTTTTATATTTATTTCTTTATTCTCTTTTTCCTTTTCATCGTATTTGTTGGTCGTTTTCGTCTATATTTCCGTCTTCACATCTTGTCATTGCTTTCTTTCAAGATGTTTTGAAAAGATAGTGCAGTCACGTTGAACAATTAAAGAGGACATCAACGAAGCAGCCAAAAATAACAATAAAAAATTCAGGGATCCGCGCACTGTGTTTAATGGAACGGTGAAGTTTCAAGCTATTTGGAACCCATCATCACAAGACTAGAAGCGCCGTCAGCTTTGAATATCGTGCGCCTTCATGTGAAGAATAACTTTGAAAACCCCTTTTTTCAAATGCAGCGATCAGCTAAAAAGGCTTCTTATCAGGAACGCAGAAAGCCAGTAGACTGATTTTTGATGGAATTGCAGTTTTTGTTGTAATAAATGTTCACTCCAGATGTACAGTCGAACCTCGATAAGCCGACACCTTGAGTTCGGTCCCTTGGGGTGTCTCGATTATCGGCTTTTCGAGGTTCGATTGTAGTGGTATTTTCGTCATGTATAATGTTTTTTTCCGGTACCCTTGTCGCATCTTTAGCTCAGATGCGAGCGAACAGCCCTAAGATGGCTTATGGCCCCACGAGGGCTTCTTGATCTGTTTTGTGCCGAAAATTCTGGTCCCAAATTTAGGTCCTTCTAGGGACATTCGGGTATCTGTTCAAGAAAAAGTTGTTTCCAACATTAAAAAACAGGAATCGGCCAAGACCGAAATCGGACCAGATCAGACTGAAACAAACTAGATCGTACCAGATAAAACGAAACCGAACTAGAATAATCCGAACCATCCTGATGTGACTTAACTAAAAATACTTTTGTTAAAAATTGTGTTGTTGCAAAAAAAATTCTAAATTCTCATTTTTGAGAAAAAAAGTTTAGACGTAAAATTTGTTTTTCAAAAATATTCTGATTTGCAAAAAAATGTTTTCTAAATTAACTATTCTCTTCTGAAATTTCAGGAGGCTAGAGTGAAGGATAGTATCATGAGCAACTGAGAGACATAAAGGAGGTATAAGATTAATAAACACTCAGATGGCGCAAGTAAAAAATAATAAATTGTAAATGGGTGGCTTCAGATAACAGAATCCTTTACGGTAAGGGGTTCATCAAAAAGCCTCATCCCATGTGCAGCTTTAGAGTTGTCAGTTCCGGCCTTTTCAGGCCAGGCTGACACCGTTTTAAGCCGGACTTTTATAGTTAAGCGACGGGCTGGGTCAATCGAAACACGGCAGCTGCCCAGCCCTGTAGTGACCTCGTCCTAAAGCCAGTCAAGTTACTGACGGTTCTAGCCTACAGCTTTTTACATAAAACGTTTTTACAATAAAAATACATTTAGCCAAAGTAGCAGCTCAATAAGGTACATTCTCCAGGTGCCAATGACAGTGGATGTGACAATTGTTTAGATTAGTCTAAGGTAGTCAAGGATCGTTTCGAAAGTCAATGGTGATATGAAATCCGGGGTCGCTTGAGGTGTTTTAGAGTGATTTGATATGGTTCTGCGGAGAAGTTTGTCTGTGTCGCGTTTTCACTTGAAAAAGCATCATAGTCAAAATACCAGCACATAAAAAAACTAAGCCACACCCGAGGCCACACCCGTTCAGCTAAAAAGCCACACCCAAGCCACACCCCCTGAATTTTTTGAATGAGTAATGTAAAATTTAACCTCAGCCGGCTGAGGTTACCACCCTGGTTGTCGTATATTTTTTTTGCAGAATCGTGTAAGTTTCAGGACTGAACCACGAGAAGGTCGAAATCACAGTAATCAAAAAGCTACCAGACAACTTCTAATATTTATATGAAAAATATAAAAAAATTAAACTATCGTGAACAAAAGACACCGCAATTTTTATTTGGCCGTACGCTGTTTTGCTTATAGTTGATTGGTTCTCTTTGCTCAGTTAAACGGATTTATTATTTCTTGCCTTCGCTAAACTATACTTCGAATTTTATTTGCTTTAGATTAAGATCTTCACCACCCCCCCCCCCCCATTCCGAAATAAATTTTTTGACATTCTTCAAAAGACCATTTTAAGCATTTCCTACACCTTAAACACGATAAAAAAAATTCGCCTACTTTTCTTTATAAAGTGTCAATTTTAAGAAAAAAAATTAGGGTTAATGACTATTTTTATGGTATTCTACCCTGTTTTGTCACTGGAGCGAGGCAAAAAGAGCCGCTATATGCACTTTATGATCAATTGTCTTGCTCGGCTTATGTCTGAGGTAAGTGAGGGCGCGCATCTGGTGGGTACCTTTGAAGGCGCAGGACGCTTGGGTTGACATGTGTGCCCCACATACCTTAGACACAAATCGCTCGAAAGTGACTCTGGATGCATGAAATAACATGCAGAGTTCATAACAGAGTTCCTCGAAATAACAGAATTTCTTTATGCGATAGGCTATAGTTAACAAAACTATGTTTAAACACTATCTTTTTTGGTGTCAAGGTACCTTCAAGATGTACAAGAACACCTTAAAAAAACTAATTTGCCCTAAAAAAATCTGAAACTTGACATTTTATAAGTAAAAGGATGTGGAAACATTTTTTATCGTGGTTAACGTGTAGGAAATGCTTGAAAATAGTAAAAATGGTCTTATGAAGAAGTTTAAAAAAAATTCATTTGGGTGGGGTTGTTATACTCCGGTAGAGTCGGATTTTCTTATAACCTATATTTCGAAAGGAAACCTTCAATATATGAATTTGAAATCAGAACAAGTACGAGAACACTTTTGTACTTATTGCAATTTAGAAACGGGCAAAGCTTTTCCTTGCTGCAAAAAGACTTATTTTTGCGCCAAAAAGACTTTTTTTGCTCCCAAAAGACTGTTTTTGCTGCTAATTTTGTCTGCTGCAAAAGACTTCTTTTTGCTGCAAAAATACTTTTTTTTGCTGCAAAAGACTCTTCGTACTGCAAAACGACTTTTTTACTGCTAAATACTTTTTTTATGCTAAAATACTTTTTTGCTGCAATACTGTTTTGCTTCACATGCCTTCTTCGCAGCATTTTTCACTAGAAATATCTATTATCATACATATTTGCGGTCAATTCGTCCACAAAATTTCTATTATTTCGTAGGAACGAATAAACCATACTATTCAACCCAAAATTGTGTCCTGAAAACAGTTTGTTGAGACCAAAATCCTGTTTCGACTAACTAGAATCTCAATACCTTGGGTATTTGTGAAAAAACCAGTACCCACTTTAAGGTAGTGGGCACTTATTACGAATTGACCGCAAAATATGTATAATATAGATATTTCTAGTGAAAAATGCTGCGAAGAAGGCATGTGAAGCAAAACAATATTTGCAGCAAAAAAAAAATTTAGCAGCGAAAAAAATATTTTAGCAGCAAAAAAAGTCTTTTTGCAGCACGAAGAGTCTTTTTGCAGCAAAAAAAAGTATTTTTGAAGCAAAAGAAGTCTTTTTGCAGCAGACAAAATTAGCAGCAAAAAAAGTCCTTTGGGAGCAAAAAAAAGTTCTTTTTACAGCAAAAAAAGTCTTTTTGCAGCAAAAAAATTAGCAGCAAAAAAAAGTCCTTTGGGAGAAAAAATAAGTCTTTTTGCAGCAGGGAAAAGCTTTGCCCTTTAGAAACCCTAGTTTCAGAGCTATTTTTCTAATATTTTTTGTTCTTTACTCTAAACTTTATATTTCCTTTCTAAACCGAGCCCTACATAGGTTTTCCGTTTTGCAGTTCAATCTCAAGCGGGTGGAAAAACAGCTCTGCTGATGGAGTAAAAAATTTTCTCCATTTTTAGAACTTCTCAAAATCTTCTCAATCCTGTAGATCATCAATGGACTGCAGTTATCCATCACCTCAACAACCAAAAGTCATTTTTAATTAATTTTGGAAACACAGTACACAATTTGGAAAAAGAAAACATTTTATGGATATCCAATAAATGAGACCACCAAACAAAGAAGTAACGAAATAAATGTGCAATTAATGGTAGTAGAACACATACAATCAAAATAGTGAACTGAATAACTGAATTCTTGGATTGGCCAACCATGTGCCTAGTGCCCATTGGCACTGGGGAGCGGGAGCCAGAGTAGCTTCGAGAGCGAGACCTTCCACGCCCTCCACCATTACCCACTGGAGAGCGGCTTCGCGGAGAGCGGCTGCGGGAGGCAGGACTACGGGAACGACTACGTGGGGAGCGGGATCGAGAGCGACTAAATTATTTTGTATATTAATGAAACAAATTGGTGATAAATTAAATGCCTACCTATGACCACCCTGGGTGTCATCGATCAATTTGATGCGTCGACCATTGATGTCTTTGCCTTGGTATTTGTCCATGGCTTTTTCAGGTCAGAGTGCGAAGAGAAGCAGACAATGCTGAAAATGGAATGATGGATTAAGAGCCTGAAAGATAGATTTATAACAGAAACTTACGCGACATTGCGCTCTTTCTTGTGGGCATCTGCATAAGTCACTGAAAATATTTTTTTGAATGAATTACATAATATTTTTTGAACGAAATAAATATTCGACTCATATTAGCTCTTTACTTTTAGTAATTTTTGACAAGTTTGATATTTGATGATTCAGAGTAAAAATTTGCAAAATTTTCAAAAAAAAATAAATATTGACTATACTCTCAAGGTAATTGTCGGAAAACGACTTCTGAATTAGGTACACTGTTGGCTGAGTGGAATGAGTTCCAGGATGAGTAATGTAGGGCAGCGTAATAAACTAGAGTTCGATTCCACCTGTTAGCTCTTTTTTAATTTGTAAATTGTATTTTGTAAAAAATCATGTTAAAAGCCGTGATTATTCAAAAATCAATTTCAGTACACAGCATTTGCCTGATTTCCGCTGTTCATGAAACTGCAAAATCACCAAAAAATTTTAAATTTCTGCAACAAAAATACAAAAACACTAGAATGATTCGAATTGGAGTGGATTTAACTGTATAATTTTTTTACCTTCCACGTTGGCATTTCTGATCAAGTCTTTGAGGTCCTGAAATGAGGTTAGGGTTAGTAGAGCTTGTGAATTGGCATCTATAGTTGTTGTGCTGCATCTGTCACACAGACGTCCAACCAACCGAGTAAAATGAGAGGGCCTTCCTTCTCTACTCATCCGATTCTTTTAGAATTAAATGGACTTCAGAGAGATAGGAAAATAAGAAGCACCTCTAGTTGACCCCTCAGACAAAAAGAATTTATGGGTTGGGCACACACACCTCCGAAAAAAGCTATTTTGAGTGGCTTGGAGCACAGTCAGGGCAAAAAAGTTTATTTTTGACTTCTCCATCAGTCTTCTTTACAGCTTTGACTGGATGTAGGTGAAAATTTCTCGGAAAGGTCATCTGACTGCTTCCACCGACCCCCAGAATATAAGAAGCACATAGAAGACATCTATACTGCCTCTACGCATCATTCGGAGGCGCCTCAATCGCCCTTAAAATCAGGCATAAAATTTTTGTTTTGGTTTATAAACCCATCAGCATCATGAACCTGCTTTCAAAAATGAAATATTTTTTGTGAAAAGAATATTCGAAACCCGTATTTATCTTAAGAATAACCCCATTGTGAAAAATTGCGTCTTTGGCATTTACAATATTATAGAGAATGACCTCAAGGTAATTTACCAATGAAAAAACAGTCCACCCTATTAGTTGTATTTTTAGTGATTTATATCCTGAATGTCACCGGAAAAAGTGGGTCAAAACATAATACCGAAAATACAGCTTTTAAATCCAGGAGGGGTGACTGCAATTTGTGATTAATGTGAAATAGTTGAGTTTAACACCTTCAGAATAACATGGATAGTTTTTTCCTTATGACTTCTCCATGGCTCTACTGAACTATCAGGTGCCAAATTATGCCATAGTCCCCTGTTGCTTTTAAATGATCATGTTGAAGGTGATCATGTAAACTGTAATCACCCTGATTACCATAATCACAGTGTTACAATAACCACAATGAACAAGTAGTACCAAGCTGTTTTTCGCGAAAAAACAATAGGAAGACCAAGGGCATACTTTAGCACCCGATATTCCAGTAGAGCCCTCATCCAAACTGATAAATTGAAGGTTTAGCTGAGCTTTCTTTGATAATAGATAAAAAAAATGTTATAAAAGGCCCAAATAAGTGCATTCCCTAAGGTGTAAATTTTGAATTCGGATGGCAAATATCGACCACCACGGTTTTAAACCACTTACTTGCCAGGAGCAACGGGTGCTTAGGTTCTCCACAATCATGCGATAGCGGTCTGCACTGGAGGGCCATAGCGAGAGCTGCTAATAGTAAAGATAAGCAAAGGAAACAAATTTCAGCCACCAAACAACTCACTTTCTGGGGCCACCATCTCTACCACTACCACCAAAACCACCTCCACGACCTCCTCCATAGCTTCCACCTCCACGTCCATAGCTGTCGCCACCTGAAAATAATCATTTCAGTGAAACGGTCGTCCTGCTCTTTCGAGATAATTTTGGCTAAAGCACACTATTGTGGTAGCCCAAAAGTGCGTTTTTTCAAAGTCTTAGTATTTTTTAGGCCCTGAAAACGATAAAAATGGCGAAAAAAAGTGTGGGAAGGCCATTTTTCGAGAAATTTTTCGTTTGCCTCGTTCCCCTGTGGTTTTGGTCATTTCTCGCATTGGTCCCCCCCCCCAAAAAATAAAGCTGTTGAAGATAGTTTTGAATACTGGGGTCTACCGCATAAATAACCCTGGTATGCATACACTTTTTATGCATCCAGAGTCACTTTCGAGTGATTGGTGTCTAAGGTATGTGGGTGTGCGCACCTCAACCCCAAGCCCCCCCCCGAATAGTGACCCTTGATGGTTAGAGATACGCGCATTCACTTACTTTAGACGTGAGTCCGAGCAAGACTCTCAATCAAAAATGCATATCAAGGCATTTTTACCCAGCCCAGTGATTAAAACAGGGTAAAATGCCAAAAAAAAAGACCAAAACCACAGGGGGACCAAGGCAAACGAATTTTTTCTTTCAAAAAATGTCCTTCCCACACCTTTTTTTTGCCGTTTCTATCGTTTTCACGGCCTGAAAAATACTTAGGCCTTGAAAAAACGCACTTTTGGGCTAGCCCAATTAGTGTACTCCTGCCGTAATTCTACTTACCAGGACGAGGGCCGGTACGTCGGGAGATTTCGACAATGACACGCTCACCACATAGCTCCCTGCCATTCAGGTCGTAGACTGCATCTTCCGCATCTCGGGCATCATCGAACTCCTGCAAATTGAGAAGTTTACAAATTGCAGAATAGCTTAATTGGAAAACATTTAAATCAATAAAAATATGGCTCAGGATCGCTATGTTTTCATCTTTCAACAACAGCAGTAGTAGTGCTGGTTGGATCAGATCAAAGTGTAAAAAGACATCATTGCCAATTTCGTTGCATACTTCTCATACAGTCAAGCAAGTTTAGGGACCACAAAGACAAAGTGCGCATACTTTAGCCTGCCCCATGCCCACAACAATATATTAAAAAGGCGAGAAATTTTTCCATGCCATCATTAAAAAGTAGTTTTTTTTCAAGAGAAGCACTTACCACAAATCCGAAGCCATTCTTGAGCACAACATCACGGATTCGACCAAAGTTGCGGAAGAAGCTCTCGACATCTCTTTCAGTGGCTCGCGAAGAGAGATGACCAATGTAGACACGGGTGCTCATTTTCAGTTGGAAATAGCAGTAATATCTGAAAATGAAGAGCAATTAGAAATCGGTCTAAGGGTTCAGTCAATGTACAAAAAAGCAGCTAAAGTGAGCACAATAAAATGAAATTAATTGTTTTTGGATGCCTTCATCAGGCAATCGTTATCTGACCATATACAGATAAGTTGTTTGTCGATCTGATAAGCGAAAATTTTGCAATTCAAAAGGTTGCAATAAGACTATATTTCATGCAAAAACATGGTGGCTCTGGCTGGCCCAGTAACAGCAACCTATTTTCTTCAACATCACATTGAGCATCAATTGAAATTGGGTAAACGGTATTTGGTGGCAATTTGAAGACTAATTGTTGAGTGCAATACGGTTGATTTTCGAATTAGCGCAGCACCGGCTGTATTGGGTTTCGATTTAATTAGTTTCGAAATGTGCGAGTTTGAATTTTTCCGTTTTTTCCGTTTTCGGTTTTCCGTTTTGGAATATTTCTGTATTCGAGAGCTACTTTCGAGAATTTCTTTTTTCGTATTATTTTTTTTTCGGAAACTTACGCTTTCGAATTTATTTTTTTACGTTCTATCTTTTTATGAATATATGATCTTATGAGCTATCTTGTTTGAAATGTCCTGAGTTCACGCATAAATCATGAGGTACCCATATGGTTCACGAAGCTTCGCACATATTTTGCTGACATAGTTTTTCAGAGCATAACCCGAGCAAGTGACCCACTTTAACGCCTCCGGTCTCCGAAAGCTTGGATAAGTACCACCTCACCAGGTTTATATATCCAGCTGGTCAGAAAAACGAAATTTTTTTAAAATAAAAACAAACCATCCCATCATATGCAAAATCGTGGGGGAATTGGGTTTGTTAAGACCAAAGTCCCTATTTTTTCCACCCAAACCTCAAAACCTGGAGTGGGTACCACCTGACCAGCTGGATATCCAGCTGGATGACCTGAAAAAATATTTTTCGATATTTTGAAAAACAAACCATGCGATCATATGTGGAATCGTGTAGGGAATTGGGTTAAATGAGACCAAAACTCCGATTTCACGCACCGAAATCCCAATATTCCGGGTAGGTACCAGCTTGCCAGCTGGACCACCAAAACCAAGTGATCGACCACTTGGATCTATTTTCTTTTACGTTTTCGGGTTCCAAAACAACTTTTCTGCACTAATTCGGCATACTGAAGATGGTTTGACAGTGGTAAAATCACAATTTATCAAGAAATTTTTAAGTTATTGCTAACGATTGATTTATCAAAATCAATCGTTAGCAATAACTCAAAAATTTGTCGATAAAACGTAATTTTACTATTATCAAACCATCTTCATCATGCCCGAATTAACCCAGAAAACAGGTTTTGCAATATGAAAAATGTAAAAAGAAATTTTGATCGAAGTGGACGACCACTTGGTTTAGTTGGTTCAGACTAAAAAGTTTGAATACCCGCAAAATTTTCTCAAAATTGACGTTGAAGGTTCAAACCCCTGTGGCTGCGAAGAATACCATCCAGGTGGTTTAGATACTATTCGGTATGCAACAATTCTGTATGAACCAATTCGGTGTCGATCAATTCGCTTAACGCCCATAATTGGATATCCACCTGGACTAAGGGTACCTACCCTGATTTTGGTGGTCGGATAGGTGAAATTGGGATTTTGGTCTTATCAAACCTAATTCACCACACGATTTTACATTTGATAGCATGGTTTCTTTCCGATTTATTCTTTATTTTTAATTTTTCAGGCCATCCAGGTGGATAACCACCTAACCAGGAGGTACCTACCCTGGATTTCGGGTTCGGGTGGGTGAAATCGCAGTTTTGGTCCTATCAAACCTGATTCACCACAAGATTTAACGTCAGAATTAAGAGTTTGAATGTGGTACTTTGACTGTGACTTTTAAAGATACTGGTGAAGAACAGTCAAAGCAGTCGATAAACTATATACTTGTATAAAGACTGAGCTGAAAAGTAAGTTCCCGAAGACATGATTCTTCGAACCCCATTTTCTCTAAACCGATAATTTCGAAACTCATTTTATCAAAAATGGAAATTTTCGAAAAAAAATTTGTTTCAAAACGGAAAAACCCGAAAACGGAAAAAACTGAAAACGGACAAAACCGAAAAAATCGAACACGGAAAAAAATCCAAACTCGCACATTTCGAAACTAATTAAATCGAAACCCAATACAGCCCGCAGCACCTTTAAAGGGGCATGCCCGCGCTAATAAGAGGCGGTGCCCGGAATTCAGAATTTTCTCCGAATCATTGATCTTATGTACGGATTTTCAACTTGGTTTCCAACAAAACAAGGCCTAGAATTTAATTTAGGTATGGTTTTGTTAGAAACCAAGTTGAAAAATCAGTACAGAAGTACAATGATTAGGAAAATTTTTTGAATTCCCGGGTACCACTTTTATTAGCGTGGGCATGCCTCTTTAAATTGCGGTACGTGACATTTTGATGCCGCGCTGTTTTGATGCCGCGGCCATTTTGATGCCGCACGAGACTCGTTCCGCCAATGAAAATAATTTTCTCTCGCAACGAAAAAATGATTTTAGGGTGGTGTAAGATTTACATTGTAAATTACCGATGTTTTTAGTACACACCGCAGGATTTTACAGAAATACCCACACGATAGTTTGCACCCGACCTTGATAAAAATCAGTAGTTATATCACCAGCTTACACCTCTTTTTAACGTATCTGTTTAATGGTTTTCTTTTCTAGAAATGGAGGCCGTTAGCGGACAGATTCAAAGAATCTTGGCTGAGTAATTCAGCCTGAGTTGAGTGATTAGAGCGTTTCCGACGAAGAGTTTCGAGAGCAATCGTAGGCTGGAGAGTTAACCGACCTAAATATGCCAATCACTCACAACGAATTCCTTATTCATGTTCCCTACTTGTTTTTATTCAGCTTTTTGTACTAACCATTTCCGCTTTTAGAATCCAGTTAAACTAGTTAAGTCGCAGAGAGCTAAGGATAGAGCCGAATATCTGGGATTCTTGTTAGGACAGAACGAATAATTTTGATGAGGGAGTGCACCGTCGGCTCCAAACAGTACTGGGAATTCATCACCCGACGATGGGCCGCTTTTTGGGAGAAATGAAAAAGGCTCAGAAGTTAAGCGACCACAGCTATGAGCAATGCATCATGGATCATCCAGCGCCAAATAAAAAAAAAGAATCTATCAAGAGGCGGACATCCGAATTCTAGCGTTGGTGAGGTTATTTGGGCAAAAGAATCCTCTGGAGTATTGGAGAGGCTTGGCCCACAATTTTATCATGGACCAATAAGTTGTTGTCAAATGTTATTGTTTTCTTTTTTTTCTCGTTTGTCGATAAAATTTTGTCCTTAGTAACGTGTAGTATTCAATAACCTATTTTTGATTTTATCGTGGTTTGGTTTTGCATTGATCCCACTATGACACTCGCTAACCATTCCTCACTCCTATCATAGGAGTCCTATGCTACCTATGCTCTATTACTCCTCTTTCTCTTTATTTTACTCCTTTCATTACTCTGCGAAGGCTATTATACAACTGCATGCTGTTTCCCCTCTCATCGCGAGGGGGAAATTATGGGAAAATTATTTTCAATTGGCGGAACAAGTCTGGTGCGGCATCAAAATGGGCGGCATCAAAATCGCCGTCATCAAAACGGCGCGGCATCAAAAACAGTTTCAATTGGCCTTAAGAGGCAATAAAATTTAACCCCCGGTAAATTGATCCTCGGTTAATTGATCCCCCGTTTATTAATCCTCCAATTTTTAAAAGAGGTTTCACTATTAGGGGAGGGAATTTGACATAAAAACCATAACTTCCCGAGTGTCTCCACAAAAAAAATTTGTGGAGATTTTTTTATTGTCTCTAAAAAAATTTTTTTACTGGGGAGAAATTTCTTTTCTGCAAAGATGCTCCATGCAAATGTTCCAGCGAATGAAAATAATCATATGTAGAGTTGTCGAGGCGAAGGCTCGAAATCGAACTTTCGGCTCGAAAGTTCGATTTTTTTCGAACTTCGAGCCGAGCCGAAGGCTCGAAACTTTCGAACTTTGAGCCGAATGCTCGAAATTTCCGAGCTGCTTCGAGCTTTCGAGCTGAAGGCTCGAAAGCTCGAAGCAATCTCGTTGTCTTCTTTTCGAGCCGCAGGGCTCTAAACGCAGGGCTTTTCGGGCTCTAACTTCGAGCTTTCGAGCGAAGACTCGAAAATTTCGAAGGCTCGACAACCCTAATCAAATGTAAATTAGAAATATTTTTTTTTCGATTTTTGCCTTGGACCCGAAAGAGAAAGAAAAAATGAGAAAGTGGATCGAACCATGTTGGGAGCTGGATCACTACCTCGGTCATACCGAGTACTTCAGTAACACCACATGGTTAATATCTCCTAGGGACCACGATTTGGGTTATACCATCTGAGTTCAAATTCTAGAGCTGGATCACTACCTCGGTCATACCGAGTACTTCAGTAACACCACATGGTTAATATCTCCTAGGGACCACGATTTGGGTTATACCATCTGAGTTCAAATTCTATTAAAGGGGGGGGGACTTTTGCGGCTACCTTTTGACATCGACTATTTTTACCTTTTTTCTTTAATTTTGTTTTCTTATCGGAGATGTTTTCACACCGATTTGTAGCTGATATTTTTCTCTATCGATAGAGTGGTTAAACACCCTAATTAAAAATAATTTTGAGGAAATCAGACCAACTTTTCACTCAAAAAACCAAGTTGAGCCTCAGGCTTGGTTTTTTAGTGAAAAGTTGGTCTGATTTTTCTCAAAATTATTTTTAATTAGGGTATTTGACCACTAAATCGATAGATAAAAATCTCAGCTACAAAACGGTGTAAAACATCTCCGATGAGAAAACAAAATTTAAGAAAAAAGGTAAAAACAGTTGATGTCAAAAGGTAGCTGTAAAAGTTCCCCGTTCAAGTTTCCCGTTCACCCTCCCTTTCAAGGGAGGGTGAAAGCTGTTAAAGCTGTTTTCCCCTTATTTACCACTGGCCGTCCATGGACTCACCACTGGCAGTTTCGGGGAAATCCACTGGATTTAAATTACCCGTGAGGGTCTTAAAATTAGGGCCAAATGCGGAAGGCCCAAATGCGATTTGCCCGAACGCGTGGATATCCTTAGAAAATACCAATCAAATTGTCACTGGAATGCCAGTAAGTCCAAAATTCAAGTGGTAAATTAGTGGTCTCCACCAAATCGCCACTTGTATCAATATATCCAGTGGATTGCCACTGGAATTTCAGTGGTAAATTGGCGGATTCCACTAACTAGCCACTAACAAGAAAACCGTTCAAACTGTAAAATCGAATTCAGTGAAACGGCATTTACCAAAATGTTCAGCATAGTCGATTTACATATGCTAGCCGCGAGTATTTTTTCGGACAACCACAAAAATTTGGAGTTTGGGGCCTTGGAAACTAAACCCCTCCCCCAAATGCTAATTTCGGATATTTTAGTGACTCAATGCTCAGTTTTGTTTGTCAAGTGGCCATTCTGGTTATTATGACCTTATGTTACTTTTTGATTTCACGTCCAACCGTAATCTTTTTAGGATGTCGCGGCCACGAGGGTCCCGATGCTACAGAAGAAATTAAAAATAAAAACTAAGTAACAATTCAAAACTTTTGTTGATTTTTACCCTTTTTCGCATTCTCCTTTTCCGTCTCTTTGGTTTATTTTCTCAAATAAGGGCATCCCCATGGGCAATTACCGGATGGCATTGGAAGACTACCCCACTTTGGCCAGAAAAATGGTTTAGTCTGAAAAAATATATTCTCCACAGTTTGTTTGCATCAAAAGGCACTTCTTTGTTTGAAATGACCAGCAAATGAAGTGAATCACTCCTTTTCCACAACAACTAGCCATACCCTCTGCCTAATCTGCCAGCTCCTCTGAATGACCCTTTTTTCTCTCCAATCTTTTTGGTACAAGTTGGCACCAACTAAAAATAACAACTTTTGGGTATGGCTTTTAAAGGGGCATGCCCGTGCGTTAAGGCGCGAACCAGCAGTTTTTTTCGAATTTTTTCGAATCCTCCCATTTTTCACTCGTTCTGCGTCAAATCTGATATAGATGACCTTATACTGATTTTAAAAACTAGACAGAAAACTTGAAAAATCTAGACGAGAAGGAATGTAAAAATTTATCGAAAAAGAAAAGAACTGCTGGTTCGCGCCTTTTCTCCCCATCGCGCACGATCATGCCCCTTTAAATCAGCTTTCCGTTTTTCACTGGAGGCCACTTCATCACCCATCTGATTTTGGTTTTTGCCCAACCCCTTAATTTGCCCATTTAAGCGCTGGAATCAGTGGTTTTCGGTGTGTTTTTCTGGTTCATTTTTCTTCCGGCTATTTGTGTGTCTTATCAGCTCAGCACTATGGCGCATCCTAGAGTTCAGGGGTTTGTCAATTGTTGTTGTTATTGGGCTAGTTGTTGCTGTTCTCAAGCCTTCGTCAGTTTCTTTAGCCAGTTTTATCCACACTTATTTACTTTGGGCAATAATTTGGCGTTTTATCGAATAAAGGCTTAAAAAAGTCAGCGTCTGCCTTACAAGACTCAAGTCTTGACTAAGCAATTCTCGGCTGACCCTATCGAATCGGAATCCCAAATCGATACGGCCAGTGATACCTCAGGAGCAAGGACTCTATAAAATCCTAATCGGCGAGTAGGTGACTGCCCCGAACATAGGAACTTTAAAAAAAAATTTCAAAAATTCAAATTTTCACAGGACATGTCATAGACATGGCATGCATCAGTAAAATTTGAATTTTAAAAAATTTTCAAATCATTTTTCAAAAACATCATGGTTTAACGTAAAATCAAAAAGTAACATAAGGTCATAATAATCAGAATGGTCACTTGACAAACAAAAAACTGAGCATTGAGGCACTGAAATATCCAAATTTAGCATTTTTGGGGGTTTTTTGAGTTTCCAAGCAGACATGTGCACGGGCCGGCCCGGCCCCGGGCCGGGCCGGGCGGGCCATAGTTTTTACGGCCCGGGCCGGGCCGGGCTCATATATTTTGGAAGTGGGCGGGCCGGGCCGGGCCTGAACTTGATCGGGCCGGGCCGGCCCGCCTCGGCCCGCCCAATAAATAATTTCAAAATTCCGCCTCTTCAAAATCACCCCTTTTCAAAATCCCGATATTTTCAATGTCACACAATTTTCAGTCGTTTCCAACTTCTTTCTCACTCATCGCCAATTCTTCTTCAAAAGCAAGAGCAGACGATGAAGGGAGGATCTTTTGGTCTTGACTATGGAAAATGCCTCAAGGACTATCTATGCATCACACTTAATTTTTTCGATGAGCAATGCTGGGTATAATTTTCTGGCCGCCTTCCCCATCATTCGATGCTCGAATATTTTAGGAACTTCCAAACAATTTGTGCGGCTATGTTCAGATGTGGACGAGAAGCCAAGGATTACAACCAAGTCTGAAGACATTTGGTCGAGTCACTCCGTCCGTTCTCCATCTCTGATGACCTCCTCTCCCAACTCTACTGCATATCCGATGAGAGCGCGCCACCTCCGCCGCCGCCACCAACACAATCGACGCGATGTTCTTGCTTGATGTGGACAATGAGAAAGCCGGCTTGACTGATAAAGTGGATCGTTACTTGATGAAGAAGTTTTTTGATGTCCCCAAGAATCTAGGCCACTTATGGAAGAACAATGCCGCCGAATTCCCTGAACTCGTCAAGCTCGCCCTCAAGTTGCTCCGTATCCCGGCATCAACAGCTGAAGACGAGAGGATGTTCAGCAAGCTGCGCCAGCTGGTGGAAGAGAACCGTGATTTCTTCAATTTGTATTGGAAAGTCTTTGATGGGTAGAGATATTGTGTTTGAGTGATATGGTGAATAAAGATTTGATTGATATTTGAATGAAATTATTTTATATGACTTTTGTTTTCTGTCCCCCACATACCATATAACCTCTATTAATTAGGCACCCCCCTCGTTCAAAATCGTGTTTGTGGCATTGTGTTTTTCACCCATTTTTGGAAAGTTCTCTGAGGCAAGTTACCACTCATTTTGTAGCAAGTGAGATGAGCTATAAAATGGTTGGTAACTTGCCTGAGAGAAGTGACCAAAAAGTGGGTCAAAAACACAATGCCACGAACACTTTTCTTGAATTAGGGGTGCCTAAGAGGTTATACGGTATATAAAGAACCGGGCTTTGCGGGCCAGCCCGGCCCGGGCCGGGCCGGGCTTCACTTTTAAATTTCCCGCGGGCCGGGCCGGGCCGGGCTCAAGAAAACATTCGGCGGGCCGGGCCCTAAAATTTCCGGCCCGTGCACATGTCTGTTTCCAAGGCCCCAAACTTCGAATTTTTGTGGTTGTTCGAAAAAATAATCGCGGCTAGTGTAGGTAAATCGACTAAAATTTTAGTATATTCTGTTTCACCGAATTCGATTTTACAGTTTGAACAGTTCCCTTGTAAATGAGCAATTTACCACTGGAATGCCAGTGGCGATCCACTGGAATTTCAGACTTTCTGGCATTCCAGTGAGAGTAACGGGTTGGCCAGTGGTCATTTAGTGGTCTTCCACTGGACCTCATTTTCCGTGTATATAAGCAAGATTCGAATCTTGGGCGGCGAAGCCGCCGCAATTGAATCCTCACTTTTTTCACTGTTTTCCCAAAATTATTCAGTTGGCGTGGTTTTTTCATTTTCCAGTTGCTTATGTAGCTTCTCACATCATATAGTTGAGGTTTAGGGCTACCAAATGAGGTATTGACTGAGTGAACATTGCTTCAAAAACTCAGATAAAATCTTAAGACTGCGTCCAAGTATCCTAACTCTAATTCAAGTGCGGATGCTTGGGCGGAGTCTTTCTTTTTTAACTCAATTTTTTCAACAGCATCTACTTCATCAATGGCTCATTTGGTAGCCCTGAATCTCCACTACAAGATGGCCCCAAAAGAATAATTATTGAAAAATTTGAAAAAAAAAGTTATGGCCATTTCCGAGTGTAAAGTCCGGTTCAGCATCCACAAACAGCCTCCTTATTGTGTTTTCGCCTTTATGCAGGTCTGTTACGCGACTCAGAAAAGGTGTTACGCGTAACAGAGTCGGCGAATAAAACGTAACACAAGTCGCGTAACAGAATTTGTTACGTGTTACGCCGGAGTCTCTTCAAGCACTTTTTGGGGCAGTTTTAATTGTTTTTTGAAATGGTATGTGGAATTTGCTGAACAGACAGCTGTATTCTACCTAATTTTGTCTGATTAAGCCAAAATAACCGTTATGAAGAAAAACGACACGATTGTTTCTTCGGGCCGAAAATTTCACATTTAGTTATCATGAACCCTTCATAATATCATTATCAAGCGTGGTTGCAGTATAGAGTCCCCCCACAGGGAGTGATCAGATCGAGGAGATAACCTCATATTCGTGTTTCTCGACCCCGATTTCATGTGAAAGCCGGCTGTTTTTTCGATTCTGAGAAAAAAAATTATTGAGATTTAGTAGGGGCATATTTTGTCAATTTTTCAACATATTTGGCGATTTTTAGGACATATTTCGCTGTTTTTCAAGGTATATTAGGTATCTTCTCTCTTTTGTTCCTTTTTTTTCAGCTCTCGGTTTAAAGGGGGTATGATGGTTTTTTAGTCAAAATTTAAATTGGCGCCTTTTGAATTTTAGAAGGAATAAGGGCTGTATTGGGAGGGGAAGGGAATAAAAGGGGCCACTTTTATGGCAGAACGTTAGAAATTTAAATATCTGTATTCTTCGACTGCCTCACCATGCTTTTCAACTGGGCCGTGGCAAAAAGATACTCTATATGCATTTTATGGTCAAGAGTACTTCTCGGAATCATGTCTAAGGTAAGTGAGTGCGCGCATCTCAACTCCAAGCCACCAAGCCCCGAAGCGGGAGCAGCCAAGCCCCCTGCGCCCCGAAGGGGTTTTTAAATTTTCTCTCCGATTTTTGAAAAACTCAGTAAGTCAGTTGATAGCTTGTGAGAAAGCTGAGATCCAGGGCTACACGCTATAAAACCTTGAAAAAATTAAAGACTTTTTGAGAAAAGAACAAGGTTTTAAAATCTGAGGGGGTAAAAAATTATTTTTAGGGGGTAAAAAAATAATTTGAAGGTGTAAAACAATTTGAGCCGTAATTTTTTTCTTTCTTGCTAATTTTTTCATGCGCTTTCCTCTAGATTTTTGAAGTTGTCTGCCTAACTTTTAAAAGTAGTATAGGATCACTAATACTAGATTTGACGCGCAACGAGTGAAAAATGGGACGGTTAAAAAAAATCGCTGGTCCCCGCCCGCAAACGCACTGTATGATCCCTTAATAGAACGCACGGCATGCTCTTTTAATGGAAAACTCTTATACAAATACCCATCAAAGATTGTCTCACAATTTATCATTTTACTATTTATTTATTTTATCAAAAAAGCATCAGAAACATGGAAACACAAATAGAAGTCTGCAATCACAAACAAGCCAAAAAACGTTGATTGGGAATCATTTATTTATGCTGTACTATTGCACACAGCAATTTAAAGCATATGACCATTCTCAGCAATATAAAAAACAGACAAATATTATGCAAGAAAAAGTCAACAAAAAGGAGATCTCGAAAATATAGTAATATGCCGTTGAGAGAAAAAATTGGCAGGAATACGCAATGCAACTAGGATATCCACACATATTTGAGATAATGCAAAAAACAGTGTTGTTTGAATAAAAAACGTCTTTACAAAGTGTATCAAGAAATTTGCCTGACTTCAAACTGCCATAACTTATTTTTAACAAAGCTAATAAATTCAGTGTTGACATGTCGACTTTCTTGTAATTTGGCAACCATCTGGACACATGGTAAAAACACATGGAAGACTATGAAAGAATCGTATTTTTTCGACACAGCATATACCAAAAATTTGTTCAAGAGGTGGGGTGATACTTTATTCTAGTACCTAAATACGTCTTTCAAGGGTTGTGGGTATATATCTCCCCAAATCCCGATTTTCCACATTTATTCAACTTATATTTGTCCTACAGCTTTACTATACCGTTGAAAATGGTGTTTAAGTGGTGCTAGCCAGGTAGGGCTACTTAAGTGGTGTTACTCCTATCTGCGGTGGTAGTATCCTGGTACCTAGGTGAAGTCCTTAGGTAGTGGTACCAGTTAGTGATGCTTAGGGTGTATGATTTAGGTAGTAGTAGCCTAGTGGTGCTCAAGTAGGGTAGAGCCACCTATCCACGTGGAGGTATCTAGGCAGTGGTGCTCATGTAGTATTATCTAGGGGGCAAGTCAAACTATTACCAAGCCTATTCAGGACACCATTCTGGATTGGATATATTAAATTTTTTTAAATATTGCTTTTTTCTCTGTTTGATAGCTCAAATAAAAGCCTATAGTCTTGGCTACAATTCAGTGTATGAAACGTGTGGCTTGTAAAAAAAGTCATAAGATATCAATTGAAGCAGCCAAAGAAAAAGCCCAAAAATGATCGATTTTCGGAAATTCAGCCTATTTTACACTATAAATAAGCTTCAGTAGGAGGTGCGAAACCCTTCGCTGATGATCTTGTTAAATAGCTAAGAGTGTGAGGATCAGTTTGACACCGAACTAGTAAATAAAAGAAGGTAAAAAGAAGGTTTGCACCGAGTGGTAGTCTAACCTGTGACTTAGGCGATGCGTATATATAGTTTCCTCCCTCTTTAATTATAAAGCTTAGGTTCAGGGCTACAAGTTCATGTGATTACGAAAAAATTATTAATTAAAAAAGTTTTTATACAGAACTTGAAATTTAGTACTAAAAAAGCATCACTTCAAGAGAAGTAAAACTTTAAAACCACATTCTGAACGTTTTAAATCAGGCAAATTTATTGAAGAATTCTTTAGATTTTACAGGACTCAAATTTTTTGAGAAAAGCGTCTTTTGTCTTGTTCAGTGTAAGAAAAGACAAGAAATCTTGGTGTGGGAGTCAAACTTGAAAAGATGGAAAACTGTAAATCAAGTCAATTACTGAGATGACTAGAACAATAGCGGACATAAGAGAAACCGTCGATGAGAATATTTTTTATCAGAGAAATACAACAACAGGCAAGGCTTACAAGGTTTTCAGGTTGCAATGATAGAAAAAATGCGGAGACAAAATGAAAAAAAGACGCAGAACACCTTTTTAGTATAAATTTTTTAAGTCCCAAATAAAGCTATGTATATATCCTTTTAGTATTATCAGTTTTAAATTACCACCTTTTTATTTTTACCGAAAAAAGGTTCAAAACTACGGTTGTCCACTCGACGTGTCGATTCGACTTTTCACCTCGAAAAGTCGAAGAAATATCGATTTGAGCGAATACCAATAAAATTTAAGAAAACCCATTAAAACACTAATGAAATTGATAAAAATAATAAAATACCAATAAATCATTATTTTTGTTGGTCTTTCGTTGGTTTTATGATAAAACTTTTATTAATTTTATTGGTGTTTTTATGGGGTTTTTTAATTTTATTGGCATTTGTTTATTTTGTTGGTTTTACGCACCATGTTCGGGACCAAGGCGAAAAGTCGAATTTTTAAATTTAAAAAAACGCTAAAAATGCTTTTTTGGTGAGCGATTCAAATTACAACAAAGGAATATAAGCAGTCTTGCGAAGGAAATTTAGGCGATCATCGATGTAGTTGTGGAAGGGCAAACAACTGAAAGTTTTATACAAATTAGCTCAGTTATTTTCTAAACAGGTTATTCGAATTTAGGTCAGTTCTCTGATTTGTGTCTGGGTGAAGATTTCCTGGTTTCAGGCTACCATTATTTTCTATCCTGATGTTTATTTGAAAAACGTTTTATGGAGTCGACTTCTGTCGAGCAGCTTTTTTTGTTATATAACGTCCGAACACGATTTGCGCTTGATTTCTTGTGGTCTGGGGGTTTGATATATGAATGGCTTTTGAATAAACAGGGCCCAAACCACACCGTGGTACCGAAAAAAAGGTGTGTTTTGACATTACATACCAAAAAATTTGTCGATTAAAAGAAGTCGAATACAATAACCGTGTTTTCAAACTTGCGACAGGATAAAAGACTATGGCAGTTTCAAGTACAGGGAATTTTTTGATCCATCCAGTACAAATCGAAGAGACGGACCTAAAATACCACCCTTTCCCTTTTTAAATTATAGGCAGTACCTGTTAGAATGTATTCAGTAAGGAGGTTCGGTAGCTGGGGACTTTCCTCGTTGATAGCTTCAAGAACTGCAACTTTTTGTTTTCAGAGTAATGTCTAAGAAACGAAATTATTGTTTACTTTTGATCAAAGACTCAAGGGTGGAGATGTGCAAGGTGCTTTGGGTCTCATCGTAGGGAATGCTGGCTGTTGTTATCTGAATTAGAATTTAGTGAGATTTAACATATAAAAATTTAGATTTAATAAAAATTGTAATTTGAAATAATCAGTAAAATATATCCGAAAACCAACTTGGGAAGAAGAATCCACTAGCTTAGAAAATCCTTTGAGTCTTTTCTTTTCGCCCTGCAGCTTTCGGCGTTGGTCTTGCAAATTGACCAACAAGGTGATGAACTTGTTCTTGACCTCCTTCTCATACTCTAACTCATCTCTGTGGGCTAGTTCATTGACTAAATCCATGTTGTAGACTTGAATTAGTTGTTCCATTTCTGAGGAGAGCGCCATTAGTTTGCTTTGTGGAAGGGAGGTCAGCTCTAAATTATACGAAAGTTTTACTGTATTTTACAACAATTTGAAATGCGAGCTAAATCGGCAATGAAATTAGGATATTTTCCTATTCTCTTTTTCGTGAGATTTGAACTGAGAGAATTGTGCACGAATAACAGCTGTTAGAAAAGAGACTGTAAAATTTGAACTGCAAGATTTGCGACGCAAGATTTGCGCTTCATCTTTGATTTTCTTGATTTTGAATTATTTTGAAGGCTTTCGCCAGTTCTGGCTTGTTCACGTTCTTCGAGTTAGAGTTCGGGTTTTGAGCTAAGTGAACACTTCTAATCCGAACTCAAACTTGAACTCTAACTCGAAGGTGTTCACGTACCTCGAGTTCAAGTTCGAGGTTGAATTTGAATGTGTTCATGCATATAACTATCATGCCTACAACTAAAAACTAACTTTTAGTGGTTTTTGACCTCTATGGCGTGAGATTTTGAGCCATCTAAGCCATATACATAAACATTTTCAAGTTCAACCTCGAACTCAAACTCGAAGTACGTGAACATCTTCTTCTACCCCATCTTCTACCCCAAAATCGACTTTTTCGCAGAAAAAGATCTCTAAATCCAATACGCATTTTCAAAGTAGGGAGCAACAGAACCTTTGGGCCCACTCGCCAGAACCAAAGGGGTCCCAGTCATTTTAAGTCTAATCTATGCAAAAAAATGTTCAATTTGAATTCGCGCCTTACTTATTTTTCGCATAGATTAGACTTAAAATGACTGGGACCCCTTTGGTTCTGGCGAGTGGGGCCCAAAGGTTCTTGATAGCCCAAAGTAGACACGGACAATTCACCCCCAGGCCGATTCACCCCCGGCCGATTTACCTCCAGCTAAAATTCATCCTTAAAATTGTTGATACAAACTTTTTCAAATTGAAAACAACACCTCAGAACAACACAAAAAAGGCTACAGTCAAACCTCGATAAGCCGGCACCACCAACTTTTTTAAGTGTTCCCAAGCACTTAAAATCGACCTAAAATCTCCTAAGGATTTTAAAAGGGATTTAAAGGGATTTTTTTGTTAATGAAAAATTGGTTTTAGGCATTTTGAAATTTCGAATATTTGCCTGTTTTACCATGTTTGGTTAGGCTTGGTTGGTTAGAGATGCGCGCACTCACTTACTTTAGACATGATTCCGGACTTTTGATCAAAAATGCATTCAGAGGCTCTTTTTGCCAAGTCCCATGTTGAAAATTAAAATTAAAACAGGCGAAAAGTCGAAATTTCAAAATGCCCAAAAAAGGTGGTATCCACCTGCAACAAAAGAATTCTCAATCATTGGATTAACTCACATAAACTATTAACTCACACAATTTCCATCCCAATACAGCCCTAATCCCTTTAAAGATCGTCAAAAAGGTTCTTTGGGTGGCCTCGAAACTCGATTTTTAACTCAGACAAAGTCTATTCAAACAATGGTATATTCAAACATCGTCGTTTTCAAATGAAGGGAGATTCGCGCAAAATTCGTTCAAGAAAAGGATGTTCAAACAATGTCGTTTTCGCAACAAAAAGAGATTCTCGATTCCTTTATTTGTGATTTTTGTGGACGGGCCATATACTCATCTCGAAAAAAAGATTGATAAAGCATGGCGGGGAATGTCGCATCATGAGCGAATCCTTAAAAAAGGGTATATCTAATGAATATAACTCAAAGGTTATTGTTCGAACATCCTTTTCTTGAACGGATTTTGTATGGATATTACTTTTCGGGAATCTCCCTTTGTTTGAAAAAGACGTTATTTTAACGTCTTTTTCTTAAGCGGATTTTGCGTGAATCTCCCATCGTTTGAATAGACTTTGTATGAGTCTCATATATGTTAGAATCTTCCAATGTTTGAGAATCCTTTTGTTGCAGATGGATACCACATCAAAAATAATGCTTTTTTGAGCTCATGAGGCCATTTTAAGTTTATATAGGGTGTTTGGAAACACTTTTTAAAAAATTTGACCCTACCGGAGTATACCCCTTCGGGGGCGCAGGGGGCTTGGTTGCTTGGGGTTGAGATGCGCACACCCACATACCTTAGACGCAAATCACTTGAAAGTGACTTTGGATGCATAAAAATGTATGCATACCAGAGTTTCTTTATGCGGTACCCAGTCAGCGAAACTATGTTCAACATCTTCCTTTTTACACTAAATTGGTTTATTTTTGGTCTTTTCCCACCCTAATATGGCCCTAAATCCCTTCAAAAATATTCAAAATGGTATTTTTGGGTGGTCCCAAAACTCAATTTTTTATTGACTAGAACACGAAAATAATGTCTTTTTCGAGTTTCTGAGGCAATTTTAGTTCGATATAGGGTGTTTGGAAACACTTAAAAAAAATTTCATTTGGGAGGGGGTATATCCAAGTAGGATCGATAAATCATAGATGGGGGTGAATTGGCCTCGGGGTGAATTGCCGAGCACCCTTTTCAAAGCTCTATCGGATGGTATATATGGTTTTTCAATATTGCATCGTCATTACCATATGTTCCCTTGTCAGAATGAAAATCTATGGGATAACTATGGAATTATTGGTATATAATGTTAGAAATTATATAGTTATCTCATGGCCATCCATTCATTCTGAGTTAGAAAGAATGGACGGTCATTTTGAGGGAAAATGACCAAATAAAGTCAACGGGATAAAGGTATGCTTAGCTCTAAACACACCCCTCCTCTTTCAGATATGGGAAGATATACAATTGGATCACTCCTAAAATTAAAAAATCAGCTATATAGGGGACTAAGTTGAGAGTAACCTAGCCAGAGATAAGGTTCTAAATTAAGACTCATGAACCAGGTGGACATCAAATAATTATTAGCATCCCTAAAAACTACAAAAATAACCTTCATCCGTGACACTAAGAGCAGCCGCATGCTTCAATTTGAAGTCATTGTCGGCTTGTGAAGTGGAGGTGAATGGCGACTTCATGGAGGAATACATACTGTCCACTGACTCTGCCGTCTTCTCCGTGGTCATTGACCGCATCAAATCGCAAGCCTGTATTTAGTGGGTGATTGCAGTTTAATGAAAAAATTATTTCAACCCAACCTCCATTATTTCATCGATCTCCTCAATCACTTGGTCCGCAGTTAGTGGTAAATTTTCTCCTTCGGAAAGCATTTGTTCAGATATCAGTTGGTGCAAATCCATTGACTGCCTCATCTCCTCCTCTTCGTGCGGATCATAGCCGGCATCTTCAGTATTGGATGTGGTGTCCTAAAAAATAGGTGTTTTTAGTAGAGCTGGGCATTTGCCTTTGCCCAATACCAATATTTTTTGGCCCTCTCTAGACCCGATACCAATATTTCAAAGTTGTGGACCCCGATATATTGCCCAATATCAATATTTTTTCAAAAGTCTTGCTTTCAGAAGAAAGATTTAAAATTCTCTGTGAATTTTTAACACTCAGATACAAGTTTGTGCGCAATAGATAGCCCTGATAGGCACGCCCTGCATTTTGAGATATTACATGCCCATGTGGTACATAAATTTGAGCAAACACCATTCATATTTTGCTCAAATTCCAGGTGCTTGGGGATAGGCGAAAATCACCTACTTTTTAAATGCTATTTTTTCGTTCAAATCCCTCTCCTTTCTGAATTTTTTTTCGGCCATCGTGCTCAGAATGAAATTCTGCACAAAACACATAGTTTAGTGGATTTAAGTGGATTACACTGGATTTAACGAAAAATCCAGTGCATAGCTAGAAGATAAAAAGCAAACAGGGATAGAAAGACTCATGTGGCAATTTCAGTTACAGTCAACTCCCGATTTAATGTACACCGGATTTAGTGTACACCTCGGTTTAGTGTACACCTGGATTAAATAATTTTGGCCGGCGCTTAATTAAAATGACTAGAATGAACCCTCGATTTAGTGTACACTCGGTTTAGTATACACCTGGAGCCGGTCCCCAGGGTGTACACTAAATCGGGAGCTGACTGTACTAGAAATTCAATGGAAGAAGTCCGGTAAAAATTTGAAAAGGAGTCGAAGGATGACAAATATTTAATTGCATATTGAAAAGATGAGTGAAAAGTGTAATAGACGCCTAAATACTGTTATTTAGTCATGAATTTAGTAAAAAAAGTGCATTCGCAGAATTTTCTCTCGTGGAATGGTCTCCAGTGGAATTATCGCCGTGCCGCTCACGACACTTACCTCGAAAATTTCGGCACCGGCTCACGGCACCGACCGAAAAACTTCCGGGACCGGCCCCAGCTCACGACACCGCTGCAGTGCCGTGAACTGCCTGGTGCCGGTGCCGCACTGGTGCCACTTACAACGCTGGTTGCCACATCTTGTAAGGGGGAATTAGATGTGAAGGGAGGTTGAGCTCTCTCTCTCTCTCTGTAGTGGTCTTAATGTTAGTAGCGAGATATATGTGAATTTGTTTGCAAGTTTATATCTTATAATATTTTTTTTCAAATCCCACACTCCCATAGGTTGATTTTTCTTTGTCAGGCAAATTATCTTGGTAAATAAAGCTCAAACTTGCCCAATAATACTCTTATGGCTCTATCACAATTGTAATACAGTCAAAACTCCCATTAACATACACCCTTGGGACCGGGACTAGCCGTATGTTAATAAGAGGCGTATGTTAATGGGAGAGTATGTTAATAAGGAAATCACTATGATCAGACCAAGTAGATCTTAGCCAGCCGTATGTTAATGGGGGAGTGTGTTAATGGGAGTTTTGACTGTAGTAAATGTAAGTGTAAATGTTTTTGGTATTGTGAACACCCTTTGCATTTACACTTACACTAACCCCTTCACAATACGAATGTAAATGCAATTTAAACAAAGTATTTTCAGAGAATACTAGAAGCGATTTATTGATGACGAGTAGTTCAATGATAGTTATAAAAACTTGAAAAATTGGTAGTTGGGTTAAAAAACTGACTTTAAAAAATAAAAGTGAGGATAAGTGTAAATGTGAATGTTTTTGGTATTATGAAGACACCTTACATTAACATTTACATTTACACTTACAATTGTGATAGAGCCATGAGTTTATAATTTATGAAAGTGCAGTGCTTAACGAACCTTTGGAGACTGCAAATTCAATCCATCAATTTGATTTTTTCGTATCTGAGATTTGCTGAAGTCCATTGGCATGATATTTCCATAACTTCCAGTCAATGTCCACCATACTCTGTAAGATTTATTTTTAGTGATCTTTTCTTTTGTTTGGCTAGCATTTGTTTTGAAGCACGAATTTCAAATGTTTCATCTTAAAGCCATCTTTTTGTCGGAAAACTAGTAGCATGGTGTGAATGGACTCTCTTACTCTGTGGAATCTTCCATCAGAGTCCAATTAAAAACTCACTGGCTTTCTGACATGACCTCATCCTGTGATCTAACTTGCACAGGCGCCATATTATTGGTATTCTCGTCAAAGTTTTTGAGCACTGTGTTAATCTTCTGATCGAAAGATTCCACTAAATTCTCTAAGGAAACTGAGAGGTGAGAAGACAAATTGTCGTCGTCTGCACTCTTCTCTGTTGGGTCGTTTCTAAATTTTTTTCAAATTTTATGATTTTTTGGATCTGAGCAGTTCGACACAATCTTTGTGGCATACTTATTTTTTTGATATACAGTCACATCTGGTTATAAGAACACCCCTCGGGACCCCCAAAACTGCTTTCATGTCAGGAGTGGTCTTATATCGCGAGTGAATTTTAGTATAAAAGTACTCCTCAGGACCGGACCAAAGTGCTCTTATATCAGGAGTGCTATTATATCCAGGTTTGATTGTATTTTTTCCACACAACAACGAATTCATTGAATTTAGCCATTATTTTTTAAAGACCTTTCTAACTACAAAGACAGAATTTTTGGGAAAGTCTTTTTTCGAAGAATAGATATTCCCATAATCGAGTTGAAAAAATGTGTAGACCTTAGACATCATAGAATTTAAGGGGAAGACTAATTCTGAGATTTTATTTCAAAAGGTCAAGCACAAAAATTAAACACGGGTTGACTGACTCAACTTGAGTCATCTCCAAAAGTGATAATTTTTCCACATTCTTTTTCTCTGTATGTATAAAAATAAAATAATAGTTTTTTTCTCTCATCCAAAATAAAGAAAGACCAAATTAGGGAAGTGTTGGAAAGAAAAAAAGCAAGCAAAATGATTTCGCTGCTCAAAAGTGGTGTATTATTGATTCAAAAGGCAAAGGCCCTAGGGTCTTCTTCTTCTTTTCAAGCGCCTTTCATTCTAAATTTGGAAGCTTGTTTTCTAGCTTCCGTTTCCGCTACTAAATTTCGTGACCTCAATTGGTTATTTTGACTTAAAAACTGGTAATAAAAACTAAGTAATGAGAAAATGTTTGTGCTCAAACGGCCAGCCAGCTGTTTTGCATCAATCAATTATGATTTTTTGCTCTTCTACTTTTAAGTTTGAATGTAAAACAACAGACCTGGAGATGAGTGATGAAGACAAGCTAGAGTCCCCGTCGTCTTCCAATTGGGCCAAAGGCACATCTGGAATGGCTAAATCACAGGCTTCCATGGCTTCCAGTGGTCCAACTATCATGCCTTACACAGAGACGAAATATTCAACTTGGTGTTTTTAGTCAAAATTGAAGTGGATGGTCAAGTGTGGCAAATCGCCAACTGTATAAATAGTTGGTTCAATACAATGGCTAATTGTGCTCCAACTGTAAAATATAGTTAATTAATGCAAATAATTGACAGCTTCTGTCATCAAGGACGGTAGTAGTTGTCCAAGAAGGAGAACTCTAAAATTCAAACAATCACAACAACTGTAAATTATATGCCCACACAAATTTAGTACTAAACATTGTGGTGTGTCTAAAACAAGGGAAGCGGCTGGTTCTAGGCTGCTCCGCTCTTGCAACTACCAGTTAATAAGCAGGCAATATAAGTCGCTGCTGGAGGATTAGCCAAGCTGGAGGGTGGGAAGGAATATATATAATGTGCGCCAAAAGGAGTGTATATGCATTGCTGTGGAACAGGGTGTGTAAAAGAAGTGGATTGTGAACACGCACCTTTGTGTCTGCACAAGATGACCTTCTCTCGCAAAAGAGAGCTGATTGACCCTGTAGTTATGAAATTATCAGAAAGTATTTTTTTTCGAGGTGCCTGGAAGGCAATTTTAAGAAGTTTTTGAAAGTGCTTAGTCCCTGAGGCTTTAGCTCGATTTGGCTTGAAATAGTGTTTTTTCGCCAAATTTCTTATTTTAGTCTAAATTAATTTCTTAAATTAAACAAGTATCTTTCTTACTCCTAATTTCTAAACTTTGCTAAGAAATAAAAAAATTGAGTATTAGTAGCCGTAGCAACAAAAATAGCGAAAAAGCAAAGAACATTCCAAACAAAAAAGTTGTTTTAATCAAAAGAAAAGAAATGGCTATTCGCTGCCTATTGTATATACACACAACACTTCCCCTCCCTATATATCATCTGCACTACAACTACTACCGCCAACATCCACATCTTCTTCTTCAATTGCTGTTCTCTCCCTCAACCACAATTTAGTTGAAAAAAGGGGATATGCATACGTATCACTACTTCACCTTGTCTTTCTTCTTTACTTACTTCAATCAAAATAAAGACCACATTTCACTTTATTGGAAATCCGAAAACATGGTTTGAAATGCTCCAAACCACTTTTATTGCCATGCAACGGGTAGAAAACACGTTTTTAGGTGTGGGATGGCAATTCTTCGAATTTTTTTTTTTTGGTTTGCCGTGAGGGACCAAGGCGAAAAATACATGAAAATGTCGAAAAAATGCTTTTTAAATTGGCGCCTTTTGAATTTTAAAGGAAATGAAGGCTGTATTGGGAGGGGAAGGGAATAAAAGGGGGCCACTTTTATTGCAGAGCGTTAAAAGAGTAAATGTTTGTATTCATCGAGTGTCTACATTTCGCCTTTATGCAGGTCTGTTACGCGACTCAAAAAAGGTGTTACGCGTAACAGAGTCGGCGAATAAAACGTAACACAAGTCGCGTAACAGAATTTGTTACGTGTTACGCCGGAGTCTCTTCAAGCACTTTTTGGTGCAGTTTTAATTGTTTTTTGAAATAGTATGTGGAATTTGCGGCTAGGTGAGATTTGTCAAAAACGAAATTTGTCAAGACAAAATTTGTCAAAACGAAACTTGTCAAGACAAAATTTCCTCGCTTGCAAAGTGTTTTACTGCGTTTTTTTACTGGATATACATATGACAAAGTATTCAAATAGTAAAAGCAAAAAAAAATATTGAAACACTTTGCAAACGAGAAAAATTTGTCTTGACAAGTTTCGTTTTTGACAAATTTCGTTTTTGACAAATCTCACCTAGCCGAATTTGCTGAACAGACAGCTGTATTCTACCTAATTTTGTCTGATTAAGCCAAAATAACCATTATGGAAAAATGACACGATTGTTTCTTCGGGCCAAATATTTCACATTTAGTTATCATGAACCCCTTCATAATATCATTATCAAGCGTGGTTTCAGTATGGAATCCCCCCCACAGGGAGTGATCAGATCGAGAAGATAACCTCATATTCGTGTTTGTCGACCCCGATTTCATGTGAAAGCCAGCTGTTTTTTTGATTCTGAGAAAAAAAAAATTTTCGAACCACAGCGGGGGGGGGGGGGGGTTATGATGGTTTTTTAGTCAAGATTTAAATTGGCGCCTTTTGAATTTTAGAGGAAATAAGGGCTGTATTGGGAGGGAAGGGAATAAAAGGGGCCACTTTTATGGCAGAACGTTAGAAATTTAAATATCTGTATTCTTCGACTGCCTCACAATAATTTTCAACATGCTCCATGGCAAAAGAGACTCTAATGCATTTTATGGTCAAAAGTACTAAACGGAATCATGTCTAAGGTAAGTGAGTGCGCGCATCTTTGACTCTCAAGCCCCTTGCGGGGGCGCAGAGGGGTTAGAAAATTCCCTACACCCCCTGTTTATCTAACAGTATGCCAAACAATAGGTGTAGGGTATGTCTCATTTCAAGTGTGGGTGTAGAGTATGTTTTGTTTCAGGGTGTTAGTGTAGGTGTAGGGTATGTTCATTTCAAGTGTAAGTGTATGATTCGTTTGTTTTTAGGTGTTAATGTAGGTGTATGGTTAGATAGTAGGTGTAGGTGTTAGTGTAGGGGTTATTTATCGTGGAAACACTGCGTAAAAGCCCAAGTGCACCCCCCCCCTCGAAAAATTTCTTGTACTTTTGAAGAAAAGTACCCATTTTTAGCTGAAAATTTTTATTCTGAGGCACCCTCGTATGCAAAAATTCCTCAGCAATCCGAATGACAAAGCAGAATTTGCAAAGAAATACTTTCTTGCTGAGATATGATCTTAAGTTGGAGTAAAGTTAAGTGGTCATTTTTAAAATATTGACACTTCAACTTTAGGTCATATCTCAGCAAGTAAATCTTTTTTTCAAATTCTGCTCCGTCATTCGGATTGCTGAGGAATTTTTGCATACTAGGGTGCCTCAGAATAAAAATTTTCAGCTAAAAATGGGTAGTTTTCTTCAAAAGTACAAGAAATTTTTCGAGAGGGGGGGGGTGCACTTGGGTATCTGTCGAAACACTGCCTCCTACTAGAACTTATTGGATGAATAGCGTGCCACCACGTGGGATCGAACCTGCGCACCATTCTGGGCCAAAAAAATCAACGCTCACACACTGCGCCACCGAGGACACCCTAGGGTCTCGAAGTAGCTCCCCTCTTTATATTGTTTCTGAAAATCAGTTCTAAATTATCTATACAGGATGATCCAAGAAATTAACCTCAATTTAAAACAACCTGAAATTTTTTGAATCAACCTTTGTACCCCTTTTTCATATACTTCTAAAATATAAAATATGAGACAAGACAGATATGAAAAGCAGCAAAAAAGTAAAGAACAGGCAAGAAGAGTAATCTTCTGCATTCCCCCCCTCCATCCAAAGCTAAACAAATGCAATCTAGAGGCAAAGGCACTAGCTACTACACACAAGTTAGACACACACACCCTCAGTCTCTAGCCCTAGGGCTATCGATTGAGGGTGGAGTCCAATGGCAGAGCCAATTTCCCATGTTGACTGACTATTCATTTCCTTTCTTGGCCTCAAATTGTGGATCCCTTTGGACTGGTTAAGCTCTGGCCCGCCACCCTAGTTGGGAGGAGGACTGCAAAAAAGTGGAATGACTCATTTCTGGTGCATCTCCTAGCTAATCCCATTCCTCTGGACTACTACTACAAACAGCCTGGTCGCTTGTTTCCAACCAGAAATTTCCAGTTGTAGTAAACAAACCAGCAACACCACATTAGGGCACTACTGGCTATTACTTAGTGGGGGTGAATTAGGGAAAATTATGCTGGTGTGATTGCCAGTGGTTGCTTCTTTTAAAACAGATGTTATATTGGGTGGATGGATGGCTGGCTTGTGGTTTGAGCAGTGGTCAAGCTGAAAGCAGGGCAAAGGAAAAGGAATTTATTCATTTATTCAAACCACAAATAACAATAGAGCTTTGATTTTAGTTCTGGTCATTCTGATGGCTAACCTTTCGCATGATGGTTTAGCTAAATATTTTCGGAAGCAGAAATTATTTTTGGTAACATAGAAGATTTAGATGTTTGAAGGGCTTGTGAAGTAATGGTATAAGTGGCTATAAACTCATCTAAAAGTAATTTGAAAAAAATTGGTCACAACTTGAGTTGTGACCAATAATTATAAAGTTGGTGGGGAGACGATTCAGTGAAGGAAAATTTGACGGCGAGAAATTCGGCGGAATTTTAAAGAGCCGTTAGCAAACATACGTAAAAAGAGCAATTCCTAATTTATGACACCAGATTCGTGTCTAGCATGGTCGCTTTGCTTATAAAAATGCTCTTTAATCTCAGAAATCACTCATATTTTAATTCCACTCGAGACGAAACAATTAAATCTCTTTTTGAGAAAAAAATCTTTTAGTTTAAAACCGGGGTTAAAACTAGAGTTGGGTTAATTACCGGTCATAATCTTTCGCGGTAATATTACCGGTCATAATCTTTTTTTCGGTCATATTCTGGTCATAACCTTTTTATAATATAAAAAGACCATATCAATCAGAAGGTTGCAGAAAAATGTAAAAAATCGAAAACAAGCGTTAAAAGTTTGAATATTTAGCGAAAAAATTCAAAAACACAACGTCAACGTGTAGTTGACAGCATAAAATGTTTTGGCACGCTGTGCGCCGTAAATGACAATTGCGCGGGACGCAATTTTTAGGCGCTACCATGTCAGCAAAAAAATGATTGCGAAATAATAGAATTGCGATAAGGCTGAATTGCGCAAAAATACAATTGTTCAAAAATTGGAATTCGTAAAAAATTAAATTCATTTTGAAAATATTTCGCAAAAATAGGGTTTTCGAAAAAAAAAGGTTTGACAAAGATTTGTTTGCTAAATAAATGGTTTGTTTAAAGTTTTCAACAGCCCGTCGCACTTTTAGCTCTGTTCCGATACAAACATATTTTGTAGCTCCTGTTACTTCGCATTTATTCGCACCCCAAGCATCTATTTAATCACACTTGATCTAACAAGCCATTTATTTATATCCCGCCATAACCGACACACTATCTCAATCATTCATATCCATTAACAACGAATGACATTGAACATATTGGAGGATTTTCCCAACATCATATTTTGAAGCTATGTTCTTTCTTTGGAGGCAAATTCTTTTGTCCTCCGCCCTAAGCTTGGCTGGTGTCCCCGTTTGCAAAGTGACGAGATGAGCTTCCTGAAGCGAACACTCTTGCTTCAGGCGCCCAAGCCAACGCCAGAACCGAAGCTTCTTCCCATCCTCCGTGCCCATTGCGTATTTGAGGGAGTTCTGCCAGGCTTCGAGTGAGTTGGTAGTCTTGGCCTTGCCCTACAGAGTCAGCGCATAGCAGTTCCAAAGCCCCACAGAAAAAATTGGTCTTGCGCCCCGAGCCACATCTCCAACCCATGTCTAAAAAGAGGTAGAGTCAAGCAAACAGTAAAAAAGAGGCTGTAAGAAATTACATCGACGAAATACTTAAGGAAGGTGAACTCTGGAGAACCCCACGGAAAAAGCAACGACCCGTCTTCATGGCACGCGATGGAGCGAGTTATCTCATCAAAAGCTTCTTTCACATCAAGCGGAGGGACGTAGACGAGTGATTTGAGCTGATCAAAGAGCTTGCCTCATCAGGACTGCTATAGGGCTCGATGATTTCCATTTCGCAGACTAAAACTAAGAGATTAACTACGGTTATACTTACACAAAAGGCGCAAGGAATGTGCCGTGAACAGGCATCAAAATAATGAGCAAATCCAATAATTAGCAAACCAAACTATCGCAAACTTATATTTTGCGAAATATTTTCAAAATAAATTTAATTTTTTACGAATTCCAATTTTGAACAATTGTATTTTTGCGCAATTCAGCCTTATCGCAATTCTATTATTTCGCAATCATTTTTTTCGCTGACATGGTAGCGCCAATTTTTATTCGCCAATTTTTTTATGAATTGCGATAAGGCTGAATTGCGCAAAAATACAATTGTTCAAAAATTGGAATTCGTAAAAAATTAAATTCATTTTGAAAATATTTCGCAAAAATAGGGTTTTCGAAAAAAAAGGTTTGACAAAGATTTGTTTGCTAAATAAATGGTTTGTTTAAAGTTTTCAACAGCCCGTCGCACTTTTAGCTCTGTTCCGATACAAACATATTTTGTAGCTCCTGTTACTTCGCATTTATTCGCACCCCAAGCATCTATTTAATCACACTTGATCTAACAAGCCATTTATTTATATCCGCCATAACCGACACACTATCTCAATCATTCATATCCATTAACAACGAATGACATTGAACATATTGGAGGATTTTCCCAACATCATATTTTGAAGCTATGTTCTTTCTTTGGAGGCAAATACAATTGTTTTATTTTGGCATAGGTTTGACATTATTTTTTTGAATGTGAGCTAATTCATTCATCAAGCAATTAACCAAGCAAAAGTAGTGGCCTACAAAGTAAATTGTGAATAATGACACAAAAGTTTCCTGCTTGTTAGAAAAGATGGCTCTACTGGAGAATGGGTACCGATTTTTCGCCTTGGTCCCCCTGTTATTTTTTCTATGTTTTGTTTCTTTTTTTATTATACTTTTCTGTTTGTACCATGGCTAAATAAAAATGATCAAGGATAGAATAGAAAAGAAAAGACGGAGAGAAAATATAATGAAAATGAGCAAAAACATGGAAAAAATAACAAGAGGACCAAGGCAAAAAATCGGTAGCCATTCCCCAGTAGAGCCAAAAAGATTATGACCGATTTTTCATTATCCGGTCATAATCTAGATTATGACCGGTAATATTACCTGTAATATAACCGTTGCCCAACTCTAGTTAAAACCGAGTAGCGCCCAATTTTTTATTTTAAATCATTTTGTCTCGAGAGGAATTTGAAATTTGGCAGTGAATGTGAGAATGGGCAGTTTCTAAAGTAGATCGAGCATGCTGAACACCAAACTGATGTTAGAAGTTATGCTTTCCTTAAAGGAGCATGCTTTCCTGTTGATAAGTCAATTGTTGATATTTGAATTCCCGGGGACAAAATCCTACACTATGGTTTTGGCACGAATTGTTTTTTGAATGCAAGCATTTTTTGTTTCAAATATTCTTTTTTAATTTTTTAATCACGTCAAACCCAGCAATTGTGGGCACAGCAAAAAGTATGAGTATTCACTGAACCTGTACCATTTAGCCGGATCGGATCCCGAGGTTGAGCATTAGTCGGACCTCTTCGGAGTGTCATGGACATCGAGTTTTGGATTTGCTGAGCCTTTGGCTCGGCCTTACAAATTTTTTCGGTCTGATCAGTAGGTGAGCCTTTGGTTTGACTTTAGAATTGATTTTGGTCTAATTAGTAGGTAAGATCAATTTCAACATACACAGATTCACCTGAATAGGTAGAGATTTTGGTATTAGGGCAGAATTTTCTAAAACTCTCGCCTTAGCACTGACAAATCGCCGCACTGAGGAAATCACCAACTTCCATAAAAAATACCGAGAAAATTCAAGAAGAGTCGGTGTGAATAGAGGTATTTCACCTGCTCCGGCATTTCCGTTTTACACTGTGAACACTCACCCACAGATTGAAGGCCGAGTCAAAGGCTCAGCAAATCCAAAACTCGAAGTCGACGACACTCTGAAGAGGTCTGACTCATGCTCAACCTCGGGATCCGATCCGGCTAAATGGTACAAGTTCAGTGAGTACTCATACTTTTTGCTGTGCCCATAATTGCTGGGTTTGACGTGATTAAAAAATTAAAGAAGAATATTTGAAACAAAAAATGCTTGCATTCAAAAAACAATTCGTGCCAAAACCATAGTGTAGGATTTTGTCCCCGGGAATTCAAATATCAACAATTGACTTATCAACAGGAAAGCATGCTCCTTTAACAAAATCGAAGTTTTAGGTCAGGATGATTATGGTTATATACTTTTGAACATTCGCTTGACAGTCCAAAAGCTTGTTGTTTTGGATTACTTTAAAGCACTATCTGGTGCAGTTTTTCCTGCTGTGTCGAATAGTATTTACTAAGACTAAAAAACGGCGTTTTCATACTTTTTCGTGCATAATTTTGTATGTACAAGGTTTAAAAAAACACATTTTTTTCTTATAGCTAAAATTGTGGCCCTATCCCTTAGTGGGGGGGGGGGTTGTTGGTTTTTGTCTTGGTCCCCTTGTTGTTATTTTTTATGAGTTTTTAGGCTGAAGCCCAGGCAAAAGTAGGCCAGTGTATGTTAGTACGAACTTAATCATGAGTTTAAAATACGTTTGAGTCCTTCCTAACATACGCTGGCCAACCCTTGCCTAAGCCTAAAGCAAAAAATCACGAAAAACACAGGGGGGGGGACAAAGGCCAAACACCACCCCCCCCCCTCCCCGTTGAGGGATAGGGCCAAAATTGTTTTCTTCGACTGTCTTAAATATCTCAACAATATGTCATTCAAAAGGTTGTAATCTGCACTTTTTTGCGTATAAGATTAGATTAGCCCACGAAAAATATGGCATGTTCTATCCCTTTGAAATTTCATAAGCAAAAGTTGTGACTTGGTCGATTCGCGGAGGCAGCTGACCCCCACAGAGTGCCTTTTTCAATTTTTTACATTATCGTGCATCGTAAAATTTTGCACAAGAATATACCTTGTCTTTCCCGTGATAAAACCCGATAGCACTAGTATGGTAGAAAAATCTTTATTACACAATGAATACAGGACGAGATTTTTAGTTTTTGAAGCAAAAACTAACTGGAAGTCATTAATTAATTTACTAAAACAATAGAAAAATATATTTTTTCGAGACGTTATCCTCATTGTTCAGCCAGGGAAATGACGGATCGAAGTCTGAAAAAAGTTGATTACATGAAAATTTTTACGAATTAATTACCCTCTCCATTGTGAAGTGTGTCAAATGCTTGGTTGATATCAGTGAAGGTGAAGTGATGGGTGATGAACTCGTCCAGCTTGATCTTGCCACTAGTGTAGTCGTCCACTAGTCGAGGGATGCTGTCTCTCGTCTTCCAGCCTTAACAAAACACATATAAAAATACAAATTTCAAAAAGATTACCTCCCAGAGCAGTGCCCTTCCAAGTGCGTCCAGTGACCAGTTGGAAAGGTCTGGTGGAAATCTCTTGTCCAGCGCCAGCCACACCAATGATGCAGGACACTCCCCAACCTTTGTGGGCTGATTCCAGGGCTTGTCTCTGAAATCTTAAAATTAAAATACCAAGATGCAGTCAAAAATGCATACCATAAGGTTGACATTTCCAACACATTCAAAAGTGTAATCAAAGCCACCATTGAACTTGTCAACCAGGTAGGACTGCAGGTTCTGATCCCCAGGAATATCCTTTGGATTGACAAAATCGGTGGCACCAAAGAACTTGGCTGCAAAAGTAAAGTAACGGGTGGTCAAAAAGTTCCCGATGGATTTTCAAAGCCTTATCTTTTATCGATTTTGTTATCACATCTTTTATCTTTGGTACCATTTGGTAGCCCTGAATCTCCTCTTTCAAATGGCATATTGTTTTTAGCTTGACTATTTTGGATAAGTCAGCATTTGGGTCCAAACACTTGTCTGGTCATTTTAAGAAGGTTACCAGCGTTTTCATCACTTTAACTGGTCAAATGTTGCATTGAATTTCGAGCGTGACGGCAACATCTTATCACCATGTTGTAGCGCAGCTCAAGAGCTACAAAACCAATGTCACAGAATGATTTTTAAAAATTTGAGTGTTGAGATATGGCCTTTTGAAAAGAACCAATTTCTTGGAAAATGACCAAAATTCGAAAAATTGGCAAAAACTTGCATATCAGTTATTTTGCAAGAAATTGGTTTTTTTCAAAAGGCCATATCTCAACACTCAAATTTTTTAAAATCATTCTGTGACATTGGTTTTGTAGCTCTTGAGCTGCGCTACAACATAGTAATAAAATTTTGCAGTGACGCTTGAAATTCAATAAAACATTTGACCAGTTAAAGTGATGAAAACGTTGGCAACCTTCTCAAAATGACCAGACAGGTGTTTGGACCCGAATGGTGATTTATCCAAAATAGTCAAGCTAAATGCAATATGCCATTTGAAAGAGGAGATTCAGGGCTTTCGAATGGTTTTTGGCTTTTTTACATATGATAACAAAATTGATAAAAGATAAGGCTTTGAAAATCCATCGGGAACTTTTTGACCACCCGTTAGAACTTTTTCGGCGGAAAATTACTAATCATACATTTCAATGATGGTTATCTTTATTAAATTAGGTGTGAGGAGGTTGCTTGGATACTCCCAAGAAAAAGTAATGCAAAACACTGCAGGACTTAAAAGACGATTGCCGTCTACAACTTTCTCCCACCGATTCAAAAAAATTTCCTCATCATTGAACTTCTGTGCGGATTTTTCAACTTGGTTTCTAACAAAACTGCACCTGAAACTTAATCCTAGGCCTTGTTTTGTTAGAAACCAAGGTAAAATATCCGCACAGAAGTTCAGTGATTGGGCAAAAATTTTTGAATTGGCGGGGGACAACTCAAAACAGGTGGAAATGGCCCTTTAAAGGGCCATTGCGGTCTCCGACAACGGCTGTCCCCCGCCAATTCAATTTTTTTTCTTTGTCGTTGGATTTATGTACGAATTTTTATACTTGGTTTCTAACAAGACTTTACCTAGAACTAAATTCTAGGCCTTGTTTTGTTAGAAACCAAGCTAAAAAATCCGTACAGAAGTTGAATGATTAGGCAAAAAAATTTGAATTGGCGGGGGACAACTCAAAACAGGTGGAAATGGTCCTTTAAAAGCCATGGTAGCTCAGTGGTAAAGCAGTTGAAGCCGGTGAAAGTAAGTAGTGGGTTCGATTCCCACATCACATCATTTTTGATCTTCACTAAGATAGTTGAATGTATGGGAGGATCCAATCCTTAAAACTCCTAATGCACCCCTCCCCCAAGTATGAGTTCTGTAGCCGTATACCCGCAAAGAGTTGGAGTTCTCTAACCATTTTTAGGCCTAGAGAGCTCATACTCTTTGGGGAGAGGTGGTGTGGAGCAGTGTACTCGGGGTGCTGTCGATTCCGTAAAAGCCCAAGTGCCCGCCTCCTCTCAAAGAGTATTTTTCTCTAAGCGTCCTATTTTGGGTTCCCTAGATTTTTTTAAGTTTTCTTTTTTGCAGTGTGTAGCGCGCTAACTTACGCGCTAACCCTGGGCTGCTGTCGTCGACTCAATCGGCAAACTGGTGCTTTTCACCAATAAACCGAAATCGAAAACCACGTTAAAAAAATCGGTATTGTAAACCGACCGGTTTGAAAAAACCGACAGAATCGTACCATAATTGAATGGATACAGAAGCAGACTTCGGTAAAAAATAGTTTGTGCTAATATTTATCCTTGAATTTTTATGAAAGATCTGATTTCAATGAAAACTATTGGTGCCTCGTTTTGACCAGAATAAGGCTTACCATAACACAAATCTCGCATCTTGAAAAATCAGAATTTCAAAGCGGAAATCTTCAAAGGAAAATACAGGGAAAGGGAAAATACCAGGAAAAATAAATTGTTTGTACCAGTGGTGCGACTCGCTCTCGGATTGATCCCTTTTTATCTCTAATCTAACCTTTCTCGAACTTTGAAGGAAGCAGGTCAATAGCAACAATCTGTTTGGCACCTGCTTCTTTGGCACCCATTACCACAGCTAGACCTACAGCACCAGACCCCAAACAGCTACTGTGCTGCCTGGCTCTACCTAAGACATTATATCTAACTGAATATAGAAGATTGTCAGTGAAGCTACTTTGCAAGTGTTGATCACAGCACCATAGCCAGTGGATATACCACACCCCAATAGGCATACTTTATCCAGGGGAGCTGTGGCAGAAATCTGAATTGAATTTGAATCAATAGCCTCGAGGTTGCCCCACCAAAAATACCTTTTCCACTGAGATAGCAGCCACAACTGTGAACTCGCTGAAAGTGCTGCAACCCATGAAGTGTGCCAACTGTTTGCCACGACAAGTGAACCGACTAGTCCCATCTGGCATAACACCTTGGCCTTGAGTGATTCTAAATTAGCGATGAGGGAAATTTCGAGTGAAATACTGGCTACCTAATCTTCTGGCAAAGATTGGTTTTAGGGTTCTTGCAGAAATCACATTCTCTGCATTGAGGCACATACAGAGGAATCACCTGCAAAAGGGGAAATCGACGCAACGAAAAAGTGCGTATATTTCTGGTTGGGTACTTGTTATAGGCGTAGCTGGAGGGGGGGGCACCAGAAGTTTTGAGGCTATTTTACCTAAACCGTTTTTTGAACCGGCCCCACTACATTATATCTATTTGCCAGAAAAACGGTTTGAACGAAGAGCTGAAAAAGAAGAACAAAAGAGAGAAGATACCTAAGGCCAAAGCGAAGCATGACAGCATCAACAGAGAAGAGAGACAGAATTTTTTAAACCAAGAGCTTTAGGAATCTAATTGGAGAATATTTAAGGAGAATGCGCACTTATTTACCTTAGACGTGTTCCGAGAAGTGTTCTTGATCATAAAATGCATATAGAGGCTTTTTTTGCCGAACTCCAGTGACCAAAACAGGGTAGAAAATTATAAAACTAACTATTTTCTGATCATCTACGTAGTACGTACCCTTCCAGGTTGGTTTACCTTGGTACCCCAAGGCAAAAAATCAAATTTCGGTCACAAAAATTTTTCTGAAAATGGCCGACCTCGCCGTAAAAACACGTTTTCTATCGTTTCCGCGGCTAAAAATCGCCTTAAGAGCGGTGTTTCTAAAAATTTTCCTCAATGAAAAAATTTTGATTCTCTCGATTAAAATGAAAAACTTTCATGTGAAAGTGTGTGGAAAATTTTGAGTGAAATTTTTTGGAAGCACTGCTGAGGAATGGTTAAGACAGCTTTTCTCGAACATCGATATAGTGTAATCCAGCCTTAAAGGATCATAGCTGTCGCCGACAACGAGAATTTCAAATGTTTGAATTGGCGCGGAACACTTCTCTTTCGTCTCGCACTGTACTCTTTTGACTTGCTTCGAATGACTTAAAAGACTACAATGAAACACGAAAGAGAATTGTCCGCGCGAATTAAATCATTTAAAATTATCGTTGTCGGAGACGGCTATGGTCCTTTAACAAAATGACAAATTTGTATTTAAAAATAATTATGGTTTGAATATAACTGGTCTGCGCCTTCTGCATGTTTGAAATTGGCACTGTAAAGGCACCGGTAGCACTTTACTTGGCCCCCACAGCTGACCCACTTTTGAGGTGAATTTTAAAAAACCGATTGCATATTCGTGTTTCTCGACGGGTTGGCCAAACTTGCGAACAACATTTTGCGGGCGCAACGCTTGCGGACCAAATTTTGCGGACGAAACATTTGCGGACGAAAATTTTCGTACGGATATTTGCGGACGAGATTTTGCGGACCAAATTTTGCGGACGCAACATTTGCGGATCAGTACTTGCGAACGAAAATTTTCGGACGCAATGTGACTGCGATTGAGGTCTAGGAAATCTTGCAGAATGAGAGAGATCTAGTTATATATATCGTCCGCGAACCTCTTCCGCAAATGTTCGTCCGCAAATCTTGCGTCCGCAAGATTTGATCCGCAAAATTCGAGGCGCAAAACCTCGTCCGCAAAGCTCCGTCCGCAAAAATCACGTCCGGAAACACGCATCCGCAAAATATTGTCCGCAAGTTTGGCCATTTGCTTGGCCATTTGGTATTTGCTTCTGCTATCGGGAGGTCTATGAACGGAAGTCTATCAAATAGACGACCATTGGTATCTTGAAAATTACAAACATGATCTCCAGGAGCTACATGACTGACTCCTTCACCCGTAGATTCCACAACCCCAGCAGCCTCATGGCCGAGAATTACAGGGAAAATGCCTTCTGGATCAAGTCCATCCAGAGTGTAGGCATCTGTATGGCTGAAATGGTCGATTTTTGTTAAGTAATATAAAAACAAGAAAAAGTTACCAAACAGCTGTATAAACAATCTAAAAACATGCGTGAGTGAAATGTGTAAGCTAGACAGCACATTTACCTTGATGCGGACCTCTCCAGCCTTAGGTGGATCCACTTGGATTTGCTCGATCACCAGCGGCTTCTTGGCTTCCCAGGCAACAGCTGCTCGACATGTGATAGTCTTCAAATGAAGTTATAGCAGGAACTTGCAAAATATTAGCTCACCTGTCCAGCTGTGTCGAATTTCATTTTCTTTTTTGAATCGACAAAAAAAGTTTAGAAATGCTGCAAAAAAGCAAGCATGTCAAATTTTACAAAAATTTATTTCAGTTTCAGAACTTTCATATAAACATATAAATGTGAAAATTGAGAAACTGATTCACAATCAGGGTGGAAAATAGTCTGATTCAGAAAAAAATCGCATCTGTGGCTCACTTTTTACAAAAAAATTTAAAAAAAACGCATTTGGTCATGCGAAAAAATTGTTAAAATATTTTTTTTATAAAATTCATGGGTGGTATTTAATTTTGACCCCAAATTTCTGAAAAATGACCGCAAATTTCCGAAAAATGACAGCAAATTTCTAAAAATTGACCGCAAATCCGTATCCCAATCAAAAAGGCATGTTCCTTCGCCATTAAAAAATTGCACAAATTTGGAGGGTCGGTAATTTTTTGAGAAACATTATAAAAAAGATGTTGACATTGACCCGAAAATTTATGGCCATTTGAAATTTCCCAAAGCATTTCGCGGATGGCAGGGGGCCAAATTGTAGCCCTGAATATCAGCTATATTTTGGTACTGAAACTTCTGGAAAAACAAAACAAAAATAGATCTAAACTTTAAAAGGCGCTAACTTGGTGATGAAAGACGTGTCAGATTATCACCAAGCTAGCGCCTTTTAAAGTTTAGATCTATTTTTGTTTTGTTTTTCCAGAAGTTTCAGTACCAAAATGTAGCTGACATTCTTCCTGGCGGTCAATTTAGTGGCTGTCAAAATATGCCGGCGGTCAATATGCTGGCAGTCAAACGTCCAGTACCCTAATTTACCGAGTTCTAATCATGATTCGCAAAAACAGCAAAATTGCTGAAACGCAGCAAATCTCTGGCGTTCCGTACTAAACAAAAAACAGCAAAATGCAGCAAAAATTTTGCTGCGTTTTTGCTGCATTTTTGCTGTTTTTCAAAAAACGAATTTGAAATTCAAATTTGCTGCGTTTCAGCAATTTTGCTGATTTTGCGAACCATGGTTCTAATAGACGGGCCCCCTTGCGTTCAAAATCGTGTTCGTGGCATTGCGTTTTTGACCCACTTTATAAAAGCTTTTCTCAGGCAAGTTATACCTCAATTTGTAGCCAGTGAGATGAGCTACAAATTTAGAGAAATTTTGCCTGAGAAAACTTCTCGAAAAGTGAGCCAAAACACAATGATAGCGTGCTACCAGATGGGATCCAACATGGGATATTTTGGGCCAAAAAACTCAAACGCATACTTACTTTGCCACCTTTTCAGACCTAAATAGCTTTCCTCCCCACTCATCCCATTCACAAAAAATATTAGGCCGTAAATTAACAAAATAAATTTCAATAGAAAAGCCACAAACTACACAAACAGAGTATTTACATTTCCCGAATTGACAAACTACAAAACTATTCTAAGTAAATAACCTTTGAAAATCAATTTTTATGATCAAAAGTTTTGTAAAAGAGCAATTGTAAAAATAATAATATTAGTTAGAAAGAAATTTTTGAATCAACTAAATTGTGTGCCAAATTAAAATTTATTTATCAATTACAGTTTTGGCTGATTAATCAAGTGTTTTCATGCAACATTCATGGTTTTTAGATAATTTTCAGAGTATCACATTTACAAATGTGGTCTGACCATTTGTAGCAGAATGATGTGGATGAGCATATGTTTGGGCATATTTATATTACTACTCAACTTTTGTGATGTGAAAAGCAGTGTGTTTTACACGGATGAAGAGCACCAGCAAACCAGACCACTGCTCTAAATCGGTCACTTTTTGAGAAATTATGTTTTGAATGTTGACTAGAAATTTTTAATTATTTTTCGACGATTAGCGTGTTTCCTTCAACTACCGTATTTGATCTAATGGCTCAAATAGAAATGTACCACCAAATGTGAGAATTTGGCCGCCTTTTTTATTTTTTGGCCGCCTTTTTCAAATTAATAATAAAAAAATAGAATTTGGCCGCCTTTTTTGAAAATTTGGCCGCCTTTTTTGTTAATTGATTTTCCTTTCACTAAACCAACTATTCTGAAGACAACAAATCAGAATATTACACCAAATAGTTAGTTTCATCATATTTATCTCTAAGTCAACGACAAAACAATGATTGCATCGTCAAAACTAGATGCAATGATTAGGGATGGGGTGGAATGGCATGGAATTGACAAATTTGAATCTTTTATTTTCTTTCTTTCATTACGTAATTTTTTCTCTTGTTTTGACAGCACAAATGAGAACCCGAGAAGTGTATACTTGTGGGATGAAATCGAGAATTTCCATGACGAACACGTAGGAACCGAATTCGCCCCCTAAGTACCTACATATTTTGACGAAGAGTTCAAACTTTCAGTTAAAAAAATTATCTCCAAGTTTATGACAAAACAACGACCAGGTCAACAAAACAAATTCCAATAATCAAATTATTTCAAGCGCATGGCCAATTCTTTTTTTTCGTCCTCTTTTCTGCCTTCCCTCAAGCGGCTGCGGCAGCAGATTGATGAGTTTTTCTAACTTAATGACCGTCAAAGAATTCTTCAAAACCTCATCTTTGATTTCCTCTGGACAAGTGCATGACATTTAGGAACTGTTGGAACTCTGACAGGTTCCTTCAAATGATTTAAACATTAATTTGGGAATCCATCAAATAAATTTACCAAACCTGGAGATGCCGGTCAGCTCCCTTTGCGTGTACTCTTGCTTGTTGGTTCCCTCAAAGCCATTACTCGTAGGAAGTGATGACATGCCGACACCGATTGAAGAGACAAACCGAAAGAACCAACGATGGTAATCCTCTCTGAGCAGCCACGACTGGATGAACTTACGCAAAGCCATTATAACGCGCCGACGTTTGTTCCACTTCTAGTCCCAATGTGCTATAAGCATTGACCCCTAAAATATACAAAAAAATCAGAAATGGACACAAAAAGATGACAAACCTGCATGAAATTCTTCGTAGCAGGTTGCTCGTGCCACCATTGTCACGTCTTTCTTGACTTCATTCTACCCTTCTCATCCCATTCTGCATTCTCCTAGATCTTCAACTTTGGCAGCTCTTTATCGAAATTCTGGCAAATATGGAACCAGCACATTCCTCGCTTGGCCGACGGAAGCTCATTGCTGCACGCTAAGTCAATTCTATAGAACCTTAATGACCTTTAAGCTCACCACTTGTTAAAGCTAGAGCTCCGTCTGCAATCAAAATTTTTGGCTCGTACAAATGCTTCAGATTCCATTTTGAAATAGCTTGCATTAATTCCGCGCAACTTCACTTGCCTTCATGCGATGAGATTGCTGCTGCTGTCGGTAAGAATCTTTTGTCTCCGCGTGCAATCACTAAAAATATAGAGTCAAATATGAAGCCAATATGCCAGATGTACCGTATACATCATCCTCCATTTTAGTCCATCCACTTATCAGTATCTTCCTTGCTGCTGCACTCCTTCACAGTCATCCACTTACGCGCGATACCTCGCTTCTTCTGTCGCTCGATTTGCGATTGCATTTTAGTTTACACCTTAAGTTAAAAACAAGCTTAATTGAGCAAAAACAGCAATCAACAAAAAAGGCGGCCAAATTTTCAAAAAAGGCGGCCAAATTCTATTTGTTTATTATGAATTTAAAAAAGGCGGTCAAAAAAATAAAAAAGGCGGCCAAATTCTCACTTTTGGTGATACATTTCTCATACAGCCTTTATCTAATTATCCCACATCTTCTAATAAACCCACACGCTCTACTTTGAGGACCTATATCTCAGCTCAGAGAAATTTTTCTGCAAAGCTGTTTAATGCATTTTTGTTAACTCCCACGAGCTCTACCGATTCCACTTTTCAGAAACTAGTCAAGCACCCGAAAAATCGAGATTGACGTAAAAATTTCCAGATTTTTGGGGGTTGAAAAATAAACCCACATCTGGACTATTTCAGGGATTGGTTGCTGAAATTCACATACAGTTTTTTTTTAAATAAATTTTTATCTTTTTAGCAAGAAAATGGCTGAATTACAAGGCAAGATATTAAGTGTGTTAGGACTACAAAGACCTGAACCAGGGCTTGAATCGCCCAATAAACTGGCTTCTCACTACATGACCTCACTCTACAAACAAATTAATGAACTGGACCAGCCACACAATTTCAACCCAACTTTTGAGTATAAATTTTATTTAACTGTTTTACACCAAAAGTCTGTTAAAACTAGGGTTTTTAATTTAATTTATAATAATAAAAATAATTTTTTTTTGCAAATAATTATTCAGTGAAAAATTCTGAAATTTTGCATTTTTCAGGTTTCTCGGCCCAAACTTTGATGAGAAGCTAGAGTTTGATTTCCAACAGATTAAGGAAGATAGTCACACATCAGACATCATCATCAGCTTCATGCCTACCAGTTAAGTTTTGAAACAGCGTGAATACTTAGCGGCCATTTTTAAGAGACATAATTTGTAATGTTGAAGTTTTTCCTAGCACCGTGATTTTTTCGACTTTTTTTTTACCGTGTATGTTATGTAGCATACGACTCCAACTTTAACGCTGAGCAATATGTTCTCAGGTGTAAATACCGATTTATCCTAAAAATTTTGAGTTATGACCTTTTATAGTAAAGTCATTTTTCGGACCACCAAAAGAACCCCTTTTGTCAAAATTTACAGAAATGGGCTATTTTGATTTTACTAATAATTTATGTTTGGGCTTATTTCATTCGGCTTGAACATGGCAAAATATTTTGAAAAAAAATTACACGATTACAACCTAAAATTCTGACACCGGATTCGTGTTCAGCATGGTCAGTTTGCATGTGAAACTGCCTTTAACACTCCCAGGGACGGCTGTGGTAAGTTCTCATCCTGGACCAGTTTTTCATGCTGATTCCGAATCTATCATTAGAATTTCAAGAAGCGTGGTTTGAAGGGTGAAATGGGGTCGTTGAAGGAGGTCACACACCAGTTCGTGGGTGCCTTTTGAGAATGCTATGTAAACCCTCTTGGTTGAATGATTTCTTAGAAGTTTATATCTCACTAAATAGCTGAGAGATAGAGCTTTTTAATGAGATATTAATCGTTTCGAACCGACAACACAAGTTCGTGAATTTAAGTTCTAATGTTAGCCTTCAATTTTTTTCGAAATTTCGACTTATTCGTATAAGTGGTCATAAGTATATGTATATGCTAAATTTTAATGATAACTACAGTCAAACCTCTATATAGCAACTCTCTGTATTCCATCCACCTTTATGTTGCATCCGCTTTTTTTGTTTTGGTTTGGTTGGCCGGAAAATAAATTACCTACTATCAACCATCTATATTGCATCCGGGCAGGGCCGGTCCCTTGCGGGACGCAATATAGAGGTTTGACTGTATTTGCTATTCAAAAGCCCGAAAATGGTATATAATTTTTGTAAAAGGAAAGGTGGAACCAGAGAAAATTGACTATTTGAAGTCAAAAAAATTATTAGATTGGGCATCCTTCACACACTGAAATCTGGGCAACCACTTATCATACCTTGATTCTGACAGCGAATTCGTGTTCACCCACTACCCACCTTCTACCCACTTTTTACAATCCATCGCTAGGTAAATCACCACTTATTGGATAGACAAAGAGATGAGCTACAAAAGGAGTGGTAACTTGGCCAGTAATGGTCTGCCAAAAGTAGGCAAAACATTAAAAGTCGGAAATTTCAAAATAAAAGTTTAATTCCGGCAAAAATAGGTTAAGCACAAATAGCGTGCTTTTTTCCATTAGACCACAATGGCGGCTTATTTTTTCGATCCAGTAAAAATGGTATAAATTTGGATATATCTAGCGATTTTTAGATGCTAGAGCAAAATTGATAAATAAAAAATACGGTGTACGGACCACATGCTTTTTACAAAAAGAACCGAAATTGATTGATGGTCTAATTGCAGGCATCATAAAAAGTCAGGATCCAGCCTTATCCGAAATTTATGAGCTAGCCTTCTTCAACCTGACCACAAATTATTTTGATGACCTTGAATTGGTCAGTGCCCAGCTTTATTTCATCTTTCCAAACATATCCTTCTCAGAAATACTTGTCAAAGGCTATTCAGGGTATGCTTTCTGAACCTCATGTTACCTACAAAGTTACCTACATTTCGCTTCAGTTACCCACATCTCATATATCTCCAATAAAAATAGATGGTGTGCAAAGTGGCAAAAACTCAGCCCACATTTCTATCAACATCACCCAAATATTTAAGCAATGGCGTCAACACCCTGAGGATGTGCACAAACTTTTTGTGCAATTTATTTCAGAAATTGGTAGGTTGTTTTTGACCCAAAGAAAATATTTTTTTCGTCTTCTTACTGGGAAATACCCCTAAATTTTTCCTTTCATTGAAAAACTACCCTGTTGGTGTCATTTTGTAGCTAAAGAATTGGACTTTATAATGAATTATAATAAAGTAGTCATTGTTTTAAAAATCTGGGCGTTCTACTCAAAACAGCTTAATCTCGGCTCTCTATTATTTTTGATTTAATCTCAGGGCTCCCAAGTCGAAATAGTCCAAAATCAGCAGTTTGGCTAAAAAAGGGCAGATTTTTGAAATTTTACTGAAATTTTAAACAAAAAAATCAGCAAAAAACTGAGAAATCAGCGCACTTCTCCTTTTTAGATCTGCTTCATTTTATACACATTTTGAAAACAATATATACTATTTTTTAACTTGTTTTGGATCCCTGTCTCTTAGCTACATGATGACACAACTTAAAAAGTTTTTCGTGATGTAAAAAAAGTTGCAGCTATTTCCAAGTGAGAGTGCGAAAAAACTGTTTTGGTTAGTTCTTAGCATAAGTTACCGTATATTCTCTATTAAAAGCCTCGCGGCCTTTATTTTCAACCCCTCTCCGAGAGAAGGGGGCTTTATTAGAGAGAGGGCCTTTATTTTTGAACTCAAATTACCGTTTAAATTTTTTTGTTTCCCGCGACTAGACAAAAACAAGTTTCCTCTTTTTTTTAAATTTTCAGACTGTTCTTTATTGTGCCATTTCTTGTTGCGCGGTTCTTTTTGTCGCGCCCCCTTTAGTCTTATTTTCTGCAATTTGATGACTTAAAAAATATTATTAGAGGGGAGGCTTTAATATTTTTGATGGCTTCTAAGGTGCTTATATTAGAGAGGGGTCTTATAGTAAGAGGGGGTTTTTGTTAGAGGAAATACGGTATGACATCCAGGAAAACTGCGGTTGGTTCATAAAAAATGTTTGAATTAACAAAAATTCTTTTCAAGACAAAAATATCGGATACAATGCTTATGCTTTTTTATTTCCTTCAGCTAAATTCAAAATTTTGGATTGTTTACCTGTTTAGGGAAGGTCTAACGTGGTTTTCCTAATCATCCTGGGGCCTACTAGACCTATAAAACCTATTCTGGCCAAGAAAAAATCGTGTTTGCTACCACCGAGATTCGAACCATGACTTTAAAAAAATCTGCGGAAATAGATTTTTTAATTGGGTTTTGACCCTTTTGGATTATATAGAATCAAATTAAGTGTCAATAAATAGGGTATTGGTGACTGAAGAAAAGAATTTGTAAAAAAACAAGAGGGTGAAAAAGGGGGACCAAGGCATTTATTGAATGAAAATATTCGTTGAAACGTTAACGCAATTAATAAAAGACTAACCCTGAATTGTTTGTAAATTGAGTCATTAATATAGAATCTTTATCAGAGACGGGGCCTTTATTAGAGAAGGGGCTTTTGTTAGAGAGGGGTCCTCTAATAGAGAATATACGGTAATACCTATACAAATGTCGAATGCTCTTTTTGGGTTAAAGAGCCAGCCAGTCGCTCAGTGGACATCTCGCAAATTCACTGCTTTGGAGTGGGATTCTTCCTGGAAAGTGAGCATGAAAGAGATAAGCGGATCAAGAGAAGCATTTCTGAAAATATGGTCAGTTCATGACGTTTTAGAACAATAAATTGTGGGTGTCTTGTTTGTATCAATCAACGGCAAAGGTAGAATAATTTCCAAGATTGGCCTTAGACGGTAAGTAACTTGAGGGGCTATTACTAAATCGACACTCGACTGTAGTTAAATTATTTTTTGTTAGATAATAGAAGAGAACTGGGACGAAGAGGAGGAAGAGATTGAAGCTAACAGTCACGAAGATTCACCTGCCTTCTCCATCCACAAAACTAGCAGTACCAGCAAACCAGCCAATGTATTTAGTCCACTGCGCTCTTTTACAGGTAGTTTAAGATCAGGATTCGCATAAGTAGTTAACTGGCCTTTTTGTTGAGGCAAAAGGTGCAAATTACGTTCCCTGTATGTGGATTTCAAGGACCTGGGATGGGATGTAAGAAATTGGGTTACAGTCTACTCTCGATATAGTGTAACCCCAAAAAGTTTGTTTTTACCTAAAGTTTGACACTTTTTTACCTCTATTTTGAAAACTTTTACCAAATCTGATTTGTCAGTCTAATCAGAAACATCTCAAGGATTCCGATTTTGCCGGTCGTTTTTGTAAATGGCAACAGTTTTGCCGAAAAGACCCGCGCTTCTAGATATAATGCAACATTATTTAAAAAAAGGCTACACTATATCGGGAAGCGCGGGTCTTTTCGACAAAACTGTTGCCATTTACAAAAACGAACGGTGAAATCGGAATCCTTGCGATGTTTCTGATAAGACTGACAAATCAGATTTGGTAAAGTTTTCAAAATAGAGGTTAAAAGTGTCGGACCCTAGGTGGGAACAAACTTTTTGCACCTACACTATATCGAGAGTAGACTGTATTGAAAAGATCCTCTAAAATTTGTGTGGCTTCAGAGCTGGGTGATCGCTCCAACTGGTTACCAAGCAGACTACTGTGATGGCGATTGCTCTTTTCCATTGGACAGTTCAGGTATTCAAAATGGTCAAGAATGAAATGATGAGAATTTGAAAAACGACACCTATGTTAACTATGAGATTTATCATAAAAAAGACAAAGGTGCCTTTGACGGCCGCTAGCAAATTTTTTTCATGTTTTTTTTCTTGTTTTCTAAGGTTAGGCAAAACATTATGCGCAGGTTAGGCAAGCGTATGTTAAGGCGGCTAAATGTGTGTCCAAACAGCAAAAAGCTAAAATTTAAAAGATACGGGAATTCAAAAAGGGTGACGATAATCGCCAAACATCTACGCACCTAAAAACCTCAAATTCTCGCCAAAAATCACCCTTTTCACCATATTTTGATCGATATTTGTAAAATATTGTAAATTTTAACAATTGCCAAATTAAGTGACTCCAAGCAACCATGCCATAGTGCAGACCCTAGTGCATGTATTAGATGAACGCAGGTTGGCAACACTATTACTCGACCATCCAATAAGTTTTATTTACTTTTAATTCAGAGCTCTACCTGCCCACTGTGCCCCTATAGCCCTCAAGTCTCAGAGCATTCTGTTCTTCAACAACCAACAAAACGTGGTCATGCGTCGCTACCAAAATATGCGGGTGAAGCAGTGTGGGTGTCGATGATTTGATCTAATAGCTACCATTTTTGGTGTGCTATTCTGTGATTTGACTAGAAATACTCGCTTACAGCCTTAATTTTTTTTACTTTATATTCCAAAAATTAATTGCATGATTCACTTTATTTTTTTAAAGCTTTTTAAAGCTCTATTTTGCCTATGTTTTGTTCTTGAGGATTTTCAAAACATTTTCAACAATAATAAAATCGGTCGAATTGTAAAATTAAATTCACCAATTCTGACTACTTATTTTTAGAGCATAGTGGATTCAGTGTGTGGACTTTTAGTATTTTTGACAAATAAGGCAGAGAAAAAATCGAGTCTGGAAATTTGAGAAAATTTCCTTGGTCTCCCTGTAGATTTTTATAAGCACATTATTTTTTCGAGAAAGCAAGGATGAGGAGTTCGAAAGATAATTTAAACAAAAAAATTAAAGAAATTGAGCAAGAAAAGTGAGTCTTTCCAGCCAAATTTAAGTTAGAGAGTATATGCTCTGTAGAAAATGTTAGTTCAATTTTTTGCCCCTTCTGTCTTTTTTCTGGAAGCTCATATTCTTACTTTTTCTAAGAAAAAAAATTGAGGCTCGCATATTTTTTTCTACAGTCAATCATTGACATGGTAACCCTCCCCCCCCCCAAACTAAAGCGAAAAAATCTTTTGGTAAGTTCGTAGCATTAACTATTGTCAAATATTCTCCTGGGTGCTTTTAGAAACAAGTTTGGAAAATCTCAAAGAATAAAACAAATGTGAATTTGGTCACAAATTTTTTTGAAAGTGCCATCTTCATCGTAAAACCGGTTTTTGTCATTATTAATTGTAAAACTGCTTGTTATGTTCAAATTAGTGTTTTTTTAGATAAAATAAATATTTATTTCAAAAGATTTGTTACTTTTTTATATTTGGTGGTCCACCTTTGCAACAAAGGGTTTTAGGATGATGAAATTATGTATTTATGGCAAGGATGTGTGTGTATTTAGTTGTGTTTCTGAGTAGTCGACTCTCTTCGCCATTTCTTGCTTCTGAGTAGTGCACACACACATATTCCATAGCACAGAGCTGCCATTACTTTCAGGTTGAGCAAAAGTCCTAGCTTTTTGGGGCAGGTTAGTTTAAAATAGCAACTTAACTTTTTAATAAATTTAAAAAATTAAAATTTTGAATTTTTTTTGTGCTCAGCAACACAAATTTTATATTAAAGGAGCATACCAGCGCGTTACACTGCAATTAATTCGGGGACCAGCAATTTATTTTTCTCATGACCGTTTTCTATAAGCGTTCTGCTTGATGCGACGAAAGTTTTCTGCTTACTTTTTAAAAGTAAGATAAGGTCATCAATGTTAAATTTGAGTTGAAACAAGTGAAAACAAGGACGATCTTTGAAAAAGGTGGTGGTGCCCGCCTTAATTTGCAGTGTGACGCACTAGTATGTTTCTTTAACACGGAAAAGGCGAAGCGTACTAAACTATGCGTCTTGTAAAAATCGAGAAAAAAATTAACAAAAAAAGTATATAAACTTGAGATACAAATTTTCAATAACTTCTTTCTGACACCGGATTCGTGCTGAGCATGTTGATTTGCTCATAAAACTGCTCTTTAAGAGACACTTTGAGAGAATGGACCCTGAGTCGGAAAGCCGGAAATTTGGGCATTGAGGTTTTTCATTGGATACCCTATCAAACATACGCTGAACACAATGGCGCAAGCAGATTTTTTTTACAAAATTTTTTTCCATTCAAAGTGTTTAGAAATGCTTCTCGTATCTTGTTGTGCAGAAAAAATGAGTTCGAGAGGTGGTTTTAGGTCACTTTTCCAAAAATTTGAGTATGAGGGTGGGACTAATAAGGTCCCTATTTGCTTATAAAGCTGTTAAAACATGAAAATCCAGCTTTCAAATTTTAAATTTCGCTCGAGACCTCCCCGAGTACCCAACTTCCGAGCTCCATATCTCCAAATAGACTATGTACGCACTAAATCTGCTTGCGCCATCATGTTCAGTGTATGTTAAATAGGGTATCCGATGAAAAACCTCAATGCCCGAATTTCCGGCTTTCCGACTCAGGGTCCATTCTCCCAAAATGTGACTCTTAAAGAGCAGTTTGATGAGCAAATCGACATGCTCAGCACGAATCTGGTGTCAGAATTTATCAGTTTTATGACCATTTTTGTGTCGAAATTGAGGACTTCCGAAAACTGGCATTTAGAAGGAAAATTAAAAATTCTCTGTGAAGTTGCAATCACTTAGATACAAATTTCTGCTCAATAGATAGCTCTGATGACGCCCTGCATTTTGCGATACTGTGCACCTAAGTGGAATCAAAAGATCACCACCCATATTTTGCTTAAATTCCAGGTTGGGAAAAGGTGAAAATTACCTATTTTCAGAAGCTGTTTTACCCGTTGCAATCCACCCTCTTTCCGAAATTATTTTGCAGCATCGAGCTCAACTTGAAATTGTACACAAGACCATAGATAAGTACGTTCCTTTAAACGGCCATTGCGGTCTCCGACAACGGTTGTCCCCCGCCAATTCAATTTTTTTTCTTTATCGTTAGGTTTACGTACGAATTTCTCAACTTGGTTTCTAATAAAACTAGACCTAAAACTTAATTTTAGGCCTGGTTTTATGCTGAAAAATCCGTACAGAAGTTGAATGATTAGGCAAAAAAAAAATTGAATTGGCGGGGAGAATTCAAAACAGGTGGCAATGGCCCATTAAATAAGTAAAAACCTACTCTCCCAAAGCGCTTTTATACTCCACTATGCCTGCCAACAAAAATCCAACATTGAGCAAAAACAGGGTGATTCCCGCAGCTCTTTGGACTGGCACCACCAGACCAAGGACTTGAGGTGAACATCTGGGGAACCAGAAGCACACTACACCCACCACTGTCTGTAAAACACAACAAAATATCAACAAAATACCACAAAGTTGCCCCCAGACCACTTACATAGACCATCTGACCGATCATAATGAGCAGTTGGAGCCAAGACAGTTGGGAGGAGAACGAGAATTGGTATCCCAAATTAGTTTCCACCACTATAACAGCTATGCCTCCAGCAGTTAAAAGAAGGGTGAGCGTGTGGAGTAGACCATTGACAACCCTGGCCACCCACTTGACTTCATGTCTGTAGAGGCGCAAGCTCAACAGTCCATCCCCTTGACAAAAGAGTATGGCCGTGGTAAGTAATAGGGCATGAAAGTTGATGTTGACGGCATTTTGGGTGTTGGTCAATTGGGCATTGGTCCAGTTTAGCTCACCACCCTGGGCTGTGCCATACACAAATGCTGAATGTGGAAGTTGTAGAAACTGTGAGCAAAGTAAAATTTGGTGTTTGGGCAAGGTTTTAAAGGGGCATGCTCACCTGTTCAAAATTTGTCCCCACCAATCCGAAAAAAATTCTCAATTAATCATCGGATTACTTAACTAAACTTCTATACGGATTTTTCACTTGGTTTCTAACAAAACAAGGCCTGGAATTTGATTTTAGGTACAGTTTTGTTAGAAACTAAGTTGAAAAATTAGTACAGAAGTTCAATGATTAGAAATTTTTTTTGAGATTGCGAGGACAAATTTTAAACAGGTGACCATGCCCTTAAAAACTTATTTTTTATTGGGGTTGATGCATAATTAATGTTCATTTTTTAAAATGCAACGCAGCTTTGACATTGTATTTTTGGCAAAACTATTTAGGTAGCTCTTGGGCGTGTTACATACCAAAATTCATAAAAAAGTGCTTATCGTAAATCCTCTAACTAGCCGACCCTCTCGGCTAAAGTGCCTTATAATGGGTTGCCCAAAAAGTGGTCTTTACCACTTTTTTGTGCGTTTTAGCTGCTGAAACGTGTAGAAAACATGTTTTTAGGGCCCGGTCGACCATTTTTAGAAAAAATTTTTTTGACTAAAATTAGACTTTTTGCCTTGGTCCCCAAGCAATCCAACCTGAGAGGGTATCTGGATACCCTAAAAAGATGGAATTTGAACATAGTTTTGTTGACTGGGCCTACCGCATAAAGAAACTCTGGTATGCATACATTTTTATGCATCCAGAGTCACTTTCGAGTGATTTGTGTCTAAGGTATGTGGGTGTGCGCATCTCAACTCCAAGCCCCCTGCGCCCTCGAAGGGGGCGCAGGGGGCTTGGTAGGCTAGAGATGCGCGCACTCACTTACCTTAGACATAATTCCGAGCAAGACTCTTGATTGAAAATGCATTTAGAGAGTCTTTTGCCCAGATCCAGTAGTAAAATATGTAGATATCGAGCCCACACTAGAGACATTGTTGAGGGGGTTTTTTCAATACACACACACAATGCACGTCACATAGACATAGGAGACTATTGATTTCTGGAGCTTCTTGGATGACCGGCTTCTTGGACCACATGGCTGGAGACGGAACTGTTGCTGGAGACTGGCTGAGCTGACCCCCTGGATGGAACGACTTGACGGATAACTGGCTGCAGAGCTGACCACTTGGGAGCTTGGATGGATTGGACGATGGCGCTTGCTTCCCTTCTTCTTGCGGAGCGGAGACGACTTCAGGCCATTCACGCTTAAGGTCCGCCGACCCCTCAATTGTCCCAGTGTGCGGCTTTGTCTTGAACCCAGAGGAATGTGGATCTCATGAGAGGAGATACGCCAGAGATCTGAAAAAGTACCCAAGCCCCTATCGGAACCTGAGTCTGGATGTGCCCTTCAGGCTTCCCCTTATTCAACGTGAAACCTATAGTTCTGGATCCCTTCGGATCCGGCTGGATGTGACCGTAGTCCTTATTGTAAGCCACCGAGTACATACGGTGCTTCTTGGTTGTTGTCAAATTTAAACCTAACTCACCACCGGCTCCTGAGGATTGATTGCGGACCGGCATATCTGAGAGACAAGATTCGAAAGCAATGAAGCGGAGATCGTTCGTCAGTGCGGAAGTGCGTAAGTGCTGCGTGCAAGCTCGAGACTTCTCACCAGACACCCAATTTGATAGCTGTAATTGAAAGAGGATGAAATGTTCAAAAACAAATAATGTATTCGCTATTTAAGCGAAGTGAGGGTAAAGTAATAGTGAAAGCGTGTGAAGCGCTTGTGGACAGTATTCGTGCCAAGATTTGGCGCGAATTCAAATGAAATATTATGGGTGCAAGTCATGTTTTTAAGTGACTTTTGGATTTGCAGGGTGGTTTTGTCCAAACCACCCTTGCCCCTACCTTACACAGTGACCAAAACGGGGTAGAATACTCTCATGTATATAAAAAGTAAAGTATCCAGATACCCTCCAGTACCCTTCACCTTGGTCCTCCAGGGCAAAAACTCGATTTTTGGTGAAATTTTTTTTCCAAAAATGGTCGACCGGGCCCTAAAAATATGCTTTCTACACGTTTCAGCAGCTAAAACGCACAAAAAATGGTTAAAACCACTTTTTGGGCAACCCCATTATAAGGCACTCCTGCCGCCCTCTCTACTGCATCTCAAACCAGAGGAATTATTTTACAGAGCAGTTTATCTCATTTATTTAAGCCCCTGCAAGCTCTACTGATTTTCCTTAAAGGGCCTGACCTCTTCCTACTCGGTGGTCCCCGGCCAATTCAAAAATTTTACCTTGATCATTGGACTTCTGTACGGATTTTTCCGCTAGGTTTCTAACAAAACTAAGCCTAAAATTTGATTTCAGGCCTAGTTTTGTTAGAAACGTGGCGGAAAAATCCGTACAGAAGTCCAATGATCAAGGGAAAATTTTGAATTGGCGGGGACCACCGAATAGGAAGAGGTCAGGCCCTTTAATCTATATTCGTGAAGACTCAAAAATTTTGATATCGATCCCAAATTTTCCAAATTTCCCGGATCTTGACAAATAAACCAACCAGTCGGCTGATTAGAGAATAATGGATCTCACCCTTGATTTAACTCTGGACCTTTCTACACAAAATTATACGGTAAATTTTTTTATTTTTTAAGGCTATGAACATGCTATGAACAGCCTGAGCGACCAATCTTGTACCAAAGTTTCTGAATGTTCATTAGACCACGCTAAAGTGGGGTTTATGTTGCGTGGGATTTTTTAACATTGTTGCATTGTTTTCTGAGCTGCATCTTTTAGTGATGATGGCTTATCTGGTAATACATCCATTGGCCAAGTTTTCACGCAGAATCGAAAAATGTTATCAGAATCAAAATACTTTCTGAAAAATCTTATGGGAAACATGAAAATTAACTGAAACATTCATACTGTATTTCCCCACATATCCTTTTTCTATTCGAAATCATGTTCTTGTCACTGTGCTTTTGGCTGCTTTTTCGTGACAGCTACTAGGCAACTTACCACTGATACGGTAGCTAAGACAGCAAGCTACATTTTGAGTGGTATATTGCCTAATACTATCTAAAAAGCGAAAACCATGACGTAAGCTATAACACAAGAATCCTAAAAAGGAACGTGAGGGAAATAAGGTATGAATGTTTCGGTCAATTTTTACGTTTTTCGTGAGATTTTTCAGAAAATATTTTGATTCTGATAACATTTTTTGATTCTGCGTGAAAACTTGGCCAATGGATGTATTACCAGATAAGCCATTATCACTAAAAGATGCAGCTCAGAAAACAATGCAACAATATTCGAAATCCCACGCAACATAAACCCCACTTTAGCGTGGTCTAATGAACATTCAGAAACTTTGGTACAAGATTGGTCGCTCAGGCTGTTCATAGCCTTAAAATTTACCGTGTAATTTTGTGTAGAAAGGTCCAGAGTTATATCAAGAGTGAGACCCCCCCCTTTAAGAGATAGCTGCTCATTTCGGTATCTTTTTTGTTTCATCGAATGCTAGGTTTTCAATTCAGCCAATTTTAAGCAAATTCGGCGCTAGTAAAGAATTAAATAAATTTTTCGACTTTGTGTTAAAAATGCAATAAAAAGTGGTTCACCCCCCGTAGTTTTTCCCGTAAGGGGTGGCGTTCTTTTATAAAGTAGCGTTCTATTAGAGAGAATACACTAACTAACCAGCCAGTCCGATCATAGTAATCTGAGCTAATTGACAAAGCACGACCACAAAATCGAAATAGCGAAGACTCCTTTGTTGGATGGCTTGGAAATGTTGATCATCTGACAACTTGTCTGCATTAAAAAACACGTCCTTGCCATTTTGGAAAAATGCTGGAATAACAGATGCTCCATTGGTTTTAAAAGTCATTAGTGTGAATTCAGCAAACTACTACCAAAAGAATAAATACTGCAAAATAAATTAAATCAAACAGAAAATACACAACACAATTTCATTTTTAGAAGTGGTGTTAGTGAAAAAAAGTGTGTGTTTGTGTGGGTAGCAATGCAAATATTAGCTGAAGGAAACATTCTCTGTCATCGAACTCACAGTTGGATGTGTCCACACCCCGAAACACTCTTATCAACTAGGGAAATAAATGCAGAGTGATTAATAATGCAACGAGTACTTTTTTAGGATGAAAAAATATGGGGCTAAATTAAACCTGAGCTCGAGCAGTCATTTTACCTTGTTTCCCCAAGGCAAAAAGTCAAATTTTGGTCGTTTATTGTCGAAATATGATTTTAAAATTTGACAAAAAAAAATTGGCGCTACTATGATATAGCCCCCCCCCCTAATCCATGTACCTACTATGATATACCCCGCCCCCAAACTCAAGATTTTTAGGAGTGGTCAAAAGTCATTTTTAAGTAATAATTTTGCTATAAAAAGACCAGAAAAGTAATTTTAAGAGGAATCAAGGGCTGTATTGGGAGGGGAAGGGACAAAACAGGGCCACTTCTATAGTGCCTATAAGTACCAAAGAGTACTAACTGTCTAAGCGTTGAAGGCACTGACAAACCAAGCCTGTTGTGGTGGACCGAAAAGTATAAGTACTCGACCTGATCAGGTCGTTCAGCCGGGTGGATGCCCAGGGTTGTCGTTTAATTTTGCATGGCTGAGCCTCTGGCTCGTAGCCACAGGCCGGATAAGGGGAGAATCCTTTTCGGCTTAAAATTACTTTTCTGGTCCTTTTATAGCAAAATTATTACTTAACATGGGAAGGACAGATTGTGATGTTGTGCGATCCTGACTCAAAACTTCACGCTGAACACGATGGTGCGGGTCCTTTTTGCCTCAATGATGGGTCAAGTAGGTGAAAAAGGGTCCGGAAGGTAACAAGTTGTTGATGGTCAAAATCCAGCTGGATACCCATAGTTTTTCAATTGGTGCGGCATGATTGTCAAACTAGACCCATGCTTATAATACACTTAAATGACCGCCAGAAGTTCAGCTTTCTAATACTACAAAAGATATGCTGTTTTCATCAGTGAAGTATGGATAAATAACCACTTGTTTATTAGGGTAGGGATATTTAATATGTTCTAGTTTGACTTTCTACAAGCCATAACTTTGTGCAGAGATAACATATAGCTGGATACTTGAAAGAAAAAAAAACAACCAGAATCTGACGGTTATTTGGCATGAAACCACAGCAATATTTTGTCATACAACTGTGATGAATTGGACAAAATTAATAAACAAGTTGCGAGACGAATTTCCAGTAACTTTTTTTCTGCTGGTAAAACCCTTAATTTTTACTCCAGATTCGTGTTTAGCGTAGTCGATTTGCTTATAAAACGGCTTTAAAAATTTTAAAATTACTGCCAAATTTTGAATTCCGCTCAAGACAATAAATATTCAAATTCGAAAATCAAATATTTATTGTCTTAAGCGGAATTCAAAGTTGGTATATCAAAGTAGGTCCAATTTTAGGGGGGGAGGTATATCATAGTAGCGTCAAAAAATTGCTACTTTTATAGTCCCTCATACTCGGATTTTTGAAAAGTGACCCAAAATCACCTCCTGAACTTTTTTTCTGCTCAACACGATAAGAGAAGTATTTCTAAACACTTTCTGAATCAAAAAATTTAAGTTTGTCAAAAAAAAATGCCTCCCACCCTCAGGCAAAAATGGTCCTTTTTGGATATTTCTTTTTTATCAATTTTTAGCTTTTTTAAGGTCAAATGAAGGTAAAAAGGATATACTTTGGACAGGTTTTTACTTTCTGGGGCCTACCGCATAAATAAACTTTGGTATGTTTTCATGCATCCAGAGCAACTTTCGAGTGATTTGTGTCTAAGGTATGTGGGTGTCACATCCGAGCCCCAAGCTCCCGAAGGGGGCGCAGGGGGATTGAGAGTGAAATATGCGTGCACTCACTCATTCCGAGCAAGAATCTTCATCAAAAATGCATGAAGAGACTTTTTGCCAAGCTCCCGAAAGAAAAATGTGATAAATCACATAAAAATGGGTGATTTCGGGTCACTTTTCAAAAAATTCGAGTATTCGGGAACTATAATATACCACAAGTTTATTTATTTTGCATTAGGAGTCTAAGGTAAAATGGCTGCTGTGGCTCGGGTTCAACTACAGTCCTCGATTTAGTGAAGCTCCCGGGGACCCAAAAACATACACTAAATCGAAGGTATAGTTACCTATATTTTAAAGGAAATTAACCAAATCGTATACAAATAATATATATATATATACTAAATCAAGAGTTGTACTAAAATTAATGACTAAATCGAGAGTGGAATCCAATCCAAATAAAGAAGTCCTTAAGCTCATCGGTGTTGAAAAAAAAACAAAAAGCACACAATAAACCGAAAGCACTTGAGATCTACGTAACTTAGCATTACTAAATTCAGATGTCTATGGTAGATGAAATTACAATCAAGTTTGTTCTTTGCCACTTTGTGTGTTCTCTGTTACGAACAGTAACTAGATCTCTTGGTGGACGAAATGTTTGGAGTTTGAAACATTTTGACAGTGAAGAATCTCAGGAAGTGTCAGACTTTTACAGGTTAGAAAAGGCACAGGATAAAAGAGTGTAATATCATAAGTATACAGGATGTTTCAAGAAATTCGCTAGTTTCGAAATGGCCATAACTATTTTTATATGACATTTTTCAAAATTTTGTTTTTGCCAATCGATTTTCTCTCCGACAATATTTTTTAGCGTACAATGTCAAAAACACGATTTTTGGTTGGACGAATATGTGATTTCGGCCTTGCCCATACGAAGGCCGTGCACAGACAGGGGACCAAGCGAAAATTGTGTTTTTGATATCATACAAGGTGTTTCAAGGAATTCTTCCTTTTTTAAAGGAGGACGAAAAAATGTTGGAGTTGGGGTATTTTTCAAAAACATTGAGATTTTGTTATGTCTAGTAGAAAAGTTTTTTTCAATATTTTATTCAATATTTTTTTCTAATTGGCAGACTTTCAATTCCACCCGAAGATTCTTCACAAAAATCGGCATTATCGGACAATTTTTTTTCATATTTTTGCCTTGGTTCCCCTGTAGTTGCAATCATTCGTGTGTCTTAGTCTTACTTATAATTTAGTCAACGACAAAATTCACCAGAACTGCAGAAATCAAGCGTTTGAAATTCGAGAAAGTCACAACATGCCCGCACGATGAGCTTGATAATTTGCAAGACTTCCAGTGCCCGTCCATTCTCCTCCACTACAACTGCTGCTTGAAAGTTTTCGGCTCATAGAGGGCTTACCGTGAAGACAATGTTGGCCACCATGCATCGGAACACAACTCGTCCGGCTGAGAGGAAATCGGTGGCGATGTACGAAAAAGTTTCTCCAAGGCACGCGGCAGGGAAAGGCTTGTCACAATGAAAGAAGTCGTAGACCAGGGATAGAAGCGCAAGATCGTCGAGAGAGCCGTGAAACGAAAGCTGCAACATGGACACGGGACACCAGATGAAGATGATGTAGAGCTGGAAGAAGAATATTATTTCAACGAGGACGAGTTGCTTGGTCGATTACAAGCACTAGGGCTACTGATGACGAGGAACAGGCGGACGAAGAAGAAGCGGAAGAGATGGATGGATAAATAGAGTATTAATTGCGTGTGTATTATTATTTGTGATAAAGTGTTAGAGTGTTAGACTAAGACACATGAAAGATTCCAACCATAGAGGGAACCAAGGCAAAAATATGAAAAAAAAATTTGTCCAATAATGCCGATTTTTGTGAAGAATCTTCGGGCGGAATTGAAAATCTGCCAATTAGAAAAAAATATTGAATAAAATATTTAAAAAAACTTTTCGACGCTACTCTTTTTTAACCACCCCCCCCCAAAAGCTACTCGGTTTTAACCCCCCCCCCCCCTTCCCCCAATAATTTTTCAGGTACCCCAAAAACCAATGTTTTGAAAGATGCTGAAATTAGTACGGGTTGTCCTGAACCTAATGAATAGGCATCGAAGCCTTGTTAAGCCTTATTTCTAAGCCTAAAAATTATTGGGGGAGGGGTTGATGAACCGAGTTGGTGTTTTGGAGGGGGGGGGGTGTTAAAACCGAGTAGCGCCAACTAGACATAACAAAATCTCAATTTTATTGAAAAATATTTTTTCGTCCTCCTTTAAATGGCTACAGCTTTTTTCGGCCAAATTTTGGCATATGCTTCTCGCCCAAAAACGCCCGGAATCATCTTTTTTTAACGTTTTAGCTACTGAAACATGCTTAAACATGTTCTTAGGTGGCGGTCGACACTTTTTGGCAAAAAAGTGTTGACCAAAATATGACTAATGGCCTTGGACCAAGGTAAACCACCTTTTTCATGGTATTCTACCGCGTTTCGGTCACTGGAGCTAGGCAAAAAGAGCCTCTATAAACATTTTATGATCAAGTGTCTTGCTCGGAAGCATGTCTAAGGTAAATGAGTGCGCGCATTTCTAACTCTCAAGCCCCTTGCGACCCCTTCGGGGCGTAAGGGCTTGGTGGCTTGGAGTTGCACACACACATACCTTAGACACAAATCACTCGAAAGTGACTCTGGATGCATGAAAAAGCATGCATACTAGAGTTTATTTATGCGGTAGGTCCCAGTTAAAGCCATCTTTTTAGGTGTTTGTGGGGTATCCGCCTACCCTTTAAAGTTGAATTACCTTGGTGCCCCAAGGCAAAAAGTCAAATTTCGGTCAAAAATTTGTTTTGCTAAAAAGTGTCCACCGCCACCGAAAAACATGTTTTAAAGGGCCATTGCCACCTGTTTTGAATTGTCCCCCGCCAATTCAAATTTTTTTGCCTAATCATTCAACTTCTGTACGGATTTTTCAGCTCGGTTTCTAACAAAACAAGGCCTAGAATTTAATTTTAGGTACGGTTTTGTTAGAAACGAAGTTGAAAAATTCGTACATAAATCCAACGACAAAGAAAAAAATTTGAATTGGGGACAACCGTTTTCGGAGACGGCAATGGCCCTTTAAGCATGCTAAAACGTCAAAAAAGATGATTCCGGGCGTTTTTGAGCGAGAAGTATATACCACAATTTAGCCCTTTTCCATAGACAGTTTTTTAAATTTCTGTTTTCGTTAATTGTTTTCCATTGACGGGCAATTTTGTTTGGTATACAATGTAAAAAACACCATTTTTCACTTGGTCCCCATTTTACGCCACCCTCGATTATATGCCACCTTAGATAAAAACTTTCTCTTGTAATTTACTATCAATTTTACGCCAATGGCGAGAAATCCTGACAAGAATATACTGAAAAGAATAAATTTGGAAACTTATTTCGCCACTTATTTCTTTACCACATATTTCTGAACATTTAAAACTCTTTCTTGTGTTTTAAACCACTTTTTCAATTCTAAGTGTGACGAGACTATGGGGTGGTGATTAAAAAATTTCGAACCTCGAGTTTTGATTCACATGTTTGGTTGGAACATTTTAATCTGTCACGTGGCCACTTTCGAGTCGATCCAAACAACTAGATTATTCCAGACAGATAGATCCAATTAATTAGATTTATCCACATTGGAGTCACTAAAATTTTTGCATCAAGCTTGTAATAATCGATTTTAAACAGATGCAGTCAATACAGTCAACGATCTTTGCAACGGATCTCAATAAAAGAAAAGAATACCTACATCACGTGTCCGTTATTTAGAAGGTAGACTGTAAATCGAATTCATACATTTGTTTCAATCAATCATTCATAATCGACTATAAAGAGGTGGGTAGAATTGGCTTAACCAAAATTTAACTGTACCCTAGATTATACGCCACTCTCGATTTTCCATTACTTCAGGGTTCGAAATCGTCCTTTTTAAAAGATTTGTCCTTTTTTCGGGACCCGAAATCTTTTTTATTTTTGAAGTTTTTAGTTAAAATCTTTTTTTCGCTTTGAAATAGCAATAAGCACTGGATAATGAAAAAATCTTTTTTACCCAAATGTCCTTTTTTCGAATTTTTTCATTACGAACTCTGCGTTACTCGAGAGTGGACTGTATGGCCATTTCAAAACAAGCGGATTTCTTGAAACACGCTGTAAATTAATCGTTTAGACCACTTTAAACAAATTGCTAATACAGAAATTTCGCCATTTACAAGTAGCACAGGCAGTGTTCCAGAAACCAAAAAATGCAGCCCATAATGGGACATGGGCATTTCGCGAAAGAATATCATTTCCTTGAAAGTTCGTTTCCCCGAAAGCATCTTTATGTTATAATTTCGCTATAACTACCCTTTTGAGGTTTAGGCCTTAGGCAGGGTAAGCCAGCGTATATTGGCCGGGACTAAAAAATGTCTTACGAGCGAGACTCTTGAACAGGCCTGTGCACGGCCGAAAACGGGCCGAAGCGGGCCCTGGATTTTCTCTGACTTTTTTCAGACTTTTTAGAAAAAAGTTTATACCATCTGATAGCTAAGATTTCAGGCTACAAAATGCTCTTTTCGGCCGGGTTTGAAATTTTTTTTGACCAACGGGCCGGCTTTTGCTCGAAAAACCACGTTTTTTTGAAAAAAGGTGTTTTTTGACAAAAAGCCGGCCCGTTGGTCAAAAAAAATTTCAAACCCGGCCGGAAAAGAGCATTTTGTAGCCTGAAATCTTAGCTATCAGATGGTATGAACTTTTTTACGAAAAGTCTGAAAAAAGTCAGAGAAAATCCAGGGCCCGCTTCGGCCCGTTTTCGGCCCGTGCACAGGCCTGCTCTTGAACGAAAAACCATACATGTGCTCCTTTTGACTTAATAAAAAAATTTCGGGAAACGATAATTTCGGGGAAGTGATTTTTTGGGGAAATGATACATACCGACTAAGGTTGTGAAATGACCGGTCATTTAATAATATGTCATTTGACCTGTCAAATGACAGCAAATGACCAAATTTCGGTAATTTAATCAATTTACCAAAATTACCAATATATTTTTGCTGAAGTGCTCAATGAATTGATTTTTGGTTGTTGTGTAGTTTTGCCGCCGTTATTTTTTATTTTCCGCGTCATTCTTGCACTCTTCGTGTAAATTTTCAAATGAATGACTTTGTTATTACCCGAAATAAGAGAAATGTGGCGATTTTCACACCCCGGCGCCTAGAAATCGCCAAGTTGTGACGAGCGAAAAAACCGGACTCGAAAATTTAGCAACGACACCCGCGGTAGATATGCCTTTGTGCATACGCCATACACATTTTGTCCCAATCGGCTTCTTGAAAATAAATAGTCTCCTGTGCTGCTTAGCATATCAACAACCAGCCGAAGAATTTTGACTGATGGTAGTGATTAAGATAATAGAATTTGGTGTTCTCTCCTCAAAATTTAATCGCTGAGAATTTAATCTCAAGAGTTTACCATTGAAATATTGGCGTTGCAGAAACGACACGCAAGCTGAAACAAACCAAACATTAGAAGATTTTTCACCAAGACGCAACCAAAGCCTTACAGACAATTAGAAAAAAATTATTCGTGATCTTCTGGAGCTCTTGTAAAAATTTAATTTACGCTTGTCGTTGTGATACGACAAAAATTTAAATTTATTTACAAGATTTCCGCAAAAATCTTGTTTTAGCACCATTTACTTGGACTTCAAGGCTCTGAGATCCTGTCAAATTCTTCCCAATCGACTTTACACAATTTCGTTTGATGTGCCAGCAGAAACATCTAGTTCGTTCAACGGTCCCGTTGAAAGAGTAGTTCTCATAAAAACTTTGACCACAAGCACATTTTCTGCTGGTACTCAACTTTCTACTGCTGCCCAGCCTATAATTGCTATGTCCAATAAATTGGCCTTTAACATGTTAGGCTCACCACTTTTTCAGAACCTCACCATGAAGGTTTTTTCATCGTTTTTCTTCAATTTCAAATTCACCTTTGACTTTTTTCAGACAATCAAAGAAATCCCCAAAGATGCTTTGTTGATAGCAAAAAAAATGTGTGTGTCACTGATTCGTTGTCCCGAGAATAATTTTGGTCACAATAAGGTGAAAAGAGCTCTTTTTAAGTACTTCTCTGTTGAAAGGTCTATATTTTTAACATTTTGCAGTCTTTTGAATACTCTGTTTTTTTCCAGACTTATATATTCTGGAGATGTGATCGCTGTAGAAAAACGAATCAATGAAAACATGTTTTTCCAGGTAAATATATCAATGAATGTAGGTTTTTGTATCCGGATCTGTTTTAATTTCAATATCCCCTGCGCTAAAGCCAATATTTTTAATAGAACTATTTTTTGAAAACTATTTGCTGATAGTATAAAATTAACGTGTGAAGTGTATAAATGGCAAAGTTTTGTATGTTTGATTTGTTGGTACAATCAAATCTCCGATAAAGAGCCACCCAGGGAGCTGACCAAAGGTAACCTCATATCAGGGTGCCTAACAGTCAAACTTTATATAAAATCAAATTACGGACCAGCCAAAGGTTTAGGGCGGAGGTTTGACGTTGTGAACTTTCATTGTAGCGGCATTACATCGGAATCCGACTGTAAAGTAATCGAAGAAGATGATTTTTTCTGCTATTTAGGGTTCTGCATACCTAAGAGTCTGCTTAAATGATAATTCGTTTTAACTTTTTTTGTAGATTTGTTATTATAGATTTCAATCCCTGAAGCTAGCAACTCCTCCAACCCTTACCTAGTTAGCAATAGAACTACAGAATGTGTTCAACTGCCCGATATTGCCTGGTTCTATCCATCCACTCGAGTCAACCTACAGTCAGAATTCATTCCTCAATCAGTCCACCAACTGGCCTTCCACATATGCAGCATTCTCCATCCATGTCTTGCCCAACCAATGACTAATTCTAAAGCAGTGGTTGCTCTGATAGCTGGATGTGAAGATGGTGGTCATCTAATGCTCAACTACTTGTCAGATCTATTGGCTGTTAACTTCCTGCAAATCGACTGTTTTGATTTTTGGCAAGGCAGTGCAAGTGGCTCAAAAGTGGATACGAAAATCGATGGTGCTTTTGAGCAAGGTTTCCTGTTGGAGTTCAAATTAAAAATTTAGGATTGGTGCTGCAAATTAAACCCTGTGCGTTTTAGTGTACGGCATTTTGGAAATTTGCTACAGCCGAACCTCGATTTACCGACCCCCCCCCCCCATTTCATTTAGTTCACGCGCTGGAATTATATTGATTTTTGAAGGCTTTTACTAATTCTGTTTACATAGTCTCGTATCTCCTACCACGTAGATTCCAATTACGCCGATCGTTTTTCATAATCTTAACACTTTCGGCCTAGTTCGGCCCGATAGCGAATTAAAAACCCACGTCTTGGTTGAGATCGGGCCGGTCCGCAAGAGCCAAGGCCCGGTTTGATACAAAATAAAAAATTTATTGTTTCTAAATTGAATTTCAATTTTGAGTTCCAGCCAGTTCCTATGCTCCCTGCTTGCTTTGGCTTCGCAACATTAACACTCTCAGCAGCACTAGTCCCAACTCTGTGGACAGTGGTAAATTTACGAAAATTCATTGCTTTAAAAGACTACAGTTGACTTTCTCTATAGTGGCTACCCTATAATGACACTATAGACAGAGGGACACTATGGGAGCAGCTAACCGTAATTTTCTATTATAGCTGCCTCCATTCTGGATCACTTGACTATAGTTATGGCAACCCGGTCTTGCAACACTGCCCTTGTGCTCACCTGCGAAACTGAAGACCTAGACAAAATACCCAAGAAGCTGGCCAAAATGATTCATTTTGAGTTTATTGTGGATGGTCTGAAAGAAGAGGATAGAAAAGCTTTTTTTGACTTCCACTCTAAATATTTGAAGAACTTGGAGATGGGATGGTTGCTGAACATAAGTCGGGTGATACTATTCAATTTTTTGTAAATAAATACAAAAATAAGTTTTAAGGGATTTTCGCTGCCCGAAATTGACCAAATGTTGGAGGAGGCCAGATTAGAAGCTAATCAAAAAAATAGGTAAAGTTAATTTATTGAGATTTTCAGCTGGATGAATTGGTTCAGACACACAGTTACCCAAGAAGACATTGAAATTGCAATCAGTAGGCGGAACAAAGCCATAGGGGATGTGGTCGGAGTGCCCAAGGTTCCAAAAGTCACTTGGGATGATGTGAGTTGAATGCGTTTCAGTCAACTATTGTCTAGAAATTTCAGTAAAAAAATTGGATAACCAACAGATCGCAAACTCAGGGCTCTTAGTTTACAAATATAGTCGACTCTCGAATTAAGGATACCCCCAAAAGTTCGTGCCCCAGCTGGGTCCGACACTTTTTGAGCTCGATTTTCGAAACTTTTTTAAAATTCTGTTTTGACAGTCTGGTCGTAAATATTGCAAGGATGCCGATTTTGCCGATCGTTTTTCAAAATCCAAAAATTTTTCTTCTAAAAAAGCAAAACCTCGATTTAAGGACAGGCTTTTTCTAAAATCCCTGTCCTTAAATCGAGGGTTTGCTTTTTTAGAAGAAAAAGTTTGTGGATTTTGAAAAACGATCTGCAAAATCGACATCCTTGCGATATTTACGACCAGACTGTCAAAACAGAATTTTAAAAAAGCTTCGAAAATCGAGCTAAAAAAGTGTCGGACCCAGCTGGCGAACGAACTTTTGGGGTGTCCTTAAATCGAGAGTCGACTGTATCTGTAGTTATCAGACAGAAATTACTTGAAAATGAGTGTTAGAGGAAACAGCTATATGAATAATGGCTGTAGGTGAAAACACCCCACAAAATATGTAAATCCCCCCTCAAATTTGAAATTTACCCCCTCAAATTTGAAACTTAGCCCCTCAATTTGAATTTTTAGTGAAATACTGCAGTAAATTTTGCGGGAATCCGAATTTCATAGTCGAAAAGAACGCTCTTAATCGCTCAGAATTCCGGTTCATGGTGGTTTTGAGTAGTTTAGGGTGGAATTCTGAGCGATTAAGCCGATCGGACTGAAATTCTGATCCGCCCAATCGAATTTTTGCAAAAAGTTTACCCCCCTTTAGTAACCCCCAAAAAAACCAACTTTCAGGGGCTTGTGGCTGCACCAGGGGAGAATTCTGAGCGATCCAAGTCCTTTTTGACTATAAAATTTGGATTCCGGCAAAATTTACTGCAGTATTTCACTAAAAATTCAAATTGAGGGGGTAAATTTCAAATTTGAGGGGGAATTTACACATTTTGTGCGAAATTCAAATTTGAGGGGGTAAAAAATAAATTTGAGGGGGATTTACATATTTTGAGGGGTGTTTTCAATTTGAGCCTATGAATAATCCAAGCGACTACGAGAATTTTTTTAGAAAACAAGATATTTGAAGCGTGTTTGCCAAGGCTGCTACTTATTATTAACTTATTTAGTTTTTATCACTAAAATGTTTGCCAGACTCTATTGGTTATTCTGGTAAATCGGTTATTAAATTGGTTTTCTGGTGAAGAAAATTTACAAGTTCATTTGGAAAAATGAAGATCAGCAAAACCAAGTCACATAACAGTGTTTACGTGACCTAATCTCTGTGAAACTCTGTTACTTGACCTGATTTTGCTTATTTCTTTTTTTTATGTAAACTTGGAAATTTTTCACTACCAAAATGTTTGTTAGATTCTAGCCTTCTTTTTGAGTACCAAATGCAAACAACTGGAGAATAAAATTTTTGTGCACAAAAGACATTCAATAAAAACTCCTAACGGAAACCATGATACCATGGTCATTTCATAACATGGTCATTTCATAACTTTGATTTGATTGTAGAACTACCTTTTGTAATAATAGCGCCTCACTGGGAAAGTTTTACTAGGAAGTCATACATGCTCTACAAGAATATGCAATAAAAAAAATCCGCGATAGGGTCCTCAGAATGACAACCTGAGAGGGTCTCTTGTCAGAAATAAGCCGTAGCCCAAGTGTCCACGTTTTGGATCCAACCAGTAGAAGTCCTTATTAGACTAAAACAATTTTATTTCTGTCCATTACATTGCAGGTGGGTGGACTGGAAGAAGTGAAGCAACTGATAAGTGAAAGTCTTCAAATGAATCTAAAAGCATCCTCGGCAGGCAAATCCCTTCGACGATCTGGCATAGTTCTCTATGGTAAATACAGTTACCACTTTGAAAACAAATTTGTGAAAAATTTCAAATAGTTTTTTTTGAATCGGGGACTGTCTTAGTAAAATACTTAAAGTTTTCACTAAATCAATTTCCAATCCTTTCCAAAAAAGTATTTATTTAGGACCTCCAGGCTGCGGAAAGACTTTAGTAGCCAAAGGTTTTTTTCAATTTTTTTATTTAAGCTACTAAAGCAAAACTTTTATTATTCAGCTGTTGCCAACAAATTCCAAATGTCATTTTTGAGCGTTAAAGGACCAGAACTGCTCAACCAATATATTGGTCAGAGCGAAAAGAATCTGAGAAATGGTTGCTATTATTTTTGAATATTCATAAAGAAATATATTTACACGCGAAAAATTTGTTTAGTGTTTGAGAAGGCAAGAGCTGCCTCTCCATCCATCCTCTTTTTTGATGAACTCGATTCTTTAGCTCCAAACAGAGGAGTGGCTGGAGATTCTGGCGGAGTCATGGACAGGTAACAAAGATAAAGAGGAGCAAAAATATTGCTTGCAAAAACTTGCAACACAAATTAAAATCACATGGTGTCTTAACATTTTTTACATCAAGACCAGTAAAAATTCTCAGTTTTGATTTCAAAACTAAATTTTTTTAAAACATGGTATGAAAAATTCCCATTAGAGAAAGTTTTTTTAAGAGTGCTAACAGCCCTGTGTCCTTATGCCTTGGCTACGATGGAGGTGAGAGGTGAAGGTGCGAGGTCGAGGTGCGAGATAGTGGCTACAATGGAGGTGTGAGGTGCGAGGTCGAGGTGGGTGGTGAGGTCAGGGTGACTACAATGACCTCGCACCTCATACCTCGCACCTCGTATCTCGCACCTCGACCTCGCACCTTGCAACTCAGTGAATTTTTTTTCCAAGATCCATTTTATTCTGTCGAAAACTTTATATATAGAACAATATAGGCCCAAAATAGCCCTCACGTATCATTTTAGCCATTTTCAGCATTTTTCAAAGTTTTTTTGAAGACCTGAAAGCACTAGCCGGGTATCTGTGAACGCCTTCGCTACAATGGAGGTGTGAGGTGTGAGGTGCAAGGTGTGAGGTCGAGGTGCGAGGTCCGTTTCTAAAATTTTATTTTTAGTTTTTAACGGTTTTAACAGTTTTTAACGTTTTTTTCAAAATTTTTATTGTATTCAGATACAGCATTCGGATTCGACCAAGTGGACCAAACCACCCGAACCACCCGAAACCACCTGAAACCACCGAAACCACCCTAAACCACCCAAACACCAAACCACCCCGGGCACTTGTTCACTTGGGGGGGGGGGGGAGATGCGCATTTTATAATCGTCGAAAACTGATGTTTAAACGTCTCCTAAGTGATTTTTATGTGCTAAAAACGATAAAAAGGTTGTTTTTTACACTTTCCTACGTAAAAATTGATTATTGGAGAAAATTTTTTTGACCGAAATGTGACTTTTTGATGCTTTGCCTTGGTCCCCCAAGGAAAAAAGTCACATTTCGGTCAAAAAAAAAATTCTCCGAAAAATCAATTTTTACGTAGGAAAGTGTAAAAAAACAACCTTTTTATCGTTTTTAGCACATAAAAATCACTTAGGAGACGTTTAAACATGAGTTTTCGACGATTATAAAATGCGACCCAACCTGGCCACGAAGAAGTACAAAAATTACTAGCAAGAAGAACATAAAAGACAAAACTGGTAAGAAACAAGAAAAATAAGCTTTTTTGAAAAATATTAATTTGGTTTGAGGCTATTGTGGCCAGTGTAACATCTACCTCACGTGGCCACCCGACCTCACCTCGCACCTCGACCTCGTACCTCTACCTCGTATTAGCTGAATTCGGGCCAAAAAGGTGTTTTATCTGCAAAAAACGTTTTTTTGTGCTAGAAAAAGTAGAAAGAAAAAGAAGTGAAAATAGAAAAAATACTGTTTTTCTTACTAGGGGTGTACCCATGTCGAGGGGGATTAGTTTTTGGAGACGAAAAAATATTTCGAAGTCTTTATATGGTATTTTCCATGTGCCCGCCTTACTATTTTTTCTAAAAAAAACTCTTAAAACTCTTTTAAAAAAGTTAAAAAAAACGGTGCATAGACGTTTCACCACCTTTTGGACATTTTTGGCGTTCTGCTCTATGTTCTGTTTTAGGCACCTAGGCTTTATTTTAAAGCCATTTTGTAGTTCGTAAGACATTTTTCACTCCCGGCTAACATGCGCTGGCCTACCCTGAGCCTAAAGCCTAAGTTAAAAAAATAAGGTCTACGCGGCTAAAACAGAACATAGGGCAGAACGCCAAAAATGTCCAAAAAATGGTGAAACGTTATTTTATCAAAAAAAAAACTCTCTGTTACGTTGTGGCGCAGGATCTTGGCTATCTTCTGAAAAAAAAGTCTTCCCAATGAGCCTACTCCGTCTAGGCTGTTTATTGATTTTAACGTGAGTACTCACCTGAAATTTGGTGAAATAATCCTGATGTTTCGCTGATCACTAAGAAATGTTGCATTTCAATTAGCAAAAAAACGCTCTGTCTCGCTGTAGCGCGTAATCTCAGCTATCTTTTAAAAAAAGGTATGCCCCGATTGGGGCTGGCAGGGGTACTCAGATAGGGGTACCCAGATGGGATTACCCAGGTGGGAGTAATAAGGTCGAGGTACACAGGAGGAGAGTAGCCAGGAGGAAGACATCCAGAAGGAGAGTAACCAAAATGAGGGTAGCTAAGAGAGAGGTAATAAAGAAGGGGTAATCACGGAGGTATGTAATGGATTAATATTTATTAATACTAGAAAGGTTGTTTGTACCGAAGTGAGTGTCTTGCTCAGAATTTCATGCTGATCATTCGTAGACCAGTCGAGCTACCGAAAAACTTCTTTTTCGCTAATAATTTTAGCATTTGAAGTTTGGTGTGCTATAGTGAGAATTCGGTATCGTCTTTTGTCATAAATTTTTTTTGCGATAGTTTTTATTATTATTATTTTTATTGCTTATCAGAGGCGGAATTGATTGCACTTTCTAATGAGTATAAATGTGCCTGTGAATGTTGCGAAAAGTTGAACAAAAAAGTCAAAAATTCGACGCTAGGAGCCTTTTCAACTTTTTTAATTAAGTAAAAACTACCCAAATTTATGTTCCAGACCCCGGGAAATATGCGTAAACTCTTCATTAGTCATAACTTCCGTACGCTGGCCTGCCCCCAAGCCTAAGCCTGCTGCACATATTAAATTCTAAAATTAATTATCCGCAAAAAAGAACTTTTTTCGATAGCTCGATCGGTCTAGAAATATTCAGCATGAAATTCTGAGCAAAACGATCACTTTGGTACAAACAACCATAGGCGCCTGCTGCACATATTAAATTAGTTTTTAAAAAGTAAATCTAATTTGATGGCTTCAGAATGGTGTCGCAACTGCTATCGGAGATGGACTCCATTCAATGGAAAACAGATATTATTGTGTTTGTCATGGCAGCCACCAACCGTCCAGACCTGTTAGATCCTTGTCTTCTCACTCCTGGCAGATTTGACAAGGCTGTTCTTGTCAAACCAGCTGATGACATTGAGTCCAAAGAACGAATCCTCAGACCTATTTGCAAAAGGCTTTGCTTGGAACCAGGCTTGAATGTGCATAAAATAGTAGGTTTCATGCCCAAATTTTCAATAGTTAAAACTTTTTGTTGTTCTTAGGCTTGTAGATGTCCACCATCCATATCGGGTGCAGAACTCACTTCTTTGATGTCCAAGGCTACAATGCATTGTATCAGGGAAGTTATCTATAGGATTGAAAAGGGCTCCGAACAAGAGGCTGAAGACGTAGTAGTTTGCGAAAGGCATGTGGACATGGCTTTACAAGAGGTTTTTCGGACAGTTGATTGAATGGAAATACATAATATATTTTTGGTTTCAGTTCGCCAGTACCATCCCTCCAGCTATTCATGAACATAATTTCAGCAAAAAAAAGCATTTATAATAATAAACTAAATTGCCGGCATAGCAGCGAAGAACAACATGGTTGCATGTAAAGGATATAACTGTTTGAGTGCCCTTAAAAAAAATAAATTTTTTGATTTAGATAGAAAAAAATTACATGTAGAAAATATTAATAGCCTTTTTGAGTGAGAAGACATGAAAAAACCTTCGCATAAGGTCATTTAAATCAACATAAAAAATTCAAAATATGCCCATGGCATACCTTAGGTGGCGATATTACCCCAGGTGGCGGTATCTGGGCCTAATATCTAGGTTGTCGTACCCAGGTGTCCGAGTAGTGGTAATCAATTTTTTTGTTTCTCTTTCTCTACCAGAGGCCGGAAGTTGAGGGATTTGCATGCCTTCGAAGAATTAATCGAAAGGATAGCATAGGTCTGATGGTTGCTGGGCTGCGATACCAAGATAATTTATTTGTGATAAGGAGATGGCGGCGCTACTGGCTTATAACCACCCCCCCCCCAAAACAGCTACTTTCTTAAACCCCCCCCCTCCCCCCAATCCTCGGACCTACTGGCTTATACCCCCCCCCAAAAATCAAGTTTTTTTCAGAGTGTCTGAAAATCATTTTTAAGTAATAATTTTGTCGTAAAAAGGCTAGAAAAGCAATTTAAAAGGGATTATGGGCTGTATTGGGAGGGGAAGGGACAAAACAGGGGCCACTTCTATAGTGCCTATAAGTACCAAAGAGTATTAATTCTCTGAGCAGTAAAGGCGCTTTCAAACCCAGCCACTTGTGGTGCACGCAAAAGTATAAGTACTCGAGCTGATCAGACCGATCAGCCGGGTGGATCCTGGTGGTTGTCCTTTAACTTTTGAATGGCTGAGCCTCTGGCTCGTAGCCCCAGGCCTGAAGAGGGGGGAAACGCTTTTCGGCGAAAAATCAAAGATGTTGAACATGGTTTTGAATAATGGGGCCTACCGCATAAATGAACTTTGGTATGCATGCTTCTTCATGCATCCAGAGTCACTTTCGAGTGATTTGTGTCTAAGGTATGTGGGTGTGCGCATCTCAACTCCAAGCCCCCAAGCCCCAGAAGGGGTCTTGAGAGTTAGAGATGCGCGCACTCACTTACCTTAGACATGATTCCGAGAAGTACACTTGATCATAAAATGCATATAGAGTCTCTTTTGCCACGACCCATGTTGAAAAACATGGTAAGACAGCCGAAGAATGGCCAAAAAATTGACTAAAAAGTGGCCCCCTATTGTTCCCTTCCCCTCCAATACAGCCCATAATCCCTTTAAAATTGCTTTTCTAGCCTTTTTACGACAAAATTATTACTTAAAAATGATTTTTAGATACTCTGAAAAACTTGATTTTGGGGGGGGGGGGTATAAGCCAGTAGGGTCGAGATGGCAGTGTCACCAATGTGTCACTAAATATGATTTTCTTACCTTTATGAGTTTGGGGACATGTTTGAGTCTCTTCTATCATATGTTGGCCTACCCTGCGCCTAAGCCTGAGCCAAAATAAAATGTGGGCCGAACTGTCCAATCGTCTGTTTTAGGGACTAAATGATTCGAGAAGACTTCTCCGGAGACGAAAAGACCAAAAAATATGCGGCCGGCGTAAAAAGTGGGTGGGTATTTAAATAAATTGATATTCTGAAGTCAAAAAATGTTCTATCTATTGTGTAAGAAAAAAATTGTATTTTCATATGAATTGGGAACTATTGTCCCTTTTATACGAGCCGGGAACTATCGGTCATTTTAAATAGGCCGAGAACTATTGTCCCTTTTATATAGGTCAGGAACCATCGGCCGCCGAGTACTATCAGCGCTGGGAACTATTGGCCGTATCTGGGGGGTTCAATAGAGAAAATACGATATCCGTTTTGAATGACGTGCACACTCCTAGGTGCACCGGCTAGTCGATTAGAATAAGCCGTGTATCAGCTTCTACTTGATATGCGCAGGTTTCTGCTTGATGTTTTTCCCACAAAATGGTCACCTTACGGACTGTTGGAGCTCCACTCCACTAATTTTTGAAAAAAGCAGCTTGTGAGAATATATCGAAAAATATACCAGATAAAAAGCTAGCTGTGCCAAATTTTTTTTGATGATGATCAAGAAATCGTCCACATCATCAAACATTTTGTTTTGCACAATTGATACAATTTCCCAGCACAATAAATCAGAAGTTCAACTTGAAAAAGTGAAGCCCTTGTCATCACCATTCTTTTTCAATTGAACCAAAAGTATAAGATAGAGACAGTTGTATGACTTTACCATTCACCTCTCTCTCCCTTCCCCGTCTTTTAAAGGCATCCTTTTGGTGTTCAATCCCTTCTAAACACGGCTTCTGTCTTTTTGCAGGTGTGCCGCAGCTCAAAAAAGAAAAGCTTGGGTTCCTCTCCTTTGATTTACTCTTTTGATCGACCTTGTTATCCATCGACAATTGATTTTACTTAATTTCTTGCTCTCCTTTGTGTAAATTTTCTTATTTGCCTATACTGCTAAATATTTTTGATGCATTTACACTTAACTCCATTAACATAAAGATAGCCTGAATTTCGACGACCTATATCTTAGCCCAGAATTTTTTTGTGTTTTGCTTAAGCACTCAACAATCTCGAGCGGTCTTGGCCAATCAAACGCTGTTATCGGTCGGTTGATTCGGTGGTGGGCCACCGGTTGGTCAACTTTATAAACCAGTTGATGGTGGATGTGGCGGTTGATAAGATCCAGGCGTGGACAAGACTGATATCGAGATTGATTTATGCTTCCAATATAATCGCCTACGAGGGAGGTATTTTAATACTTTTTTAAATTTTTCTAACTACAGCTTTGTGAATTTTTTTTTGAAATATTAAAATTTGAAAGCCTGTGAATTATTGAATTTTCACTATTTTCTCCAACTTTGCCGATGATATAGAAGGTAGATAAGTTGGAGTAAGGTGAGCAAGTGTGTATATTGTTGTTGTGTAGTACTTGCACTAATCATCTAATTAGATCTGCTACTACCTGATTGATTCCCGTTAAAGAGTGGAGGGTAGCAGGTTGTAGATTGACCTTGACCATCCTGCCAGCCACTAAACCAATTGCCTTTTAATCAATTGCCGATTTGCATAGGCAGGAGGAAGATACTTTCCTGTTTCTTTGTTGTTGTCTATTTACAGGTGGTTGTTTTTGATGTTCAGTTGAATAAACTGTGGGTGTGAATGGGAACTGGCTGAATATAGTAATTGAAGCAGTATTATTATATAGCCAGCAGCAGGATGTCGACCACATGTTTGCAATCGACCTTACTGGCAGCCACCATATTCGGTGCTATAGCAGGAACTTTACTGCTTTGCCTACTCTTTTTGGCACTGTTGTTCTACTGGGCGAGAAGCAAGGAATGGGGTGAGTTGGTTTCCTATTCTGACTTTTCTTTTTATTATCTGATAATTCATCGATCACTTTAAAAATATTTAATTTTAGTCAAATTCGACTTTCCTCTACTAGAAAAATCGTCCACAAACTGCACAAATAACAAAAGTAATGAATTAAAAGGGCCATTAACAACCAGTAGAGTGCACCCTCTGATGGCCAAGGAGACCAGGGTGACTGGTGTGGATGAGGTGGATGGCCAACAATTAAACATCAGCAATTTTAACAAAGAATCTCACTTCACAGTGCAAATGCAGCCAAGTCAATTGCGAAAAAAAGCAGCCAATATGGAGGATGACTTGGTGGATGTAGTCGGCTTTTCAATTGCGCAACACGCTGGCTCATATACCCACCAATTTGTGGTTGAGAACGTGGACGTGGCAGCAGTTGGAAAATTTTCAAAGGGTATGTTGCGGCCAGGGTTTTCGTGATATGGATTTTGAAGCCCTGATATTATAATGATATGACATAGGGTTGACATGAAACCATATCATCTCAGGTGATATGGTTTTAGCTAAGATTTCATGTCATATCATCTGATATGATGTCGAGCTTAATAAATGTGTTCGATATGATATTGATATGACATCGCTGACGTGATAACCGCGTGATATGATGTCATATCATGATGATATCACGATAGTAAATCTTATCAAGTGAAATCAGCAGTTTTACTTTTGACGGTGTGAAAATGATTATTCAGATCGATTTATTCTTAGTTATTAAGAGATTGGGCATTCGTATGAGTAGAACGTCGGGCATTTAAATAGTACACATCTTTACACTGTTGTCAAACTGCTTTCTGTCTCCAAACCCTGGTGTGAACTATATTATCTTTGGCCAAATTTTCAAGAAACCTTTTTAGAGAAGTGCTTGGGAAAATTCTGGTCGCAAGAGACGAAATAACAGTACAGGGTGTTCTAAATTCGTCGCCCTTTTTGTTTTAATGAATTTTTTTAACCATTTGGCAAGATTTTTTTTATTAGACATAGGACCTTCTAGGCTTTTGTTCAACATCTCAATTTTTGTCTTTCCACACTTTTTGCTTGATAAGATATTCAGCCATTCAGGTAAGAAAGCAAAATTACCAAAATATTTTAAAAGTCAGTAAAAAATTAAAAGAGAAGTTCTATAATTGTGTAGTTTGGTCGGACCCCTCAGAAAATTGGAAATTAAGTGTTTGGGCTCAAATGATAGCTTATGATGTGCTGAGTACGATAACACCAAATTCGAGCAATTTTTCGCACTAATTCGCCGAGCTGTGGCCTCCCGAAGTTTGGTACTCAGAAAAACCGCATTAAAATTCAGGAGGGTACACGCCGATTTCCGATTTTTATGGCGGTTTTTACGCCTAAAATTGGTGTTCGAAAAATGCTGATTTTTGAAAAAAACACACTTTTTTAGCCGAAATTTATTACAGACTGAATTTTTGGCTCTATTTAAGAAAAGGTACCATTTTTGCCTTGGTCCCCCTATTGATTTTTTTGTAAATTTTATTGATAACACACCATCGACAATTCCAAAAAAATCAATAAGGGGACCAAGGCAAAAAATGGTACCTCTTCTTAAATACAGCCGAATTTTTGTACTTATTAGAAAGAGCAACTCTTTCTGCGTCGAGCAAACTTTTAAACGAGTGTTCATCATCATATTTCACTAAGTATAAATTATTTGAGAAATGTAGCTCGGTGAATTAGTGACAAAAAGTGACCGAATTTAGTGCTATCTTACTCAGCAAATCGTAGGCATTCATTTGAGCTCAAACACGCAATTTTCCATTTTCTGAGGGGTCGAGGTGGCCTTGATGAAACTACAAAATTACAGAACTTCTTTTTTAAATTTGAAATAAAAAACCAAAATTATGTGTCAACGAAATCCTATAGTGTCCTTCTTCCAGTAAACAAAAATATTGCTGAATGCTTTAAAAATAAAAGTAATAGCCAAAACAAAAGGGGCGGCGAATGTGGAACACCCTATATATTCTTTATTTGATTAACGTAAGCATCTTTACACTGCTGTCAAACTGCTTTCTGACGTAACATAGTGCCGACACGGCAGTTGACATTTTTATGGCTGACGTGCCACCAACTGTACATCCTACCGGTTTTTCAGCACAGATGAAGAAAACAGTTTACCACTACTCCTCTGAGTTTTAAGACCAGGTGTTGAAAAACAGAAAAGTTGAGGTGTGCCGAATAAGTAGAAAAGACTATTGATGGTAGTTTCGAAAAAAAACGCACTCTCATTTTTGAAATATTGTTCACATAACATGATATGAGTTGATATCACCTGATATGGGTCACGCAGTGTGATATGATTATGATATGATATGGCGTCTCACAAAAATAGAGTGATATGATACATGATATCACCACTGTGATATCATATCAGGATACATGACATCATACGAAAACCCTGGTTGCGGCTAAACACGTTTGAGAGTGTATGGGCAATTAGCCCTATGTCCCCTTCCCAAATTCCGCTTCTGACCACTCGTAAATTAAGCAATTTGCCAATATGACGATTACAAAATGTCCGAAAAGTGCAAAAATCCTAAGCTTTACAGGGATTGGGATAAGATAACTTTTTGGTACATTAATTAAGATAAAAAAAGACAATTTGTTCTGATTGAGTCGAGAAAAATTAAGAATAAAAATTTCTGGTCGATTGAGATTTTAATTTGATTCTCAACATGATCTATAACATCTCGTCACTGGTAATACACCAAAACAAAATTGTAAAAAAAAGAAAAATGTTGATTGAATTTAGGTGACCGCCTGGTCAGCATTCGAATAGATGTCAATAAAATGTGCTTGGATGAAGTTGACACTATTTTCCGCACTCTAGCTGCAGTTCCATACAGCCTCGAGGTGGAGAGAACTGCAGGAAACCATAGCACAGCAAGACCAATGTAACAGCAGACTGGTTTATTAATCATAATGAGGCTGTAACTAATTTCAACTTTAAATAACATGGGGTCAAAGATTACCGCTGAAATAAAATTATAAAAGTATTGGGGTATTCGTTACACCTTTTATATTTAAAAACTTGAAAACACATAGGGTCAGAGATTACCCCTTCACTTAAAACATGAAAACATTTTATTTTATTTTTAAGACTTAAAGGACCATTGCAGTCGCCGATAAAGAGAATTTCGAATTTTCTTTCTTTTTTATTGCGAAAATCTTTGGCACAATGTTTTCAAATATGTTAGTGCTTTAGAAATGAAATTACTTAGGCTAAAATAGTTAAATGAAGACAAGTTATTAAGTAGTGTGGTGGTAAAAAGGCGACGTGTGGTCAACGTTGTTGGTGAGTTTGGTTCCCAGTGCCGGCTTTGCTTTTTTAATTATTTAATTATATCTTTACTAAAAAAAATAATTCTGAATATTTTCGCCATAAAAACGTGTCCCGCGCGCACTCAAACATTTGAAATTCTCGTTGGCGGCAACGGCAATGGTCTTTTAAAAATGAATGGGGTCAAGTATTACCCCCTTCTTAAAATTATTAAACTATTGGGGTATTGTGCTACCCCTTTTATTTTCAAAAGTAAAAGTTACATATGGTGAAAGATTACTCCTGGAAAAAATTATTAAAATATTTTCCGAACTACGTGATACACCTTGAGCAGCAGAAATGCAAACCAGGGGATGCGCCATCGGTGCGTCGGCGCCTTCTAGTAAAATATGGACTTTTTCGGTTTGCGTAAAACAAAATTCAAATTTGACGGGTGAAACAATTTAAACCTCATTCATCCTCATAATTAAGCTTGTCGGCCGATCGGCTGAAAATCGGTTCGTAGATTTTGTCACTTTTTTGAATTCGCGACTTTTTTGAATTTTCGTTCATATTGTAGTTTGTGAGACTAAAAATTTTTTCCAGTCCTGGCTAACATAAGGCATTGCCTAACCGAAGATGCACTGAATAGCTGAAAAATTCAATAAAAGTGTGAATTCAAAAGAAGTAAACAAAAAAGTGATAAAAGCAAACAGTTTTATTCTGCCCATACATGAACTCTTATCCACACCGAAATAACTTATTGAACGAACATCTACATGTGTAACTCAAAAATCCTTATCCAACAAAAGATTAACAATTTCACTGGGCTCCTTTTCATTACTACTATATTGAAAGACTTCCACACGTTGCTTGCCGACGTGTTAAACATTAAAGGACCATCGCCGTTGATGACAATGGCGATTTCGAGTTTTTTGAATTCGCGGAGAACAGCTCTTTTATTGCGAAAATATATTTCGAACTATTTTTGTTTGCGATTAAATTTTTTTCAAAATATAGAACCATCTACTAGCCGAGCCCAACGTTGCTTGACAGTGCCAGATCGGACGACTTAGCCGACTCCCACTGAGCCACAATTTTTATTAGTAGCTTTTCATTGGCCTCATCTAATTCATAGAATTTAAATTTTAAATGCAAATAAAAATAATTCGCAAAAACATTTTTCCGCATTTTTGGCTGCCCCCGCCAATTCAAAGACTCTAAATTGCCGTTGTCATCAACGGCGATGGTCCTTTTAAATAAGATTTTACACGAATGCGAAAATCCGTGGAAAACACTACAGAATGCTACAAAAAAAGTTACGCGGCAAAAAAATAGCCGGTTGACCGAAAACTGAAAATTTCTGCCGGCCGAGCCGAATGCCGAAACTTTCGGCCGGCTGGGCCGAGCCAAAAACCGAAATTATCGGCCCAAAACCGAAAAAATGTCGGTTTTCGGCCGGAAAGCCGAAATTCGGCTGGCCCACCGACAACATTATAAACATAATAAAAATACTTATAATAAAAAGTGATAAATTAATAAATAAACAATTAAAAGGTATTACTTTTTGCTTTTCATTACACTGACAAATGAAGTTTTCGCTTGGGGTGTCTGTTTTGAATGGATCCGAAGTTTTGATTTTTAGGGTTTCGGGTTTATTAAAGATTTGCCGAAATTCCGGAATCTTTTTCTGAGCACCTAATAATTTTGGGTGCCTAACAACCATATAGTAAAAAACCAATTCCCGACATATGAACAATTTTTGTCCAGCTAGAACATACTTATTTCAGCCAGTCTAACTTGTCCTCTCATGAGCCAAAGGCCAGCGTTCCTGTCAGCCTGCTAAATCTTTCTACAACCCTATCAACAAGCCACTGCTCTCCCAATGGATCTTTTGGAGCTGTCACAGTAAGTTTTCATCAACTATTTACAATTGACCACAAATTCGCATCTGTAATCAGCAGCCATTTATTGTGACGCGTTTATAGTCAACCCCAAATTTGAAGAAATCCATGAAATGTCGACCATACCAACAGCAATCAACAGCCAACCACCATCTCTACCTTCTGGCTCTCCACCTCTATCATTTCAAGAAGAAGAAGTGGTTGAACTAGAGGCAACTTCACCCGCTCCAGTAGCCTCACCAAACAACAGCAGCTCTCCTGTGTTAGTCAGACTGCGGCAAAAACGTCAACTGATAGAAGGGTCACCCTCTCGTTCCAACGAGGCTGTTGTTGACCCAGCCTCTCCTGATTGCAATACACGAATGGGCTTTTTGAAAGGTTGGTTATGTACACTGCTGAGACTTATACACATATGTGAGGAATTTATGGCTGAGCATATAAGGCTTGCCAAAATAACCTTTTTGTAAGACAAAAAATGGAACACTCACAGTAACATAAATGACCACCACGCAGGTTAAGCACCTTGATTCTTCAACCACTCCGCTTGAGACACCATGACAAAGAGTTTAGCTAAACAATAAAATATGAAACTGAAGAATAAAAGAAAAAGAGATCCAACCAGTGACTTTTCAGAATTAAAAATAATGAGACTCTCGAAGACTGAATCTCGAAAGAACAATTACCAGCCCCCCCCGGGTACACGACATTTTTCTACCGCGACATTTTTCTACCGGACATTTTTCTACTGCAAGAAATTTGTTTGTCACTTTTGTAGGGCAACTGCTACTATTGGTTTATAAGCCTTGTTTATGATTATTTTATCACGTTCTGGCCTTTCAGATGTACGCTCTCCTTTCTAAGTCTCATTCTTTAAATTCAGATTGTGGCAACAAGAAAGTCTTTCACGATTGAAGTTTGTATTATAAGCAGCGGCCGATAAGAGGAATCAATCATTGGAAGGTTTCAACAGACTGTGATCAAAAGACCAACGGATGCAAAGGCAGAGCTTGGTTCTTTGTAGATGGGCGTTTCTGCAAGTAAATTGTTTATACTAGATGTTATTTGTAGTTTGGAACACGTCTTTCAGGATGGTTACAGGACATGGTTGCGATCCAAATCCATCCCATATCGCAGCCACAGCTATCGGAAACGAAGAGAAGCAGTTAGCAACTTCTACAACTATGGTAGATTCTTAATTCGAAACATTTCTTGTGAAATTGTAGCGAATTACATTAGGCGCACCGGTGAAATAGTCGGGCAAGTCCGAAATCAGTCTCGCACATCTGATATGCAGAGCAATCTTCCGAGAGTGGCAGCAAGATAACGAGGAGTTCAAAGAGCCCGCACAGATTCTGATGATTGCAAACCGTCAGAAAATCAAACGAATGTTCAGGTTAGATGTTCGAGTATTTTCCAAAAAAATCTATTTATAGAGCATTGTGATTCCACGATTCCAATGTAATGATCCCTCAGCACTCATACTCTATCTACGAAGCAGTGAAGGACGTAACGGACTTTTAGCAGACTGTTTAGCAGACTTAGTTATGATCAAACAATCAAAGCCGAATCTTCATCTTTGGCCGGAAGAGCTATGAGCAATGGATGGGAATGGTCAAGAAGATTTATACTGATGAGACATTCAAGATATCTTTGCCGTTGTTTGAACAAGTTAGAGTTTCACTAAATCCCCTTTATATTTATGAAAATTAATCTAATTTATGTTTCGTTGTACTAGCTAAAAGAAGTGGCTTCGTCTTCGTTTCGACTCTCTCCTCGGTGCTGGTCACATTTGTCTGTCCTTAATCAAGTAAGATCTTTTTTACTTGTCTGTTCATCATAGAATTTTGTAGTAAATACTTGGAGCAGAAATCGATGCAAAAGGGATACCAAGAAAATGATCCAGTCAATTGGCTAGGTTGTAACGACAAGGTATTTTTAAATGCTTTTTGAAATTTTCTGACCTATTCAATTTTTAGATAATCCCTCAGCAAAGCAATAGCTATGATTGTGAAATTTTAATTGTCTATTTGCGCAATCCGTATCACGTGACGTTCTCCCTGACTTCAAGCAACAGCAAGTGAAAGAAATTTGCAGAAGAACCTCAAAAGCAATCCTTGGTGGAGTCATGTCTGAACCGAAAAAAAATTATGAATCTATTGTAGGATAGGCCATTTAGTTTTTCCTGCTGTAATGTTTTACTGTTATGTTGATTTCGGAATAAAAAAAGAGGATTAGATATTCTAGGGTGTAATGTTAATTTTTTTGTCAAAGTCGTGACGAACTCTACTGAATTTGACGGTACGACGAATAACTTGGTTTCCATCAACATGGTCCAAATAGTAGAGATTATTGGATCTCAACCTTAGAGTCCTGTGTAGCATGCATTCACCCTTTGTTTGCCTTTTTCCATCTATGTTGTCCCAACAAATGATTGGACGCAAATGAGAACCAAAGAGATAATTTATTAATGAAATAAATGATTTATTTGTAAATAGGTATAAAGGCCTTATGTGATGTGGATATCATTTTACGGTAGAAAAATGTAGAGGTAGAAATGTTATTGGTAGATAAGTGTTAAGTAGAAAAGTGTCCGATAGAAAAATGTCGCGGTAGAAAAATGTCGTAGGTAGAAAAATGTCGCGGTAGAAAAATCTCCTTCATTCAAAATCGTGTTTGTGGCATTGCGTTTTTGACCCACTTTTTCAAAACTTTTTGTTGGAATACGGTTTGGAATAGTTTTAGGCTTTAGTCTTTAGTTTTAGTCTTAAGCAAGTTACCTCGCATTTGAAAGCTCATCTCACTGCTTACAAAATGTGTGTTACTTTGCATGAAAGCAGTTTTCGAAAATTGGGTCAAAACGAAATGCCACAAACACGATTTTAAACGAGGGGGCGGCTATATTAGAGGTTTTACGGTGCTTTGGTTCATCTCAAAACCAACTTTCAAACAGCAATTTTGAGACATTTAAAACTTTGTGATGACGGACAGACATACACACAACTCTTTTTTAGTATATAGGAAGGACTACCGTATTTTCACTAATTATAGACCCGGGTCTATAATTTTTCAACCTCTCGAAAATCGGAAAATTTCGAGGTCGATCTCGAGATTTTCGAGTGCTCAACCTAAAACTAGAAAGCGGGATTGGCAGAACTCGTGGGAGCTAAGAAAACGCAAAGAAGATATTTTCAAAATTTTTACTCTGCGCCGAGATACAGACCCTCAAAGTCGAGGGGGTCTATATTAGAGAAAATACGGTAGTTTTGTTGTCGCCGCCCTTCAGGTCGCAGGTATAGTTATAGCTACAGATTTTCTCAGCAAGGAAAGTACGGCTTAGATAAATGAAGTTTGGGCTCAAAAACACTAAATATTTGCAAGCAAACGCAACAGAAAATGAGATATAACTGCCTAAAGAGGTTTCAATGCAGCTCGGCACAATTTAGATACTGATCGGTGATAAATAATCAAAAAGATTGTTGAGTTGGCCAGATATAGGCGCATGTAGAGTATGCAGAAGCGTTATAATGTTCAATAAGAAAAAAATTGTGCAAAACTCACGTTTCGTTAGCGCTTTTGCTGTGCAGTCAGCTTCAAAACCAAAAAAGAAAGAATAATGGCGTTACTCAGGCTTTTCCTTATCATTAGATTTTATACGCTTGATTTTCTAAACCAGATCAGCAAAGGTCGCGTTTCAGAATAGCGTTAGGTTGGTCTTTTCACGAAACTGTCGGCCGCGGAAGCAAAACGTGTTAAGTTAAAGACCATAAAATGACAAATAACAGTACAAAAGCTCTTTTTACGCATGCAAAAAGTCACGAAGTGTTGTGTCCTAGGTATAAATCGTCTGTTGTCTTACGCCGATTTATACATATTGTTCTGTTAAACAGTATATAAGGATCTGAACGTCTGTGTTCAGATCAGTCTTGTGTGGAACAAAGCAATAAGCTAGCTGTGTCTCTCTCTCTTGCTCTTCTCTCTCTCTCTCTCTCCTGCTGTGTCCAACCTCTTTCCTTCATTCCGCTGGGACTCAACACGAAGTATTAGCCAACGAGCTAAAAATTATCGAAGAAGAGCAGCAGTTGTAAAAAAACATTTTCACTAGAAACCCCGAGATTTTGACCAGGGCCCTGAATTTTTTTCGGACAACCCTGACCTGAAACCCGCCCTGAACGCATTTTTCTGTCTTTAGTTTTACCAGAAATGTGCGCTAAATTCTTTGGATATTTTCAAATGGATTTCTAATCACGACGGTCTAGTACAAAAAATTTGTCATATATTTTTTCAAAACTTTGCCTAAATACAATAGGCCATTTGAAGAATTACTTTTCCTCTTTATCAACACACTAACTTGAAACCTACCTTGGAGCCTTTCAACGCTAACTTTCATTAATTCAAAATTTGGCACTTAATCGCGTGCCACCCAATCGCCCCCTCCAACATCCCGCCCCCCCCCCCCCCCCCCCAACAAATCAGTTCGGGCGGTGTTTTTGGGTCACTTTTCAGAAAAACGACTATGGGGGGGGGCTATAAAAGTACCCAAAATTTTATACTCAATAAATTTATAGATCAAAAAGAAGAAGAAGTTGCCTTTACTACAAAAGCAGTTGAATTAGATTCACTGGTGGTAGTTCAACAGCCTCAGTCTGTTATTAGCTGTAAGAAAGTAGAGCTGGAATTGAACGACTCTAAACCGGTTAGAAATGGAGTGACTACAAAAGCTATGGTAACACAAATGTCACAAATATGGAACAAAATAGTAATGTTATGCATTTCAGAATAAAGATTCTCAAAAAACCAGTGCTGAGTCAGAAGATTCCAGAAACTACCAAAACATAGACATCTCTCCCAACAAAGACGCTAAAACACAAAACGGGTATAGTAACTTGATGTAAAAAAGAATTTTATCATGTAAGAACATCGTAATTTAGCAAAGCAATATCCACCCAAAACTCCATCCTCAGCCTGGAACAGTGCGGCACACTGGAAGCCAATCGCAAACGTTTAGAAAGGGAAAGACAACAACTTCGCCAATTAGGCATTATTTAATTAAAGGTTTATGGGATATTTTGTGGATTTTGATTTTTTTTATTTTTTTTCTCATCAAGTACTTTTGGAAAACTTTGATGTTTGGTCATTTTCGCATTAGAAAATTCTGATAAAGTTTCGTAAGTTTTTGTCAATCATGTTTCAACGTCTCCTAAATATTTTAAATAAAAATGTGGTTTTTCGACACTTACCGTATTTTCTCTATTAAGTCCCCCCTCTCTAATAACTCCCCCCTCTCTGATAACTCCCCCTATTTCGACCCCATATCTCAGCCTAAGGAAAAATTTTTGTAAATCTGTTTTTTGCGTTTTCTTATTCACCACGATCTTAGTTGATTCCACTTTTTAGATTTCGGTCGGGCATCCGAAAATCTCAAAATCGAAATATTTTTTTCCGATTTTTTAAGGGTTGAAAAATAACTCCCCGAGGGACTTACTACAGAAATACGGTACTCACATAAAAAATTGATTTTTTGAAAAAAAAAGTTCACTAAAATCTGACGTTTTGCCTTAGAAGACCAAGGTAAATCAAGCTGTCGGATAATTTTTGTCAAAAAAATTTAAGCCGATCTGACGCTAGTAGCGAATAGCCCCCCCCCCCCAACGATTTTCACTTTTTTTACTTAAGTGAAAAGTACCCAAATTTATGTCCCAAACCCTGGAAAATGTGCGCAAACTCTTCATTAGTCACAACTTCCGTACGCTGGCCTACCCCAAGCCTAAGGGCTAAGCCTAAACTTGTTGTTTGCAAGGGTAGTTACAGCAATTTTTAAAGGTCGGATGCTTGGGGGGGGGGTATTCGCTACTAGCGCCGCCGATTTTTATGTAGAAAAGTGTCTGAAAATCGGTTTTTAACCATTTTTAGAGCATTAAATGCAATTAGGAGACGTTTAAACATGATTTATGAAAAATTATAAAATGCTGTTACTTACTTCACATTTGTAAATATTTTTCTAATATTGTGCCATTAAATAATTGTTTTTACTGTTTACTTTAAATTAAATAAAAAAAATTAAAAAAAATATTTTGGACCATTGCATTGACGATGCGAATTTCACACTTGTAATTAGCAGGAGAAATTAATTTTACAAATATTTTATAGTGTTGTTCAAAACGTTTTTTGAAGCGGAGGAAACTTTATACCGTATTTTCTGTATTAAGTCCCCCGGGGGAGTTATTGTTCAAACTCAAAAAGGTGAGAAAATTTTGAGGTCGATTTTGAGGTTTTGGGTGCTCAACTCAAATCTGAAAAGTGGAATCAGGAACACTCGTGGTAATTAAGAAAATGCAAAAAACAGATTTGCAAAATATTTTCTCTAGGCTGAGATATGAGGTCCACTAGGAACAACAGGCACCTATCTGCGCCTCTATCGTATTTTGAAATTGTAATAGATATCAATCCATCTCATACTTCCCTGATTACCCCTTCCTGTGTACCCCGCCCATCCTGGCTACCCTTTTCCTGGGTACTCCCCTCCTGCCTTCAAAGCTCCCGCCCACTCTCCTCATTCGGTACTTTCCTGGTGGTTTGGAGGATATCCAGGTAGTTAAGTCCCCATTCTGGTGGTTTCCACGTAGTTCGGGCTCGGTCCTGATGGTCCGGGTACTTTCCTGGTGATTCAGGTCCATCCTGGTAGTTCAAGCCCATCCTGCTGATTGGGGTTCTCCATGTGGTTTGGGACATATTCTGGTGGTTGGGGTATTCACGTTGTTCGAGATCCATTGTAGTAATTGGGGTTCCCCACGTAATTTGAGACTTATCCTGGTGGTTCGGGACCAGCCCTCCTGGTTAAGTTACTTTTTTGGTGATTCGGAGGTAACCACGTCGTTTGGACCGCATCCTGGTGATTCAGGCCCTATATGGTGGTTTGGGCCACATCCTGGTGATTCGTGCTCGGTCCTAGTGGTTTGGCCTCACTCTGAAGATTTATTTGCAAGGGGTATAGGCTTAGGGTTTTTAATAGTTGGTAATCAATCACAAAACTGAACTTTGAGTGGATCAGAATTAAACCTGCGCCAAAAAATAGTTTTCGTAGGCATTTGCCCCTCTCAAAACGCTTATTTTTCGACGATATTTTTCTTAAACGAAAGCTGACATTCTGAGGAACACGGTGAATTTACCCACAAAAAGTATTACCCCTTCTGCGACCTATTTTGGGCCTTCGACATTTCTTTATTCAATATTCATCACAAATCAGTCAAAAGTTAACAAAACAACATCAAATTCTGCATCAATAATATTTTCCTAACTTATGCCTCATTTAGTTATTTATTTAGATATAATCAAATTTTAGTCACACAGTCAACTCTCGCTATAGTGCGAGGTATAACGACGACTCGATATAGTTGCGATCGGATACCGCGACTCAATACACCGGGTCTCAAGTTCAACTCCCAATATGTGTAATTTGTATTTTTTGTTATTTGTTTTATTTGGGTAATATTTAATTCTGTCCCCAAATTTCTGAAACATGTCCCCAAATTCCCTGAAAAATGTCCCCGAAAGTAAAATGTTCCCAAATTGCTGAAAAATGTCCCCAAATCTCCGAAAAATGTCCCTAAATATTCTAAATATGTCACCAAATTTTTATTCTTTCCTATTTTTCATATTATCAGCTTTAATTGATATGTTTTTTGATGGAAAAAGAAGCGATGAGAATTTATTTGACACCAAACATGTCACTTTTTGATAAAAATTTCAAGTTTTACTAACCCGTTAAAGATTTGCATAATTTTCAGCCGAAATGTCAGAAGATTGTTTTATTCAAACATTCATTTGAACAACCTTCGTCAGTGGCAACAACATGTAACAAAAAATTATTCGACATTTCCATACTCCTACTCCAGACTTCTGTCTTAAACTTTTATGCATCTGCTTAGCCGGTTTTCGGACTCAGCCAGCAAGCATTGTTGAGCTTAGAAGAAGAATTCAGCTTTCTTGCGATGAACTGCCGTGGAAGATGGTTGATCATGCCGAACGAAATCCTGCTCCGCAGCAGCATAGAAGTTCAAGGCAGAAGGGGACAGAAGGCTGGGGGTACACATGGAGATGCGAATATTTTGAACTCTCAGGTTCAAATTCCCCTGGATGCACATCCAATTTTGTTATAGGGAAGCTGATAATATGAAAAACAGGGAAGAATAAAAATTTGGGGACATATTTAAGAATATTTGGGGACATTTTTTAGCAATTTGGGGACAAAATTAATCACCACCCGTTCTATTTGTAGTGGACTTTTATGCTGTTTGTTCTTCTAGATTCTTTAGAGCATTCGGTACCCTTTCAGATTTTTATTCGAATTAGCACCTTTTTCAAATTCTTAGGCTTATTTTATTGTCTTTTTTCTAACTTAGGCAAAGCCTTAGGCACAGGCTAGCCAAGCGCACGTTAGGACGGGCACAAATATGTTTCCCGAACTACCAAAAGGCTGAAAAATAACAAAAATTAGTAAAGCCGCGAATCCGAGCGATACTCTGCATAATTTATCCCTTCATAAGCTCTGTTGCCGAATTCTAAAGAGGACACCTACGGATTAAGTAAAAAATAGCGTATTTATCGGGTATTTGTTTATTACATAAATTCATGCTGCTTTTCTAATTTTTAGGTATATGTCTATTTATACAAAGAGATTAAAAAATACCATAAAATATCCAGCAACACATATTGGAAGTTGAACTTGAGACCCGGTGTATCGAGTCGCAACTGTATCGAGTTGCAGTATCAAGTCACAATGTGTATCTGTGCCATCCGCATTATACATCGTTAAAGCTGGCAACTAAAAGATCCGAAAAAATTTAAACGACAAAAAGATAAAAGAAAATATAAGTAAACAATTTTAGATAACGTTTAAAGATATTGCCAAATCTTCATACGGGATGGAAAAAGCTTTGGCAATATCTGGCAATTGCCTGGCAATTGCCATTAAACAACCCTAATTATGCCCTATTTTTTATCTCCTTTTATTTACAAGTTTGGTGTCGAAACGATCCTCACACTCTTAGCTATCCAACAAAATCATCAGCGCAGGATTTCACACCCGCTGGAGCTCATTTACAGGCTAAGACAGACTTATTTTCCGAAAATCGATCGTTTTTTCGGGTCTTCAGCCGGAGCTCATTATAGCAACTCCTCCAAAAAGGGTTTTAACTACTGTTTTGTGTGTTTTAGGGACTGAAACGTGCAGAAAACATCTTTTTAGGTGGGGGACGGCACTTTTTAAAGAAAAAAAATTTTTTGGCCAAATTTTGACTTTTTGGCTCGGGGGACCAAGGTAATTCAACCTAAAAGGGTTACTGGATGTACCCAAATGACCAAGAAAGACAGAATTTGAGCGTATTTTCGATAAATGGGACCTACCACATAAAGAAATTCTCGTATGCATACATTTTTTAACTCTCACTAGGAACGCCGTCACATCGCTTGATGAGCTCCACTGCATAAATTTTTTTGTGGCCATACTAACTTCTGAGTTTTTTTATGTCATTAAAAGCCTCAGTGAAGCCCTGTGAAAATAAAAAATCTAACAGTGCTGACTTTGTGTTACTTTCCATTATTTATATGAATATTTGTACAAAAAATCACAAAAAACCCCAAATTGCATTTTGAAGAGAAAAGACTGTTTTGAAATTTTTGGCGTTTTGTTTGTCTTAAACTGAGCAGAAAACTAAATTTTGAAACCGCGTGACGTCTCATATACTCAAAGAATATACTCAAATACAGCCAAGATTCTGAGCTTTCATTTGAGCTAATATCCAGAGAAAACGATGATGTGTACCTAGAGTTAAAATTAAAAACCAATTAACGATGTTTAATTCCACGCAAGTCTTTATTTTGACGGTCATTTGCATAATATCCCTAAATTAGGGTATTTGCTGACATTAAAGTATTGCTGGAAATATTTGCAATTTATTGCTGGATGGTTTTTGCCTTTGAAAATCAGTTTACTTACTAAAAAGTAGAGTAAAAGAATAGGGTGAACACCCAGGGGGATTTGAACCGTCGACCCTAGGCGATGCGTATATAAAGTTTCCTCCCCCTTAACGACTCAAAAGAGCATAGTGCCAAGCGAAAGTAATTCAAAATGTTACTTTAGAGCCACATTTAGTTACCGAAGCTTGTGCATAGTTAAAATTTGGATTAGCAACATCAATATATCAGAAAATATCAGAATTACAAAATATTATTTTACCGGAAACTTCGCCCGTTTTTTCAAAATTTGTCTTTTTCTGTACAGATTTTTTTACCTTACTTGGATAATAATGGCCTCAAAACTCAATTTTAAAATAATTAGAGCCTGAAAAATATTTTTTGAGCTTCTGAGATGACCTTGGATTGATATGGGGTGTATAGATACTTTAAAAAGTTGACTTGGGGGAAGCTGGGTCTTTTCACGTTTTTTTGGCTAAGTTTATAATTCGACTGCAATTTTGATTGCAAATTTTTGACTGAAAATAAAGTAGTCGAAAATTTTGTTGAAAGAAATTTGAAAAAAAAAACGGACGAACTATCCAGAGAAAATACAGGCATAACTTATGGTCATATTTTGGGCCGTCTATTCTGCCTTACCCTGCAAATAATTTAAAACAAGTGAACAAAGGCACAAACACACCCAAACACATTCAGTCAATCAAACAACTAATAAGCTAATATTCCAAAAGCAACTACCAATAAAACTAACATTTTTGCGAGACTGTTAACTTTGACCGATCCACTGGCTTCATCTTCCTCAACCACACCTGCAATATTTATATAGGTTAAAAAGCCACACAAACATCAAACTAAAATTAGTAACTAGCTAAAATTGAAAAAATGAGAACAGCAATGGCACACTAACGTATATCTTATTTCGCAACATTTTCCGTAAAAGAATTTTCATTTTTGAATTGTTTGGGCTAGGATAGGATCCGGTCGGCTAACCAAAACCCACATTTTTCGTCAACAAACCGAAATAAAAAACCAGGCAAGAAAAACATATGATGCACAAAAATTAACCGAAAAATGGGATCAGACCTGTTAACTGCGGTTGAAAAAAATAGATTTCAAACCCGAGTTGCCGGAAAACCCCACCAAATCATATCCTAGTTAGCAACGTCATAACTTTTTTTCAGCAAAACAAGAAAATTTATGCAAAAATTATAAAAAACATAAGTAAAAAAAATTCAATTGTCCGATGAGCTCAATTTAGTTCTCCTTAATAATACCAATTATTCCACAAGCGAATCGGGGTCCGGCATTTCCAGTCTTTTTGCTGTCAGCACTGGATCCTTTGCCTAAGTTTCACAACATATTGTTTGGTGTTAAAACAGGTGTAATTCATTGTTGCAAATTACCTAAGTCGTCTGGCTTGAAGTGCACCACCACAGATCTACCAATGGCAGAATGGGGACCGTTGAGAGCAACTAACGAGTCTTGGATTTTGATCTGGGCGTTTCCATTTGCCTTAAACGTTTGTCGTTCAAAGAACCGTGCCCGTTGCCGACAATGATAACACATTTGAATTTTACACGTTTGAATGCCCGCGAGACACTTTTTCTATTCCGAAAATGTTAAAAATTATTTTTTTAAGTTTACCATATTTACTGTATTGACTCCCCACTTTACGGACCCCGTATCTCAACATAGAGCATACATTTCGAAAATCTGTTTTTAGCGTTTTTTTCAAGCAAGATCCCTCTTGATTCCAATTTTCAGATTTTGGTTGAGTACCCAAAATCTCTGAATCGACCTCAAAAATTTCCGATTTTCTAGGTGTTTAAAAATTACTCCCTTTGGGGAGTTATTACTGCAAATAAGGTATTATTGTTTGTGAAATAAAGCTAATTAGACTTAAATAAGAAATTGCATACAAGTTACATACAGCATAGTGTTGCATACGGCGTGCCTATCAAAGATAAATTAGAGAAATGCTCAATTGACTATTTGATAAAAAAGACATTTGCCCAAATAATATATTTGCGCAATGACTTGTTTGAATTTCCAAATGTTTGGCCAGTTGTATATTTGGGAAAATAACATTTGCTCTAGCCCTGTTTATCTCAAAATCATAATGATCTTCTTGGCCCTTTCTTCTCGGGCACAACAGCCATGCCAGGATAGGTACATATTCTGAGGGTTCATCTGTCTCCAAGTCCCGAAAATTTTGGGGTTTACATGATTTCAACGAGATTTCATTTTGCCTATGATACGTGAAATTGTCTGTGTAATAAGGTTTGATAAGACCAAAAGCCTATTTTTACCTCCCGAACCACAAAACCTTGGGTGGGTACCACCTGACCAGGTGGATGTCCAGCTGGATGGCCTGAACTTTTAAAATTAGAAACAAACCATCCTTGGGTTCAAGTGGGTAAAATAATAATTTTAGTCTTATCAAACTCAAATCACTATACAATTTCACATATGATAGCATAGTTTGTTTCAAAATTTACAAAAACTTCATTTTTAAGGTTATCTACGTGGATATCCACCTGGATTAGGGGTACCCATCCCGAGTTTTGGGGTTCGGGTGGGTAAAATCGAAAATTCTGTATTATCAAACGTAACTCACCACACGATTCTTGTAGTTTGTTTTTTAATAAATGAATTAATTAATTAAAGGGGAGTGTATCTCTTGTCCGTATTTAGTCCCGCATGGAAACTGTTTAAATTCAAATTAAACCACTTTCTGAGCTTGCTGGTTCAAATCTCTGTGTGTGTGTGAACTTAATTTTGTTCGCAGTTTATCAGCAATGGAGCTGAATTCATGCTAAAAAATATCGACGAATCGATTCGAAAGATTTCCGGGATTGCTTTTTTAGTCAACAACTGTATTAAATTTGTGAAATCAGCCAGAAACCATATATTTCGTTATATATCTATTTCATCTATCGGTCTTATTTATTACCTTTTAAAGAGTGATAGCCATTTTCTAGAGTCGGAAATACGCAAGGTACCTCATGAAAAAATTCGTCATCAAATAGAAATAGACAGTACGTCAAAAATTACTTCAGGAATCGGGCAGCTTGGATATACAATCGGACAAAAATTTAGAAATTCAAACAAGTGATTGAGCAAATATGTTATTTGAGAAAATCCTTATTTGAGCAAATGTCCTTTTTTTTATCAAATAGTTCATTGAGCATTTCTCTAATTTATCTTTGATAGTCACGCCTTGCATACAAGGTAGTGTAGTGGTAAAGCAGCGGTGGTCTATTAAAGTTTATATTGGGTTAGGATTCTCATCTGCGGCTATGTCTTTTTGTCAATTAAAATGTTTAGAACAAAGAACTAGTTCTGAACATTTTCGCAATAAAAAGAGGGCCCCGAGCGCATCCAAACGTGTGAAATTCTCATTGCTGGCCACGGGGACGGTCCTTTAAAGAAAAGAATGTAGATTTTAGATTTTGTGACTATTTACGCAAAAACATAGTCGTTAGGGCGTTTGTCAACATTTTACCTTTTTAAAATATTTTCTTTCACATTTTCACAATTTTTTGAACTTAGCCAAAGCCTTAGGCGCATGTAGGTTAGCGCATGTTGGGAGGGCTCAAATTACTGCAAGAAAATTAAAATTAAGAAAACGGAAAAGAGTAGTGAAACGCCCATGCACTAATGTTTATGCCCTTAAAACACTAATTAAACCCACATCAGCATGAATATTGCCCAAATCGCCCACATGCCTCTCTGTGTCATTTGGACCACCATGTGCTTTATTGGCGGGGTTGAAGTGGGCGCCAGCCTCCACACACTTCTGCCCATAAACTCCGTAAACATGGATGTGGAAACCGTGGTCACCTGCATCCAAGTCGGCAACATTGCCTTTTACCTGCAATTCAAGCAGGTATATTGGACAATAGGACCATAACAGCCACCACTCACGACCACATGACCATCTGGCTGCTGGAAGAAGTCGACCGTACCCACATGATGTTGAAGACCCTCTTCTGGTTTGTCCACAGCTGTGAACAGCAAAGCTCTGGCATGGGTAACTAAAAAAAAAAAAGGATTTTGAAATGGCTGTGGTTTTTAGGTGGCAGTAACAAAATGAACTTACAAGGGAACCGATGGAACGGTAAAATGAGAACCCTTTCGATTTTTATTTTCTTATAGCATTTTTCCATGTAAGCATCCCAATAGCCATCCCTGGATTTGACCACGAAAATGTCACAAGTACAAGTTACATTTAGATTGGTTCCCTTGTCAGTATAGCCGTATTTTATAATGAGGCGAAGCTTTTTTGCCAAAAAAGATTTTAGCTGTTTTTTATTTTAAAAAGGATTTTCTGGCAAAAAAGTTGAAATTTTAAAATTCTTCAAAAAAGCCTACCAATTGAAAGAGAAGGGTTAATCAACTGGACAAGAATAAGTAAAATAAAAGTCGCGTGGAATAACATTATTTGTATGTTATTTGTATTTTTCTTCAATCAAGAATATTTTCAGCTAAAACCACTTCTAAAACCACTTCCATTTAATCTTTTACACAATACAACATGAACAAGTGCAAATCAGATTAGAAAACACTGAATAAAAGAAAATTTGTAGGAAGGAAAATTCAAATGGTTAGCACTAAAAAACTTTTTTCTGTTTTCTCACAAACCAACTTTCTGTCAGTGAAGCACAAACCACATTGATGTCAAAAAAATAAATCACCCTTTTTATCTTTCATTGGAAAATGCTCAACAAAAGTTAAAAAAACGGAAATGTAGAGTTTCCGGGGTGTTCAGAAAACGCAAGAAATAGTGATGTAACGGGTGGTCAAAAAGTTCCCGATGGATTTTCAAAGCCTTATCTTTTATCAATTTTGTTATCATATGTAAAAAAGCCAAAAACCATTCGAAAGCCCTGAATCTCCTCTTTCAAATGGCATATTGCATTTAGCTTGACTATTTTGGATAAATCACCATTCGGGTCCAAACACCTGTCTGGTCATTTTGAGAAGGTTGCCAACGTTTTCATCACTTTAAAATAACTTGTCTGGTTTGAGATATAAGTTCTCGAAGTAGCGGGTATCAGCTCATAAAGATAGTTCGAGCTTTAAAAGCAAATACGGTAACTGGATAAAACCAATAAAGTATAAAAATTTACAAAAAAACAATTTTACAAAAAATGTCTGCAACAAATATCAAAATTGGCGCTACTTGCCTAATTCCCTCCCCCCCCTCCCAGATCAACTTTTTTTTAAAGTGTTCCCGAACACTCTATATCGACCTAAAATCACGTCAGAAGTTCAAGAAAGACATTATTTTTGAGTTCTAGTCTATAAAAAATGAGTTTTGGGCATTTTGAAATTTGGATTATTTACCTGTTTACCATTTTTCTTCAACATGGTCCTTGGCAAAATCAGCCTCTATGTGCATTTTCGACCAAGAGTCTTGCTCGGAATTATGTCTAAGGTAAAGGAGTGCGCGTACTTTGACGAATGACGCCTCCTGCGAGGGTGCAGTGGGCTTATTTTAAAAGACGATACAGTCGACGCTCTCTATAACGACGCTCTTTATAACGACTCGAGAAAAAAAATTGGTTGGTTTCAAACAAATTAAGCAGAAACGGCGCTCTTTATAACGACGCTCTCTATAACGATCCGCTCTCTATAACGACTCAGTCTGGCCGTCCCATCTGTTAAAGAGCCGCTCTATATAACGATTTTGGGATTCAATTCAATTTGAATGAAATTCAAATTTCACAGCGAATGAAATTTTTTGTCGAATAACCATTTTTCGCAATTATCTTTTGCTGATTTTAAAGAAATCGGTCACATTTTTGTGTTCCAACTTCTGTTATCAAATGTTTACAAATTCGGCGACTTGTTAGCCGATCACAATCGTAATCGTTTCGTTAATGAAACTTTCGCCAATGAGATTTTTTACCAATAATATGTTTTTTCTCGAGTACTCTTATTTTTTATCAGGCAAATCACCACTGATTTTGTAGCTAGTGAATTGCGCTACAAAATGAAAGGTAATAAGCTTACCAATGAACTAATAGAACTCGAGAAAAAAAGCTATTGGCAAAAACATACCATTGGCGAAGTGATTTCATTGGCGCAAGGATCTTATTGGCGAATGTTTCATTGGCGAAACGATCTCGACCCATCAACGCTTGCAGAACATGAAACAGACATGAAACAGTTTTCCTGTAAAACCGTTTCACTGTAAAGCCGTTTTCATGTAAGCCGTTTCCCTGTAAGGAATGGCTAGGATCTGTAGCGTGAAGGGAAATATTGTAGACTCAAGTTTAAATGACGGATAGAACTAATTCTTAAATAATAGGGTATTCAGATGGTAGTACGGAAGTATTACTACCAAAAAATTAGTACTCAGATCAGAGTGGGGTAGTACGGCAACCAGACATTTTCTAATATTTTTTCGGTAAATTCGGGCGAAACGACCGAATCGACCGAAAAAATATTAGAAAATGTCGCGCGACAAATTCTAAAAATATTAGAAAATGTCTGGTTGCCGGGTAGTACATATAACACTGGAAATTACACGAAAATGTGAAAAATTAAGCGTAGATTAAAAATAAAGTTGAAGTCTTTTTAACTTCTACAAGAAACCGTTCCTTACAGGGAAACGTCGCGTACCCAACAGAAAAGTCTCTTGAATTATATTATTGTTGTTCGTTTTTCGGAATAAATGTTTACTTTGATACAATTTTATTTGAATGTTCGTTACCAAAGATGCCGCTCTATATAACGACTGGCTGATGCACAGCTGAAAAATGATGTTCTTTATAACGACGCTCTTTATAACGACGCCCTCTATAACGACTCGGTTTATCCGGTCCCTTGAGAGTCGTTATAGAGAGCTTCGACTGTACGTAAAAATGCCCCTTTTGGCGAAAAATTACCCCATTTTGTGAAAAAAATGCCCCCTTTTAGTGAAAAGGTGCCCCTTTTCGTGAAAATGTGCCTCTTTTCGTGAAATGTGCCTCTTTATTTGTAAGAAGTCGTCCTGCTTTATATCCACACAGATTGTATTTCTAAAAAAAACAGCTCGACAGTAATAGCTAGTAACGCGTCCTATAAACTATAAAATCTAACACAAAGAGGGGAAATTCCTACAAAAGGTGGCGTTTTTTTCGCAAAAGGGGCCCTTTTTACAAAAAGGGGGCATTTTTCCGTTTTGTCTTATTTAAAATTGGCCCCTTTTTGGTCCATTTCTACCCCAATACAGCCCTAAATTCCTTTAAAAATGGTTAAAAGGGGTATTTTTAGGGGTACCCAAAAGTCAATTTTTATTAACCAGAACTCACAAAAATGTGTTTTTTGAACTCCTAAGGTGATTTGGAAACACTTTTAAAAAAGTTGATTTGGGGCAGAGAGGGGGGTATATACAAGTAGCGTCTCAAAATTTTTGCTGAAATTAACTAAATTAGAGCCCAATCACCGTTCATTATTAATTCCCGTATACAATTTTTTTCACCAATTATTCATTGTGCATAAGCCCATGAGAAAAGAAAGATCATGGGTGTGTGTGTGTGTGTTGCCTCTTTCTCTCTATTACAATGAATAGTGGTGGGTGTTGTTTGTACACTTGCGTGTAGTCACCTTTACTCACTGGCCTTTCTCTGTGGTTTATTGTACAAAAAAAATTGGAACACGTATGTGAAGTAACTAGTTCTGTTTATTTATTCCAGTTTTTATTGTTGACGATGTTCCACATGGAATTCGTTTTCTCAAATAATTAGAAAAATTTCATATGAGGACTGAAAAATTAACTGAAGTCAAGTGAAATCAACAGTTTTACCACATTAGTGGATCACTGCGAACTCCAACTAACCTAATAGGCACCCTGCCAGAAAAGGAACAGAAAAGACCAACGCGGCCTTGTACGTATGACAAGAAAAGTTTTATGAAAAATCTACTAGGTTCACAGGGGCTTAAAATTCAAAAACATAATCACTTTCGAATTTTCGCGCCAAATCAAAAATTATAAAATTGGCTTGATTTTCTATGGGTTCATGTTTTCTACCGGTGGTCAATAAATATTAAATGTTTTACTGTTCAATTTTGTGCTGTTCTATTTTCTATTTTCTGTTTTACTGTTCAACTTTTCGTCCGTCGTTAATGCTGTCCAATATTTTTTCGTATTTTCAGGTGGCTCAATGGTGCAAACGAGACGTGCTGCTGTGGTGCAAAAAGAGCCAGTAATAAAACAATCTGTCGTTCTGAAAACCGTAGAAGCAACTATAGCTGCAAGAGAAGCAAGAAGTGCTAAGACAATCGAAAAAGAAATGGCTAGTTCCCGAGCCAAGGAAGCGACAAGAATCCGTCTCTGTAGGTTGTTTCCTATTATGTTTTGTGTCAAAATAGCATAAAACATGTGGGTTTTTGTAGCAAAATTGGCCGAAGAAAAGGAAGAGCAGTCAAAAAAAGCTCAAGATGATGCCCAAGCCAAGTCAACTTGAAAGAAGTCTTAGCCAAGAAGATACCTAAGCACAGCAAGAAAGTCCTTGCCTTGGTAGAAACGTCGGTTCTGGATCCGGAAGAAGGAATTCGTTTTCGCGGCTACACCATTTCAGAGTGTCAGAAGCTGTTGCCAAAGCCGCTGCCCGAAGCTATTTGGTGGTTGTTGACGACTGGTGACATCCCCTCTAAGGTTGGTCTCCTACTAAGAGTTCATATTCTAAACCCTTTTAATGCAGGAATAAGTCAGTGATATCAGTAAGGAGTAGGCTGTGCGTGGAGATCTGCCAGATCGTGTGGTCCATATTGTTGAAAATTTTCCTTCTGTGCTCCATCCTATGTCTCGGTTCGTAGCTGCCATTACTGCCCTGAAGAGTGAGTCGAAGTTCACCAAAGCCTATTCAGATGGAGTAGGCAAGGCCAGTTATTGGGAATACGCCTATGAAGACTCGATGAATTTGTTGGCCAAATTGCCTACCTAACTTCTTCGATATTGTTAGTCTGTTTTTTTTAAATAAAGTTTTTTTCCTGTGTTCCGTTTCTTGCCTGTTTTTTAGCATTGGTTCGAAGTTGACCTACTCTAAAGGTTTCCAAAATTTTCATTTATTCAGAGTTTCTTTGACATAAGAAATGGATTTTTCAGATATATTTCTTAGTCATGACAAACAAGCTCAGTATATGTATTTAATAGATTTGAGTCTTAACAGTGAAAGTTTGCTAAGGTTGCGTTGACTTTTGATTGGAAACTCTAATCCTTGCTGAAAAAAAGGTATTTTTGGTCAAAATTTGCATATCGTAGTCAATAAACACTGGAAATTATAGAAAATATAAAAAAATGTCTTTCAAAAATCTTGGCGTTTTGTTGTTTTTAAAGTGATTATGTTTTTAAATTTTAAGCCCCTGTGGGTTATACACTACAGTGCGTTTCATAATTTTACAGTCACCCCTTTTTTAGGTGTTTAGAGACATTTTTTAAAGAAAATAAAAAATCTGTCTTTACAGAAAGCACAAGCATAGTCGATAACCTAGTAATTATGCAAAAATATTGGGGATGTTGGGTTATGAAAAAAATATGACCGAAAATTCAAATTACCGCCGTTTCATAATTTTACAGGCAGTTAGAGTAAAAAGCTGTATTCATAACATGATTCTTGTGTATTCCTAATTTTACTGACTTTTTGTAAGCCTCTTCCTTAGCTACAATTAGGTAGGTCGAACTTATTTTTTTGCTTATTCTAGGAAAAGTTATGACCATAGTTGCACGGGCGCCGGCGCCGGCGCCGGCGCCGGTGTGCGCCCGGGAAATTTTCAGAAAAAAGGGCGCCGGCGCCGGCGCCGGCGCTCGGCGCCGATTTTAAAAAATTCCGGCGCCGGTGCCGGCGCCCGGCGCCCGTTTTTCGAGCGATTTTAGTGCTATTGGTTCAGTAACCATTTTTTTTAAAACTTATTTTTTCTCTCCATTTATTGATTTTTGCTGAAAGTAAGATGATTCACTAATTTTGAAAAAGGCTTTTAACTTTTTCATATAGTTATCTTTGTGCTTTCCTTGCTATTTTTCCTCTTCAGTCGAAAAAATATTTCCTGCTGTTTTCTATAATTTTGTTTTGAAAGTTTATTTGATTATGGAATCCAGTGCTTTCACTCAAACATGTATTATTACTTGCGCACCTGCTGGTACTGGATCATGAGTACTGGATCATTCAGTGTCACCTCAATGCTTACAGCTGGGAGAAAAAGTCCAACAAACCATTACTGTTAAAAAGCAAAACAATGTTGGTGTATAACAAAGAAATGATTGATGCATAATTTCACTTTTTCGACATATTTATTAATAAATTCAAAAATTTTTTGTTGCGAAAAACATTTTTTGAAATAATCACTTTTTCGGCGCCCGCGCCGAGAAATGATATGCGCCACTATGTGCGCTCGGCGCCAATTTTGTGAAAACACGGCGCCCGGCGCCGGCGCCCGGCGCCCCTGACAAAGTCGGCGCCCACTGGCGCCGGCGCCCGGCGCCGAAATTTTTTTCCGTGCAACTATGGTTATGACCATCAACATAAAAGCGTCGATTTCTAGTCAAAATAAAGAAAAATCTAAGGAAAATGACTGTTTGGCCACATAAATAATAGCTTTTCTCAATACTTGTCGATGAAAAGATGACATCTATTGCACTATTCGAAAGCTCTTTGATTTATCTACAAAATAACATGTCGACTATTGTTTTATAAAAATACAGGGCTGAGAAACAGACGGTCGAATTTAGACAAGACAAAAAAGGCTAAAAATAAAGCAAAAACAGTGGCTTTTTGTCTTGTCTAAATTCGACCGTCTGTTTCTCAGCCCTGTATTTTTATAAAACAATAGTTGACATGTTATTTGTAGATAAATCAAAGAGCTTTCGAATGGTGCATTGAATGTTATTTTTCATCAACATTTTTTGAGAAAAGCTATTATTTATGTGTCTAAACAGTCATTTTCGTTGGATTTTCCTTTATTTTGACTAGAAATCGACGCTTTTATGTTGATGGTCATAACTTTTCCTAGAATAATCAAAAAAATAAGTTTTACCTACCTAATTGTAGCTAAGGAAGAGGGCTTACAAAAAGTCAGTAAAAATTAGGAATACACAAGAATCATGTTATGAATACAGCTTTTTACTCTAACTGCCTGTAAAATTATGAAACGGCGGTAATTTGAATTTTCGGTCATATTTTTTTTCATAACCCAACATCCCCAATTTTTTGCATAATTACTGAGTTATCGACTATGCTTGTGCTTTCTGTAAAGACAGATTTTTTATTTTCTTTAAAAAATGTCTCTAAACACCTAAAAAAGGGGTGCCTGTAAAATTATGAAACGCACTGTAGTTCATACTGTAAAAGATAAATTTAAAAAGTGTTGACGAATTGCCGAATTCAAATCCGACAAATTTTGTTATAGTTTTAGTATGGACACACTATGAAGTCCAGATCAGATAAAATGATCTACAAGATTTGTGGGCTCCACCTATAACTAGAGGTTAACAATAGTCTAGGGTGTCCCATGAATTTCCGTTTTTTGTTTTTGCGTAATTAATTTATTTTTTTCTAACATATTTACAAAAGGTTTATACCAATCGAAAGCTTGTTTTTAGGAAAACTTTTAATAAAAAAAATTAAATATGTCTTTGAAATGTTGTACTACGAACTCATCGAAAATAGCTCATTTTTGGAAAATTTTTTGAATTTATATTCAATATTATCTTTTTGTTTAAATTTAGTCTTTTTCACAAAAAATTTTCATTGTTAGACATTTTTTACTCAAAATGACTGCTAGAATCTAGCTGACAACTTAATGAAAAATCTGTAAAGTTATATAAAAAAATCCTGAAATAAGCAAAGGCAAGTCGCGAGTTGGAAGAGTTATAAAACTCCTCTTTTTACTTCATTTTGGTACATTTTTGTTTTTTCCAACTTCAACCATCCGTTTCTTAGCCCTGTCTAATTCTAAAAGAGCAGTCGACATTCCATTCTGTAGATAAATAAAAGAGCTTTTAGAAAATGCATTAAATGCTAGCTTTTGATATTAAAATTTTCAAGAATAGCTGGTATTTACGTGACCGAACAACCATTTTCCTTACATTTACTTTGATTTTGACTAAAAGTCGACACTTTTATGTTGATGGTCATAAGTTTTCTCAGAACAATTTAAAGCAAAAGCTTGACCTTCTAAATTGCAGCTAAAATCAGGGCTCTTAAAAATGTATGCTGTAATCTTTCACCATTGAAGACAAGCATGTAAAAAGATCAAAATGTTATTGGACCGTAACTTTTTTCGTACCTTGTTTTTCGGATACTTTTGAATGAGTGGCGATGCTCAACATAATTTGTTTAAAATATTTTAAACAGCAATGACAGTTTTGTAGTGCATGAAATTCCGCACAGGACTGTCTATTTCGATTTTCAATTTTATTCTAAAAATATACGTGTAGACAGCAATTTGCATAAAAAATCAAAAAAATTTTGATCGGACCGTAACTGTTTTCCGCAACTGTATATAAAAAAATTTATATCAAAAGTTTTCCTAAAAAACAAGCTTTCGATTGGTGTGAACCTTTTGTAAATCGGACACGGACGATTCATCCTCACTATCTAAAAAGGACGATTCATCCTCACTTGGGAAAAGGGACGATTCATCCTCACTTGGTAAAAAGGGACAATTCATCCTCACTCGATAAAAAAGGACGATTCATCCTCATTTGGGAAAAAAGGACGATTCATCCTCACTTGTTTAAAAGCGACAATTCATCCTCACTTGGCAAAAACGGACGATTCATCCTCACTCAGGGACGATTCATCCTCACTCGTTAAAAAGGGACGATTCATCCTCACTCGTCAAAAAGGACGATCCATCCTCACTATCTAAAAGGGACGATTCATCCTCACTTGTGTAAACAGGGCAATTTATCCTCATTTATAAAAAAGGGGCGATCCATGTTCCTTATGAAAAAGGAGCGAGTTTCGGTCTAAAGGGACAATGCTTTTATAGAGACTGATAATTAAAAGACTGTAGATGTTGGAAGACTGTTGCTCTGTTGAAATGATGTAAGGTATTCACCAATCTATTATAAGCGAGTCATTCTCACAATGATGTTACAATGAATGAATGTTACCTCAATCATCATTATCAGCAAGCAATTTTTATTTTCACCATAGAATAACACGGGCAAACAAACAAATTTTCTCAACATTTACTGATCCATAACTATATTGTAAGCTAGCCCTTGAAGATATGCCATAAGACTAGAGTCATGATAGTGGTGTACTTTTGCCAATATTCTTGAAGCGAGTGAGATAATCATTCTTGCGAGGACGGAAAACTCAGGCTCTTGATAACGCCCACTAAGACCACCTATTCCAATTTGCTTCTTAAATTCTTCACGAGGTGAAAGAGACAGCCAGAAATCTTTGAATCTGAATCCAATAACAGAGTCTGAAAAATAATTTACAAGGAAAAACTTTGATCAAAGATTGGATGGCAGCTTGTTCAAAGTCAACCGAAATAGAAGTAGGTGTGAAATCCGGCCACAGCTGTTTCACCATTTTGAACAGCTTTGTGTACACATCCCGAGACTTTGACTTGAGCAGCGCATAAAGTACAGGAAACACCCACTTACCACCATTTGCTGCTCGTGCACTTCTCTCAGCCAGAATAGCGTAAACCTGAATGCCTTGAATAACCAATGATAAAGATGAGAAGAAGAAATAAAAACTTGGTAGAATGGAGCAAGAGTTATGCTGAAGGACCCATCCATGTAGATATATTTCATTTCTCCAGACCACTCTATGTGCCTTTCTCGTCCAAAAGCAAAATTCTGTGAATAATTATGATACTTGAACTCAAAATAATAATTTAAACTCACCTCTCCGAATCATTTTCACCTGAATCGCCTAACAAAAACAGCTCTTCACGGCCGGCACCATCTTGGTATATCTGACATGCTGCTGGAATGTCGACATCCTCCACCCTAGCTGATTCAACGACCGGAATTTGATTGGCAATGCGGACTCTGCGTACCATCTTGCGGCTGGCACTATCTTCTAGACTTGGACCTAGCGCTAATGGGACTGACTGGAGCTCATGATTCAAAAGTTCTTTTGGCTTCTGAAAAATCAGTGCACATTAAACGGAGCTATTCACGACCTAGCTAAATTACTTCTCGGGTGTCTAAGGCGCAACGTTTTATATTTGCTTTGACATTGTTGACTGATTGTTGACCGCCAAGACACGTGTAACCTCTACATAATTGATTTGACCATTTTGCATGAAAGCATCCATCCTGAAACCATAAATGTGTAATCGCAAGCTAATAAAAATCAGTAAAAGATACGAAAAAAAAGGGAGCGGATCATGAAAAGCAATACCCCAGAAATAAAATATATTTGACAATGAACTATTGCAATTTTTTTATCAAGACAATGAAGAGTCTTTACTGAAGACATCTGAAGTCCCTTTTTTAAAGGAACGATGAATCGCTCTTATAAATAGTGAGGATGAATTGTCCCGTTTTGACGAGTGAGGATGAATCGTCCTGTTTTGACGAGTGAGGATGAATCGGCCCTTTTTAATAGTGAGGATGAATCGTCCCGTTTATACAAGTGAGGATGAATCGTCCCGTTTTCCCAAGTGAGGATGAATTGTCTCAGAGGATGAATTGTCACGTACCGTTTCTAAATATGTTAGAAAAAAAATTAATTAGGCGAAAACAAATTCTTCAGATTTATCAGCCATAAAAACTGCGTTTGAATGAAACGGATAAAAAAATACTTATTTATCTCAAAGGTTCAATTGTTTAAACTCATTTCTCTGTAAAATTTAAATTCCCAAACTCATCTTACTATAAACGGAAAACATTCTAAAAAGCTCCGGAAAACGAAAAAATCCGAAAACGGAAAGAACCGAAAACGGAAAAAACCGAAAACGGAAATTTTTGAAACTGGCGCTTTTTGAAAAAGATAATGCCGAAAACCAATACAGCCGTTAAAGTGCCTTTCTAAAACATTTTTTCCAACGACAACGTTTATAGATGAGCCATTAGAGCTTATTTCACATAATACCGAAAAAATTTCAAATTTTACAAAATTTTCGGACGAGACGTCCTTTGGATAAAACGGTTTCGGACGAAACGATTTTGGTTGAAACGGAGTTTGAATGAAACGGATAAAACACCGCATCCCCTTCTCCCCTCTTATCGTATGATCAACTATCAGAACTACAGCAGAAATCTCAAGCGTAATTTTTTTATCGTTTATACAACACGAGACAATCAAACAACTAAGACAATTTGCAGAATCAAAAACTAAAACTATTTCTTCGCTTGATACACAAGCTAGATCATTCCTTCGTCTCTCTCCGGAAAATTAGTTATCGACGCCAGAGGAGCGATACTGGGTGATATCTTCAATGACTTCATTCTCTCAGATGAGCACAGAAATCCTTGCTTCACCTGAACTAAAAATATTAAGCCTTAAAATATTAAAAAGGCTTACCAGCCAGTCGTAGGACTCTTTGCAAATCACACTCTCCATCTGCTTGCGAACAATGAGGAAGATGCGTTTGAATTCGATTCCATCACCTTTAGACCTGTAAAAATCTCAATCCTATTAATTATTTCAAATAATTGTACTACCTGCGAAAATCTGCCAATACCTTACGCTGACCATCCTCAACCATTTCAAAAATTGTGACCTGAGTGACGAAAATGTAATGTATGTGAGCTGTGAAGGTATTTTTCTCTGATTACATGGTATAATTGTCATATTCCAAACCCTCTCAAAATGATGTTTTTTCGACGATTTAGCTGCTATAACGCACGTAAAAAGGTGTTTTTATGCGGGAAAGTCATTTTTGACAAAAAAAGAATTGACAAAAAATTTTGACTTTTTGCTATGGGGGACCAAGGTAATTCAAATAAAAAGGGTACCTGGATACCTGAAAAGATGGAATTTGAACATAGTTTTGTTATCTGGAACCTACCGCATAAATAGACTCTAGTATGCATGCTTTTTCATGCATCCAGAGTCACTTTCGAGTGATTTGTGTCCAAGGTATGTGGATGTGCGCATCTCAACCCCTAGAGATGCGCGCACAGACTTACCTTAGACATAATTTCGAGCAAGACTCTTGAACAAAAATGCACTTAGAGGCTCTTTTAGCCAAGCTCCAACGACCAAAACGGCGAAGAATTTGATTTAAAATCGAGGGTTAATCTTTTAAGGGTATCCAGGTACCCTTTTCGGTTGAATCACCTTGGTCCACCATGGCAAAAAGTAAAATTTTGGTGAATTTTTTTTGTCAAATTGACTTTCACCTGCATAAAACACCTTTCACGTACGAGAAAATGGTTAAATCGTCTAAAAAACATTATTTATAGGCATTTTGAGAAGGTTCGGAATACGAGAATTATTCCGATTAAACTTACGACTAGTGCCAGTTCATGCTTCCCTCTACCGATTGAAACAGCAACTAACTGTAAACAAAAGCTTGAGATTTATTCTTGCCTAAAAATAAATGGTTTCCAAAATTTTCTGCCGTTCTTGAACGTCATAAAGTCGACTCCTAACGAAAAAATCTTAGAGAAGCATTGAGGAGTGGGTTGAAATTTAAAAAGAACTTAATACATACCTCCGTATAGGTTTTTACGAAAAATATAATATATTCAACCTGCTATAATGTCTGGTTAAAATCACAATAAGACACCACCTCCATGCAATTTGTTTGTATATTGATATATAAATGTCAGCCACATCAAAAAAATAAATACGTCCCTTAAACGTGGCAAAAAATGTTTATGAAACCATGACATACCTGCTGCGGAATCTGAGTTTTAACTAAAATAAAACGATTAACATCCTACTTAGTAGACGCAAGCCGACAAACCGTGGAATCCATTAGCAGAACAAATGCGAGAAATGGATGCAACTGCTTCCTGTTGAGAGACTGACACACAAAATCTAGTCATTCGTCGAGCCAACTTTTGTAGAGGATGCTACAAAAGCAATTTTTAAATTATAACTGAATCAAGGCATAAGCTTACAATTTGAACAGTTTGCGTGGAATCTGCCTGAGACTTGCTCAGAAAATCGATTACGTCTGGCTGAGAGAAACTAATTGCTGGCAGACCTCCAAGTTGTATATGGCTATCAGTCCTGAAAAATTAAAGTACAGCCTACAACCCATAAGCATCCTTCACACTCCGGCGTAACACGACCCGCGTAACACAATTTGACTAGTGTTACGCGTAACACTGTTTTTGAGTCGCGTAACACGAGTGGCGTAACACGAGTTAAGTAACAGAACTTGTTACGCGACTCGTGTTACGCATGTCTGTTACGCGTAACACTGCTTTCGAGTCACGTAACAAAGTCTCGTAACACACTATTTTGTTACGCGTAACATCAAAAAGTGCTGTTACGCGACTTTTGTTACGCGGGTCTGTTACGAGACTCAAAAAAAGTGTTACGCGTAACAGGCTCGCGTAACACGAGTAGCGTAACAGAATTTGTTACGTGTTACGTGTTACGCCGGAGTGTGAAGGCTGCTATAGAAATAAACTTAAAATACTTACAATCCATTACTTTCGGCATCATCTACGCTTTTGCTGGTCATCGAAAGAAATTCAGCTGGCTGAGAAAATGCAGCGCTAAACCCAAAAAGAAGTCAAAAGTACTCATACAAGCAGCATACCCCAGGCTAAGCCTTTGCCGTTTAGCCGATGATAGAGCAGAGTCGATTTCCATGACTGAAAAAGCGATAGAGGTAATTAAATCGAAAAGGTCAATTTGTACCACTGTCCTGCAACCACGGATCCCGATGTATTTGAGGAATAGTAACACGAGTAAATGGATCAGGGTCTAGCATTCTTTTAATAAGAGCTAAACTTCTCAGATGAACAACTTTTCCTGTGATGGCAATATAACTGGTTACTTAGCGGAATCACATCAATTTTATTCCAAGGCCTTTTATCAATAGCTTTTCCATCAGCCCAGCATTTAAAGCGAATAGTGCATCTACAACGATTAAAAGTTGGTAAATTTAGCTTGCGAAAAAACAAACCTCTCCGGTGATTCCCATCTGAAAAAAGGTTTATAAAACAAGCTCTCAATAGACAAATATTTGAAGGTTACGGTAATTCTCCAACGAGCATGGTGACCAACACGACGCCAGCACTCCATATATCTACTGGCTGACCGCTGCAAATAGACATTAAAAAGGCCATAAGAGGACTGAAGCATACAGATATTTTCTACAAGAACCTCTGGAAACTAAGCTTTCAGTTAATGTGAGTTAATAAATAGAGCTTACGGACCAGGAGCTACATAAGGCATCGTTCCACATTTGGTATCCAGGTAGCGCTCCCTTCCTTTATTTCTGAAAATTGTAGCCATACCGAAGTCGCTGATTTTGAGCACATCTAAACAAACAATGAAGTCATTGAAAATTGATTAATTTGTAGAAACCATGTTTGGTAAGCAGCAAATTCTCCGGTTTGATGTCGCGATGTACAATACCGTTGCTATGTATGTATTCCAAACCATCAATGAGCTGAGAGAAGTAGAACATGGCTTTCAGTGGATCCATTCCGACGTCAGGCTCTACATTTCATTTTGATTGCCATTTAAATTAGAAAATTAATCCAACCTATCCTGTCAAACAGTTCACCACCATCTGCATATTCGAGAAAAAGCTGGAATTGATCATCACAGTTAACCCTCATGGACACATATTTGAGAACATTGACTAAAATCCTGGAAATCATATCTAAATACATCAACACAAACAAAACCAAACCATGGTGCCTGAGTATTCTTTGAAGTAGAGCCTGAAGAAATAGTCATGTACTATAATTGGGGTCGGTTTTAACTTTTAGGTAAATAAGTCAGCCAACTAGCCAGTCCATAACCCTAATTGTGATTTTCATCGTATGTAGAATATAAACCTCGCGTCTGACAGCTTCCGCCTGCTTTTCATGATTCTTGAGATCCACTATTTTGACAGCAACAGCAAGATTTGAGTCATTTTTATCGATGAGTAACTTGACTTCCCCGAAAGAACCTTCGCCCAGTGTTCGCACAACGTGAAGCTGAGCGATATCAAGCTGGTGGGTATACGCTGTGTTTGTATTTTGATCATCCACTTCCATCCTTGATTGGCTAAAATTTTTGGTTAAGCATTATAATTTAGACAATAATTGTCGCAAAAAGGGGGCATGCCGACGCTAATAAGAGGCGGCGCCCGGGAGTTTTGCGCGGGGATTTTTGCTGGGGACAAAGCTTTTTTTTGCTGCAAAAAGACTTTTTTTGCTGCAAAAATTAGTTGATGCAAAAAGTCTTTTTTTGCTGCAAAAAAACTTTTTTTTGCTGCAAAAAGTCTTTTTTTCGCTGCAAAAAGACTTTTTTTGCTGCAAATATTTTTGCTGCAAGAAAACTTTTTTTTGCTGCAAAAATTCTTTTTTTCACTGCAAAAAGATTTTTTTTTGCTGCAAATCGGCTTTTTTTTTTGCTGCAAATCGGCTTTTTCTGGTCCAAACTATTTTAGCTGTAATTTTGGCGTGCGGTCAATTGGTCCACAAAATTATTTTCAAATTAATCTTTCTTATCTTGTGAAGAACTTCTGTTATTTTAACAGTTTTTCGATAATTCAGCCTTAACCCTACTGGTTAATCCACGCACCAACCAAACCAAGTGGTCATCCCTTTGTTGTTAAATTATTTTTTATGTTTTTCGGGTTCTATTATCTGTTTTTTACACTAATTCGAGCATTCTAAAGAGGGTTTGATAGTGGTAAATGGTACCGGTACCTGGTCAATGCCTTGGTACTAGTACCGTACCACTACCTTAACACCAGTTCAGCTTTCAGGGTCATTCCAGCAATTTTAACGAAACTATAAATTACCCCACAAAATGGAATTTTACTATTATCAAACCCTCTTTAGAATGATCGAATTTGTAAAAAACAGATAATAGAACCCGAAAAACATAAAAAATAATTTAACAACAAAGGGATGACCACTTGGTTTGGTTGGTGCGTGGATTAACCAGCAGGGTTGTTAACCCTTCAATGAAGATCTTCATTGAGGATGAAGATCTTCATTATTTTTCGATTTTATTGAAGATTGAGGATGAAGGAGCAAAAAATTATGTATTGAGGATTGAGGATGAAGGAGAAAAAATCTTGTATTGAAGATTGAAGATTGAGGATGAAGGAGAAATTTTTTTTATTGAGGATTGAAGATGAAGGCTTCAAAAATTTTTTGGCATATAGACGTTTCGCAAATTTTGACATTTGTCCTTTTTGCGAAACGTTTCGCAAATTTTGACATTTGTCCTTTTTGCGAAACGTTTCGCAAATTTTGACATTTGTCCTTTTTTGCGAAACGTTTCGCAAATTTTGACATTTGCCAACTGTTGTGTAACGTTGAATTCGTACTTCGTACTTCTACTCTTCGTACGTTCTTCTACTCGTACTTCTACGTTGAATTCATACTTCTATTTGTCATTTGTGACTAGTTGGTTGTCTTGTTACAAGTACGTACTATGTTTATTATGGCAGCGCTAAGTAACGGCCAGTAGCAACTTTCCTGATTTAATTTTAGTGCTCGTCATGAGGGTGTGGACTAAACAATCTTGGACAAGCGATATGGATGTTATTAGATGGATAGAGCAAGTGCAAGACAAGAAACTGAAGCTAAAGGACGTCGTTGCTAACATTCTCAGGGACTTCAACCACAAGCTGACGGAGAAAACTATCTCGAGACACGTTTCGAAGGTGAACACAGATAATCAAGCTATGGACGTAATGTAGGCTGTACTTTTTTTTTATCTTAAAAGGTTATTTTTGTTTTGTAAGTTGCAGCTCGATCAAGTCGAAACATTTCGGGCAGATTAAAGCAGTTAGGCAAAGCGAAAAAGGCTATCATACATTCCGTATCTGCAACGAAAAGGAGAGAAAAAAGTACTACGCGTGCTATCACTGTGGCGAGTAAGCATACTGTTATTTTGCACCTCCAAGTTATGATTTCGAGAAGGTTGGTTGTTTAATGATTAATTTTAATGATTAATGGTTGTTCTTTTAGTTCCAAGAGAAGGCATTGCAGATGTCGCAAGCTAAAGGAGAAGACGTGTTTGACCAGGCCTGATCTAAGGACGAAGAAAGCGGAGCGTGCGGCGAAGAACAGAAAGAGGCGCGCAATGGATCCGGTGCCTGTGAAGGAAAAGAAGCTGAAAAAAGATAGCAGGGAAAGAACAGCCACACTAGACTTGACAGGTTTGTGATTTTCTCTGTTATTTACATCCATATTATGATTGTTTTGTATAGAACTTTCTGGAGAGGTACTCAACATCATCAGGGGACTTGGATCGAAGGAGGACAGAGTGCTGGCCAACAGATTCGGCATTCAACTGAGGCAGAGAGATTTGGACAAGCTAAAGCCAGGACAGTGCCTCAATCACGACGTCATCAACTATTACTTGCAACTTGTGGTGGAAAGAAACCGCGGAAAGGTAATGCACCGTTGTTTGTTGCCTGTTGCTTTAGTTTTCACGTCAGGCTTTTGCACTCAGCTCTCTTCTCTACACACAACATCTCCCAAAGCACTGCTCAAACCAAGGAGCCAGTTCCTTTCGACTTCTGCGATGATGGCAATATTCTCTGGACTTTCATTCCAGATGGTTAGTTTCAGAAAAAAATAACTTTTAGATATCTTTGATATGGTTATGGGATGTTTCTCGCTTCTTTTTCATCTGGATTTTTCTTTATTTAAGGTAACAATGTCGCCATCAAGAAAATAGATCGGTCAAGGAGAACCAGTTGCACAGATGAGCACTTGCTACAGGGTCATTTTCAATCTGTCACGGCGATTGCATACCGGTATTCGTGGATAATATAATTAGTTTGTTTCATAGTGAGCATTTTTAGTCGGAATCGCCAAGAGGTAATCTTAACTATATTTGTCAATCTAGTCCAAGATAATTGTGCTTAATTTAGCTTATCACTTCAGCAAATGATCGCCTGGCTTTGATCTGGACACCGAAGATGGATAAGGAGAGGCCGGAATATGAACAGAAGGCGGTGGATCTCCATAAAGATGAATATAGTGATGAAGATTGATCAGTAAGATCTGTTTGTTGTGGTACATGTTTTCCTGATGAAATTCTAAGTGTAGATTTGACAGTTTAAATGTATGCGTTTGTTATGTTTGTTTGCGGTGGTTGATATAAATAAAGTTGGGGTGATTATCACTGTTGGATGTTTATCTGGCTTTCGTGAATATATAATGCGGGAGGAACACAAGAAAAGGTTACTATCTCAGTATATAGTGGTATATTTGTTGAACATGAAATGAGATAGAAGTAGAGTTGGGAGATGTCAAAATTTGACGAATGTCAAAATTTGCGAAACGTTTCGCAAAAAAGGACAAATGTCAAAATTTGCGAAACGTTTCGCAAAAAGGACAAATGTCAAAATTTGCGAAACGTTTCGCAAAAAAGGACAAATGTCAAAATTTGCGAAACGACTACGCACCAATTTTTTGGCTTTAACAACCCTGTTAACCAGTAGGGTTAAGGCTGAATTATCGAAAAACTGTTAAAATAACAGAAGTTCTTCACAAGACAAAAAAGATTAATTTGAAAATAATTTTGTGGACCAATTGACCGTGGATCAATTGACCGTGGACCAATTGACCGCACGCCAAAATTACAGCTAAAATAGTTTGGACCAGAAAAAGCCGATTTGCAGCAAAAAAAAAGCCGATTTGCAGCAAAAAAAAGTCTTTTTGCAGCACCTCGAACGGGGCATTTTTCAGCAATTAGGGGGAATTTTTCAGTAATTAGGGGGCAAAATTAAATACCACCCATTTGCCTTTGCCCAATACCAATGCCAATATTATTTGGCCCTCTCTAGACCCAATACCGATATTTAAAAGTTGTGGACCCCAATATATTGCCCAATACAAATATTTTTTGAAAAGTCTATTTGTTCACCAAAACATTAAAAAAAGTAAGTAACACACTGGAACTGATTTATCGGCCTAAAGAAACGAAAATCGATCTATTTCGGTTTTGATTAGGACCAAAAAATTAAAATGTGCTCGGAAATCGAATAATCGAGCAAGTTTTATACTCAAGTTTGTACGAATTGAATTTCGGAGGATCTCAATTTCAGGCTAATTAACGTCGGGCGAACTGATTTTGGATGAAAAATTAATGTCATTGCACCCGTACACACTCATTTGATCACAACTCATTTGATCCCACTCATTTGATCCCAACTCATTTGATCCTACCTTGTTTGATCCCACCTCATTTGATCCCACCTCATTTGATCCCAACTCATTTGATCCCACCTCATTTGATCCCAACTCATTGATCCCACCTCATTTGATCAAGAAGATTATGAAATGAAAAGATTATGAAATAAGCACAAAAGGTTAACGCTACTAGACGGTTTCAAAGTACTGACTGGGGAATGACTGGACGATAAATTTGCCGGGAATGAATTTACCGGGAGTGAATTCGCCTAGTACCAAAATTGGGATCAAATGAGGTGGGATCAAATGAGTTGGGATCAAATGAGGTGGGATCAAATGAGTGGGATCAAATGAGTACGAACCATTGCACCAGCTGTCGAATGTGGGAGAAATGGCTTGAGTTCAGAATCCCACCCCCACGGGAGTGATCAGGTGGAGGAGAACACTTCATATTCATGTTTCTCGACCCCGATTTCATGAGAAAGCCGCGCGTTTTTTTGGTTCTGAGAAAAAAATTTTTACCACAGGGGAGGTATCATGGTTTTAGTCAAAGTTTGAAAAATTCAAATTGGCGCCTTTTGAATTTTAAAGGGATTAAGGGCTGTAAAGGAAGGGGAAGGGAATAAAAGGGGGCCACTAATCACACAGGGCCCACTAACAAGAATATGTTGAACATAATTTTGAATAATGGGGCCCACCGCATAAGTGAACTCTGGTATGCATGCTTCTTCATGCATCCAGAGTCACTTTCGAGTGATTTGCGTCTAAAGTATGTGGGTGTGCGCATCTCAACTCCAAGCCTTTGTCATAGAGCCTCTTTTTGCCACATATTTTTTAATATCACCCATTAAGCCAAAAAATGAGGAAATATAAGTGAAAATTTGAAATTTCTATTGGAAAGATTTAAATTTCTATTGGAAAGGTTCTATTGAAAAAACTTCTCGGTTTAGTTAAACCGAGGGCTGAAAAAAAGGAGCAAAACAGAGAAGATACCTAATAAAAATATTCGGAAAAAAAGTCAAACTCGGAATCGAATTAGATTCCTAAAGCCCTCGGTTTAACACGTAAAAGGCTGGCTGTAAATGCGGTTTATTTATATGCAGAATTTCACGTAGATCATTTTTTAAAAATATTTGTACGGGTGTTGGGACGGGTCAAGTGACCTAAAAACCGGTTTAAAATCTACGACCATTTCAAGGAAAATGGGAAAATTTCTGAGAGGTAGAAATAATTATCACTAGACTACAGCTATGACTGTTATATGTCAAAATGATCGCTAGGATCTGCCTTTTCGAATGAGTATATGTGAGCTTTAATCTGTTTGCAAAAAGTTGGACAACCAGCGTCCAACGCCCAAAACCACCGTTTTCTCACTAGTCAAATTTCCGCTTAAGGCCGCTCAGGAGCACGTTATAGCTGTGTATAACTGCTAAATGTTTGGTCAATACTTGTAGCGAAATTCAAAAGCTACAAGATAGGCGAAAAATCTGCACAGAAATTAAAGAAAGTCACTCAGAAATTTTAGAAAAAGAGTTAAAACCTGCTGTTTTCTGGCACTGGGACTTGAAGGATACCTGGCTTGGCATATTCCTGGCCGAATTTCTATAAAAAATTTAGAGTGCAATATAGCAAAATGATCAGCACGAAAAATGCAACAGAACTAGTGCAAAGACTCACAGGACAACAAGCAAAATGTAACAAAATTCAAGCCAAAACAATTTGACTCCAAAACCCTACAAAAAACCAGGGTCTTTTTGACGAAAATTCAGGTGGCTGTCACTTGATTTCGTAATTTTCTCAAAATTTTATAGGTAATTTTTAAAAAATAAAAATAGCACGTGATAGAGCGAAAAAACTGCATAAAATACGATGTTTAGATCACAGGGAAGACAGCGTTTTCTCTTTTTTGAAAGGATTGAAGAACCATGCTGGCAACCTTTTTAGGAATAGACGATTCTGGTTATTTTATTATATTACCAATTTTATATTACCAAGACGTGGCAAATTTAATATAACTTTATTCAAATATGTTCAACTATACATGTGCACGTTTTCCAAGATCTTATACATTACACTATCAGAAGCCGTGGAGTCTTGTTTCCAATTTTCAGCATCGCTGATATCAGAATCTCTTTCATTAAAATCCATCGTTGATAACTAAAATTTCAATAAAGTATAGCAAAAGGAAATAAAAGATGGAAAGAAAAAGTAATTAAGATGAGCTTGCAAAAAATGTACAAGAAGGTTCGGTGGTTTGGGCGTTGGACGCTGGTTGTCCAACTTTTTGCAAACAGATTAAAGCTCACATATACTCATTCGAAAAGGCAGATCCTAGCGATCATTTTGACATATAACAGTCATAGCTGTAGTCTAGTGATAAATTATTTCTACCTCTCGGAAATTTTCCCATTTTCCTTGAAATGGTCGTAGATTTTAAACCGGTTTTAGGTCACTTGACCCGTCCCAACACCCGTACAAATATTTTTAAAAAATGATCTGCGTGAAATTCTGCATCTAAATAAACCGCATTTACAGCCAGCCTTTTACGTGTTAAGTTGAAGGCCAAACACCACCTGAAATCGGTTTTTGTTCGAAAAACCATTCATTTTGGTTATTCTTTGATTGGTTTGGTTTGACCTTTTTCCGAATATTTTTATTAGGTATCTTCTCTCTTTTGTTTCTTTTTTTCAGCCCTCGGTTTAAACTCTATTTTCGGATCTCTTTCTGTTGATGCTCTCATTCTTCGCTTTGGCCTTAGGTATCTTCTCTGTTTTGTTCCTTTTTTCAGCCCTCGGTTTAGTACTCTTGATCAAAAAATTCGTATAGATTCTCTTTTTGCCACACATTTTTTTAATATCATCCATTAGGCCAAAAAAATGAGGAAATGTAAGGGATGGTACTTTCTTCTTACCGCAAAACACTTGAAAATTACCGCAAATCATTTTTTTGGTGCGTAGACGTTTAGGGGATTTTGTGACAAATGTCACAAAATCCACTAAACGTCTTAACAGAACGCCAAGTTTGTACACATTCAAATTCATTCTGATTTCTCGCAAAACCGGTTTTCTGTGTTTGCTCTCCTAATTTTTCTCCCGAAGTCTCTTTTTGAGTCCTTCGATGGACTTTTACCAATTTATGAGGCTTTATGGTAATTTTAGAGAATAATATGAAAAAATGATAACATTCTACTGTTTGTTCCTTTACATTGCTTTGTTAAGATGAAGGACTTCAAGTGGACTAACACCGACGTGATTGAAAACCTACAGCGACTCAAGAGTGAGAAGGTTACCGTGGGAGATGTCGTCGAATTCCTAAAGCAGCAATACAACAAAACGTGTGCGCTGAGGACGATCTATCGTCACATGCCAAGAGAAAGAACCGCTGATACATACCTCAATGATGAAATTATTGTGTAAGATTTTACTTTTTCCATAACCTGTCCTTTCTTACCTCTGCTTTAGGACTCTGCAAACTAAATTCTCGAATGAAATGCTGGCTGTTAAGGAAGGTTCTGATTATCGAGTGTACAAGAAGCACAAGGATGTCTTCGAATGCATCGATTGCTTAAAGTATTTCTTTCAAATTTTCGGGATAGGTTTCAACGCAATTTTATGCAAACTTAGTGCGAAAACTCGTCCGACTCCAGTCCCTACTCTCAAACAGGTTGATGGCCATTACATGCTCAATAAGGGAATGCATGTTAAAGAATGTCGCCTCCATCCAAAAAACAAGCTTATGGCAAGAGACATCGACCGTGTGGTGCGAGAAGAAGCCGAGAAGAATCCGCTCATGAGGCCTCAGGAAGCTCATGAAAAAGGGCAGCAGCATGCTCTAAAGATGGCTAAGAATTCTGGGCAAACGGGAAAGGAGCCAGATTCTATTGCAGTTCTCTTTCCATCGTGGCACAGCGTCCGCAATCAGTATTATCGCCGAAGAAAGATGGCCGCATCTAATGTAAGAAATCCTTTCATACCACCAAAGATGTATGACGACACTTACCGTGCTTTTGTGATGGAAAATAAGGAACGGTTTGTAATTTTTCGAATCACTACCTGTGATTACTGTTTTTTTCTTATAGATGGCTTTCGTTGGCTGATGAGAAAATGGGATAGTAATGTTTGCCTCGGATGATGACTACAAGGCAGCTGTGCAGTGCATACTTTTGATGGCAGACGGGACTTTCGATTTGTGTCCGATTGGTTTTGCGCAGATTTTCATCATACATGGACTTGTAAGATTTTTCTCCTTTTCAGTTACTTATGTGTGCTAGTTTCTACTCTTAGTTCTACTCTTAGCTACTCCTAGTCAAAGGAGAATGGATTGCAGTCATTACTTGTCTGATGGAGAATCGTTTGGAAGCTAGCTACAATGTCGTTTTTCAGCACTTGCAAGCGAAATGGGCTCAGCTGAAAATCAAGCCAGTTTTTGAGAAGTTCCACTGTGACTATGAAAAAGCAGAGATGGGCGTGGACGAATTGGATCTGCTCTATTGAGGATGTTGATGATTACATCAGAGATCATGCTACTACGCCGAGTGAAATCTTTGCCGAGCAGAAGCACTGGGGTAGCACGCAGCAATTGATCCTGGCAGCACGCCTCTACAATCGCAATTTTATCGTCTTCCAGCCAGATGAAAGAATGAGGTTTTTGAAATTCTCTGCTGCTTATGAAAACGCAAGTTTTTCTTTGGTGTGTCTGATGAATGATGGCTATGAATGTTATTTTTCAGTTGAGAACTCCTTTGGCACCAGGTCCTACTTCTATCATACGCTATCAACGCAGTCACTTTGATTTTGTGAGCCAAACAAAGAAAAAATGAGAGACCAGTACTTTAGATATATTTTTTGTCTAACCCATTGTTGAGAATTGTTATTTGTTTGAAGTTAAATAAAGTTCAGCGTGAATTTTGCTTTAGAGATTGTACCTTAGAGTGTTAAGGTTGTACCGTATTAATTATATTTTACGGTCCTTTTTTATAAATGGGCTCCCTCTAATACCGCTTTTTTAAGGACTCAAATTAAAAGATTGGCAACTATTTTATGATTCTGTGGAGGGTGAAAAGTTCTCAGTCTGGTCCGTTCAACAGAGCTAAAACGGTATTTCGGTGGGCCGCATAGACTTCTAGCACATTTTAATTATCGATGTACATCAATCAAAATACAGAAATAATCATTGATTTTTGGCAGAGAATTGACTTTATCAACCGAAACCTAACTAGAGAACCCGATAATGAGTTAAAATAGATAACAGAATGTCAAATTCTCTTCATATTATTCTCATAAAATACCATAAAGCCTCTATAAATTTGTAAAAATTTATCAAAGGACTCAAAAAGAGACTTCAGGAGAAAAATTAAGAGACCAAACATAGAAAGCCGGCTGTGAAAAAATAAGAATGAATTTAAACGTGTACAAACTTGGCGTTCTGTTAAGACGTTTAGGGGATTTTGTGACATTTGTCACAAAATCCTCTAAACGCCCTATGCCCATTGTTTTATTACCGCAATTTGATTTTCCCGCAAAATACTTTTTTATTACCGCAAAATACTTTTTTCTTACCGCAAAATACTTTTTTCTTACCGCAAAAATACTTTTTTCTTACCGCAAAAATTTTCTCGTCGTTTTTAGTCAAAATTTTGCGGGAATTTGAATTTTTCAGTCAGGAAACAACTTGGATCCCTCAGAATCCCACCCCAGAATGGCCAGAAGCCTCTGAAAGTTGGTTTTTTCGGGGTTTACTAAAGGGGGGGTAAACTTTTGCGAAAATTCGATTGAGCGGATCAGATTTCGGGTCCGATCGGCTCAATCGCCCACAACTCCACCCTGAACCACTCGAAACCACCATAAAACTGGAATTCTGAGCGATTAAGCCCATCGGACCCGAAATCTGATCCGCTCAATCGATTTTTCTCGAAAAGTTTACTCCCCTTTTGTAAACCCCGAAAAAACCAACTTTCAGGGCTTCTGGCCATTCCGGGTGGGATTCTGAGGGATCCGAGTTATTCCGCGGTAAGAAAAAAGTATTTTGCGGGAAAATCAAATTGCGGTAATAAAAAATGATTTGCGGTAATTTTCAAGTGTTTTGCGGTAAGAAAAAATATTATCCAAATATAAGTGAAAATTTGAAATTTCTATTGGAAAGATTTCATTATTTAGCACCCAATATCTTTGTCAAACCGAAAACCAATATGTTCTAAAGACACCAACCAATATCCCAATACCAATATTAACGCCTTTATTTGACCTAATACCCCAATATCCCAATACCAATATATCGTTTGTTCCCATCTCTACTTATTAGCGTGAGCATGTCCCTTAAAGCAAAATTAGTGTTCTGAAGGTATATCAGCTGGCAGTAAAATTTAGCGTGAAAATCTTTGAATTTAGAGTTTGGCGCTTTAGTGAACATTGCCAAAAAAATATTTCAAATCTGCCATGTGGTTATTTTACATTAAAGGGGATGCCCGTGCGTATCAAAAAGTTAAGCCGGGACCAGCAATTCGTTTGAATCCTTCAATTTTTCACTCGTTTTGCATCAAATTCGCATCAAAAAAGAGATGAAAATTCACACCAATTTTACAAAATCTTACTTGTGTTTTTTTCGAATTTCAGTCACGTAAAGCAAGAACTTGATTTAATGGAGCTTTGTTTCTTGCTTGACCTAATTTTGAACGCAGCTTCGACTCACTCCAAACTTGCTACTTGCACTGTGGTTTGATATTTCTTTGGCATGCTAGAAGACCTTTAATTTGAACTCTATCCAATAGGACTTCAGTTTCTATGGAGGCTTTATTTCTTCACTATCGCTCTCGAATTCCATTATGCTAAAGAGACCGTGTCGAAAAATTTAAAAATGATCAAATTAAAACTGGAAATGAACATGGACAAATAAGCTGTCTGCAAATTTAAATGCGCATTTTTCATTTATTTAAAATTAGTGTTTAAACGTATTCTAAGTGATTTTTATATGCTTAAAACGATAAAAAAGGTATTTTCTGACATTTTTCCACACAAAAAATAGATTTGTTGAAAAAAAATTTTTTGACCGAAATTCGACTTTTTGCCCTGGGGGACCACGGTAAACCACCTTATATAAGGGTATTCTACCCCGTTTTGGTCACTGGAGCTAGGCAAAAATGCCTCCATATGCATTTTATGATCAAGAGTCTTGCTCGGAATTATGTCTAAAGTAAGTGAGATGCGCACATCCACATACCTTAGACACAAATCACTCGAAAGCGGCCCTGGTCACACGAAAAAGCATGCATACCAGAGTTTTTTTATGCAGTAGGCCGCAGTTAACAAAACTATGTTCGAATTCCATCTTTTTGGGATGTCTGGGTTCCTTTTTAGGATGGTTTAGCTTGGTCCCTCCAGGGCAAAAAGTCGAATTTTGGTCAAAATTTAAAAAAAAAACGATTTTTTGTGTGGTAAAATATGAGAAAATAGCTTTTTCATCGTTTCAAGCATATAAAAAATTACTTAGGAGACGTTTAAACACTATTTTTAAATAAATGAAAAATGCGCCCCCGTTCTTGGCCCGAATTCAAATTCGCGCCAAAATTGAAAATTTTTGAATTTTTCACTGAGTTGCAATTTTGTCACATTGTCATTTTTTATTTTCACTGATCGTTTTGGCCAGATCTTTTTTTGTTTTGCAGCTGAGATGTTCCAGTTGTGCCCTTTTCGTCAGCCCAGCTCTAAAAGAACGCGGAAACACCTCCAAAATACCAAAAAAATTTTTTTTTGCCCTGGAAAATTGGAAAAAAGTGGGGCTAAAATTTTTTTTCCATTTTTCATGTGAAAAGTTACTTGAGACATGTGCGAGGATTTTTTAAAAAAAGTGACCGGAACATACCGAACAAAGACTTTTTGCACTCAGGCTTGTTTTATTTAAGTAGGGTAACTAGGGATGCCCAGGAGCACATATTTTAACAAAAAATTGTAGCTAATTGTAATTCTAAAGTTTTTGTTGTATTGCCACCAACATGGTATCAATCTCTTCGAGGACCCAGAACTCTGTGAGAACAGGGCGGTAACGTCCATCACATTAAGTAGCTGGTTCTTCCCATGCTTTCGAAAACGTTGAAACCTAAAATTTTGAAATTGGAATCTTGAAATTGGGATCAAATGAGTTGGGATCAAATGAGGTGGGATCAAATGAGGTGGGATCAAACAAGGTAGGATCAAATGAGTTGGGATCAAATGAGTGGGATCAAATGAGTTGTGATCAAATGAGTGTGTACGGGTGCAATGACATTAATTTTTCATCCAAAAATCAGTTCGCCCGACGTTAATTAGCCTGAAATTGAGATCCTCCGAAATTCAATTCGTACAAACTTGAGTATAAAACTTAAAACTTATATACGAAGTTTTATATACTTAAAACTTATATAAAACTTCGATTTCCGAGCACATTTTAATTTTTTGGTCCTAATCAAAACCGAAATAGATCGATTTTCGTTTCTTTAGGCCGATAAATCAGTTCCAGTGTGTTACTTACTTTTTTTAATGTTTTGGTGAACAAATAGACTTTTCAAAAAATATTTGTATTGGGCAATATATTGGGGTCCACAACTTTTAAATATCGGTATTGGGTCTAGAGAGGGCCAAATAATATTGGCATTGGTATTGGGCAAAGGCAAATGGGTGGTATTTAATTTTGCCCCCTAATTACTGAAAAATTCCCCCTAATTACTGAAAAATGCCCCCTAATTGCTGAAAAATGACCCGGGGCGAAACCTATCATCCTCTGACCCTCTGACCCTGGCATATTTCGACCGAAATTCCAGAATCGATTTTTTTAGCTCTATTTTCGATCAAAATGAAAAAATTTGTTTCATGGCGTGTTATATGAAACAGAAATGTCGGGACAGAAATGTCCGGGACAGAAGTGTCCGGGACAGAAGTGTCCGGTTCCCCAAAACTGGGCGTATTTTCACCAAAACCAAAAAATAAGAAAAACTGAAAAAATTTCGATAACTGGGCCGTATGCATTGGCAGCTAGGATTGAGGATAGGATTAATCCTATCCTCAAGCCGGTCCATATGCATTAGGACGGATAGGATTGAGGATAGGATTAATCCTATCCTCAAGCCTATCCGTATGCATTAGGACGGATTGGATTCTAGATCGGATAATTTCAGTGCATTTTCAGAAACGTGAAAATTTTCGAAGTAAAGTTCTGAATTGCTATTTCTCAAGAGTTTCATTGTTTCTCACCTGTTTTGTGCCTTTCTTTCTTTTGTTTTTTCGATTTCTTTCCACGTCGTTACTCGTCTACGCATGTAATTAGCATACCGTAAATTCTCTAATAAGGTAAATGCCGCTAAAACGACAACTTTATTTGACCTTTTAAAAAGTCGCTGTCAGCTGCCGGAGTAGAGCTTTCGACATTAGAAATTATCCGATCTAGAATCCAAGCCGATCCGTATGCATTAGGACGGATAGGATTAAGAATAGGATTAATCCTATCTCCAATCCGATCCGTATGCATTGGAACACGGATTGAGGATAGGATTAATCCTATCCTCAATCCTAGCTGCCAATGCATACGGCCCCTGGGTTCTTCTTAAAAAAAACTAGCTCGAAACCAAAAGAATTGGCCATTTTTTACATTCACTGGGCACTTTTTCTTAAATCTGAGAACTTTTCCGTATTGTCCTTAAAATGTTATAAAATTCTAATTTGAATGTTTGTTGTCCTGAGAGGAAATGGAAATTTTTGTAAAGTTTCAGATTAGGAGAACACTAGTTTATTTGTCGTGGCCCTTCGGGCCGCAGATATTGCTGTAGTTACAGCTTTTCGCAGCAATAGAGGCACAGTTCAGATTAGTTCATGATACAACAGAAATTAATTACGTATGAGCAGGTTCTGTGCGAGCGGTTTGCGTGGAAATATTTGCATAGAAGTATGTTGCGTAAGAATAGCTTGTGGAACAAAAAGCATGAAACTAGGGAGGTTCGCGTAGAGATATGATGCATAAAAGAAGTGATAGCGCACAGTTAGAAGCCATGACAGGATTAACGTCACGATTCGATAAGTCAAAACTTCTAAAAATAAAATAGAAAGCCGACATTTGATTCCTGTAATACCATTGAGTGAGAACAATGAAGGGAGCAACCATGACGAAGCGTACGTTCCGATCCATCGTCTGAGTCGTTTCGGTACGCTCCAGCCACATATAAACAACGGCAAGAGTCAATATCTGTAATAGCATCGAGTTAGAACAATAAAAAAGCAACGATAAATAAACGTACGTTTTGATCCAACGTATTGGTCCTTTCAGTACGTTATAGTCACAGAACCACATCGGCAAGAGTCGATATTTGCAATAGCATTGAGTGAAAAAAATAACGGGAGATAACAGAAGCAACCATGACGAAACATACATTTCGCTCGACGTTGCAGTCGTTGCAGTATGCTACAGCGGCATAACCAAATCGGCAAGAGTCGATAGTTATTATAGCATTGAGTAAGAACACTAACGGAATAAAACGTACGTTTCGATCCACTATAGCAGTCCTTTTTGTACGCTCCAGCAGTAGAATCACATCGGCAATACTTGATTTTTATGATAGCATTGAGTAAGAATAATGAAGGAAGCAATCATAACGGAACATACTTTTCGATGCGACATAGCAGTCATTTCGGTACGCTACAGCAGAAGAACCACATTAGCAAGAGTCGATACCTGCGATATAATAAAGTAAAAACAATGAACGGAGCAACCACGACAAAACATACGTTTCGATACGCCGTAGCAATCGTTTTCGTACGCTTTAGCTGCAGAACCCCACCGGCAAGAGTCGATACCTGTAGTAGCATTCAGCAAAAACAATGTTAGGAGCGACCATAACGAAACGTACGTTTCGATGCGCCATAGCAGTCGTTTCGGTACGCTCCAGCCACATATCTACATAGGCAAGAGTTGATACCTGTTATAGCATCGAGTAAGAACAATATAAGAAGCAAGTATAACGCAACGTACACGAAACAATGAGAAGAAATAAATAATGTCCCTTAAGAGCACAAAGCAACCAAAAAAACAAAAATTTTGAATTTCCCGTCGAGACAAAAATTGATTCAAACAAAATGTCGAGACAGACAGACAGACAGACACAAACAAACACAGGCAGACAGATGGATTTTAGTACTATCCGACTAGTTTATTTGTCGCGGCCCTTCGGGCCGCAGATATTGCTGTAGTTACAGCTTTTCGCAGCAATAGAGGCACAGTTCAGATTAGTTCATGATACAACAGAAATTAATTACGTATGAGCAGGTTCTGTGCGAGCGGTTTGCGTGAAAATATTTGTATAGAAGTATGTTAGTAAGAATAGCTTGTTGAAGAAAAAGAATGAAAGTAGGGAGGTTCGCGTAGAGATACTTCACCGCCTGCTTTGTCTTCTGGTGGTGTTGTTGGTAGTTGTGAGAATAAAATGAGTGTGGTCACTCCTCTCAGTCCGGTACCAGTCATTGGCATATCGAAGGGGTCAAGACTTTCAATATGTTTTTCACTGGTTGTAAATGATCATGTGAATTAAATTCGCAAAATTGAGGCAGTTGCTGACAGCAAAGCAGTGCTACAAATGGTTATAATCTATTGCTCGATAGTTTTTGGCCCTAGAGGTCAATAAACTTACTAAAATGTTGAATAAAAAGTTGGTTATGCAAACTTTGGACATCGAACCTGAGAGTTCAAAATATTCGCTTTTCGATGTGCGCCCCTCCTTTAAAAGTGTCCGCCTATTTTATCCACCTTTAAAGTTTGTACTGCTGCAAGAATTTACGGTATATATTTTCTAATTTCCTCCGGGGAATAATTTTTCAACCACTCTTTAGATGGGCGCATAATTAGAGAGAAAGGATGGCGCTAAGAAAAATTTTCACATTTTGGTATTAGTGCAAATTGTCAGACATGTAGATTTACCTTCCCGGCACAAAAATGGCTTGTGTTGATTTGCTGTTTACCTCTTTAAATGACCCTGTCTCTTCCTAATCAATGGTTCCGCGCCAATTCAAAAAAATTCCCTGATCATTGAAGTTCTGTACGGATTTTTTTAACTTGGTTTCTAACACATCTAAACCTAAAATTAAATTATAAGCCTTGTTTTGTTAGAAACCAAGTTTAAAAATCCGAAGAGAAGTTCAGTGATCAGTGAAAATTTTTGAATTGGCGCGGGACCATTGAACAGAGAGAGACAGGGTCCTTTAATCAAACGCTTCACTTCCAATGTCAAAAGCGCTTCCTTGCTCAGCAACAGAAAGTAAGTTCAGAAAAAAATTCCAGAAAATAAGTTAAACTGTGAGCATCACAATGACCATCGCTTTGTGATGAGAAATAAAAACGACAGGAGTACACCATACCGCCTAGCACAAAACCCCTAAAATCGTGTTTTTTGACGTTTTAGCTACTGAAAGGTGCAGAAAAGGTGTTTTTAGGGTCCGGCCGAGCATTTTTGAAAAAAAAAGTTTCACCAAAATTTTGACTTTTTACCTTGGGGACCAAGGTAAGTTAAGCCAAAAGGGTACGTGGATAGCCAAGATGTGGTGGTTATATGGTATTCTTCTATGTTTTCCCGACTGGAGCTTGGCAAAAACACTCTATATGCATTTTATGATCAAAAGTCTTGCTCGCAATTATGTCTAAGGTAAGTGAGTGCGCGCATCTCTAAACAACCAAGCCCCCTGCGCCCCCGAAGGGGGCGCAGGGGGCTTGGTTGTTTTTTTTCCCTTCGGGGGCGCAGGGTGCTTGGTTGCTTGGGGTTGAGATGCGCACACCCACATACCTTAGACGCAAATCACTCTAGTGACTCTGGATGCATAAAAATGTATGCATACCAGAGTTTCTTCATGCGATAGGCCCTAGTCAACTAAACTATGTTCAAATTCTATTTTTTTTGGTCTTTCAGAGATATCCACGTACCCTTTAAGGTTAAGGTCATAGTTGCACGGAAAAAATTTCGGCGCCGGGCGCCGGCACCGGCGCCGGCTTTTTTCAGAGTCGGCGCCGAGCGCCGGCGCCGGCGCCGGCGCCAGTGGGCGCCGACTTTGTCAGGGGCGCCGGGCGCCGGCGCCGGGCGCCGTGTTTTCACAAAATTGGCGCCGAGCGCACATAGTGGCGCATATCATTTCTCGGCGCCGGGCGCCGAAAAAGTGATTATTTCAAAAAATGTTTTTCGCAACAAAAAATTTTTGAATTTATTAATAAATATGTCGAAAAAGTGAAATTATGCATCAATCATTTCTTTGTTATACACCAACATTGTTTTGCTTTTTAACAGTAATGGTTTTGTTGGACTTTTTCTCCCAGCTGTAAGCATTGAGGTGACACTGAATGATCCAGTACTCATGATCCAGTACCAGCAGGTGCGCAAGTAATAATACATGTTTGAGTGAAAGCACTGGATTCCATAATCAAATAAACTTTCAAAACAAAATTATAGAAAACAGCAGGAAATATTTTTTCGACTGAAGAGGAAAAATAGCAAGGAAAGCACAAAGATAACTATATGAAAAAGTTAAAAGCCTTTTTCAAAATTAGTGAATCATCTTACTTTCAGCAAAAATCAATAAATGGAGAGAAAAAAATAAGTTTTAAAAAAAATGGTTACTGAACCAATAGCACTAAAATCGCTCGAAAAACGGGCGCCGGGCGCCGGCACCGGCGCCGGAATTTTTTAAAATCGGCGCCGAGCGCCGGCGCCGGCGCCGGCGCCCGTGCAACTATGGTTAAGGTTACTTTCGGCTTAACTTACCTTGGTCCCCCAAGGCAAAAAGTCAAAATTTTGGTGAAATTTTTTTCAAAAATGCTCGGCCGGGCCCTGAAAACACCTTTTCTGCACGTTTTAGAAGCTAAAACGTCAAAAAAACACGATTTAAGGCTTTTTTGAGCTAGGCGGTATAGTGTACTTTAGCCATAAGAACAAATAAAGACCGTTCTATAGATGAACATTTATCAGATTCACCGACTCTCTTTACTCCAGTTATCCTTACAAATTACAACGCATATACCCACTTTACTTAAATGTCAGCAACGTCCGCGGATATCAGTCTAGATTGCACTTAGAAACAGATAGACAGTAGTAACCTAGTGCACCAACAGCAATTCCAAGGTCATCTACCTTCCGCTAGTTAACCAGAAGCCTCAGGTCTGCACGTTTTGGCTTTGATCAGGCTGCCAGATGCCATTTAGACTAATCCGTCTACATTTTCAGAGGCTCCAGAAAGCGCATTATACTGCAGCCATGTCTTGGAAGCTTTACTATCGCGGTAATAAGTGTAAAAGCAGCGTACTCAATCTATAAGCGAACTCAATCTATCCCACGAAATATTCCAAGCATTTTAGAACTTAACCAGATGACCAGCATTCCTGAAGCGATATCCACAATGCTGTATTATTCTTTGATTTAGTTTCAATTTGGTTACGAATGATCGAATTCGAAGCATTTAGCATAAGCTCGTTACCCGTAAAAATGCAAATCTTTATTATTTCAAACAAGGGTGGACAGGCGCATTACAGGCGCCTTTTTCGGAAAATATCCTCTTTTTGTGTCATGTTAAATTTTTCAGGGCGATTTTTCATTGATGTGGAATATTGTGAGTTGTTTAAGCTGAGTTTTAGTGGCTCAGGGCCTTAGGATCATCTAGGCTGATACAATATCGTTTGGAATATTTTGGGTGGTTCGGGGTATTTTGGGTGGATATGGGTGGATTCGGGGCGGTCCTGTATCAGGTTTTTTTTCGTCGGGTGATATCTGAACTCAAATGATAGATATGTATTCGGTTCAGCTCTGGAAATTCAAAATTGACTAATGAATTTTTATTCTTCTCCAGACAACAATAAATCAAATTCCTTATGCTCCATGTTACGCTTTTGGCCGATTTCAATGACAAATTCGCTAAATGCTCAAAACCGGCTTGAGACGATGTGCTTTTGTTTTAATTTTGTTACAAAAAATTGCTCTTACGAAAAAGTTTCTTACGAATTTTCGCTCTTACGAAAAAAATTTCTTACAAAAATTCGCTTTTACAAAAATTCGCTCTTACGAAATTGTCTCGTTACGAAACTTCCTACAGCCCTCTAAACATTGAATTCGAAAAATTAGCCGAGGATAGACCATGCTAACTTTTCAAATTCAATATTTAGAGACACTTTAGGTCATATTTTAAGTTCGGTACAGCCAAAATTACTTTTTGAACTACCAAAATGTTCCTTATAACCTAGGCTACAAACCTAGTGAAACATAATCACAATCAGCTCAAATCTGTACGATAAATTTCATTTTTAGCCTAACAGGTCCAAAAATATCCGCAGCTGCGGATATTTTTTTGCATTTAGTGCTACCTCTGGTTATCGATTAGCGATTCAGATGATTACTCATTATTGAACTTGTCTATTTTTATTTGCAAAAAACTGATTATGAAAAAGTATACTGAACTCAGAGATATTTAACTTTTAGTCACGGAACCTGTTACTACTATTGTTACTACGGCCCCATATGTAAGACGTGTGAGGAATCATGTTTGATACGGCAATAATTGCGATTTTACGCACGTAAACCCAGAAATCTGGGATAAGTACCACCTGACCAGGTGGATATATAACTGTCTGGCCTGAAAATACAAAAAATTTTAAAATCAAAAGCAAACTATCTTCCTTAGCCCAGAATTTTGTGAGGAATTGGGTTTGTTAATACCAGAATTACGATTTCACCCATCGAAACCTTAAAACATGAGTAGGTACCACCTGGCCAGGTGAATATTTACGTGGAGACCCTAAAAATAAGAAAATTTTCAAAATTAAACAAAACCTCATGCTGGGGTTCAAATGGACTATTCAACCTAACTCACCATACGATTTAGATATGATAGATACATATGGTTATCCAGCACCTGGTCAGTTGGAACCTAGTAGATTTTTAGGTGTTACCTAGTAGAACCGTTTAGGGCAGGTACCAGGTGGTTTTCCTACCCACCCTGAGGCAGGGTTCGACAAATGTGCCCTAAACGGCACATTTCAGAGCACATCGTATTTTTGAAAAAATATGTGCCCTCGAAAAGCGCCATATTTTCGCGCCATATTTATGTGCCCTTTTTAGGGCACAATGTGCCCTAAAAAGGGCACATTTTTTTCGGCCTTAATTTATGTGCCCTTTTTAGGGCACATTCTTTTGGTCTTAATTTATGTGCCCTTTTTAGGGCACATCGGTCAGAAAATGTGCCCTTTTCAAGGAAAAATGTGCCCTTTTCTTTTTCAAAAATTTCTGTTAGTTTTTTAAATTTTTTTTCAATTTTTTGTGTTTTTTACAGATTTTATTCATATTTCGGCCTATACATGTTTATAATAGTTCACAATCTAAATACTTGAAATAATCACGGTAAATATCAGTCTTTTGCATGTAAATTGAGCATTCTCATTTTTAGATCTATATTTCTCTGCTTAAAGCGGCCCTTTTTTAACAGCATGTCGCATGCGGTTGTGAATGCATATCCACAGAGCAATTAACAAGACCGTGAGGAAAATCATGCCACCCAAGCCATAAGTCAGCCAACCAACAAGGGTTGCGTTTGAGTTAAGCCATGCCTGTAGTTGTGGAAAGCCATTCCACGCGGCCCAACTGGCAATACCAGTGCTAACAGAGGATACTCGACCAGATATGAAAGACTTGACAGTTTCCTTATTCTTGCTGTCAGACTTGCTGCCTTCACTGGCACTGTCTCCAGATACTGATCGCCCATCATTTGAGTTTCGACAAAAATATGTGCCCTCGAAAAGGCACAATGTGCCCTTTTTAGGGCACATTTTTTTCGGCCTTAATTTATGTGCCCTTTTTAGGCACAATATGCCCTTTTTAGGGCAAATTTTTTTGGTGTTTATTTATGTGCCCTTTTTAGGGCACATCGGTCAGAAAATGTGCCCTTTTCAAGGGAAAATGTGCCCTTTTCTTTTTCAAAACTTTCTGTTCGTTTTTTTATTTTTTTTTAAATTTTTTGTGTTTTTACAGATTTTATTCATATTTCGGCCTATACATAGTTAAAATAACTAGCATTAAATTGTTTTGTTGATATGCAACAGTTAAGATATATAATTGTATTACAGGTCCATTAAATTTTCAGCATTATTTAATTCGTCTATTTCTGGCAACATGTTATTGAAAAATAGTGATCGCAGACATATTAGCTTTGAAATTTTTTTAGGTTTCAGTCGATTGCGCAGTTCTGTTGCGTTGAGGCTTAGTAGTGAAAAGGCTCTTTTGCTCGGCTTGCTTGAAGCCTGTACGGGGAATTATTTTTTAGCTACTCGAGCTAGCATAGGAAGTCTTTTTTCGAACGTCTTCCAGAGTTCCAAGGTATTCAAAGAATCACTAGCCGCTAGATTATTATAGATAGCAATTTCATCAGCTATTTCTACAGTTACAGGTTCAGTGCCTGACCTCACTAATTGCTTTGTGGGCTCCTGGCTTAAATATTATTCGAGTTGGATGAGCTTGGAAAGTATGATTAAGCAGAGACTGCAACTGCTGGGTTTCATTCTCTCAAAAAGCAGTGAGTTTAAAAATAGCTGCAATTGCTGTGACCCTATCAATTATAGCTGAGGTTCGGTTTTGACCCGATGTAATTTCTTTTTCAGCTCAGCCGTCCGCGACCGAAAGAATTGAAACATCGACCACCAGAAACTAATATCCTGGCTTCACGACACGCTTTAGCAGCTTTTAGCTTCGACGTTATGTAAAACAGCTAAGAAAGTATGCTTATGCGAATATCGCAACTCCTAGGTTTTGTCCCCTGGAAAAGCAGTTAGTAAAAAATTGCCTTATTGTACTTTAGAACATCAACAACAAGAAATAGAAAGCCCAACTAAAACTAAAGAACAAAGGACCTACAGAAAATTGTCCCGAAATTCCCCTTTAAACTAAGCCATTTTGCAGATCAGATCGCGCCTACTTAGCTATCTACTACAACAAATCAGATGACAACAAGACTGTCCAATGAAACCGAGATGCCAATCAAGAAGTGTGACGTGCTCCCTCCGCTGGCCTCGGGAGTGTTGCATCTTCGCAAACAAAGATGCAAAGGAATTTGTTGATATTTTTGTAATGTAGTTTTTTGTGTTTAAAAGGGATGGATTTGACCAGCCTTTGTCAATTTCTTTGATTGTATGTCGGAGTGCTGTTTTTTCTGGGGGTGCTTAGCTAGGCTAGCAACCACCAAAAGAAAGGCAGTCTGCAAATTTACTGTTTTTAGCGGTTCTTTTTGCTAGATAATCAATTTCGGTGTGTGATTTTTATGTAAATAAAAACTATTTAAATTGATTGCTAGCTGCTTGCAGCAATTAACTACAACTAAAATTAGGACAACTCCTCTGATTAATCAGTGATTTTTTTGATAATTAGTTTCAATATCTGGCACTGTTCAACTTTTTTCTCTTAAACAAAAAAATGGCTCTTCAGCTAAAGGACGGCTTTTCAGTATTGACCTTAATGAGTCAAGTAAAGATGGCAATTTTTTCAGTAAACAATGCTCTGGTTAGAGCAAAACGTAGAGCAGGTAGAGGTATCGGTCGCGGTAACAATGGATGCAGCAAAATTAAGAAAAAGGCTCATTGTGCCCGGAAAGGGCACATTTGTCCAACCCTGCCCTGAGGCTTACCGTACTTAAAAAGATTTTTTTGCTATTTTTGCTGTGACTAGTTAAGAAAAAATAATTGTCACCACCGAGATTCGAACCTGTGACCTATCAGGGGATCAATTACCAAGGATCAATTTACCGGGGTTTCAAATTACATCAAGTGGATGACCGCATGGCTTTGTTGGTGCATGTCACTGTCACCCAAAAAAGCGGTGCAAACTGGTTCTTCAACTAGCGGATACTGCATTCAGAAGGCATGAAATTATTGCTAGAAAATAGCCCCAAAGTCAAGATGGTACGTAAAGGTACCATTCTAGCTCTTCGACTTCCCTAAAAGTATGTAATAAATCCCTTTGTAGACTCTGGACCGAAACAGGGATTTGACCGAATTTTCTTTGATAAAACAAGTACGAGACCAAATATACGATTGGCCAAACAATTTAAAATTCAAAAAAGTCATTTCGTACTCATTTCGTGGATATAAGTGGACGACCACTTGGTTTTGTTGGTTCATGAGACATCCAGCAAAACTGTAACATAGAAAAAATATAATTTGAAAAAACCGTTGCGAACTGCCCTTTTAACCAGAAAAAATTTCACTGAAGTTTTGGTTGGACTATCTTAGAGGGTGAATTCACCAAGGATGAATTGGTCGAGGACCACTGAGGGTAAATCTGAACTATTGAAAAGTAGATCTAAACCATTGAAAGTGGATCTGAAAAACTGAGGCTGGAGGTTGAAAATCACGGTTGAAGTTGAAAATCACTACAGTCGAGTCTCGATTTAACGTACCCCCAATTTAACGTACCCTTCGATTTAACGTACCCCTAGAGCCGGTCCCTCCAATAATAAACTCCGTCAAATTTACCCCCGATATAACGTACCCCTCGATTTAACGTACCCCTAGGGCCGGTCCCCAGGGGGTACGTTAAAACGAGACTCGACTGTATATAATAATGGCGCCCAAGTGAGTTGCGCCCAAAATTTATATACGCATCCCTTAGGTCACAAGTTCGACTACCAGTGGGTGCATACCCTGTTTTTCTTCTTCTTTTATTTACAAGTTTAGTGTCAAAATTTAGCCAAGTTCTGGGCTTTCATTTGAGCCACCATACAGATAGAAAGTTAGTATAAAGTTAGAGATAAAATTTGAAAATCGTTGAACCATGTCCCATTCGATGAAATCCTCAATAGGACTATCCCAGTATTTTCGGTAGTATGCTGGAACTGACGTTTTTTCCCAATTTTAATTTACATACTCATTTGCAACCTTACAATCAAAATGTAGCCCTGCTACTTGCCGTCATTTTCAGCATACGTTTGTATGAAATCATGTACATCAAAATTGCAAAAAACGTCAGTTTATTAATACCGAAATCCTAACCCATCAATAGTACTCATTTCGTCTCGGGTCAAACCTTCGCTAGCTACTATAAAGTGATTTTGGCTATCCAGCTGGATTCTGACCATGCACAACTTCTTACCTCCCGGAGCGGTTTTCACCTACGTGGTCAGACATCGAAGCGGAAACGACCCGCACCATCGTGTCCAGCGCATTCTGTTCTATCCGTAGTCGCAATTGAGAAAAATTGGCATGGTCTACCTCCTTGAAATTGCTCAGGCAAAAATCGTGACTTAATCGATTCAGATTGATTGGCCGCTGACCACCATAGAGTTATTTTTTCAATTTTTTTCACCATCATGTTCAGCGTGAAATTCTGCACAAGAAAATACCTTAAGGACGCACGGTTTTTTCCGTGTTAATAGAGAAAATACGGTAACCTTCAAAAAAAATAGACCAAAAGGTGGCTCGTACACACTTATTTGGGCGAAAATCATGACGGCCCTACGACCGGATACACATTATGACCGGATACAACGACCGGATACAACGACCGGATACAATTACGACCGGATACAACGACCGGATACACTTTCCCACTTGATTTTGTAAACAATCAAAAAACATCAAAAAAAAAGTTTTGTAAGTGAATCTTGGACATCTAATTTATTTAAAAAAAAACAACAAATTATCAACCATACAATAAATCAATAAATTTAAAATAGTTCAAACAATGGGATATTAGCGAAGTCTAAAGCTTCATCCATTTCAATTGCATTTTAGTTTACTTCAGCCACATCCACATGGCAATTTTGGTCCTGTTAAGAAATTCGGACGCTAGTAGCGAATACCCCCCCCAACGATTTTCACATTTTTTACTTAAGTGAAAAGTACCCAAATTTATGTCCCAAACCCTGGAAAATGTGCGAAAACTCTTTATTAGTCACAACTTCTGTACGCTGGCCTACCCCAAGCCTAAGGGCTAAGCCTAAACTTGTTGTTTGCAAGGGTAGTTACAGCAATTTTTAAAGGTCGGATGCTTGGGGGGGGGGGGTATTCGCTACTAGCGCCGCCGATTTTTATGTAGAAAAGTGTCTGAAAATCGGTTTTTAACCATTTTTAGAGCATTAAATGCAATTAGGAGACGTTTAAACATGATTTATGAAAAATTATAAAATGCTGTTACTTACTTCACATTTGTAAATATTTTTCTAATATTGTGCCATTAAATAATTGTTTTTACTGTTTACTTTAAATTAAATAAAAAAAATTAAAAAAAATATTTTGGACCATTGCATTGACGATGCGAATTTCACACTTGTAATTAGCAGGAGAAATTAATTTTACAAATATTTTATAGTGTTGTTCAAAACGTTTTTTGAAGCGGAGGAAACTTTATACCGTATTTTCTGTATTAAGTCCCCCGGGGAGTTATTGTTCAAACTCAAAAAGGTGAGAAAATTTTGAGGTCGATTTTGAGGTTTTGGGTGCTCAACTCAAATCTGAAAAGTGGAATCAGGAACACTCGTGGTAATTAAGAAAATGCAAAAAACAGATTTGCAAAATATTTTCTCTAGGCTGAGATATGAGGTCCACTAGGAACAACAGGCACCTATCTGCGCCTCTATCGTATTTTGAAATTGTAATAGATATCAATCCATCTCATACTTCCCTGATTACCCTTCCTGTGTACCCCCGCCCATCCTGGCTACCCTTTTCCTGGGTACTCCCCTCCTGCCTTCAAAGCTCCCGCCCACTCTCCTCATTCGGTACTTTCCTGGTGGTTTGGAGGATATCCAGGTAGTTAAGTCCCCATTCTGGTGGTTTCCACGTAGTTCGGGCTCGGTCCTGATGGTCCGGGTACTTTCCTGGTGATTCAGGTCCATCCTGGTAGTTCAAGCCCATCCTGCTGATTGGGGGTTCTCCATGTGGTTTGGGACATATTCTGGTGGTTGGGGTATTCACGTTGTTCGAGATCCATTGTAGTAATTGGGGTTCCCCACGTAATTTGAGACTTATCCTGGTGGTTCGGGACCAGCCCTCCTGGTTAAGTTACTTTTTTGGTGATTCGGAGGTAACCACGTCGTTTGGACCGCATCCTGGTGATTCAGGCCCTATATGGTGGTTTGGGCCACATCCTGGTGATTCGTGCTCGGTCCTAGTGGTTTGGCCTCACTCTGAAGATTTATTTGCAAGGGGTATAGGCTTAGGGTTTTTAATAGTTGGTAATCAATCACAAAACTGAACTTTGAGTGGATCAGAATTAAACCTGCGCCAAAAAATAGTTTTCGTAGGCATTTGCCCCTCTCAAAACGCTTATTTTTCGACGATATTTTTCTTAAACGAAAGCTGACATTCTGAGGAACACGGTGAATTTACCCACAAAAAGTATTACCCCTTCTGCGACCTATTTTGGGCCTTCGACATTTCTTTATTCAATATTCATCACAAATCAGTCAAAAGTTAACAAAACAACATCAAATTCTGCATCAATAATATTTTCCTAACTTATGCCTCATTTAGTTATTTATTTAGATATAATCAAATTTTAGTCACACAGTCAACTCTCGCTATAGTGCGAGGTATAACGACGACTCGATATAGTTGCGATCGGATACCGCGACTCAATACACCGGGTCTCAAGTTCAACTCCCAATATGTGTAATTTGTATTTTTTGTTATTTGTTTTATTTGGGTAATATTTAATTCTGTCCCCAAATTTCTGAAACATGTTCCCAAATTGCTGAAAAATGTCCCCAAATCTCCGAAAAATGTCCTTAAATATTCTAAATATGTCACCAAATTTTTATTCTTTCCTATTTTTCATATTATCAGCTTTAATTGATATGTTTGTTGATGGAAAAAGAAGCGATGAGAATTTATTAGACACCAAACATGTCACTTTTTGATAATTATACCGAAGATGGACTTGGATGCTATGTTTGGACAAAGAGTGGAAGAACATCTATCAAGGAAGGGATCGAGCTTTCTTATTATAGCTGCTCTGGATGTCGGGCCAAGAAGCGAGCGGATGGCACACGGCTAAAGATTCCCACGATGAAATTCAACATAAAAGCAAGCAAGTTTATTAATGATCCAGCAGATTACGATCACATCTGTACTGCAATCAGTCGAAATCAGGTTTTTACGTGAAATTGTAGCTAATTTACTTCTTAGTTTAGGTAAATGGAGTCAATGTCCGCCGAAGTGTGCAAGCAGAGCTGGCAGCGGGAACCCGAGATACTCCATCAGTTGCAAGAATGAAAATTGATGGGCGAATTTTGCGTGAATTCCCAGATGCCTCAGAATTGGGTAACTTTTTTGTTAGTTTGTATGCGGTTGAATGAGGTTTTTAGACTTCACTCAAATTAGAAATTCCGCCATAGGTAGCGTGGTTGCTGTCGAAAGTGCTCTTTATCGGGCTAAAGTGAAGAAGCATCCAAACATCAGGACATACCGGGAATTCTTGATGCCAGAAAACCGGGCTATGCAAATGACTCAAAGGGGATCAGAAGCAAAGGAGGGACATTGTCATTTTGGGGAACTTCTCCTTCTACATGGTGGTAAGTTCTATATTTTTGTGTTGAAAAAGCTTCCTTCATGATCATTTTATACCAGATGAGGATATGCTCATTTTTTCTTCTGCCGGCCAACTTAATCTTCTAAAGGAATGCGTGCATATCATTTGCGACGGAACTTTCAAAATTTCATAAAATTTTATAAAAAAATTAATGAAAAGATCTGGAGAGCAAATTGAAGCCGCGGTAGCTGCCACCAGTGCTGGGAGCAAGAATGACTTCCGCCAGAGTTTTTCAGCCACGCCGTGGTGTTGGTCCGCACATAGCCCACTGCGTCCGTAAGGGTGGTACCCCATTGCTCCACCTCCAGATCATGCCAATAGACCGACCAGATCTTGATATACAGTTCCTCAACAACTGTCTAACTCAACTCAACAACTGTCTGGCCCAAATAAACACTAGAAAAATATACAAATTAGCCAGGGACCAGGGCGATGGCGCCCAAGTAAGGGCGCCCAAATTAGTATGAACCAGGCAGTGTTTTCATAACTAACACTAACGCCTAACACTAACCTAACGTTAGGCTAACACTTAACCTTACACTAACACTAACACGTTAGTGTTAGTGTAAGGTTAGTTTAAAATGGCGGGTTAGTGTTAGTGTTAGGGTTAGTCTCAAGTGTTAGTGTTAGGTTAGTGTTAGCCTAACACTAACATAGTTAGTCTTGAAACTAACTGTTAGTTTAAAATCAAACTGTTAGTTTAATTATAGTGTTGATTCTAACATACTGCTTAACTAACATAAGGTTTCAGTTTATGGTTAGCTACTGTTTATCCACTGTTTCTTAAAAATGCTTCGTATTTTGATTTGAGTTATAAAAATTACCAGCTATGTTGTATTTTGACTTCTTACTGGTATTTTATTGTTTGATTTAGAAATGTCTATCGAAGTAAGTCAACTGTCTGTTCAAGAAACCCAACAAGCCCTCAAAGAAGCGATTGCGAAGAAGTGCTGAAGTGCTCTGATACGGTTATTTTCTGACATATTGTAACGGGTTTTGTTAAAAAATAATTGGTTTCTTTTAGGATGCTGGACCTGTAGCTCTGCTAGCGTTGGAAGTTCTCTTAGTCCCCCTTTCAGGTGCACCAGTCGAAAGAATTTTTCGCAGGCTGGATGAGCCACTGGACGGCATTGCAACAGAACTAATTCCGATTTGTTGAATTCTCAACTGTTCATTTATTGCAACCGCCGCATTTAGCGTATTTCTTGATCTGTTTCTTGGTTTTATTATAATAAAAAGCTGATGTTTCTGGATGTGTTACCGCGACTTCCCTACCACATGGCGAGAAAACTTGTATGGATAATTGTTCACCTAAGGAGGCTTCTTATGAGCAGTCAAATTTCTCGCTTAGCACAGCCTCAGGCAAAATGTAGACCAGCATATTTTCGGACGGAGTAAAACGCATGTGTGAAATTGTGTGTGTCTCTATTCTTTTATGTGTAGTTCAATTATTCTGGTAAAGCAAAATTTTGTATGAGAGGCCACTGACGTAGCATTTTCGTTTCCCGAAAGTGGTCGTGAAACCAGTGCGAGTACAGGGTTTCCCGAAATTACGCTCACATCAAAAAAAAGATAGTGTACGTAGCGCCTCGCATGGTCAATTTTATTTTTGGGATCTTAACCCGTGTTTTAATCTTCAGAATTGTGGAATTTTTAAGAACGAAGAACACAATCACACCTAGAAATAGATGCCAAACTTCCCACCTTTCTTTATTTTCGAAAGAATAGCTAATACGACGAAGGACTTTTTGTTGACGAAACAAAAAGTATAAAAGACTCAGGTTTTCTCTGGGAAAGAGTCATTGTAAATCGCCACAGCTTTCGTACCTTCAGCAACAGCATGCTTGGCCAATTCACCTTTCAAAAGGAGCCGAGTAGACGAGTCATTTTCACGAACGGATATCGTTGAAACTTTCTGCTTCTTGTGAGACTGATAGCGCCTGAAAACAAGACGCTTTCCAAAGCAACGATTTCAGTACAAAGCGACCTACTTCGCGAGGAAACTGCATCCTGACACAGACGTTCGAAAATATCTTCACAAAAGGCATCCATGACGTCAATGGCTTTTCGCTTGACTCCTATTTCCTAGACGAAGGAAGAGCGCAGTTTTTGCTTCTTGATATCAGCCATTATCTGAACGACAAACTCATTAAAAGACAGATATATCGTACAGACATAAAAAATCAACAAACATTAATGAGGCTAGCGCATTTGAAAAGTTTAAAGACAAAACAAAAATTTGCGCGTGGCTATGAAACTGGAAAATATGAGAAAGACGGTCTTCATTAAGTTAAAATATTTCTCATCAAGACTTGATGATCAAGTCCTTATCACTGAGCAGCACTGAAGAACCTTATGTTAGTTAAGCAGTATGTTAGAATCAACACTATAATTAAACTAACAGTTTGATTTTAAACTAACAGTTAGTTTCAAGACTAACTATGTTAGTGTTAGGCTAACACTAACCTAACACTAACACTTGAGACTAACCCTAACACTAACACTAACCCGCCATTTTAAACTAACCTTACACTAACACTAACATGTTAGTGTTAGTGTAGGGTTAGTTTAAAGTGTTAGTGTTAGAGTTAGGTTAGTGTTAGCCTAACACTAACATAGTTAGTGTTAGTTATGAAAACACTGGAACCAGGTGGCCCCCTACCTTTTTTTCTTTTTTACCCCTTAATTTTTTTTCTAGTATCCGTTCAAAATTTATCCATTTCACCTAATTTTTTTAAAGAATTATCCATGTCGGTCTATGATGCTGCGTTGACTCGGTCGCATGGTGACTATCCAATTACCTTCCGTCTTCTATCTGCGGAAGATATTCCTGAAACTATGAGGTTTGTTTGCAACATTTTCATTTTTTGTAGTTCAGCCGCGCTCTTTAAGTTTATGCAAACAGTCGTTTCCCAAAGAATACACCGAGGAGTACTTTGTCTATGCGTGTGCAAATCCAGATGAGTTCTTTCTTCTCGGCTGTTTCGATAATGATGGGTCTATGCTTGGCTTCTTGTTAGGTAATCTATTCTCACAAGCAGTGCTGGGCACCCCATTTTCACCTCTCGCTAACTTCAATCGCATTTCTCTCACTTTTTAAAAGACATTTCTTCATTTTTTTAGGACGGAGTTCTAGCAGAGGAATTTTTTCTACAAGCTGAAAATATCCAATTTTTTTGGTTAATCAGAGGCCAAGATATAAAAGCTTTTCGAGAGAAAAAAATTTGGAGCCAAGAGCCAAAAAACAGGGACAAAGCTTTTTTCTGCTGCAAAAAACCTTTTTTGCTGCAAAACGATTTTTTGCAGCAAAAAAACCGTTTTGTGGCAAAAAAGTATTTTTGTAGAAAAATATTCACAGCAAGAAAAAATCTTTTTGCACCAAAACACTCTTTAACCAAAAACAGACATGTTTTTTGAGATATTTTTTTTCGTTTTTGGAACAACATTTATAGCATATGCCGCTGATTCATTTTCATTATTGTAATTTACGCATTTAGCTATCTTTTAAGCACCAATTGCTTAGAAAAGGTTTGGTGGCAAAAAAAACTCTACACTTAGGAGCCAAAACATTTTTTGCTCCTGAAAACACCAAGTTTTGGCTCCTAAGCCTAAAGCTTTTTTGTGACCAAACTTTTCTGAGCAATTTTGTGCTCAAATGGCAGGTAAAGCCATGAACTACAACATGGGAATAAAATGAAAGGTTTTTTGAGAAAAAAAATTGAAAAACGTGACGAATTATGAAGCGGTGAATACCGACATGGCTTTTTTTGAGCTGTGATTTTCTAGGCTCAGGGTACGATCACAATGGAGAGGCAAAGTGAGCGCCTTTTTATTTTTAGATCTAATTTTTTCTCAATTTTTTAAACTTTTGGTACCAAATGGTAGCCCTGAATGTCAGCTACCTTTTGGTAATGAAATATCTAAAAAAACAAAAAAATTTTAGAACTGAACTCAAAAAGGCGCTCACTTTGACACGTTTTTCACGTTTTGACACGTTTTCTAAAACGTTCTTTGACGCACCTTCTTTGACACGTTTTCTAAAAATAATTTGGATGTTTCCAGCACGTAGGAATATTCCTCAGCTAAAATAAAATATTGAAGCCACGAAAAAGAGATTTTCGGCTACAAAAAAGTTTTGCCCATTGTTATTGATACACAAGTACGTGACAAAAGGCTACATTGAGGCTACATTGGATTGAGATGCGCACACCCACATACATTAGACGCAAATCACTCGAAAGTGACTCTGGATGCATATAAAACATGCATACCAGAGTTTTCTTTTTGCGGTAGACCCCAGTATTCAAAACTATGTTCAACAACTTTCTTTTAAACAAAAAGGTTATTTTTAGGTAGTCCCAAAGCTCAATTTTTTATTGACCAGAACTCAGAAGTAATGTCTTTTTTGAACTCGTGAGGCAGTTCCAGGCTGATATAAGTTGTTTGGTAACATTTTACGGTTCTTTTTTTGGGTTGGCGGCGCTTTTTCCCAATTTTACTGAGTTGTACCCTTTTGTCCCTTTCTTTCGAGTTGTAGCCTTTTGTCCCCTTTTTTCGAGTTTTAGCCCATTGGCCTGTTGTAGGCCTTTGGGCCGTTATAGTCTTCTGTCCGTGTCCGTTGATACACATCCTATTCATATTTCTTTTTTCAGCAATCTACGACATCGAAACCTCAGAATGGTATGATCCAGAAATGCCAGTGGTAGAAGAGCAGCTGATCAAGGAAAACGGTTTCAGGGTGATTGTTTCATGTTTTACTCACCGAACCACCTGTTATATTTGCTTGACTTCCAGATGGCTTATGTCTGCTTGATCGCTGTTCAAAAAGCCAGAGAGGGTGGTGGTCTTGGCTCCTTCCTAATGCAGCAGTTTAGTTATAGCCTAAAGAAGTGTTCTCCACCGCCGTGTGCAATTTACCTCCATGTGCTGAGTGAAAATCAAAGAGCCATCGATTTTTACAAGAATATTAATTTCCAAGTCTACTGTCATTTGCCCAAGTAGGTGGTTTTTATGAATTTCTGCTACCCTGCTATCCGAAAAAAGCTAAAAAGATTGTGGATGCAGGCTGAATAAGACTCCAAAATTGTTTTGAATTGAAGTAGCACGCTCACCTGTTCAAAATTTGTCCCCGTCAACTCAAGACTTTTTCCTTATTATTGATCTTCTGCACGGATTTTTGAAGTTGGTTTCTAACAGAAGTATACCTAAAATTAAATTCTACTCCTAAACTACTCCGCGAAGAAACATATTAACGAGAAACAGAAGACGAAATGAAAAAGCGAGATATAACACTACGTGTCCAATGACGCGGAAAAGTGTGACTGCGACTGCGACTTTTCCGCGTCATTGGACACACATCAACAGTCGCAGTCACAGTCGCAGTTGCAATCACAATGTGTGTCCAACAGCGCAGAAAAGTGTGACTGCGACTGTGACTGCGACTAACGCTTCAGATCGATTTGAATTTACGTCGCAGTCACAGTCACACTTTTCATTTGCCTATACTTTCTACTCACTTTTGAATAATTATTTTGCTCTCTGAACTGATGTACAGTTGACGCTCCCAATAACATACACCCCAAAAGTTCGTTCCCGCCTAGGGTACGACACTATTTTTAGCCCCATTTTTTCAAATTTTTTCCATTTCTGTTTTGACAGTCTGGTCGCAAATATTGCAAGGATTCCGATTTTGCCGATCATTTTTGCAGAAAACAATGATTTCGACATTTAAAAAGCAAAAACTCTCATTAACATACACCTGTTTTGTATTTCGGCGCCCCTAAGGAATCCCAAATATTTTGGAACTTTTCTTTTGGCCATAACTTTTTCTCTAGTGCGATTTTTGAAATTCTGTAAACGCAGATCGATTCAGAATTTCATAAGAATTTTTCTGGTATATAATGTCAAAAACACGATTTTTGCTTGGTCCCCCTGTGGTTTAGGCCTCACCTATCCAGAGGCCATCAACAGATCAGAGCCCAAACCACAGGGGAACCAAGCAAAAATCGTGTTTTTGACATTATATACCAGAAAAATTCTTATGAAATTCTGAATCGATCTGCGTTTACAGAATTTTAAAAATCGCACTAGAGAAAAAGTTATGGCCAAAAGAAAAGTTCCAAAATATTTGGGACACCCTGTACTCTTGATCAAAAAATGCGTATAGAGTCTCTTTTTGCCACGGCCCAGTTGAAAAACATGGTGAGGCAGTCGAAGAATATAGATATTCAAATTTATAATGTTCTGCCATAAAAGTGGCCCCTTTTTATTCCCTTCCCCTCCCAGTACAGCCCTTAATCCTTTAAAATCAAAAGGCGCCAATTTAATTTTTTTTTTCAAAATTTTCTAAAGTTTTACCTTGGGGACCAAGGCAAATCCCAAAAAAAATTTTTTACTTTCACAGAATCTGCTGATCATTTCCTGTAAAATTCCGGGTCGAGAAACACGAATATGCAATCGGTTTTTAAAAATTCACCTCGAAAGTGGGTCAGCCGTGGGGGGGCCAAGTAAAGTATTACCCAAAATAATTGGTTTTTTGGGGTATACTAAAGGGGGAGTAAACTTTTTGGTTTTTGGTTTTTCTCAAAAAGTTTACTCCCCTTCAGTATACCCCCAAAAACCCAATTATTTCGGCCTTTTGGCCATTCCGGAGTGAGTCCTGAGCCATCTGGTGTTTGCCCACCCCTTAATTTTACACAAAAAACATAGAAATTGTGGTTTTCGTGTCGAGAATCCAATCTGTGACAGAAATGAGTAAATCTGTGACAGAAAAAACTGAATCTGTGACAAAAAAGTGAATGGGTGACAAAAACACCTTTCCGCGTCATTGGACACACACTGTGACTGCGACTGTGACTGCGACTTTTGCCGCGTCATTGGACACGTAGTGTAAAGGAAATCGATGGCGCAAGTGTCGTTTTGGCAAATACTGATCGCGCAAATGTCGTTTTGGTAAAACATACGTTTAGTAAATAACATTTGGTGCAAATATCACCTAGCCAAACAAATCACTTTTTTATTTTCAGTTACTACCACTACAATGGCCAGCATCACGATGCTCTCATCTTGGTACAGTCTTTTGGTTATCCGATGAAAGAAGTTTCTCAGCTCAATTACGAAAACCAACCCGCGATTCTATTGTTAGCTCAGAATACTAATGCAGCGGTGTCTCGAAAGCATGGAGAGCAGCCGAGAAAAGATCAGAAGCAGAGATGTCCTTCCCGGTCTAAGTGTTGTATTATATATAATCCGTTCTTTGTTTGTGGTGAATAAATTTGGTGTTGTAAGCTGGAACAGTGTATTCAATCTGATTCGTTTTTGAAATTCCACATGGGTAAGTGTTTTTTCTTGTTAACGTGCTTGAAAATGCACTATGTGCCAGTCGTAATAAAAGGAAAAAATTTAGCTCGTCAAGCACTGAGTGACAGTATAATATTTCTTATACCTTTATATTCCTATGTGCCGTCTAAATGGTTTAGTGAAATTTTTGGCAAATAGCATATTTTTTGGAAGTCGAAAATGTAATTTTGGAGCCTACCTGGCCTACATTTGTAGTTTTTATTCGGTATAGTCAGACCACGATAACCCGCACCCTTGGGGACCGCTTTGGGGTGTTGCTTCATCAAGATGGCGGTTTACAGAGAAATGCATTTTTCTTTAATTCTTCGCTAGCCAATTAAAACAGAGTGCCGTTTTAGTGGATTGGAGGTATCGGTCGGAAAGCCGACTTATCGAGGGTTGATTGCAGTACCAAGAAGTGTAGATATTGTTTCTTCACAGCCCTACTTTTTATCTCATATTGCAATAATAGCTTGAGTTCAGAATAACCTGTCAAAATTTGAAAAATTCGGCGCTACCGGAGTATACCCCCCCCCCCCCCAAATGAATTTTTTTTAAAGTGTTTCCAAACACCCTATATCAACCTAAAATTGCTTCAGAAGCTCGAAAAAGGCATTATCTTTGTGTTGGAGCGCACTCACTTACCTTAGACATAATTCCGAGAAGACTCTTGGACAAAAATGCATTTAGAGACTATTTTTGCCCAGCTCCAGTGACCAAAACATGCCAAAACAGGCAAATGGTCGAAATTTCAAAATGTCCGAAACTCAATTTTTTATTAACCAGAACTCAAAAATAATGTCTTTTTTTAAACTCCCGAAGCAATTTTAGGTCGATATAGGGTGTTTAAAAACACTATAAAAAAAATTTCATTTGGGGGGGGGGGGTATACTCCGGTAGGGTCAAAAATTCAAATTGGCGCCTTTTGAATTTGAAAGGGATTTAGGGCTGTATAGGGAGGGGAAGGGAATAAAAGGGGCCACTTTTATAGGGCGCTTACAATTGGATGTCGATGACGAAGTCGGATGTCGGAGTGGGGGTGCTTACAATGGACAAATTTCTGGATCACTCATGTTCAACTACGCCTGCATAAAATCTTTGGGGACCGGTCAGTTAGCGACGGTGTCAGTTAGCGACGGTCAGTTAGCGACGCTTTTTTTAACGATCAGTTAGCGACGGTCAGTTAGCGACGGTTTTTTTTGAAAATTTTCATACTTTTTTATATAAAGGTAAATTTTTATATGAAATTTTTTACTGAGATCACTCAGTGGCTAAAATTTAACGAGGAATCCGAATCACAAAACAGAATTCCAAAATGAGACTTGGTTGTTGAGATATGGCCTAAAGTTGGAAAGTCAAGATTTCAAATGATATGCATCCAACTTCAGGCCATTTTTCAACAACCAAGTCTAATTTCGAAATTCTGTTTCATGATTCGGATTCCTCGTTAAATTTTAGCTACTAGGTGACCACAGTAAAAAATTTCATATAAAAATTCACCTTTATGTAAAAAAGTATGAAAATTTTCAAAAAAAAAAACCGTCGCTAACTGATCGTCGCTAACTGACCGTACACCAAAATCTTTCATTATACACTCATTTTTGCGTCTTATGGGCTGTACACAATGGATCCGTATCCGCGTCCGTGTCCGTAAACGCGGGCCGTAAAACGGTCCGTGTATTTCCACACAATGGGCCGTATCCGTGTCCGTAAAACGGTCCGTGTTGCGGCCCGTTTTACGGACCACAACACGGATAGTTAATTTTTGGCCTGTTTTTTCCTAAAATCGAGATTTGTAATAATATAGAATACATTATTATGCCGCAAACCGACAAAAAACGTAATATTTTCGTCGGAAATCCCTAGCCCAGCTCTCTCCAATGAAGGGGCCCTGTAAGCTCATTTTGGTTCCTTTCTATTTTTCGGGGTGCACTACGTTTCACCGTCACTGTTTTCACCGTTCACTATTTTCACCGTTCACTATTTTCACCGTCACTATTTTCACCGTTCACTATTTTCACCGTCACTATTTCACCGTCACTATTTTCACCGTCGCCTATTTTCACCGTCACTATTTTCACCGTCACTATTTTCACCGTCACCTAAATTCACCGTCAGCATTTTAGGACCACTCTAAATTTTTCGAAATTTTTAAAATTTTGGTACCAAATTGTAGCCCTGAATGTCAGCTACATTTTGGTACTACAATTTCTAAAAAAAACGAAAATTTTTAGTTCTAAACTATAAAATACGCTCACCCTGCGTTCTACCGTGATGAAAAGTGTGAGATTGAACGCCTTCTAAAGTTTAGTTCTAATTTTTTTTTATTTTTTCAGAATTTGTAGTACCAAAATGTAGCTGACATTCAGGGCTACAATTTGGTACCAAGACTGTTTAAATTTTAGAAAAATTTAGATCTAAAAAGCGGTCCTAAAGTGCTGACGGTGAATTTAGTGAACGGTGAAAATAGTGAACGGTGAAAATAGTGACGGTGAAAATAGTGACGGTGAAAATAGGTGACGGTGAAAATAGTGACGGTGAAAATAGGTGACGGTGAAAATAGTGACGGTGAAAATAGTGACGGTGAAAATAGTGAACGGTGAAAACAGTGACGGTGAAACGTAGTGCACCCTTTTTTCGTTCTCAATTGTTTTTTTCTACGTAAAATGTCTCTCCTGACATAGTGCTTTTAAATTATAGCCCTACTGAGTGGTAGCAAATGAAAAAGTTCAATTGGTCCGTGGCATAAAATGCCGAGATTCCTTAGAGACTATTGGCTCTGAACTAATGAAGAAGTACGGTAGGGGTAAGCCTAAAACCCGGTGCCCAGTGTCCGTCTCGGTAGCAAGAACATTAAAACATTTAGGGTGCGTTTTTTTGCCCCCTCACTCGGTAATGGCTATTATTTTTTTTTAATTTTTGAAAATCATTTAGCTAAGATTCAGGGTTGCAAAATAAAGTACTGATCAAGTCACTGTGGGTTTGAAAATTTTGATAAAGATGAGTGGAGATGCACGCTGGAACAGCACTAGGCTGGCGTTTGCCGAACACGACAATTGGGCGGATGCGGCATTGGCCCGAGTAGCTCAGATTTCATAACCCAAAATCGCGTATGATCAAGTTTTGAGACCGTTTTAAGCCGAGAAACATGGTAGAAAAAATGATTTAGGGGGTGCTCGATTATTTTGACCAAAAAATGTTGACCTAAAATCGACTTTTTGCCTTAGGTTACCAAGGTAAACCACCCTAGAAGGGTACCTAGTGACTATAATCAGGAAGAATTTGTAGATAGTTTTGTTAATTGGGGACTACCGCATGAAGCAAACCCAGCTATAGTGACCAAAACGAAGAAGAACACTGTTATGTAAATAAAAATAAGGTATCCAGCTCCCTCCAGTACTATTTTCCTATGTCCTAAGGCGAAAAGTCCATTTGCGGTGAACATTTTTGTTGGCCGAAAATATAAGAGCACTCGTTTAAAACATGTTTTTTTATTGTTTGAAAGGCTTAAAACGCTCTTAGAAGTTAAGAAAACGCAAATTTGGCTTGTGCCATCTGAGCTACTCCTGCCCAAAAATCACGGACCGTACGAAAAACACGGTCCGTGTTGAAAAATTATCGACTCTGCATTCTGTGTTTTCACGATTCTTTTTCCGGTGTTTTTTTACAGAAATGCTGCTCATAAATTTGATCGTTCGATTAAACTGAAAACGACATGCAAAAAAATAAATTTATCTGTTAACTAAAAAAATCGGCCCAAAATATTGACGGACCCTATCACGGTCCGTGTTCACGGACCGTGATACGGCCCATTGTGGGTGGCAATCCGTTCCGTTTCACGGACCGTTTCACGGCGCGGTTTACGGACACGGACACGGTCCATTGTGGCGAAAACACGGTCCGTATTAGGCTGTACCTCATTTCGTAACGCGCCATTTCGTAACAGGTTCATTTGGTAACAAGTTCATTTGTAACAGGTTCATTTTGGTAACAGGTTCATTTCGTAATGAGCTAATTTCGTAACAAATGGTTTTGTTAGAGATGGCCTCGGGACGGGACGGGAATCCCGTCCCGTCCCGAAGGATTTTAGGGCTTGTCCCGTCCCGGAAAAAAATTCTAGTGTGTCCCGTCCCGGAATGATTTTCCGATTTTTCCTTCATTTTTCCTTTATTTTTCCCTTATAATGGGTCGGGACTAATGTCCATTTTCATTACCAGTACTTATCACTTAGATTATCTACTTGCTATTGTCATATTGTGTTACAATGTCTTAGTTCGCCTTCTTCTTACGCCAATGTACGCACCGCAGCAATACAGAAGTTCTCTATTTCACAATCACTTGAAACCAATGCTACTACAAGCGGACAATGTGGCTGAATTTCTAAAGATACCGCGCTACGTGGAATACATTGAAAACAACTTCATCGGTAAGCCTTTATCGGTATATTTCTTCTTTGCTCATCATTATACGCATAGGAAGTATTGGAGAAAATGGTACACCGGACACTAGACCGCTCTTCTCCTTCTCAGTCGCAGATATGTACACATCGACCATGGAAAAGCGGCCTAGAGAAAACAATACAATGGAATCCAATAACAAGAAACTCAAGCGATTACTGGGAAGCAAGCCAGGAGAGTGGTGGATGGCCAGACATCTTCGAGCTGCGCATGACGGTGATCATCGAGTACAGTATTTGGTAAACTCGTAATTTGGAATCCATTATTTGCTGGTTTATTCTTGATAATTTCTTCAGCAGTTCGTTGCGGGTCACGTCGAACCGGAAAGCGCAAAGAGTGTCAGAGCCGACAAACGAATTCTCGCGCAGGTGCAACAATTTGCGCAAGTCATTGCTGGTCGGAAAACAATGATAGAGTGGGCCAATGGAATGGTGGCGGCGTTCTAGAAAAATATGCTTCTAATTTGTGTGTACGTTTACCTGTTGTTAATGTTGTGTTTGCTGAGGGTGAATAAAGTAGGATCGGAATTGCGATTGATTGAATTCAGTTGTGGAGATGATGTATCAGTATTTTCTGGAAATAGATAAGTACGATAATCATTAATTGTAGGAGTTGTTCACCAAGTAGGGTTTTTTACGTTAATCATTCTAATATTACTTGAAAATGTTGCGTATTTGACTTTTGCTCATAGAAGTAAGCCAATTTGTTAGACGTCGAATTAAGCCGACGGCGAATATCGTCGACGGCGAATTAAGCCGACGGCGAATTTTGCGACGGCGAATAAAGCTGACGGCGAATACCGCGACGGCGAATCAGCCCTCTCCCTAGGATTTCGGTATTATTTGGGAACTGACGTTTTGTGCGATTTCGATTTACATTATTTTGAACAACCGTATGCTGAAAATGACGGCAAGAAACAGAGCTACATTTTAAGTATAAGCTTATAATAACCCTGTAAATTTAAATTGCAAAAAACGCCAGTTCCAAAATAATACCGAAAAGTCCCAGGAAAGCCCTGGGTAGTATGGCACGGATTTGGACATCGTACAATGTTTGTTAAATTTTAGCTCTGATGTCAGTCCCCCAACACATATTCCCGGGGCAGGTACCACTTAGCCAGGTGGATGTCCACCTGGATGGCTTAAAAAAACCAATTTTCTTAAAATAAGAAATAAATTTGTAGTTTCCACTGTAAATCTTTATTTTTATTAGAGTGGGCTGGTTGGAGTTAATTTTATCATCTCTAGCTCACGGTTTTGAACTTTTTCATTAGTTTTTTGGATGTCATCATCATGTTCAGGAAAAACTGAAAGAATTTTTTATGTGTTTACGATCTAGATCTCTCTCGCTTTCAAAATTTCAACCAAAATAGGATTCAACCAAGCAAAATTTATTGAAGCTAGACAAGTAAACATATAATAGGCCAACAAATCGACAAGTTCGAATATTGTTCAAAAAAAGTTCCTAGTGCATGAATGCTGCTGCCTTAAAGAAATCCGATAAAGCGAACATCCATCTTCCAAAGTCATCATAGCTTGCAGATGTAACCATATAGTAACGGCATGGCCAAGGATTTTGTTTGAAGTATGCTCTTTTTCTGCCTAAAATATTGAAAAGTCACTGTAAATCAATCCGAGTAGTCAACTTACCTGCAAATCGATTACCATTTCAGCTATTGGCTTCAACACATCTACATAGGCATTAATACGGCTCAATTTGACGATTGCCAGAAGATCGGACACCAAAGAATTGTTTTCTCGGAACAGCTCAATTGTGATCGATGTAGTGGCCAGTGACTGCGAGAAGTCTACACGATTTTCAGCGAAGTCTAGAGTTAAGCCTCCACCGAAGAGCATTAGATTAGAAACATCAGTAGAGACATGATTTTGCACAGTGCTGCAGGCATCATCATTCGGCAACTAATAGTATAACCGCAAGGCAGGAAATCCTTTGCTTCCTTCATCACATTTATTTTAAAAGATTCGATGCTAAAAATTTTGAAATTTGAGTCAACCTAGGTATAAAACTCACGCTAACAATCGGAAAGATTCTAAAAATTCGATGAAGCTTAAATCATCCACCAAGCGAAAAGGCTGAGCTGAGAAAATCACGAACTTGAGCAAAGAACTGTTAAATTCAGATTCAACACTTTTGTTGTTAAATTTAACACTTTTGCCGGAATGGAATGCTACATGACCCCTTAAAAATTACATTCAAACTCCGTTATAATGTGATCCCGTCATAGTGCAAAACCCGATATAGTGCGACCTCGAGTTCGATTAAGTTGGTAAAAAATCTTTAAAGCCCCGATAGCATAAGTTCGATATACTCCGAGTCTCATTATAGTGCGAGTTGTGGTCGATCACTAGGACGCACTATAACAGGTTTTGGCTGTACGAAAATAAGATTTTTATATGGGTGTTCTTACTTTAGTCCTTCAGTGCTTGATTTATACAATGTTGCTGGACAGAGATTGCATTTCACTATTCCCAGCTCCAGATTATCTGCTTTCCTCAAGACTAAGTCGAAAAGGTAGCCATAGGATTCGCTGCTCCAAAGCTTGTCGAATGCAGGTTATCATCAAACTCAATCTGGAACCATTTAACTTATGCAAGTCGGCCACACCATTGTGTTTAAATTGACACGTACCTTACAACGTCTAGCTTGTTTTACCCTCTGAATGAAAGTTTCGGCTTCTTCTGGACATGATTCATCCTCATCTTCTATCAAATCTACGACTTGTTGCATCGAAATGGAACGCAGTTTGCTGAAAAGTGACATAGTTAATGCAGTAAACGACTCGAGGTATGTTCTAGCAGCCATAAACTAACAAAATTTTACAGGGAAATTTTACAAACAGCTTCAAAATTTTGTCCTACAGAAATCGATAAAAATCGATAAAACATTTTTATCGATTTTTATCGATTTTTTTTTGAATAATTCTCGTTTGAATCGATTTTATCGAAATCGATAAATTTATCGATTTGTCACACCATGATGCCAACACAATAGCTTTGAAAAAGCAGATTGAACTTCTCGGCTTTTTTCGCGCATATTTAATTTGAAAAATTTTCTCGGCCTTTTTTTGGCGCACTTTTTTTGCCTATATAACTATGCTTTTTCAAAACAGGCCAAAAACTGGAAACACAGCCTGTATGTCCCATTGTACCTGAAAGTTAGTGATATTAAATTCCGTAGATAATCATGGTAAAATAGTATATGGCTTATACAGTAGCGGCCAAAAAAAATGCACCAAGGGTGTAATTTTTAAAAATTGTATGTCTTGCAGTGATTTTTTTCACATTATCAAAAAACGAGTAGAGCCATTTTGTAGCATTTTTAATGCTCTTTTAAATGCGCTAGAGATCCTGCGCAAATATAATTCGATAAACTCTAAAAGTCGTTTTTATGCCATGATTCGATATTCAGCGGCCAAAAAAATGCACCAAATGACATTATATCTGTTTTCTTTCTTGTTTTTCTTTACTTCGTTTCTATTTTGTGGAAATATTATATTTATTGGTTAAATTATAGATATGGCAAAGAAACAGTTATCTCTTGTGTTGTATAATAGTATGGGCAAAGAACGAGCGCAAGAGTAAACAGAGAAACTTTATAACAGAACACGACACAACAATATACGATAACTTACAAACTACTGAACTGCGGGACAATGACACCAAACACGTGTCAAGACAAAAGTAGTTCAAAATACACATTACGCCACAACACACCCACACTTAGATGATGACATAGAATAAGAATTTGGACGAAGAAGGAAAGGGATAGGGTCGGGAGAGCACGCAGTCAATTACCACCAAAGAAGTACACACACAAGAAATTAGGAAACCTTCAGTTAAATCAAATGGTCTGTGGAAACCGGTCACCGGGTTACTGGGAATCCGGAGTATACATCCCGCTAAGATGCAACTCCCATGTCAAAACCTCGTGAAAGAAGTGTATGCAATAAATGACATGGCCACGAAATAACTGTAGGTGAATCGAGAAAAGGTGTGATTAGAATGCAAGAAATTTATGTGGTACCATTGACTTCGAACTCTCCTTCCCACCCCTATTGAAAAGTGCTCCTACACACAGCGTAACGCTTTTGTGTAGGATCCATAACCATCCTTGGCGGTGGTTGACGAGTCCGATTAGAAAATCTAAGTGGGTTGCGAGGAGCTAAAGGTGAATTTTGACTAACCGGAGAATGATTACTTTGAATTGATTCGTTTCCTGAATTGAGATCGCTTTTTTTTTTTAGAACCACCTTCATCGAACATTGGATCCACAATAGAGAATCGAGGCCGCAGCTGGTTTGCATGACGCATGTGGAGAATACCTGAACTAGAGACAACACTATACAAAGTCTCACCAACCCGCTTTGCAATCTCTCCGGCTCCCAACTAGCTTTGAGACCTTGATACTTGCGGAAATAAACCTTATCTGAAATGTTGAACTCCCTAGGTCGGGCATTATGATGGGAATTGAAATTGCGCTCCATGTTTGAATTATATTTATCTGGATGAGGAGGTTTTTGAATTTTATCTGGCTTTACAAGAGAAATTTCAGTGCGCAGTGACCTCCCTAGAAACAAATCGGCAGTGTCTTACCTCCAATAGTTGAATTAGGAGTAGACCTATATGTTCTTAAGTACTCACAATTGAAGAATCTATCGAGTTTGAAGGCCGAATTTTTGAAATAGTACGCTTGAAGGTATCGACAAACCTTTCGGCTTGACCGTTACTTTGCGGATGGTACGGCGAGAATGAATTAATTGAATGCCTTTGCTTTTGCAATAATTTTGAAAGTCAAATGACGTGAACTGAGATCCATTATCCGAAACTAGGACTCTCGGATATCCATACCTCGCAAAAAGTGACTGCAAGACCCTAATCAAGCAATTAGAAGTTGTATTTTGCATTCGAAAACTTCAGGCCATTTAGAATGTGCATCGACAATACACAGAAAATTTTCTCCCATGAAAGGACCAGCAAAGTCAACGTGACTCTGTCCCAGGGATTAGTCGACTTTGGCCATGGTGAAGAATATTTTTGATCGGGTTCTTTGCATGATTGGAGCATTCAATGCACCCTTTAACTGTAGTTCAATATCAGAAAATAGGCCTGGCCAATATACATAGTTTTGAGCAAGAGCTCTCATGCGTGTTATGCCTGGGTGACCTAGATGAAGAGTCTTTAGAACTCTATCTCTCAAAGAAGAAGGAATGACGACTCTATCGTCGAACAGCAAACAACCATTGATTGCGTAGAGAGAATTTCTTTTAGCGAAGTAGGAAGACATAGGTCCCGGCTGAATATGTTTTGGCCAACCATTTTGAATGTTGTGTAGTACTTCCGTTAACAAGATATCAGACCGAATGGATTCCGAAATCTCTTGACTAGTAACTGGAAGAATATTTAATTGGTTTACCAAAAACTGCTGTACACTTCCTTCGATCAAATGCAATGTGGAAATTACGAACTCATCGTCATCCTGATGACAATCCGCAATAAGTCTAGATAAGACGTCCACTTGACCGAACTCAGAAGTATTGATGTATTGAATTTCGAAATTGTACGCGCTCAAAATTAATGCCCATCTTTGAAGCCTACTTGCAGCGTATATAGGAACGCCCTTTTTAGAACCGAAAATAGCAAGTAGTGGTTTATGATCTGTTTGCATCAGAAATTTATGCCCGAAGAGGTACCTGTGGAATTTTTTAACGGCATATACAAGTGCCAAGGCCTCTTTTTCAATCTGACTGTAATTGACTTGGGCAGAATTTAAAGTTCTAGAAGCGTGTTCTACAACCTTGATCGATCCATCCGGAAATTTGTGAGAAATAGTTGCCCCTATGCCATCTTTAGAAGCATCAGCCGAAACAATTATGGGTTTACGAGGATCAAAGTGTACGAGAAGAAGATCAGAAGTGATGATATCCTTAGCCTTATCAAAAGAACTTTGACATTCCTTCGACCAGACAAAGGGAACATCCTTCTGAAGAAGTTTGTCCAAAGGACCTCGAAGTACCTTCATCTCTTTTATGTATTTTCCGTAAAAGTTAATCGCTCCCAGAAAAGATCTCACTTGGGAAATATTTTGCGGTCTCGGCATATTTTTGATGGCAGCAAACTTGTTTGGATTAGGACGAATTCCGGTTGAATCGATTATCTGTCCCAAATAATTGATTTCCTCGAGAAAAAATTTGCATTTGTCTAATCTGAGTACAAAGCCAAACGACTCAATTTTATGTAGCACGGCATAAAGATCTTTTGCATGTTGCTCTTTTGTAGAACTGGCAACTATTATGTCATCAAGGTATGCGAACGCGAATTTGAAGTCTACGAGCATTTGGTCCATGACCTTTTGAAAATAGAAGGGGCAGATTTAATCCCGAAAGGTAGACGTTCGTATTGAAATAAACCTCGATGAGTGTTGATGGTACACAACTTTTTTGAATATGAGTCTAACTCAATTTGAAAGTAGGCGTCAGACAAGTCCAAGCAAGAGAAGAATTTAGCATTATTTAGCTTTGCGAAAATTTCACTCGGTAAAGGCAAAGGATGTTTGTTCAACTCCAGAGCATTATTAAGTCCTGTAGAAAAGTCAGCACATACTCGAATTTGACCATTTTTCTTTTTGACCACAACTATCGGAGCAGCCCACTCACTAAAGTCGATGGGACGGATCACACCTAATTTCAGTAAGCGGTCTAGCTCTAAGTCGATATCACCTTCGACTCCCAACGGAACTGGTCTTTTAGAAATGAAAACAGGCCTAGCCTCTGATTTTATGAACAAATGTGCCTTGACTTTATTACAATGACCCAATATGTTCTCTTTGAACAATTTAGAAAAGCTCTGAACCAACAAGTTTTTATCGAAGTTTTTGCTAGAGCTAGCAGCCTGAATCGTGTTATGCTGTGTAGAGAAAGTAGTCAGAGAACAAATGTCTGATAAACGATTTACCAATCCCAAAGAAATGAGCCACGGACGGCCTATGAGATCGAAGTAATTGTTATCAACAACATAACACTCCAGTTTCTGCATGCTCTCATTATTGTACTGGACTTGTACTGAGCACTTGCCCTTTGCATGGAAAGTATGTCCTGTGAATGATTTGCCCAATATTTTAATTGGTTCAAGAAAGGTCTCCTATTTTACGCCAAGTAGCTTCAGTGAGCAGGGTAGACGACGAACCGGAATCAACGAAAAGTTTGATTGGCAAGCCCCGAATTTGAAGAGAAATGTACCAAGGGGCAGAAAAATTTGAGGAGTTGGTACTCAGAAAATATTGGAAACGTCCATGTTTATGTCCTCGTCTGAGACCTGAGAATTTTCGGTATGTATTACGTTTGTAGAATTATGAAAGGCAGAATCTCTTGGTTTGCTTTGACATACCCAGCCGGCGTGACCTATCTTCCCACATTTATTACACTTTTGGTTGGCGTACTTGCAATTGGTAATATGGTCCTTGTTACCACAACGCCAGCAAACACCTTTAGGCATGAACGGGTAAGAGTTCTTGAAATTGGGGTTGAAATTTTTGTTCTTGTACCCGGCCGGCTTGATAGGATTTCTGGGCTTGATATGCTTGCGAAAATTAGAAGGGCCGACCGCATTTGTTGAAAGCGAATTGAAGTTTTTGTTTAGACTTCTAAGGTTTTCCTTGAGAGCCAAGTGCTTTTTGCATTCCTCTAACAATTCGTCTAGTTTTAAATCCTTATTTTCACTTTCGGCCGCTTCTAGTTTTTGCAACACTTAATACGCAGTTCATGGAAATCGGAGTGCAAACCAGAGAGAAAAACAAGACATTTAAGAGCATTGGCATTAATTGGTGGTTTTGCCGACTCACAACTTCCATTAACTGTCGCACCAAATTGAAGGATATCCTGACCCACTTTTTGTTTTAACTGGAAACATTCGTAACGTTTCATTAGAAGGGACTTGTGCTAGAGAAAAGAATTTTTAAAGTGGCCAGGGTATCGAGCAGAGAATTTTCGTATGGCCCTTTAGGCTTTACTGCATCACAAAAACGATTAAACTCACGTGTCTGTAACTTACTAATGACCAGCCTCACTTTAGCATCTTCTGGCAATTGACCTCCATCCTGCTCGACAATTGATCCATATCTGAGCCACCAATTCTCGAATGTAAGGTCATCCTCTGGCATGTAGCGAAAAGTTTCAATGCGCGCTCCCAACGAAGACATGAGCGTTTCTTTAGTACCTGAAATTGAAAGAACACCGGCTCCCCGGCAGAATTATCACGCTCCGCAAGCAATTTTAGAATTATTGCATTTTGCTCACTCTGAGCTTTCATTAACTGAGCATTTTGCTCAAGAAGCTGTTTAATATCAACAGGTTCCATTTTGAATTTTGCGACTGCGCCAAATATGTTGTATAATAGTATGGGCAAAGAACGAGCGCAAGAGTAAACAGAGAAACTTTATAACAGAACACGACACAACAAATATCGATAACTTACAAACTACTGAACTGCGGGACAATGACACCAAACACGTGTCAAGACAAAAGTAGTTCAAATACACATTACGCCACAACATCTTGATGCGAAGAAAGCGATTATACAAGCGAAGAAGCAGGAGACAGTGATCGTATGGTTGCTTCACAATTTGGCGTTGATCATGGAACAATTTTCGCGAATCTATTGGTAAAAAGCAAAGCAGGCAAGGGCGTGAAAAGAATCTCTGGCAGTGGTCGACTTCGAAAAACATCTGAGAGACAAGACCGCGCTATGGTAAAGAAGGCAAAGAAAGATCCGAAGAAGACTGCTGTGGATGTTATGAGGGAGGTCAATGAAGAAATTGGGTTAGATATCAGCAAAAGAACTGCTGGTCGTCGATTGAATGAAGCTGGCTTGTTCGGAAGACGTCCATCAAGGAAGCCGCTCATCTCTGAAGCTAATCGGAAGGCCAGGGCGGCGTTTGCAAAGGATCGTCTACACTGGACAAAGGAAGAATGGGCAAAGGTTCTCTGGAGTGATGAAAGTAAATTCAATCTCTTCTCTTCTGATGGCGTGAAATATGTTCGAAGACCAGTTGGCAAGCGTTATGACGTCCGTTACCAAGTTCCGACAGTCAAACATGGAGGTGGTTCATTAATGGTTTGGGGTAAATCGGTATTTTCATGCAGCCCAAAAATTTCAAATATTCAGGTTGTTTTTCTCGTGATTGCATCGGTCCGGTAATTCGTGTGGAAGGCATAATGAAGCAGTCGATTACAGAGCAATCCTCGAAGAACACATGTTGCCTCATGCAAAGGAGAAAATGGCGCCAGGATGGATCTTTCAGCAAGATAATGATCCGAAACATGCTTCAGTGCTGCTTATGGGAAATGAAATGAGGAAGGCCAGGGCGGTGAAAAAGGGAAAGAAAGTGAAGCAGGCCAGGGCGCCGAAGCAAATAGTGGCTGGATGGTTCAAGGATAATGATGTTACCGTTTTGCAATGGCCGTCTCAGTCTCCGGATCTCAACCCGATCGAACATCTATGGGAGGAATGGACCGTCGGTGCGCAAAAAGACTTACAAGAAATTGGACAAGCTGATGGAAGCAATCAAGGAAGAATGGCAGAAAATCCCTTTGGAAAGAATTATAAAACTTGTTGATTCTATGCCTAAACGTTGTCAAGCTGTTATTGATGCAAAAGGTTACAGTACAAAGTACTAGTTATTTAATAAAATATTTGGTGCATTTTTTTTGGCCGCTGAAAATCGAAGTCATGGCATAAAAACGACTTTTTAGAGTTTATCGAATTATATTTGCGCAGGAATCTCTAGCGCATTTGAAAGAGCATTAAAAATGCTACAAAATGGCTCTACTCGTTTTTTGATAATGTGAAAAAAATCACTGCAAGACATACAATTTTTTAAAAATTACACCCTTGGTGCATTTTTTTTGGCCGCTACTGTATAACCACTTTCGCTAGGCAGCCTCTTGTATAGAAGTTGACGTGCTCCGACAGTTATGTTACACAGGCCTAGCCATACTATCTTGGGAGTGGAGCACGAAGGCACATAGAGAGTGAGGTTCCTACCACATACAGTCCGACAAAGTCTATAGCTGCCAGGTATATAATAAATGTGGCACCAAAAATTTTTAGGCCATTTTACCTACACCGTTTTTCAAATTTTCGAAGGCATTTTACCTACACCGTTTTTGAAAAAGTTTGACAGGGGAGGGGGCACTGATAAGGAAAAAATCTGACGTGGGGGGGGGGGGGGGGCTGGTGGTTACGTGATCCCCCCTGCCCCCCCCCTGGCTACGCCACTGGTGTGCCCAGAGGCGAAGGTCAGGAGAGTGAGTATGTCTGCCAAGCGAGTGAGTAAGGGTACCAGAGAAGTGGCTCAGAGCAGCTGAGTAGACATTCGTCAAAGGCTTTTCTGTGGGCGATGGTTGGTGATTGGAGTGCTTTTGCTTGGGTTTTTTGGTTGATTTTTCAAATTAAATAATAATAATCATTTTGGGTTTTGGTTTTGACATTTTTAACTTTTAATTTTTAGATTTGCAAAAAGTGTGAGATTTGTGAAAGGGATTTGTGGGCGACGGTTTGTGGGCGACGATTTGGCATGTTTTATAAATGATATTTTTGATATTTTTTGACTGTTGTGTAGACCTGAATGGGCAAGTGTGCAATATATCTTTTTTTCTTTTTATCATTTAAAGTATTTAATTTTGCTTATACGGATAAAGCGTGTTAAAAACCTTGAGAGTGTGTAGGCATACCAGGGGAGTGAGCAAGTGTGCCAGTAGAAGGAGTAGCGTCACCTGGAGAGTGAATAGCAGCACCTGAAGAGTGGACAGCAGCATCTAAAGAGGGGTAAAATACAGACATTTTTGATCTTTGTAAGGGCATCTTTGTTGGCAATATTGTCGCGTGTTCCATGAATGATATTTGTGAAATACTATGAATATTTCGTAGCCCTAAATGGGTAGGTGTGCACTATGTTTTTTTTATTTTTCAAGAATTCTAATATTTTTTTAACATTCAAATTTTACCTTTTAAAATATATATTTTAAATTTAGGATTTTTCAGGATTTATGGATTTTGGGGTTTTTTCGGATTTTTCGGATTTTTTTAGATTTAGATTTTAAAGGATTTTTAAAAGTTAATTGTTTATTGACTGTTAGTTGATTATTGTTAAAGTTATTGTGAACATAAATTTTTCTAATTTAATTTCATCTCATTTGTGCCCTGACAGAGGCGAAGGTGTCTGCCGGTAGGCGAGCCCCCAAACCGGAAGAGTTGGTGAGCGTGCCAGGAGAGTGAGACGGTATGCTATGAGAGTGATGAGAGGATGAGTAGGTGGATGTGCCAGGAGAGTGAAGTGAGTTAAAGCTGATTTTGTTAATAAATTTTGAGCCGATCCATGTTAGTAGTAGTTTTTGTTGGTTATATAGAATAGTTATATAGAATTATTGAGTGTTTAAAATTTCGATTTTTCGAGTTAAAAAAATTATCAAGATGCGGTGCATCAAGCAGCGTGGCCGCGAGCGTAGGGCCCGGCGCAGCCGGGCCCACGCGAGCTATCTTTTATTATTAGAAATGTTTTGTCTTTCTGTCTGTCCACTTTTGATGTTTTGAGTTTGTTCAATATGTTTTTGTTTGGTTCGCTGAACACATTTTTTTTTTGAAATTGAAGCTGGGAATCGCAGGAATCGAATGGACATTTCACATTTTGGTTTTGAGATTTTTTTGGTTTCAATTTCAGGGTTTTAATAAAGAAATTGTCGTTTTTTTGTTCCGGAGTCAAAATCTTGGAGCTAAGTGGGTCAGACAGAGTTCTTGCTTTTCAAATTTTAGTTTTGAATTTTTTTCGCTTCATTTTTTGGGTTTTGTAGAGCAAATTGTGGTTTTTGTGGTTTTGTTCAGGAGTCAAAATCTAGGAGCTAAGTGTGTTAAAGTGAAATGTCGTGTGATGCAAATTGTAGCGCTGGATCTGAGCTTTGTCTACAAAAAATGATCGGCAAAAAATGACGACTTTAAAATTTGGATGTGTCAAAGAGTATGGAGATGGTCATTTAAAGGGTATTTGGATTTGAACCTTCTTTTGAATTTTTATGTTTTGTCTAGATAGGAAAGTTGTATTATATTGTTTTCAACCTGTTTATTGTATTTGATTTTTTTTTGTTTGTAAATGTATTATTTTTAAAAGCTACACTTGCACCTTGACCGAGGCGAGGGTGGTCCGCCGACAGGCGGGCCTTCCGAGCTAGTACAGCCCTTATTCCCTTTAAAATTCAAAAGGCGCCAACTTAAATTTTTCAAATTTTGACTAAAAATCCATGATACCCCCCTGTGGTTAGAAATTTTTTTTTCTCAGAATCAAAAAAAAGCGCGGCTTTCTCATGAAATCGGGGTCGAGAAACACGAATATGAGGTTATCTCTTCCACCTGATCACTCCCCGTGGGGGGATGGTTCTGAACACAAGCCATTATTTCAATATGAGATAAAAAGTAGGGATTCGTCACTGCAACCGCAATAATTACTCCCACATCTGTATTTTTTGAGCACACATATTTCTTGTTTAAGTTTAGCAGCTTCCAAGTATTCTGTGTGGAACTAAATTTATTCCGTATGAACATCTACCAAAAACATTAATGCATTATTTTTTTTCTTTTGCCTAGTGGAAACAGCTGAAAATTTAAATGCCGGTGTATATATTAGATGAGTCAATACCTTTTGGTTCACTTGTAAATTTAGGAGTCCCGGTACTCGTATAAGCATTTATAACCGAAATCCGGTATTTCTTAGTTTCGAGTACTAGAAAATTTTCGGGTTTTCGGCCTTTAAGTTGTTTATTTAATTCATTTATTTCGATATTTTTTAGTGTTTGCTACCAAAAATGTCAGAAGAGCTCCAGGAAGCTAACAATTTTTCATTATCTCGTCAATCAAATCTTATTAGTCAACTGGAGAAAAAGTTTGGAGAGCTGCATGACGTTCTCTATCCCACAAATGTGCCGAATGATGTGATTGAGAGCAAAGCAATGCCCTATGTTGCTGAAGATGTGGTTTTCCATGACCCATGGAACATGATCACCGGCAAGACAAAATACTTGCTTGCTATGAAAGGTTGCTTAAAATAGTCTAGACCAGATTTTTACGTACGCCTTTTGCAGGATACCACAATATGTTAAACGTCACCATTGACACTCACCAACTAAATGTCCATCTAAATTCAGCCACAAAAATGGTGTTGATATAGGCCGTTGCATGGTGGATGGCACAATGTACCTGCAAATGGCCTATGTCTACAAATGCCCACTTCGAGTGATTGTAGTCTACGACTTTCGCGTGCTTGATGCCGACCATCCCAATGGTCCCAAATTTGAAATTTTCAACCAACAAGAAATGTGGTAAGCACACTTTATTATTATTATTACTAATTGTAGCTAATCCACAAGGAATTTGGTAAATACAAAATTTCAGCTCACGCCATAATAGTGCATCAATCCTAAAATCCTATATTTCAGGTCTTACATGGAAATGATCCAGGGCATCCCAATTATAGGCTGGATTCACAAAAACGTATGTCGCCCTGTTTCCGGGCAATTGTTTGTGGCTGCTTCCTATCTCAGCTGCATGATAAAAGGCACTATAAAAAAGCCAGATGAAGAACAAGAGAACATGAACCAATAAAATATTACATCCATCACAGTGGAAATATATTGAACTGTATGCAAATAAATTTACTTAAAGGACCATAATTGTTAATGCAAATGAGAATTTGACAAATTCAAATGCACGCGGGACACTTCTCTTTCGTCTCTCATTATACTCTTTTGAGTCGCTCGAAATAAGTCCAAAGAGTAGAGTGTGAGACGAAAGAGAAGTGTCCCGCGCGCATTTGAATTTGCCAAATTTTCATTTGCATCAACAAGTATGGTCCTTTAAGCCCCATTCATACTCCCGCGGGACACGGGACAAACAGTGTTGGCAATTTGAATCATTGATTAAAATTAATTTCGAAAATGAGTCGTTTGAATCACGACAATTCGAATCATGAGTTATATGAATCATTTTTTAAAATGATTCAAATTAATTTAAAAAAAAAGCGGCCACCGATTTTTTCAAATTTTTAAAAAATAGTTTGCTAAAAAAACTTATTTTAAGATATAATGAGTTCATAGAATACAGTTTCTATTAAAAACTTTGCTAATTAGACAATTTTAGAATTGAAAAGTCTAATAATTTTTTTTTGAAAAAGTTGAAAAAATCGGACTGTATTGGATTTCGGTTTAATTAGTTTCGAAATGTGCGAGTTTGAATTTTTTCCGTTTTCGATTTTTTCCGTTTTCGGTTTTTTCCGTTTTCAGGTTTTTCCGTTTTGAAACAAATTTTGGCGCTACTTGGATATACCCCCCCCCCCAAATCAACTTTTTTTTAAATGTTCCCAAACACCGTATATCGACCTAAAATCGCCTCAGAAGCTCAAAAAAGACATTATTTTTGAGTTCTGGTCAATAAAAATCGAGTTTCTGGATCACCCAAAATCACCCATTTTGACCATTTTAAAGGGATTTAGGTCTGTATTTGGGTGGAAATGGACCAAAAAGGTGCCAATTTCTAACAAAAAGGAAGATGTTGAACATAGTTTTGTTGACTGGGGCCTACCGCATAAATAAACTCTGGTATGCATACATTTTTATGCATCCAGAGTCACTTTCGAGTGATTTGCGTCTAAGGTATGTGGGTGTGCGCATCTCAACCCCAAGCAACCAAGCCCCCTGCGCCCCCGAAGGGGGCGCAGGGGCTTGGTTGGTTAGAGATGCGCCCACTCACTTACCTTAGACATAATTCCGAGCAAGACTCTTGAACAAAAATGCATTTAGAGACTATTTTTGCCCAGCTCCAGTGACCAAAACATGATAAAACAGGTAAAAAGTCAAAACTTAAAAGTGTCCAAAACTCGATTTTTTATTGACCAGAACTTAAAAATAATGTCTTTTTTGAACTTCTGAGGCCATTTTAGGTCGATATAAGGTGTTTGGAAACACGTTTAAAAAAAGTTGATTTGGGGGGGGGGGGGTATATCCAAGTAGGGTCAAACTTTTTTCGAAAATTTCCATTTTTGATAAAATGAGTTTCGAAATTATCGGTTTTAGAGAAAATGGGGTTCGAAGAATCATGTCTTCGGGAACTTACTTTTCAGCTCAGTCTTTATACAAGTATATAGTTTATCGACTGCTTTGACTGTTCTTCACCAGTATCTTTAAAAGTCACAGTCAAAGTACCACATTCAAACTCTTAATTCTGACGTTAAATATTGTGGTGAATCAGGTTTGATAGGACCAAAACTGCGATTTCACCCACCGAACCCCGAAATCCAGGGTAGGTACCTCCTGGTCGGGTGGTTATCAGTGTTTCCAAAATGATGATGAGAAAACGATGAAAATGAGAATTTTCAGTGAGAAAATGAGAATTTCTCATTGAGAAAATTCTCATTTTCATTAAATGAAAATGAGAAGTTCTCATTTTCATTTGATGAAAATGAGAATTTCTCATTTTTCACTGAAAACTCTCATTTTCATCGTTTACTTATTTTCTCTTTATTCTCAGTTAGAAAAATACTCAGAAATTCTCAGCTACATTATATTCACTGTTTCTTTTCGCTTATTCCAATCTTTATTGACAATTTTTAAGAAACGTCGGCATGTCATTTCTGAGTGATTGTGATGAATCGGATACATTTTTATACTATTATAGCCTAGTTTATATCTTGGAGAGCTTCTAGGTTAGAAAAGATAGAAGTCGCATTCACAAACGGTTTGGCTATTCCATCGATCTCAATTAGTTCGTTTTTGCATCCTGCTGCTCGCCATTTCGTCGACTTATTGAGCAAAAATTTCAAGGTAGAATTGTTTTTTCTCTTTTTCATTCATGATTGTCTCATTGAAGTTACTGAAAAGCTGCGTCGTAGGATCTTGAATTGGTTGCAAACAATAGACTTAAATTTCCATCTGCTACACGCTGGGGCTCGGCAATCGAAGTTATCAAGTGTTTTCTGGAACTGGAAGAGCATGTCCTCAGCATTGCTAGGGTGAATACTGGTTTCCTCCCACAGAAAATAAGATAGAGGTAAACATTTTGCAATTTCAAAACGCAGATAGATAGATCTAAAAAAGTTTAGTATTTGCGCTAGATTGCCAAAATCGGGGGACCATTTATTGAAGTGCTCCAAAGAGTTCAGGCTGAGAAGACTGTCACCATATCTCACTGTCTCGAATACACTCGTGCACTCGTCCTCTCGCTTAATAATTTGAAGGTCATTTGCCTGAATTTCAACTTGTAATATTAACAGCTATTTATTTAGGAAGTAGTAGAGGTGTCCGATCTAAGTCTTTGATCCTAAATGTGCTTCATAATGTGCAGAGCGTGTGCATTGGTGACTCGAATGTTGATGCGATAAACTATTGGTGTAGTTACCTCTGATCGGTTTGATATTTACCTCTTGGTGGACATAAAAATAAGTGAGACTTTTAGGATTGCCATCAACTAGCTGTCTTTTCTCTCGAAATACTAAGTGTTCCCGCCACAAGTGCTCCAGTGGAAGTTATTTTTCGCAGGCAGGATTAGCCACCAGAAGTCTACGAAATCGTACTGAATTTTTGTTATTAAATTCACAACTGTTGGTTTATTGCAATAGTGATGTTTCAAATTATTCGGTTTGCCTAATAAAGGATAGATGGATTACAAAGAGTGAGTGAAATCATCTTAAGCATTGTTGCAAAATTTAGAAATTTTCAGTGGTCGTTGCGTTACGACAACTCCCTTGGCAGCACCGGACTCAGCCTTGGAAATTTCCGCACCGTCAACGATCTCTAAATGTTTTGGCGCCAGCTGGCACTCACTGTTCCAGTGATAGTCCGTAACGTTCCCAATTATATTGAAGCACTGACATTTGTTCATCAATACACTTTTGACATGAGAAGGATGTGGCGAAACACAAAATATAAAATAGAGTAATAATCGAAATAACACATTTGTAGGGTTACAAAAATGAAAATAAACAACTGGATGTTGACGATTTATTACTGAATCTCCACATTAAACAAATAAACAAGAAATAACTGAGAAGTTTTCAGTATCTTTCGCGGTAAGAATCTCTTGAAAAAATAAAATGAGAAAATGAAAATTTCAGTGAAAAATGAGAATTTCTCATTTTCATTCGATGAAAATGAGAAATTCTCATTTTCATTTTGGAAACACTGGTGGTTATCCATCTGGATGGCCTGAAAAATTAAAAATAAAGAATAAATCGAAAACAAACCATGCTATCAAATGTAAAATCGTGTGGTGAATTAGGTTTAATAAGACCAAAATCCTAATTTCACCTATCCGACCACCAAAATCAGGGGTAGGTACCCTTAGTCCAGGTGGATATCCAATTATGGGCGTTAAGCGAATTGATCGACACCGAATTGGTTCATACCGAATAGTATCTAAACCACCTGGATGGTATTCTTCGCAACCACAGGGGTTTGAACCTTCAACGTCAGTTTTGAGAAAATTTTGCGGGGATTCAAACTTTTTAGTCTGAACTAACTAAACCAAGTGGTCGTCCACTTCGATCAAAATTTCTTTTTACATTTTTCATATTGCAAAACCTGTTTTCTGGGTTAATTCAGGCATGGTGAAGATGATTTGATAATAGTAAAATTACGTTTTATCGACAAATTTTTGAGTTATTGCTAACGATTGATTTTGATAAATCAATCGTTAGCAATAACTTAAAAGTTTCTTGATAAATTGTGATTTTACCACTGTCAAACCATCTTCAGTATGCCCGAATTAGTGCAGAAAAGTTGTTTTGGAACCCGAAAACGTAAAAGAAAATAGATCCAAGTGGTCGATCACTTGGTTTTGGTGGTCCAGCTGGCAAGGTGGTACCTACCCGGAATATTGGGATTTCGGTGCGTGAAATCGGAGTTTTGGTCTCATTTAACCCAATTCCCTACACGATTACACATATGATCGCATGATTTGTTTTTCAAAATATCGAAAAATATTTTTTCAGGTCATCCAGCTGGATATCCTGCTGGTCAGGTGGTACCCACTCCAGGTTTTGAGGTTTGGGTGGAAAAAATAGGGACTTTGATCTTAACAAACCCAATTCCCCCACGATTTTGCATATGATAGGATGGTTTGTTTTTATTTTAAAAAAATTACGTTTTTCTGACCAGCTGGATATATAAACCTGGTCAGGTGGTACTTATCCAAGCTTTCGGAGACCGGAGGCGTTAAAGTGGGTCACTTGCTCGGGTTATGCTCTGAAAAACTATGTCAGCAAAAGATGTGCGAAGCTTCGTGAACCATATGGGTACCTCATGATTTATGCGTGAACTCAGGACATTTCAAACAAGATAGCTCATAAGATCATATATTCATAAAAGATAGAACGTAAAAAATAAATTCGAAAGCGTAAGTTTCCGAAAAAAATAATACGAAAAAAGAAATTCTCGAAAGTAGCTCTCGAATGCAGAAATATTCCAAAACGGAAAACCCGAAAACGGAAAAAACCAAAAACGGAAAAAATCGAAAACGGAAAAAATTCAAACTCGCACATTTCGAAACTAATTAAACCGAAACCCAATACAGCCAAAAAATCGGTGCACCTGATTTTTCATCGAAGGCGCCAAATCTGTAAAATTTATCCGATTTTTATAAAAGAGGGGCAAAATTTCAGTGTTTTTTTTTGAAATTAAAAAAAAGGGCAAGAATTCAGACTTTAGGGGCAACTATTCAATTTGATCCTTTTTAATCTCGATATATCTAAAACACCGTATTTCCTTTCATAAACGCCCCTTGAAATTGTCTAAAATGTTCAATCGAAATTGTTAGTCTAAAAAGTAGTAAAAAAGAGGTATATAATAGTCAGAATAATCAAATAATCAAAAGTAAAATCAAACACGTGATTAAAAAATGTGGCAAAAACCCTCTTTTGTTTCCCTCGCGCAAACTCGAGTGCCCTTACCAAATTTTTTGATAGCTTCAAACTTCTTTTCAACATTCATTCACTTCTTTGTTCACCTCATCTCTGTATTGAGAAGATACAGAGAAGATGTATCTTTTCTGTTACTTCTCTGTATCTTTTCTATTTTATTTCTTGATCACCGCTAAATTAAAAACAAAAAGATACAGAGAACTTAGAGATAGAGAGAAGTTACATCTTATATGTATCTTTTCTGTATCTTTTTTCAAAAAAAATAGAACAAAATAAAGATACAGAGAAGTTACATCTTCCGAGAAAAAAAAGAATTTGTTGTACTCAGGTAGGGGCTGATGCCTTCTAGTTGGTTGGGCTACCATTCCTGATTTTATTGCAAAAACTACCTCGTTCACCATGTCACAAATATCTCGAACTCCTCTTTTGAACGCCATCCTAGCCGTTTGGAGGGTTTTAACCGCAGCCGCTGTCAATTGTGAGGACAACTGTTCAGAAGTTACCCATCCGCTCTCTCGTTTCACCCTGTTCATACAAAATTATATCACACTTTTACTTTTATGTACCACATTTTGCAAAGCTATTACTCTAAACGAGGGTAAACAGGCGCCTTACAAGCACCCAACTTTTATCGGAAAACATCCTCTTTTAGTGAGATTTCAATTATTAATTTTTTATCCTGAAATATGTCCTTGAACACCAAGCTTTACCTTTCATCTTGCGTACGCTCCCAGGCCACTACTACCCATCAGCATCACTTTATTCAAATCAAGATAATATGCTGCAAATTTCCAATACGCCGAAAAAAATGCAGGAAGAACGCCTCCAAGAGAAACTTGGTAGAGGGGTTAACTGGTAAACGGGTAAACGGTGTCTATAGAAAAACAGCGGTTTTGATGTTAAAACGCTGTTTTATTAATGTTATGTGAAAAATTAGAAGTGATCGGAGGTTGACGTAATAACATCATGACCCAGAATTTTTTCCGCGCCTTCGGCGCGGCGAGTTCAAAAAATAAAGATCCCCCCTCTAATACAAGCCCCCCCCCCTAGAGGGCATCCTCTAATAGAAGCCCCGGGGCTTCTATTAGAGGAAGTACGGTACATGACATCATTCTCCCCCAAAAAAATATCCGCTGAGACAGTTGCTGGCATATGGTTATAGACTGCTTGCTTTCCTTTTGTAACATGGAAGTCTTTCTTGAAGAATTGGACCGCATCCGCTACCCAAACTTCCTTGTTCTTTAAAGCTTGCAGCATCTCGATCACATATGGGTTAGTCCAAGAAAAGGATTGCATCTTTAAAAAAAAGTACAAGATGTGAAAAGACTGGGGTTGAGTTATGACCGTGTGGCGCAATATGGCTGAGTCATTTCAAAATCGACGACAATTTGACCAACACTTTCACTTAATGATTATGGCATGTTTTCGAACTGTATAAATATACGGCAGAAATGACCGTGAAAATAGCCTGGTTTTGGCCATACTTGGCTGGCAATATGCCTGGACTCGTGGCCCATTCTAAAATGGTCGGTCAGTTGCTTATCCCTATAAAAATTTCGCAAATTCAGAAGAAAAGTACGTTGAAAAACAATCTTAAACCTTATTGAATAAATGAAAAAGGCGCGAATTTGAAAAAGTGGAAAAAAGGGCCAAACGACTTACGTAAGTCGTTTGGCCCTTTTTCTCCACAAATGGAAAAAAGGGGCCTAAAGGCTACGACCCGTGAAAATTAGGTTAATTCCCGTGACAACAAGGAAATTATACATTGCAACTACGCCGCTGCAAGCCCAATTCGAGCGCGCGTCAAAAAAGATTTTGCTCCATTTTGATACGGTCGAGCAAAATCTAGATTTTTGCTCGAGAAAAACCGAGAAATTTCTCGAGAATTTTTCTATTAGGCAACGCTACTTCTTCAAGAGAATCAGGCAAAACAAAAATTTGGACCGAAAAAGTATTGTGCTTTGAAAAGCCGTACATGTATATACCTGTATCGTTCGGGCTTTGGAGTGTTAGAAGGTGCTGGAAATAATTAATTAGGCTCTGCATTTCAGTCACAACCGTCTGTTTTTCTAATCTTTTCAGTGCCAAAAAGGCGGTAATCTGTGGTTTGATTTGTTATGTTTATAGGGTATTTATATTGTCGTTTTCTATTGATATGGTTGATATTTTCCATTAAATTAATTTTGCTATCATTAATATCATTAAAATGCCGCTTAAATTTCGGGGTACAGCCCATTTACCCACTGTGCAGCCATAATTATGACTTTCGTACCCTCTTTATAGTCAGAAAACCGTACAATTATTGAAATTTTAGAAGCCAGTTACATGCGAAAACAACAACAGCAGACAGCAGAAACACCGTCAAAGGAAAAAGGCAAACATGCTGAAGTGATATTTCTTTTTTCCTATTTGCTAGAGTAACATTTTCGAGCTTAATTTTCAGACAATTGCGCAGACTGATTGGTATTGTGCTATGCAAGGCCGCTTCCTCAAAAACTTTTACATGATGTCTGAAAACAATGTAGGCATTTGCAAACTTTGTTATATCCAAATAACATTCAGTCTTTTTTCTTGATTCAGGACCGACTAGTTGATTCATTCCGTCCAGAGATAAGAGCCCAGCAAATATCCAAAATAGCCCTCTGTGGTATCAACCTGACTCCTCGTCCTAAGAAAGCAGATCGGCAGCCAGGTTTTTTCTTTATCTAGTATAGTTTTTGGTTCACTGAGTACTTGATGACATTGTTGTAGTGGCAGCCCCTGCTCCTACTCCTCCTCCAGTTCAACCAGTGAAAATATCGCCAATCTTGTGGTCATCACCAGTAGCAGATGTATATGAGCCAGTGTTAGAAGAGGTTTGCTTGTTTTTTGTGCCATAGTCGTTCTAATAGTATTTGCTGTGTTTCAGGAAGCAGATGAATCATGCCCTTGTTTGAGTTTCGAACTGCTTACCGAAGTCAGCAGCACTCCAATGCCTAGTTTCGAGCTGATGAATGAAACGGAACTCAATGTAAGCCCTACGAATTTTTTTCTTTAAAATGTCAAGTGGGTAAATGCGGCTTTTTCGGGCTTTCAAGTGACAAAGTCTCCATCGGGTAATCCGAAAAATTTTTTGACGATAGAAAAGACTTTTGGTTACAGAAAATGTGTTCTGGCAACAAAAAGTTCTTTGTTTACGGAAAACATCTCCACGCTTATGACATCGCCTTACCTATTTCAAAAGGCAGAAATGTGCTTCGTTATAAAGCCGCCACAAATTTTGGGTTTCGGTTATTATGTAGCCATTTTCAAACTTATGGTACAGTCAAGTCTCGATTTAACGAAACCCCGATTAACGAAGCTCTTGATTTAACGAACCTTTTTTTGGTGGCTATTTGGCCACCGATTAAATAAAATGACTAAAATAAGCTCTCGATTTAACGAAACCTTCGATTTAACGAACATTTTGGCGGTCCCCAGGGGTTCGTTAAATCGAGACTTGACTGTATTTGAATAATGAACGAGAATTGGTGGTACCCTATCAAGCGCGAAAATAGTAAGAATTTTCAAAGACCTCCTAGGTTACTGTATAGGATCATTAGTGCTTTTTCACTATCTAAATTATTGTTTTTCAGCAGCAACTCGACCGTTTTGGAGCCGTCCAATGTGCAAGGCGAAAGCTGTTCAACTCCTCAGGAGGATTTTCGAGGCCACTCATCCAGGTGCTTTTTTTTAGAACTTTAACTGTGGGTATCTGTTTGTGTTCAGTGCTCAGTGATACAACTCCTATAACCAAGAAAGTTGCTTTAACTCTGATGGACGGCAATGCAGAACTTCAACCCAAAATGAATGATCCGGCTGCAGAAAAGCGAATGAGGGCTGTCATTGCAAAGATGACGACAACCAGGAGCGCAGAAAATGGGGTGAACAAGAACAGAGAGTCGTGCAAGAAGAAATTCCCGTACCAGACGGGCCGTTATTATTGCTGTCCACTCCCAAACGGGTAAGTTTTTTTCGGTTGCCCTAAAATTTATTGCATCATGGAAATAAATTTTCAGAACAAGGGTGATTTGACAGAGACGTTCATGGACTGCCTTCGACGTCCAGAAAATGAGGAGGTCTACAACAATCTACTCAACCTGAATCCTGTCATGATGGTTAGTTTTGATCTAAGTTCTTGTTTAGAGCCTAAAAGTACCACGGGATAGGTTTGAAGCTCCCAATTGCTGTAATTAGCAAGAAGTTACTGTGGACATGGAGCCGGTATAGTTGTTAGGAGATATTTGATGGGAACCAGTGAGGCATTTGTGTTGCAGATGGAAATCAGACATAAGTAAAGAATAATCACTGAATTCTCCCTTAGTGTTGGTTAGAGGACGATCTTACTTCCCCTGAACTAGCGCCGTGTACTACCTTATTTAAAACCCGAAAATCTGGATACTCTAGGCGAATTGAGATTTTCAAAAAATGGCAGGAATGGCAGAGCTTGTGCTAACTTAAAAGACGCAATTACCAGGGGTTGAAAACATTTTCTCTGGACTGAGATATTTGTCATGGGGGTATTTTAGAGCAGTGTGCTAATTTATAGGGATTACTGTGAAGCTTATAAATCAGATGGTGTTGTCTAGAGAAATAAAATATGATGGCAACATTCACCTAAAAATCTATCATCGTTCAATTTCGACGATTTCGTGAAAGCATTACAATTGTAACTTTAGGACCGTTTATTAGATATGTTCGGTACAGAACTGCGCGCTCGAAATGTCTCTCGGACTGCTTTTGCGGAAATGCTAGACAAGCTCCATGTGACATATTGTGTACGTAAATCAGATCGGCTAGCGGGTTTGTAGATTTCACTTGTTATTTGAAGAGATGAAATATTTGTTTTTAGAGGTATCATATGTCTCAGCTCTAGAGCAGTCTCAAATGTCAAATCCAGTTGTGTTGAGGCAAAACGAAAACGTTGAGAACGAGCAATTCCCGGAAATAGTAAGTTTGAGGTATAAATAGCTGATTAGTGTAGTGACCATTTTTCCAGAACAAAGATGACTCTTATTCCGTTCTGGATTTTAAGATGATTAAGGAAATCAGTGTGACCCCGCTGCCTAACTTCGATAGTATGAGCGAGATAGAACTCAATGTGAGTCTTGTGGTTAAATTATTATTTTTTCAATGACTTCCTGTTTTAGCAGCAGTTGGATCGTGTCGGAACTCGTCCCATGTGCAAGGCTAAAGCAATTCAGCTGCTCAAGAAGATCTATGAAGCAACGCATCCAGGTATCGCCATACGGCTTACTGGGCTTGCTCAATTTCCCAATTCCAGTTCTCAGTGACTCGACTCCGATAACAAAGAAAGTGGCGGATGCTTTAAGCTATGGAAGACCAACTCTCCAACAAACAAAAGCACTGGACATGGCGAGAGAAAAGAGAACTAGGGCTGCTATCTCAAAGATGACTGGAACCAATAGTCAACAACAGCTGGCGAATGGTGAGACAGGAAATGGAACTATGGGTCAAATGCTCTCTCTCAGTTTACCTAAGCTTCCACTTGCCAAACCGAAGAAGGTAATTCGTTTTTTCGAATTTTCTTCGGTAGTCAGAAAATATTTTGCAGGATCCTAATGAGTTAACAAGGAGCTTCCTGGACTGGCTGAGGCAACCGGGCAATGAAGATCTCTACAATGATCTGCTTACGCTGAACCCCATAATGCTGGTATCTTTGATTGCCATGCGAATTTTTTTGGGGTAGCTACCTTCGTTTTGATAATCTTGTTAGTCCTAATCTTGAAATGTTTTGTCAATTACCTCAAATAAAAACTCCCTTTCGAAAAATAGCCGAGCTCTACAAACCTATTGTGGCTTATTGTCTATGCACCCTATAACGGACGTAGGCAGTAGCTTGGAGTTACATAATGGATAAATGCTGACACTTATAGGAAAAGTGACGAACTCAAAATGTTTAGGTTTTTCTGAACTTGAAAGGAACAATTGTCATTGGCAAAATTTAAAAAAAATGGTGTTTTAAAAAACGTCGGGCTTTGTGTAATGTCGAACTTCAGGAGTTTCTGGGCAGGAGCAGCCTGAGCCAATTCAAATTGTGCAACCGCAAATCGTGTCAAAATCAAGAGCAATATTCGGTAAATATTTGCCCAATATTGCTCTTGATTTTGGCACAATTTGCGGTTGCACAATTTGAATTGGCACAGGCTGCTCCTGTCCGAGTTTCTTACACTAGAATTTTACTATAATTTGGTCTTTTTGATTATTGAACTTTAGGACCGCCTATTGGACTTGTTTGGACCTGAGTTGCGTGCCCAGAAAATATCACAGATCGCCTTCGCCGACATGCTGGACAAGCTTCACGTGACCTACTGCGTCAGAAATAACGGTGGGAAGCAAGACATCAGCATCATCGTTGAGATTTAAATATATATGTACAGTCGAGTCTCGATTTAATGTACCCCTGGGGACCGGCCCTAGGGGTACGTTAAATCGAGGGGTACGTTATATCGGGGGTAAATTTGACGGAGTTTATTAGGCTAAATTCTGGTATACCCCAGCACTCAATTCGGGTATACCCCAGCACTCAATTCGGGTATACCCCAGCACTAAATTCTGGTATATCCCCAATACTTTACCTCACAATTGAAAGCTGAGGATGTTAGCTACACGATGGTGTAAAAATTTCTTGGTTTAGTTCACAAAAATGTATACCTTTTAATTAAAATTGAATTGAATCTTTTCGAGTGAAAATTGAACGCTCAAAATGATTCAATTCTATTTTAATTAAAAGGTGTGCATTTTTGTGAACTAAACTAAGAAATTTTTACACCATCGTGTAGCTAACATCCTCAGCTTTCAATTGTGGGGTAAAGTGTTGGGTATACCAGAATCGAGTGCTGGGGGTATACCAGAATCGAGTGCTGGGGTATACCAGAATTGAGTGCTGGGGGTATACCAGAATTGTACCGGAACATAGTTGGACCGCCGCCGGCGGCACCCCTTCAGTTACCTTCGGCGGCTCCCCGGCGGTGCCCGCGGTCATATTTTTTTGAGATGATTGTGCCGCTCTCACCTCAAAAAAATATGACCGCCGGGCACCACCGGGGGCCGCCGAAGGTAACTGAAGGGGTGCCGCCGGCGGCGGTCCAGCTATGATTAGGAAATTGTCTAGTCATATGTTTAATTGTTTGATCCGTATTTCTCTGTAATTGTGCCTTTTTTGAGAAATATAATTGGATTATTGGTTTATGTTGTTTATCGTTCGAATTTTAGAGACTCTCGGCTACTTTGCTAGCTATTGTTCGAGAATAGTTTGTGGTTTTTGTCTTTTCAAGTGTTCCTTTGTCTGTTTTTTTCTTGCGAATAGGCGATTCCCTTCTTTTCAAAGCAAAATAGTTGTTCTTTTCTAAGTGAGGTAATTCAATGTATTAGTGAGAATATTGAAAGGGCATTTTACTCACGTTTTGCAGATTTAAGTTTTATTTAAAAATACCCTATAATGGTTCACCTTACTTGTAAAGAACAGAGTCAATTTTACTTTCTTTGGTCTCAAATTACAAAACAGGCATCCAAAATTATCTTCACCCCTTTGCCTGCCATTTTCCCATTGCCTTTTGGTGCTCTGTTCAAGAAAAGTACTCCACCCGTTTTGTCTCAACTACTTATTATTATTTTCCTTAAATCTTTCGGGTCATTCAATACCCTCCTCCTCTCCTCAATATGCTTGTGTGTGGAGTTAGGGGCGGAGGAGAACTGTGCAAGAGAGTTAGAGAGGGAACGGTAAAAGAGATTAAAAGGGCAGGTGACTTTGCCCGTAAGTTGAGTGGCTCTGCAGGTTACTGAGGTGCTCTCTCCTTGACACACACAACCATACCATCAAAAACATTTAAACTGTTTGCTTATGTTAATTTAAAAAGTGGAGGCTGACCTCGCCAGTGGTAACAAATAGTTATAATTTTTCCGTAGACCTCCTCAATTTTCCAGTAGATCGCCTCAAGTTCGACCGCTAGCTGAGAACAAGCTATTTGAGTATATTCTGTATCGTATATCCTATATCTAAATACCCTCATGGCTTTAATCTGTAGCGCGGTAGGTGGCGCCGATCGGGGTAAAATCCCAACTGGCGGCCCCGACTGGCGGCCATTCCAACTGGCGGCCCCGACTGGCGGCCATCACAACTTATACCCACCAAATACAAGTGGATATGAACAATAGCTCCCGGCGCCGATAGTTTCCGGCCTTAATAAAAGGGACAACTGTTCCTGGTTTATTAAAAAGCTATTAGGTTTCTACAATGGGTGGGTGTAGGTGCATGTGTTAGTTGATGTCCGTGGAAGTTTGAGAAGTTCTTACTAAGCAATTTTGTCTGTTTTTTAAGGGTCTAACTTCTCTCAGTTTTAGTTAGGGCTGGAATATGATCGGTCATTTTCGAATCCGGTCATATCACCGATCATATTTGGTTATATTCGGTCATTTTCTATTTCAATTTTTGTGGCCAAAAATTTTAAAGAAGAGGGAAAACTACCCTTCTAATTGAAGTGGAATTAAAACTTACTGTGAAATTAGAAAATTTTTTAACACCGGTGTGTGTGTTAGGACGGACTCAAAGATGTTCCCCAAACTATAAAAAGGTAAAAAAACATGTTTGGTGAAAAACAGCCACTTTTAAGATTACTCTGTCATGGATACTTACGTACTTCTTTTTAGGTATAAGGTCCTAGATATTACCATCTCCAATCTAGATACCTGGTTTTGACACCGCCACCTGGCAATACTACCTGAATTTGAAACCTTTACACCGCCGGGGTACAACCACCTAGGTACACAGATCGAGAGTCTATGCGGTCACGCTGGCGCAGCTAGTTCGGTCAGAAGATGTGTTTCGAACGCTGAGATACCATAAAGGCACTTTGTGTACCTTTAGATAGTCGGGGTAATACGTAGTAGGCATAGTAGCCGCCAGTTGGGGGCCACCAGTAGGTACAGTCGACACTCGATATAAGGACACTCGATATAAGGACAGAAGTTCGTCCCGCCTTGGGTCCGACACTTTTTTAGCCCGATTTTCGAAAATTTTCACCGGTTTTGTTTTGACAGTTTGGTTCCAAATATCGCAAGGATTCCGATTTTGCCGATCGTTTTTCAGAAATCCGGATTTTTTTCTTCTAAAAAAGCAAAAACTCGATATAAGGACAGGGATTTTTGAAAAAGCCTGTGTTTAAATCGAGTTTTTGCTTTTTTATAGGAAAAAATCTGGATTTCTGAAAAACGATCGGCAAAATCGGAATCCTTGCGATATTTGGAACCAAACTGTCAAAACAAAACCGGTGAAAATTTTCGAAAATCGGGCTAAAAAAGTGTCGGACCCAAGGCGGGAACGAACTTTTGCCGGTCCCCTGAGTGTCCTTATATCGAGAGTCGACTGTATGGCCGCCAGTTGACCCTCGTTCCCGATCGGCCAGAGCAGTTGGCTGATCAGTAAAAATAAGAAAATGCTCATCCCAAAATTTCAAAATTACTAGGAAAGCAGAATTTTGCCACAAGTTTTCTTATTTTCTTTGTAGAAAAAGCCATTATTCGCCACTTTTTTTTCAAAAAGTATTGAAAAATCAGCGAAAATACAGGGAACTTTTTTGGCTCGTGGACAGTCCGTCTCAGATTCTATTCTTACTAGTAGCCTGCTTTTTCTAATAAATAACCATTAGAGCTAGAATCTAGCGTTCGGGCGGTATTTCGGGACGGGATTTTCAGCCGAAAAAATTTCGGGATCGGGATTATCGCTAAAAATTTTCGGGATCCCGTTCAAATTTCGCGATTTTTCCATTTTTTTTACAAGAAATTTCCTTCAAATATTGTTCTATGATTACAAATACACCTTCAGTAAACACTTTATATTGCTACGCTTCACATAATCGACATAATTCAATAATAATAATAATTCATCAGCGGCAAAGCTTTGTTCAAAAAATTAACATTTCGCTTAAATGTTGGCTGGTCAACACTGGCGAAGGGAAGGTTAGCACAAGCTATGTGATGAATCACCTTTTTATTCAACCAAGAGAGTTCACCTACAAATCAAAAGAATAACGCAGCTTTGAACAAGTAATAACACCTTTCGGCAAAATATTTAAAAATTGGCTTTGAGTTCTTCTGAGCCTCTTGCTTTTCTTGCAGATCTCTGAGTTTATCAGTAAACTCATCGTTTGATTTTGCGTGAACGAAAAGCCCTTTTGTGCTGCCATCACACATTTTGATTGATTTTTTGCACATAACGCATTTGGCTTCAAACGACGACAGTTTTTCGAAAAGTCTGATACACGAGAGAACGCTCATAGCTATAACAATCAAGTGAAAATTATATCGGAGAGAGAGAAAAAGAATCAATTTTGCAAAAAAATGCGTCAAATGTATGTTTTTTAATTTGATAAATTTCCGTCGGGATTTGACAAATTTCGGTATCGGGATTTCGGAAAATGATCGGGCGGGATTTCGGGACGGGATTTTCGCCCAAAAATCGATCGGGCGGGATCGGTATCCCTCAGGATATGTTCCGTTTCCAGCTCTAACGGTACCAGTCAATTTTCCGCTGCCAATGTTCCGCCGACGATTTTCCGCCGACAATTTTCCGCCGACAAATTTTCCACCGTCAATTTTCCGCCCCGACAATTTTCCGCCGACAATTTTCCGCCGCCATTTTTTAATTTTCTGTTTACACATCAAAACTTCGTTCATGCATTTATTTTTTGCACCGCCCTTGTTATTTTGGCTGAAGTCTACTATTCGCAAACAACTCCTTCCTCATAGTCAATTATAATAGGAAAATCAACTGTGGAATCCCAAGCACATTTTGACTGCGGGTGTATAGGAGACCTGTTCCGTTTTTTTCAGTACCCTATCACATTTCATTATTCGTTACAGATGAACGCCATCCTCGCAAGGTCGTACGCTTTTAACTCGGAACATGGGAATAAGAAGTTCGTCGAGGAAGGACGAATGTACTACAAGAATCGAAACTTAATGGGAAACAATGAAAGCAAAGTCTCTGCCAACTGCGATGTCAATGGATGCAAAGGCAGAGCTTGGTCATGGCTCGAAATAGGTCAATTCATCAAGTATAATTCGTTGTTTTTAAGTTTCTTCACTGCTCTCACTGTTCATTTTAGACGTGTTACGCCTCATGGATGTGAAGCTGATCCCTCGAATGTCTTTTCCACGGCTATCCGCAACGAAGAAAAGCAACTAGCGACAACTACTACAATGGTGAGAGTTTTCAATGCTGTTTTTTCATTTTTATGGTGTCTTCTTGCAGAGAACCGGCGAAATAATTCAGCAAGTTAGGAATCAGTCGAGGATCTCAGATATATAAGATACTCTTTCTGAAATTGCAAACCGGAGGCGAGGGATTCAAAGAACCAGGACCGATACAGAAGACTGCAAGCCGCCTTCTATTCCGTCGTCCGTCAAAGTTAGTTCCTTTTGAGCATAGCCACTGAGAAATGCCACTGAGAAAAAGGACATTGTGATCCCGCCTGGGTACCGCTTCTACGAAGCCGTCAGCGGAATCCAGCCAGATGAATTCCTTCTGTTCGACTCAGGAATGGAGAAAGAAATCGGAGGAAGAATTCTTGGTTTCGGACGCAAAAGCTTTATTCTCATACTCAAATTATAGTTGTTGCGGAATGTTATCATTGTCTGAAAAAATTTACAAGTCGCTTCGTTTTTTAATTTCTTCAATGAAATGTGAAGTGTGGAACGGTACAGGGAAAGAAAACAAGAGGAATGCTAGGAAATTAGAATTGAATGATGCAAGTCCAAACAAAAAACGAGAAAGAAAATTTTGACAATTTCAGCTTTAGCGAGTTATCACAAAAACAATGTTAGTTGACTAAAAAAACCTTGATGTGATCACAGAAATGAAATAACGGAAGAAAATTGTCCGCACAAAATTGCCGGCACAAAATAGTAAGGTGTGGTAAGAAAACAAGAATAATTAAATGAAATAAGCGCTAAGAGCTAAGGATCTGAGTAAGTAGTGTTTGTAGCTCGACCCCATCACTAAAGAAAACAGTTGAGAACAGAAATTAAATTATGGCGGTGGAAAATTGGTCGGCGGAAAATTGTCGCGGCGGAAAATTGACGGCGGAAAATTGTCGGCGGAAAATTTTCATGTACCCGCTCTAATAATCATAAATTTGATTTCCATTCTTGGGCTGCACTACGTTTAACCGTCACTATTTTCACCGTTCACTATTTTCACCGTCACTATTTTCACCGTCGCCTATTTTCACCGTCACTATTTTCACCGTTCATTAAATTCACCGTCAGCATTTTAGGACCGCTTTTTAGGTCTAAATTTTTCGAAATTTTTAAAAGTTTCGGTACCAAATTGTAGCCCTGAATGTCAGCTTCATTTTGGTACTACAATTTCTAAAAAAAAACGAAAAATTTTAGTTCTTAACTATAAAAGACGCTCACCCTGCGTTCTAACGTGATGAAAAAGTGTGAGATTGAACGTCTTCTAAAGTTTAGTTCTAAATTTTTTTTATTTTTTCAGAATTTGTAGTACCAAAATGTAGCTGACCTTCCGGGCTACAATTTGGTACCAAGACTGTTGAAATTTTAGAAAAATTTAGATCTAAAAAGCGATCCTAAAGTGCTGACGGTGAAAATAGGGACGGTGAAAATAGTGACGGTGAAACTTAGTGCAGCCCATTCTTGTCATACACTTTTTTTTGTTAAAAATGGTCTCCGGCTCCATTCATATTCCCATTAGTGACCTCCCTATTTTTCTATACGCAAAAGTATTCCGCCCTAGTATTCTGCTGTTTTGTTATATTTTTCTTCGGTAATCCAGCTCTATTTGACCAACTGTGAATGGTGGTGCGAGGTTCTTTGTATGCTGCTCTCTGCTCAGCCTTTTGCACCTAGCTAACTGCCGAAAAGACAAATAATATGGGCAGTGGGTTTAAGCATTCCACCCCTTCTTAGCCTAAAAAATTGCTGGCTTAATTGGGTGATTGATGAGCAAGGTTTTTAGAATGTGTAGCCATTCTGTAATTTATTTCTTTCCTTCGCTTCTCGTCTAGATAATGAGGATGTGAGAAGTGGTTTTTAATCCACGGCTTGTCGCCTTTTTTGGACTATTTTTAGAGATAAAAGTCATTTTTTGTTTTCTAAAGTTCTGATCAGCAGGCCTGATGCCTGTATGAAATTTATCTGTGGGCATCACTCTCAGGCATACCTTTGAAAAAGATTTGCACTTTTGGGCTACAGATCTTTTTTGTTCTCGAAATTTCACATGTAGCCAGACATTTGTCATCGCTACACAACTTCGAATAATCCAACCACCGTCCTAATTTAAATGTCGTGTTCTTGGCATTGTATTTTGGACCTTATTTGCAAGCCAATCTCAGGCAGCTTAACACTCATTTTGTAGCTCATCTCGCTAGTTATAAAATAAGTAGTAACAACTTTGGCTAAAGTTCAGGGGCTTGAGAGTTAGAGATGCGCGCACTCACTTGCCTTAGATATGATTCCGAGAAGTACTCTTGATCATAAAATGCAAATAGAGTCTCTTTTTTCCATGGCCCAGTTGAAAAACATGGTAAGACAGCCCAAGAAATACAATCATTTTTTTATCATTTTGCCATAAAGTGGCCCCTTTTAATTCCCTTCCCCTCCCAATACAGCCCTTATTGCCTTTAAAATTAAAAAAAGGCGCCCATCCAAATTATGAATTTTCGACCCAAAAAACCGGCAGCCAGACATTTTTCAATATTAATAGAATTTGTCGCGCGACATTTTCTACTATTTTCAGAAATTTTCGCGCGATATTGAGTTTCAGAGTTTCTTTATCGAAAAGTAAGGAAAAATGTGTGCAGCTCTGAGGATTCGAACCAGCAACCTACACCAATCTCCCCCTCCTCCTTAATAATCGCTGAGAACATACTCCGGAATGGCCATAAGCCAAAATAACTGGTTTTGGAGGGTGTTTACTATAGAGGGAGTGAACTTTTTGTGAGAAATTGATTGAGCGAATCGAAATTACAGTCCTGCGGGCATTATTGCTCAGAATGCTACATTAATCTATTCTAAACCACTTCAAACTACGTCAAACCGGTCAAAATCTATTTCAAAATCTAAATCTCCAATAGCGTACCGTACCACTACAAGCGTACCACCACCAAAATACCAATACCTGGGTATCACTGCTTGGTACCACTACCTAGGTACCACCAATACATGAAATCTTCGATTTAGACTAGTAAAATAGCTCTTTTGGTGGCATCAAACCGTGTTAAAGGGGCATACCAGTCCGTTACAGTAAAAAAGTGGGCAGAAAATTCGTTTTCCTCTTGACCAAGTTTGTTATATTTTACTTTATATTTTTACTTTACTTAAGATATTTTTATTTTACTTAAGTTACTTTTTTAAAAAGGGTCCCCTGTGGTTTTTTTTACATTTTTTTGATTACTGATATTTTTCATTTAATGTTTTCTACCAAGCTTTGGAAAAGTGAAAAAACAATAGAGGAAACTTAAAATCCGTTTTCCTCTTGAGCGTTTCACTGTAAGCGTTTCATTGAGCCGATTGAAGTTTTCTGCCTAATTTTTAAAAGTAGTATTAGGTCATCAATATCATATTTAACACGAAACCAGTGAAAACAGGGACGATTTTTTTTAAATTGCTGGTCCTCTGCTTGATTTGCCGTGTAACGCGCTGGTAAGCCTTTTAAGAATATGATTTTGGGTAGGACCACGATGGATACAATAAGCAAAGAGTTTCCACGTGAGTATCTCCACCTGGGTACGTATGGCCACTTGCTGTCCTACCTAACCACTTTCTCGACATACCTACCCACTCAGTTGACATAACTACCCAACCGGCATACCCAATCGGGATACGAACCCAAAATATTTTGACCGATTTTTAAAAGTCCAGTCAAAATCTTTATTCTGTCTCAGAATTCGACCGGTAAAGTTAACAACAACCTTGAATTAGAAATAACTACCTTAATTTGTCCATTCATGAACAACTATTACCTTAGTACCACTATCTGGGTACCAAGGCATTGATACCACCACCTGGGTATTACCATATAAGTACCAGTACCTGGGTGAGTTGAAATCAGTGACTCCCGCATTTAAAAAACCCAATAATTGACCAACTCTGGAAAATATGGCGCGAGGAATTTTGAAATAGTCGAAAATGTCGTGCGAGAAATTCTGAAATAATAGAAAATGTTGTGCGACAAATTCTGAAATAGTAGAAAATGTCTCGCGACAAATTCTACTATAGTAGAAAAGGTCTGGCTGCCAAAAAACCATGATACTTCCCATGTGGGTCGAATTTTTTTCCGAAAAAGTGCTTTCCAAATCCTAAAAACATGTTTTCTATCGTTCTAAGCATGTTTTATTGACTTATTAATGGTTTAAACGTGATTCCGGATGAAGGTCACATTGTGCACTGCGGCCACAACTTTTTCAGATTTTTTGAAAGAAAAATTCAAGCAAAAGGGCAAAACTATAAGTTTTTCGCAAAATTAAGACTAATTAAATTAAAAGAATTGACTTTTAGAATTTATCGAATTAAAAAAAACCGAGAAATCTCAGTTTTTGTAGGCAAATTTTTTAAAAGCCGCGAGATTTTCATTAGTCGGTCGAATCGGCCGAATTTCAGGCCTCCATATAAGCCAGAACCAACGTGACTATTTGAGTCTTAGAAAAATTTGTTAATGTTTTCTCCACCAATTCGCATTTTTCTGCATAGACACAAAAGTAACCAGATTGGACTCTTCACCAACCTTAGAAAAGTATAAGTCGACACACAAAATCCAAAGGTTTTTTCCCCAACCTCTCCAAGAAATTTCAACACAATTTCATCAGTGACTAACTACTTTACTTTCTCTATTTTCACTTTTATCTCTGATCATAGTTGTGTGTTTACAAATTAGAGACTCATAGTTGAGAAGAATAAGCAATTGCTCAGTTTTTGATGTTTTCGTTGTATCACCATCTTTTCTTGTAAAAGATGGAAAACTTTTGTGAAGCAAATGACTGTTTCAAACAGGTCTCAAATACAATTCTTGCATTTTGTTTTGCAGCGTAAAATAGTTTAAAAGTGTGGATGTTTTTAGTTTGGAATCAAATTTGCCGCTTATTTTTTGAAAAATGACATGCCCGTAAAAATGACAGAAAGTACCTCATATGAATTTTTTAATTTTTTTTACTCTAATCAAATTCGAATTTTTCTTTTGATTCTTAGTATACGGTTGTGTGCGAAGTATCGCATCGTAATCATTGCGAATTCTTGGACCAGACTGGACAATTATAAGTTTTAAAAGGTTTCGAAAATTGAGATGAAAATGTGTCTGACACCAGGCGGGAACGAACCCAAGATGTTTTGTGATGTATTTTCTTAAAAAGCTGCTTAAAAATAGCCAAAACATAATTTTTTCAAAGTATTTTCACGAAAACTATGTTTGCTGCCATTTTAAATTAGATACTTGACGTTTTTCAATCTTTTTCAAGTTTTATCATCTTGAAAATTGCTATTCTTTTATTTATTATTCACCTGTCCAAACAATCGATTCGGTCAACACTCCAAAAAAGTTTTTATTTCTTGTGATAGACGTCTATTCATTATAGAGTAGAAGCAAAGCAGCAGGCTCTGGGGATTTGCCACTCTCAGCTACACCCAGCTGTCCCCAATTCAATCGATGGACATGTCACACTAGCTGTCCTGATTGAGAAAACAGCATACTTGACTTCCTTGTTCCTTTGTTATACAGTCAACCTTTAATTTAACGTCACCCCTGGATCCATTTGGTTGGTTAAATCTAGTGAAGCAGACCTTTGATTTAATATCACCTCGATTTAACGTAACCCTAAGGCCGATCCCTTATAAAGAGCATACCCTCGATTTAATGTCACCTGGTATATTTTAGATGTTCGTATTCGATAACTTTGCCCATTTTTGTTTTTCTGCTTGGTTACACTGTCTGATTAGTAAAAGCATGAGAGCATTAGTATTCTGTTATGAAAAGTTTTACCGCATACCTTTGTTTTTAGATATTTTACCATGAGCACTCCTCGCAAGCGATGCGCAATTTCTCTGAAAGAGAAAAAAGCTATAATCGAAGAGTATGAAAAACAACAATCAGTCGACTTTAGCGAAACGATTTGATCTTCTAAGAACTACAATCCGCGGAATTCTTATTCAAAAAATTGAAGTATTGACAGCAATCGACCGTGGAAGCAGCGCAAAACGAACTCATCTCCAGTCAGGAAAACATGATCAGTTGGAGGAAGCTTTCGTGGTTTGGCACAAGCAAATTCGGAGTAAAAACTTTCCAATAAGTGGAGATCGCTTGAAGGTGAATATATTTATTCATTAATCGTGTTAATTTATCTTTTTGTTTTAATAAAAGTTGCTGGCGATCGAAGCTCAGTTCGGAATAGTCGAATTTGAGGCAAGCAAAAGATAGCTAGAAAAGGGAAAGGGATGGAGAAGAGGGATGGGAAGGAAGAAAAGTAAAAAGCGAATTACCGTGCTTGTATGTGCTAACATGTCTGGCACTGAAAAACTTCCGCTGTTGGTAATTGGAAAATTAGCTAAGTCCCGCTTCTTAAAAAAGGAAGGGTGCCGGTGGATTACGAAGCAAATCGAAAATTATGGATGACAGATAATTGATAAGCTTCAGATTAACGTAAATTTTGACTGCTCTTTAGCATCACTTTCGAAGAAAAGTTGAAGAAGTGGGACAGAAAGCTCAAAAGGGACAACCGAAAAATTCTGCTCTATCTAGACAATTGCAGCGCCCATCCGAAAAACGTCATGCTGAATAACATCAAAATAATGTTTTTTTCTTCTGAACACCACTGCAGTCTCTCAGGTTATTTGTTTTTTGCAATATTTTTCCCATCGCGCAGCTTATTAGAAAGCTTTTCGGACCAAATTTGACTCTTTGCTTGGACTATCTATATAATTCGAATTGAGATCTGCCTTGAAAGACCAAAAAGGTAGAAATCGAAAAAACTTTTTTTTAAATGGAGGTTTGGAGTAAGTGCAATGAAAGGTTAGTCAAGTTTTATCATTTCTTCGAATCAAATCGTAAAAACAACTCGACCCTGGCAGTGATCCAAATTGTAATCTTTGGCTCCGTAAACCACACGCTTAAAGGCAAAGTAATAACTGACATTATTGTTCTGCATTTGTTCTCTGCCTTCAGTGTTTGTAAACAACAAATTTTCCCAGCTGAAAAAACATATTTTCTCCATTTAATTTTTTCTATAAGACCCACCTAATCGGCTCTAAAAGACTTACCTCAGCAATTTGCCATGGTCCAATTTGGTCAATCTTTTTCGCCATCAAATGTCTTACATCCTTCTAGGAGGTGATATTTGATCATTGCAGTGACGAAAACGAGAAAAAAAAACACGAAAAATAGTTAAGCTATGTCAGCAATTCCAAAAGTCAGCTAAAAAAATTCCGAAATGAATCTGAAAAAGTTTTAAAATTCCAAAAACATCTTTACAAATAGACCTGAAGTTATGACCCATTTTTGTGAGCCTTATTGTGAGTCTGTGTGATTACATCTCTGCTAAAGCATCCTCTATTTCCTGCCTGTTAAAAAGCAAGACAACTGGCTTGGCTTGACTTTTCCCTCCCTTTGCACAAAAGAAGCGGCAGGAGAAAATTGGAAAATTTGAAAAGAGCCAAAAAGCATCTATCTCCTTGAGTGCAACTTGGGGGGGGGGGATGGGAAGTCCAGGAGAATCAAACGACTGGAGCACCAATATGTTTCCAATGGAATACTGGCGTTCTTTTATGGCTACTCTCACTTTTGGGGAAGGAGGCTGGTTTGAGCACTTACTTGCAGCAGCAGTTAAACAGCGTAATTGTCTTTGTTTTATGACTTTTGGACAGAAGTTTTTTCATTCAGTTTTTTTTATTTTTTATTGGTTTGTGTGAGACCGAATTTGAGTTAAAAGCAGAGCTACAGACTCAAAATTTTGAAAAAAGTACATTCGGCCAAAAAAATTACAAATTAGTCATTTTTCGTCAGAAAATGCCATTTTATCCAGTGCTTATTGATTTTTCAGCACCAAAAAAGATTTTGACGTAAAATCTCAGAAATAAAAAACATTTCGGGTTCTAAAAAAACAAATCCTGGTGCGCAAAACAGATAAATTTATCTGAAGCGATAATTTTATCAACCAAATATGATTTTATCTGTCAGATAAAATCTTATCGGTCAGATAAAATTTAATTATTAAAAAAATCAGCAGGCAGTCAACGAATGGGTTACAAATTAAGAGTTTTGTGTTGCCACATTCACCCGGTACGTGACAATTTATCACAACGCCGATTTATCACAACGGACAATTTATCACAACTCCTTAAAAAGGGACAATTTATCACATCAGTCAGAAATGGGACAATTTATCATAACACTGTTAAATCGGACAATTTATCACAATTAGACAAAAAGGGACAATTTATCACAACTTTACCATCTGAACTGGCAATCAAATAAAAACTTTATTTTCTCCCAAACCCAAAATCAAACAATGAACTTCATTTTTTTCAACAAACATAACGACAAATTTAGCAACAAATTTACTGATCCATAACGATATTGTGGTCTGGCCCTCTCAAATATTCTATCAGATTAGCCCTTGGTAAAGACTCACTTTGCCCAGGATTCTTCTGTCCACTTCTGCGTAGACCTTCCGGTTCTTCGGTGCTGCGACGTGGTGACCACAATGATGTCGTCTTCAAAAGAAACAAAAGCAGATAAGATCATCGGAAGATTAGGGACCACAGGCGCCTATCGGAGCCTTTATAGTATCTTGGAATTTCAATTGGTAGAATATGTTAATCCATCTCATATTCTTCCTGATTATCCCTTCATAAGCACCCCTTCCCTCCTGGCTACCCTCTTGCTGGGCACCCCCATCCTGCCTATAAACTCACCGCCCACCCTCCTTCTCGGGTACTTTCCTGATGTTTTGGTGAGTTTCCAGGTAGTTCGGGTCCTATCTTCACCCTTTACCCTGCCAACATCCAGTTCACTAAAAAATGCAAATCAATTAGCGAAACATTGAGCGGAATAAAAATCCAGAGAAAAGAAACGCAAGAAAGGGTCTCTAACAAGAAAAAATAATAAATAATAACTGACAGAAATATTTTCAACCCAAATTTGCTTGAAATTGTGATAAATTGTCCCTTTTTGTCTGATTGTGATAAATTGTCCGATTTAACAGTGCTGTGATAAATTGTCCCATTTCTGACTGATGTGATAAATTGTCCCTTTTTAAGGAGTTGTGATAAATTGTCCGTTGTGATAAATCGGCGTTGTGATAAATCGTCCGTATCCGACATTCACCCTCCCGTAGGAGCCATAGTGGGGCGCCCGTCCGCCGGGCCCGTCCCCGTCCGGACGGTCCAACAATCGGCTCATCAAATCTGGACGGTCTACTTTTCAGAACATGAAATACCATTTTCTAAAGCAAATAAAAAACAAGGCGACCGTCCTTATCCGTCCATTCTGGTAGTCGACCGGCCACCACCGTCCAAAAAAATGTTTTTCTCGGTTCAGATAAATTTATCTGTTTTGCGCACCACGGTACAAATCTTTTTAAAAAGTACATTTAGATGCTCTGGTTAAAAGGTAAAAACTTAAGTTTTTCGATGTGAAAACTGAATTTTCTGTTGGTTTTAAAAAGTTAAAAAAAATATGTATGCTACCAGTGGGATTCGAACTGGGAGGTTTCTGGCAAAAATGCACTGAACATTGCTTTTTTCACATAATATTTATTTCTGACCAGAGAATGTTTGCAAAAAAATTTACAGAATATTTTTTGGCGGGTTTTTAAATCTGTGACTAAAAAAATTATTCTGTGGTTGTTTTAAAATACTGTGTGGCCAATGAAAAATACCACATTTTTTTCTCTCTTAAAATTGTATTTTTATATGTACTTTGCTTCCTTAGTTTTCCTAGTCCCTAGAATATCCACAATAGCCCAGATTTGTGAACAGAGGTTTTGAAAGTAGCTGTGAATGTAACTAAAACCAATTGCTTTTTTGTCCGTCTGACGGCCAAAGTCATTTCTCGGGAGAGCGCACTTTTCCATGTATTTGTCACTACGAAACGGTGCAGTGACCTAGTTGGCTTGTCCCATGGTTGGTACAACAGCACCCCAAGTGCACCAACTCTTCAAAGAGTATGAGCTCTCTAAGCCTGAAAATGTTTAGAGAAATCATACTCTTCGGGGATCTACGGCTAAAGAGCTCATACTCTTTGGAGGAGTGAGGAAGTTTGCACTTGGAGTTTACGGGTTGGTACACCTTTTTTAGTTTCTGTCTTGCGTTTTGGCGAAGTTAACCGAAAATAACGGTCAACCAAATAGCCCTAGCTGTCTTACTTTAACACAGTAAAAAGAATAAAAAAAACATCATATAAAGCTGTAGAAAACATGTTTTTAGGGCCCAGCTGACCATTTTCAGAAAGAATTTTGACCGAAAATTGACTTTTTGCCTTGGGGTAAAAAATGCGCGCACTTACTTACTTTAGACATGATTCCGAAAAATACCCTTGACCAAAAATGCATTCACAAACTCATTTTTGCCAAGTCCTAGTAAGAAAATCAATGAATAAATTTAAAAAATAGGCAATTGAGGTAACCTCCAGTACCCTTTACCTTGGTCTTCCAAGGCAAAAAGTCTATTTTTGGTCAAAGATTTTTCTTCTTAAAATAGTCGGCGCTAAAAATATATTTTCTACATGTTTTAGATGCTTGATCATTCTTCACCACTTTTTGAGTGAAAACCGGTTTAGGCACTCCGGCCGTTTTACTATAGCAAAATATATCAGATCTACAAACCCAGAATTTTTTTTGCGTCGAAAGGCAAGGGCAAAAAGTTGTTATTGTCCAGGCGCAAAAAGTTTTTTGAAAACGATTTTTCCTTAAAAAGGACACGATCCTGGCAGGAATCGAACCTGCAATCTTTGGCTCCGTAAACCAACGCGTTATCCATTGCGCCACAGGACCACACACCCATATGTTATCTAATCATTAATATTGTTGTTCTGCATTTTTTCTCTCACTTCAATCTTTGTAAAGGCGAAAACACAATGAGGAGGCAGCATCCTCAATCAGATTCCTCAAACAGCACCCACAATCTGTTTTAGACTCCACACTCTGTTCATAATGAGGTGGCAGCATCCACAGTCAGCCTCCGCAAACAGCATCCGCAAACAGAATTCTTATTGAGGTTCTGGGTAGCTAGGGGAGCCCACAAGCCAAGATCTAAACAGAAAAAAAGATACATTTACTATTTTTTACTTTAAAACTTCGTAGTATTTTAAACGCGCTACGCGCGTCGTACTGGTGCTAGATGGCCGCTCAAAGCGGCCATAATTTCACAACAAAATATGCTTTTTATTCAACGATTTGTCTTGTACCTTTGAATATCAGTAATGACATCTTATCCGATTTTTGGTATATCTAACCCAGCCCGGGATATCATGCCATTTTCAGGACATCTAACTTAGGCTGGGGTATATCCCAGCTTTCAGAACATCTAACCAAGCTTGGAAAATTACACCCATTTTCAAGACATCTAACCCAGTGTGGCATGTCATATCCAGTCCAATTCCGACAATTATTTAAATTATAAATGCAAATTATTCTAGGAGCTTGAAGTTATAATTCATCAAAACTCTATATACATTGTGTTCAATATCAAAAATTGTGTAAAAGGGTGATCTTCGACTATTATCGACTATTTGCTTTGAAAATTAAAATTTATAATTTTTGCGCCAATTTTATTCTTAAATGCTAAAAAAGTCAAAATTCTGTCTAAAATTCTAAAAAAGTTTGTTGTAAATGTTTTTCAGCGCAAAAAGTTGCCCTAGAAACACGACTCATCTATGTTTACCATCGAGACAAATTTTTTTTGGCACGAATTCAAATTCGCGCCTAAATTCAAAATTTTTGAATTTTTTCACTGAGTTGCAATTTTGTCACATTGACATTTTTTATTTCCACTGATCGTTTTGGCCAGGACTTTTATTTGTTTTGCAGCTGAGATGTTCCAGTTGTGCCTTTTGCTCAGTCCAGCTCCTTAAAAATTTCGGAAGACCCTCAAAAAATCCAAAAACCAAAAAAAATTTTGCCCTGAAAAATTGGAAAAAAAAAGTTGAGCTAAAAAAATTTTTCCGAACTCCCCATAAAAAGTTACTCGAGAGATGTGCAAAAATTTTCTGAAAAAAGTGCCCGGGACACCGGAGGATTTGAAGTAATTTGGGCTAGTTTGAGTTGATTTTTATGGTGTATGGTGATTCGAAGTGGTTTAGGGTAATTTGGGGTGATTATGGTGCTTTGGGGTGATTTTAGATGGTTTTGAGTAATTTGGGGTGGTTTGGGTGGTTTTTGGTGATTTGTAATGGTTTGGCGAGATTTTGGGTGGTTTGGACTAATTTGGGGTGGTTTGGGATTGTTTTCTGGAAATATTGGTGGTTTGGCGTGATTCGAGATAGTTTTAGGTAATTTGGGGTGGTTTGGGTGTCCTTTGGCGACTTGTGATGGTTTAAGGCAATATGGGATGGTTTGGGGTAATTTGGGTGATTTGGAGTAATTAGGAATTTTTCTTGTTGGTTTTGGGTGTTTGAACTTGAAAAAACTTTCAAACAAGCATATCAGGCTCACAAGACATGACAGAGTTAAAAAATCTGAACGAAAAGGAAGAAAACAAGGGCCAATTATGGTATTTTTTTGGAGTGAGGAGTCTGATTGAGGAGTCTGATTACTCACTCAGCATCCGCAGAATCAGCATCCTCAATCAGACTCTTCAATCCCTATTGTGAACAGAGTGTGGAGGCTTAAACAGATTGCTGATGCTGCTTGCGGATTCTGTTTCCTCATTGTAAACACTACAGGGTGAGGATGCTGTTTGCGGATGCTAAACCCGGATGAAGAGTGAAGATGCTAAAGTGTTCACAATGAGTAGTCTGTTTTAGCATCCGCAAACAGACTCCTCATTGTGTTTTCGCCTTAAACAACAAATTTTTCAGCTGAAAAAAAACATATTTTTTCCACCCCAACCCAAACTTTTTTCCCAGTTGATGGTGAGAACTCCAGGGTTCAACCCAATTGTTTTTCTGATGTTCGCTGTGTTTAATTGCCGCTAGTATATGCAGATGGCTGGCCTAATGCTGGCTAATGGGTTATACAACCAACCCAGGCTGCCACACCGCTCCCCTTTTTTTGGTGGTGGTGGTAGCTGAGTGCTTAGCAGTATTATTATTTAAACATTTATGTGGTGGAGAAGCAGGTGGATGGCCTACATTGCTGCACCTTGCTTTCAAGGCGATGATTGAAGTAGAAGTATATATTTTTTTCTCACTTCTTCTTCTTCTTTTTTATATAGCAGGTGTTTTTTGGCCTTTTTGATGGATTTTAGTGTTAAAAATGATTGATGTATCTCTTAGGCTTTCTGATGTTTTTGTCAAAAGTTTTTTTAGATTTTTTGTAATTTTTTTGATCCTGCAAAAAACTGGGATTTTCCTATAATTTTCACTTTTTTCTTATATTATGGCAGAATTTTATTTTGAAATTTTCCAGTAAGCAAATGAGGTAATTCTGATACCTACCACTTTTCATTAAAAATATCCCACCTTTTTGTTTTTAAATCTCTCGCCCAATTATCAAAATTCATTTTTAAATTTTTTTCCATAAACTTGATTTAATTTTCATATAACATGTAGCCCAAGAATTTAGCTTTAAAACAGGACTTCCAACAGTCCTTTATTTAAATATTTGTCCTTTATTAGGGATCTCAAATCTTTAGAAATTTTGAGATCTCACGTCAAAATCTTTATTTTTGGCACTCAAAGTCCAACAAGCACTGGATAGTATGGCACTTTTTGACCAAATGTCCTCTATTTTATGAAAATGTCCTTTATTTTGAAATTTTGATTTGGAAGCCCTGCTTTAAAATGATCTATCAAAATTTACTGAAAAATTTTAAAAATTTAAAAGATTTAGAGATTTGGAAAAAGGGATTTTTTGTTCAGGTTTCTCTATTCAAATTCCTAAATCTCCCAATTTTTCGAAATTGTTCAATAAAGTTTGAGAACTCATTAGAAAGCTAAGATCCAGAGCTACATGATGGTGTAAAAATATAAAAATATATATGTTTTATAAGAAGGTGAAAAATGGGTTCAGTTAATGCCTGGGCAAAATCCTTTTGATAAATTTCTTGGGTAATTTATTTGGGAAAAATGTTTTTTATAAGATTGCATCAGCTATCTACTGCATGTTGATAACTGTAGAGTTTCTAGTATATTATACGAGAAATTCTAAAGTTATTAACGTACAGTTATCGACATGGAAAAAATGACTCAGAATGATAACTGTACGTCGACAACTGTATAATCTCTCGTAAAAAAAGAGTTCGCTCGATTTCTAATATATCAGGCAAAATTAGATTCTGCCCTTAAATACCGGACAATTTCTCGTTGGCCAGTCTTAGCAAAAAAAATAAATTTTAAAAGTTAGGCTGGATATTTACAATGAAAAGGCGGGATTTTTTATATCAATTAAATACAATAGTAATTGAATGTAGCGATGATCACAAGGCAGAGCCCCACCATGTCCGGGTACAACATCGAAGTAAAATCTTGGTCTAAAACTAGACTGAATCAATCATTCCATACTGGTCATTGGCAGATGGTTCGGAACCGCCAAAAAATTTATGACCCCTGTTTATATCTGTAGGTTGATGTGTTGTTGCGAAAAACCACTCTATTTTTGCAAAAGAAAAGAAGAAGAAAATGTGGAGACAGATACAGAGATGGCGAAAAAAATCAACACACACCTTGGTTATATTGATTTGTTATGGGGTGGTGTTGGTTGGTTTGGTGACACTAGCCAGTGACTCAACAAAATTTGTCTTTTTCCTTTTTTGTTGTCGTTTTTTATAACTTTCTTGTGCAACAAGGTTTTATGACCAGTCTTGTGTGTGGAGTCTTTTATGGGTTTGCGATTTGCTATTCTTACTCAAGGTTCACTATTTTTACTAATTTTTTTGTGGACTTTACCCTATTTTTGTAGCAAAGGCCCTACCTTCGTTCAAAATTTTGTTCATTATATTTTCAGCCCCATTTTTGGCATTTGTCTTAACAAATAGGCATATCTTATAGCCAGGGGTATTTGCCGTAATCTCGTCTATTGGTTTTTTTGATTATAGTTAACCACAGGATAAGCCAGCGTAGGTTAGGACGAACTCGAAGAGACATATCGTATTTACTCTTATAGTAGCCCCGGGCTACTAATTTTCAACACACCGAAAATCGGAAAATTCGAGGTCTATCTCCAGATTTTTGAGTGAAAATCCAAACTCTAAAAAACAGAACCGGTAAAGCTCGTGGGAGATAAGAAAATGCAATACAGAGCTTTTTAAAATATTGACTCTGCTCCGAAATGCAGACCCTCGAAGTTAAAGGGGCTAAATTAGATGGGAGGCTACTATTAGAGTGAATACGGTAGTTTGCGGAAGCCGGTTAACCAGCAGCCAGGATTGTATTATCCAAAAGATACAGTAAAGTTGGTTCAATGACTGGAAAATTCTGCGGCGGACTGTACTAAAGGTTGCGTCTGGTCTCAAATTTTATACTGATTACGTTGGCGCTGAAAACTTTTCAAAATTTTAACTCTGCGCCCTCGGACTGGCAAATGTCTGCTGGAAGTGCTAAAAATTGGGTCACTTTTTCAACTCGACTGTGTACCATTTTGTAGCATCAAATGTCAGCTTACAAATAAGCCATTTACTTGCAAAATATAAAATGAGTAAGTTGAGATACAGTCATTTTAGTAAAAAGACCCAATTTTCAGCACTAGCAGCAGAAATTTGCCAGTCAGATGGTGCAGAAATAAAATTTTAAAAAATTTTTAAGCGCCAACGTAATCATCATAAAATTTGGGCGCTACCGCGCTACCAGACGCTACCTTTAGTACAGTCCGCCTTCCTGTATCCTGAATAGATATTTGGTCACGGCAAGGAGAAATAGTTTTTTTGGACAGCATACCACGGTTTGCATGATCTCACAACATCGTGAGCTCATCCTCATGAGGACCGATTCTCACGTGAGCTCACCTCACGTGAGGAAAGCTTTTTGAAATTCTCACGCAAGCTCATATTTCATGAGCTCACGTTGTCCTCATCCTCACGCCCGATTATTTTTCCTCACGCAAACCGTGCAGCATACCAATTGCTGAACACGGTTCCATAATAGTAAAATAAGGTTTCGTAGGGTATTTTTTGAGTATTGGGATATAATTGATTGTAGCAAAACTCGATTTCACCAAAAAATACTCGAGAAAACGGCATTTTACCACTATCAAACCGTTTTCAGCATGCGCGAAATAATCCAGGAAACAGGTTTTGAGATCCAAAAAAGTAAAAAAATTGCTCCAAGTGGTCGACCACTTGGTTTCGTTGGACTAAAATATTTAAACGCCCGCAAAATTTTCTCAAAACCGAGGTTGATGTTTCGAACCCCGATGAGTGAAAAGAACACTATCCACGGGTTTTGACACCATCCACGTGATTTGGGTACCATCCAGGTGGTTTGGATACGATCCAGGTGGTTGGGATACTGGGGTTTGGATACTATTCGAGCGATTTGGGTATTGTACAGATGGTTCGGATATCTGAACGGATACCACACAAAGTCATAGCTAACACTATTGTTCAGTTTTTCTTCTAGCTCCAGTGTTGTGAACATTTTACCAGCCGAAAAAAAACATATTTTTTCTATTCCATCATTTCTATAACACTCACCAAAGCCGATTCTAGAACACCGACACAAGCAGTGGGCCTTAGTTTCCCAAGCTGGTTTTTCGACCACTCTTTTTTACTTTCATTTTTCATAACCTTGGTTGTAATAAATTATTAAAAATTTAAAATAAAAATCAGTTTATTTAAAATAATAAATAATAATGAAATAAAAAAAATAAAAACTTTTGAAAAAAATAGCTTGGGGGACTAAGGCAAACTACTGAGTTGGGTGTCAAAGAATTAAGCCTAAAATACTAAAATTTAGCCTAAAGTAGAATTTGAAAAGGATGTGGAGCTGCTCGATCCAGGTAACGGCATCTCATAATTTTCATTAGAGAAAGTACAGTCCGTCTTTAATTTGCAAAAATACTCTGGATTATATTTTTACTGTTGATTTATGCAAATCCTTTTGATTTTTGTTCCGAAAAGTTCTTTTCCATTTTCCAATAGATGATCATAAAATTTCAAAAAATACATAAAAATGTGACATGCTTAGGGTGGGATTTGAACTAGCGAGAATTTTTAGTCTGTATTTTTTAGTATTTTGAATGTTTAGCTAATTTCCTCTATGATTTTTTTATTTTTCAGGTGGTCACCGACGACAAAAAACATCCAGCCGAGTGCGAGATTGTGCTTTATAGTCTATAATGCTTCTCTAGCAAATCTTAACTATTTATCCATTGTTTACTACTGGTCCTTCTAGTACAGTTTTTTTTAAATGTTGACCAGGAAAAAATTTGCTGCTTCCATATTTGGTATGTTTATTTTGTGAAAAATCTAAAATCAAAAAATTACCAAAGATAGAATTTTGATATTTTGGCCACTGCCACCATTTTTCGATAACGATATTATTATTGTTGATTTTTGAAAAAAATGAGGCACTTGTTTACTTGGGGCCTTTTTGGTCAACTATGAATAGTGTTTAGACGTCTTCTAAGTAATTTTTATACGCTAAAAACGATTAAAGTGTTGTTTCCCAATATTTTCCGCACTGAAAATTTAGGATTTTGAAAAAATTTTGGTTACCATAACTTGACCAATTGCCTTGGTCCCCAAGCTAAATAAACCAAAAAGGGTACCTGGATATCCTTAAAAATACCGAAAAGATGGGATTTGAACATAGTTTTGTTAGCTGGGGCCTACCACATAAAGAAACTCTGGTATATGTATTGTTTTATGCATCCAGAGTTACTTACGAGTGATTTGCGTCTAAGGTATGTGGGTGTCAAATCCGAGCCCCCAAGCTCCCGAAGGGGGCGCAGGGGGATTGAGAGTGAAATATGCGTGCACTCACTCAAAAAAATTATTAATTTACTCGGAGAAAAAAGAATAGCGAGCCCTCGATAGATTGGCAACCACCTAAAGTTCATTTCCATTTAGGCTGAGAAACTTTTTATGGGTACGTGACATTTCCCTCTCCGGACATTTCACTCTCTGGGACATTTCACTCTTATGACATTTCACTCTTGGGCTAAAATACAGTATATGTCATAGCCGGAAATCTTCACAAGTCATGTTTTTTCAGCGTTTTAGCACCTAAAACATACAAAAAACACGTTTTCCGGCCCCGGACGGCCATTTTTTGAAAAAAAAAATTTTTTGATTAAAATGACCAAAACCATGATACCCTATACCCCACCCCATGGTCCATTAATTTTCATGTCACTTTGTTTGTGTTTTAATGATTTTTTAGTTTATCATGGCTCTGAATTTTGTCCAAAACCATTATATCCCCAAAGGACCAAATTTCATTTATTCAAAACCTGACAACAACAACAACAACCAACTAATCAGAAAAGGGACCAAAAAGGGCCCACTTTTGTACAAAAAAAGATGTTGAACATAGTTTTGTTGACTGGGGCCTACCGCATAAATAACTCTGGTATGCATGTTTTTTCATGCATCCAGAGTCACTTTCGAGTGATTTGCGTCTAAGGTATGTGGGTGTGCGCATCTCAACCCCAAGCAACCAAGCACCCTGCGCGCGCGTAAGGGGTGCAGGGGGCTTGGTAGGTTAGAGATGCGCGCACTCACTTACCTTAGACATAATTCCGAGCAAGACTCTTGATAAAAAAATGCATTGAAGACTCTTTTTGCCTAGCTCCAGTGACAAAACGGGGTAGGATACCTTAATACCGTACTTACTCTAATTATACCCCATGGGGGATAATTTTTCAACCCCCCTCGGGGGTGGGGATAATTAGAGACTGGGTGATAATTAGAGACTGGGGGAGAATTATTCGACCTTTGAAAAACCAGCTTAATTATTCACAAGAATACACTTACACGTGAATCAAACTTTATTCCACGGACAAACATAAAAATTCAAACAGTTACATAACATTCCACTCCAACGAGACGTCGCTTTCATAACCGTTTCCTGCGTCCTCTTCTATGTCTATTTCTTCTGGAATCAGAGCATCTATTTCTGTATTCTCACGAGCTTGTTTTAGTAGCAGTCTTCCACCTGAAGCCGGCCCATGTTGCTTGAAGCAATGAATTTCATCATCCTCTGAACCGTCAGCTGCATTTGTAATTCCTAAATCACATAATTATACTACACATAAAAGGATCAGAAAGAGTTTGTACCACATGTCTTGAATGAGCTTGCTATGGCTTCTTTGGTCAAACTTTGCCATCCTTCGTAAATCCATTGAAGATAGACATCAACTGCTGGTGCACGCGGGTTGTTTCTAGCCGTAAATTCTCGTTCTCCATTTGCCATCCAGAAATCATATAGTTGCTGAATCTTAGCTTTAAAAGGAGCATTCCAGCACACATCAGGTGCCTAAACAACTGAGACGTCTGTCTGGGTTCGTAAAAGTTTTATAAAAATACCTGCACAAATTTAGTACATCCCCAGGAACTACAGCCGTATCCAGTTTAATTTTCTTCAACTCTCTTTTCGTTTCTTCACTGAGATGACACCGAAAGGCATCCCACACCAGCAGTCGCTTGCCAAATAGATTGATACCGAAGGTCTAAACATAAAAACACTTTATTGCCTTTTAACTAGAAACCAACCTTGTTAAGATAATCCTTTGTCCACTCATCATTCATCCAACTTTTCCCAGCCCAGGCCAAATTCAGCTTGCCACGAAACTTCTGTTCAATTTTAGGATCGATACGCTTCCTTGGAGAAGAACATAAGGCAGACACTTTTGACCGTCAGAACGAGCTGTCAGCAGGACTGTTATTCTTGACTTTTCATGTCCAGTTGAAATCACGGTAACCTAAAATCCTTCGTAAACGATAATAACTTATAAATTGACTAAACATACGTCCTTTGATCCTTTAAAATCGATGCATTTTCCCTGAGTAGGGTCTAACCATATGGGTGTCTCATCCGCAGCAAAGATGGAGGTGTACCTGGAATCACAACTAAAGATTCATTTTTGAACATTACTCACTTTTCTTTAGCCCGTACTCTTCGAAGATACATGATGAAATCAACGAGTTTCTGCTGATATTCAGCTGGAGGTTTCTGGCATCTGGTAGTTGGCAGCCTTGCACGAAAATTATGGCGCTCCAAAAATTTTTGCAGCCATCCGATGCTAGCCTAAAAACAAAATTGCACAAATAATTATCGCTTTTCAAAGACTAACCGAAAATGTCTTCTTCTCAGATCCAAATGTAGGCTGGAACATTTTTTCTGCTCTTGCGACGATCATTGTTCGAGAAACCTTCTGCTTCATTGCTCTTCTTTCACGAACCCATCCAGCCAGACCATTATCAAAATCTTGATCGAGGAGAGGACGCCCACCACCAGGAAGATTTTTTCTTTCGGCACCATGAGATATAGAATCTCTATAAACAGGACAATTACAAAGTTGGCATTAAAATATCAACCAAGGACACTTGCTTTGTACGACGTAGATAAGCTTCTTTTGACCTCCAATCACGTATCATATGGCGGTCCACATTGTACTTCTTGGCAGCGCTGTTGATAGAATTGACTTTTTTGGCGTAGTCGATTATTTCAAGCTTTCGAGCGACGGTGTAGGACTTTTTTCTGTGATTTCTTGCCGGGCAATTCAATTGGCTCATCCTCAGAAACCGTTTCAATCCGCTCCTCTTCATCATACAGCCAAGCATTGATATCATCCATAATTATGCAAGCCTTAATAAAAGCTAAAAACGGTGTAGGTAAAATGGCCTAGGGTGGGGATAATTAGAGACTGGGGATAATTTTACAACCCCCCCTTGGGGTGGGGGATAATTAGAGACTGGGTGATAATTAGAGACTGGGGTATAATTAGAGTAAATACGGTAATCAATATTTTACCTTGGGGGCCAAGGCAATCGGTCAACTTATAGTAACCAAAAATTTTTTGAAAACCAATTTTTTTAGTGCGAAAATTGTTTGGAAACAACTTTTTTTATCGGTTTTAGGGTATAAAAATTATTTAGAAGACGTCTAAACACTACAGTCAAACCCCGATTTAGTGCGCCCTCGATTTAGTGCGGACCCCGATTTAGTGCGACCCTGAGGTTGATGGACTTGGTCAAAAGTCTTTGAAAGTCTCGAAAGTGCAACCCTGATTTAATGCGACCCCTATTTAGTGCGACTTTTTTCCGGTCCCCAGGGATCGCACTAAACCAGGGTTTGACTGTATTCATAGTTGACCACGGCTGAACGGCAAAAATGCCATTTACCAGTGACCTATGCTAGAATTCTGACAGGGGAGGCGGGTTGATATGGTTTGTAAGGCACCCTTATTCTTGAAGACATTTTAAATTGTCGGCAAACACCGCCGCTAAAAAGTTTTAAATAAAAAACAATTCGGTGCTACTGGAATATACCCCACCCAAAAAAGCTAGTGGAATATACGCTCCCCAATAACTTTTGGAGAGTACCTAAAACTACCGTTTTTGAAAAAAAATTGTACAAAAGCCCTTGCCAATAATGGATAGGCCCTGATCCCAAACCTAATCCTAAGCATACGGGCCTAAGCCAAAGCCTAAGTTATTGGGTGGGGTATATTCCAGTAGTGCTTTTGGGAGGGGTATATTCCAGTAGCGCCAAAAATTCAATATTCTTAACAAAAATGTGTATCAACTTTTAGTGAAATGTTTTTTAACAACTTTTTGTCGTGTTCGGCCGTTATTATTCTTAATACTGCCAGTAACTCTTTCATTATTCCTGCCAAATGCAGCTGACGCAGCTGTTTATGCCCAGGTATTCACCATTTACAATCCATTTTTTGCAAAAAAACAAGTATTGCAGGGAAATTTGGCCCTTGTGTTTGAAGCTCAATCCGGCAAAACGTCTGAAACTTTGCCGCTTCATGACAATTTAACCGCCTTGTGGTAGGCTAAACCCTTGGGGTGTTTTTTGATACGAAAACAATAGTTGAGTTTGCAGGTGCCAAGCCACAGAAAACGGGCAAGACAAACTGCCTATCAAATCGTCCAAATTTTTGCAAGTGAACCCACCACCCACAAGGATGCATAAAGGTAACACAATTAGACTTTTTAAAGCAAATTTGGGATAATCTAAAAACTGAAGACTAAATGTATTTTTTCACTTAAAAAAATCAAAATTTGTGGGAAGTCGATGGGTTGAATTGGCAGAATCGGTACAAATTTTCTGAAATCGGATAAAAAAAGACAATTGGAGGGAGGGGGGGGTTGGAATCGAACCTGAAATATTTTTTTAGACAACGGTCAATTCGAGACATTTTTTACCTAACTTTGGAGCTTTTCATCAAAATCTACAATGTTCAGAGAATTTTTTTAGGAAAATTTCTTCTAAATATCAAAATTTTCTCTTGAATCCGAATCTGTTGAGATCAGGAAAAGTAATAACAGTGAGTTGAGATATGACTGTTTTGACTTGAGTATCTATAAAGTTTGGAGCACTTACCGTATTTCCTCTAACAGTAGCCCCCCCCCCCCTCTTTGAATATCGTGTTTGTGGCATTGTATTTTTGACCTATTTTTTGATCACTTCTCTCAGGCAAGTTACCACTCAATTTGTAGCCAGTGAAATGAGCTACAAAACAAGTAGTAACTTACCTGAGAGAAGTGATCAAAAAATGGGTCGAAAATACAATGCCAAAAACAGGTGCGCGCAAGAGTAGTAACTTACCTGAGAGAAGTGATCAAAAATGGGTCGAAAACACAATGCCAAAACATAATTTTGAATCAGGGGGGGGGGGGAGGCGGACTACTAGTAGAGGAAATACGGTAACTACCTATTTCAGCTTTCTGTAAAAACTTCGAATTGATCTCAATGGATTCGGATGCAGAAAGGCATTTTGATTTAGGTAATAAATTTCCCAATTCAGAGCTCTGAGAATTGTAGATTTTTTGATCAAAACTTTTCGAAAAGTCCGCATTGCAGTCAAAGCTCTTTAACCACCACCAGGTACCAGCCTGAGGGTTGGTGGTTTAGAGAGGTTTGACTGCGATCGGAAAAAGGGCATAAATATTCAGATAAGGGGCAGAATTTTATAAAAAATGGATAAAATATTCTGCATATAACTGAAATTTTTTAGGTGATGTTGTGGAGAACAGAGCCCATCTGAGGTTTGGGCGAGTAACCCCTTCAGCAGTGGGCAAGTACAAGTGCGAGATCACCACCGAAAGCGGAGACTTTGTTACTGGCAACCTGTTTGTCTATAGTGGGTTTTCTACTAAAACCATGAGACTGAATTTGAATTTCAATATTTTTTCAGTGAGGCCAGTAATATACAACAATGGCAGTCTGAAGTTAGATCAAGCTGAGGAAGGCAAACCCTTCCACCTGGTTAACACAGGACTCAGCAAGGTGGTTAGGGGTGAAATTGCTAGACTCACGTAAGTCGCTGGCATTTTTGCATATTTTTGAAAATGGGCTTTGTAGAAAAAAAATACTTGTGAACTAGAGTTCGTTCGCCTAATTTGGCCATAAAAACATTTCACTTACAATACAAATTTAAGATGTCGGGATCGCGGAGTATTCGCTACTAGGGTCGTTTTTTCTTATTTTCTCTTTTTTTCGAATTTGCGCTTTTTCAATTTCAGTGAGTTTTCAAAGTTTAAGATACTTTTAATAAGTCCGCCCTAACGTGGGCTGGCGTACCGTGCACTTAAAGGCTTTGCCTTAGATTTTAAAAATCTAAATTAAAAATCAAAACATCGAAAGTCAACCAATTTGAAAAAGGCGAATAAAGTCGAATTTCGGTAAACTATTTTTTTTCTAAAACTTAGCTTTTAGTGAGGTTAACGTTAAAAAAACAACATTTTTATCGATTTAAGGGTATAAAAATTACAGAGGAGACTTATACACACTACTCACAGGTAATAATAACAAGGGGCCCCCGAAGTGCACAAGTGCCCAAATTTTGAAATAAATTGAGCGGAAACACAAAAATAATTGAAATAAACTGAAAGAATCTACTTTTTCACATCGATGTCGCCAATATGGGAGCTAGAGTTGTGAAGTCCAAATATTCGCGCAAACATAAAATATCTTCGCGGTCTTATAAAAACGCGAAGATTCGGTATATTCCGAATACATTACATTCCGAATATTCGTACTTTTCAATCTTCGCGCGAATTTCACAAATCTAATGAGAGCACTGATTTATTGACACCCTACTCAAGTTGGACCCTGTAATTTTCTTAATTTTCATCTGTAATTTATAGTTTTTACCAATTCTGATATCGGATTATTCCTTCAAATGCTCGTTTTTTAATTGATTTAAAAGCAGATGTTTCAATTGAAGCAGATTTTTTAATTTTCAAATTTCGGGTCAGCACTACCATCACATTGCAAGGGTCGTTAAAACAGGACCTAAAAACTTTTGACATTTAACCATTAAACTTTTTTTTCTTCAGATGTCCAGCCATAGGTTACCCTATCCCCTCTATTCGCTGGTTCAGGGATGGAGAACCCATCGGTAAGCTATAAGAAACCCGTGCTCAACCGTCCAAATCTATAACCGATTCCCAATTTAAGGTATATCAGAGAAATTTGTGCAACTGGGCAACCAATTGCACATCAAGGAAGTGGACGATCCAGATGAAGGCATCTACAACTGTGTGGCCTCCAATCGTTTTCCTCTGGAAGTGGATGGGGTGAACAGGACTTCGAAGTGAAGCTAGACCAGCACCTCAGGGTCACTAGTATGTCCACCTACTTGGATTTGGACTGGTTATGGTTGTGATTATTGCAGGCTCATTGTCCTGGTTGATCCCCCTGATTGTGATCTTCGTAATTCTCATCCTGCTGTTCCTGACCATCTACCTGTGTGCAGCCTGGAAGAGGTACAAACACGCTCAATATAATGTTGCTCAAAAAGAGTGAGTTTTAAATTTTTATTGTTACTAATAGGGTTGGATCCGGTCGGTTAACCGAACCGGTCGGTTAACCATAAACCGGGTTTTTTGGTCAGTAAACCGAAACCGAAAAACCGACCGAAAAAATGCCGAAAAACCGAAAACCGGGTTTAGCGAAATACCGGTTTATTCAAGTCAAAAATTACACGAACACCGGGTACAGGTCGGTTAACCGACCGAAAATTTTTGAAAAAACCGGAACCGAAAACCGGGTTTGAAAAACTGCTTTTTTTAAACCGACCAATCTCAAAAAAACCGACCGAATACAACCCTAGTTACTAATAATCTGCCAGAATTCGAAATTTCCGGAATTTCAAAAATAGGTCTAATTTCTCAGATATTCGTAAAAAATTACCTGTAGACTTATTGGCCTGGCTCGTTATAGGGTTGACCTGACCGGCTCGATACTAGGGTAATTAAATGTCTGGGGAAAAATGAAAAATCTACCATAAATCCTCTAGTTATTCGAGCGATTTTTTTTGAAACCCTCTCCCCCTCGAAAATGGAGAAAATTTTGGGTCAATCTTTAAATTTTTGGATGCACAACCAAAATTGAAAAAGAGAAATCGATAGAGCCCGTGGGAATCAGGAAAACGTATAAAGCAGCTTTAATAATAATCTGAATTAAATTCTCGAAGTAAAGGTTAATGAGAAGATTTAGGATACCTAAACACATAAAAACTACTGAATTCTGGGCGGCATAATATTTGCCTAAAAGCTCGAAAATGCCACCAAAAAGATCTTTCCTGCCACCAAAAACTTAAAACCTAAATATTTTAAAGTTTTTGTTTCAACTTTTTTAAATTTTTCTCAGTATCGTGTGGCCCAGAATCTCAGCTTTCCAACAAGCCATCAGCTGACCAAATGGTGTTTCAAAAAGTTGGAGGAAAAGGTCTTTGAATATAGCAAATTTTTCCGAAAATTTGGTCCATTTGAAGACTTTTTACTCCAACTTTTTGAAACCTCGTTTGGTCAATTGATAGCTCATTAGAAAGCTGAGATCTTGAAATACACCATACTGAAAAAATAGAAACGAAATATTCAAAAAAGGTTAAGATAAAAAGTCAATTAAATGTGAATTTTGGTTTTTGTGGCAGACGAGATCTTTTTGGTGGCATTTTCGAGCTTTTTGGCAAACCAAATCAATAAAAGCCATTCTGGGCTCTATAAGTTTTGGCTCGCTTCAGAAAAAAGCCTTGATCTCATTTTTTAAATATGTATTGAGTATTAACATAATTTCCAGGGACGCTCGTGTGACCTTTTTTTGCGAAAATTTTGGAATCTGCCCCGTAGCAATAACTGAAAAAATCCTCGGATACAATCCGCGGATTTTTTGTAACTTATCCTCGGATATTTTTCGTAGCAATAACGACAAATCCGCTATTTTTTTCTAGCCTGCTCATTATGAGAGGCTAGGAATATAATTTCGATTTTTTCTTCATTATTAGAAGTTTTCGAAAACATTTTTTAAGTTTTTTTGCCATAATAGGTCTGCAAAAAGCATTTCAGAGGTGAAAAAAGCTGTATTGGAAGTGGTGTGGGATAATATGGACCCTTTTTTATTTCACCAATTTTGACTGTTTTACCATGTTTTTGATCATGCGCCGAGGCAAAAAGGGCCTCTATATTGATTTTGATCAAAAGTGTGGCTCCAACTCAATTTATCTTGCAGGTCAACCTTTAGGTCCTCTCATGGGCTTGGGGTTGAGATGCACACAAGGTTAGCCATAGTTCACAAAACCATAATCAATTTTTTTTGTTTCTGACAGCGCTCTTTTGGCCGGAGTGCCTTATCCGATTTTCACTCAAAAAGTGATTGAAAGTGCTTTTTCGGGTGTTTTAGCATCTGAAACGTGTAGAAAAGATGTTTTTAGGGCGCGGTCGACCATTTTTAGACAAAAAGTTTTTTGACCGAAATTGGCTTTTTGCTTGGGAGACCAAGGTTAAGGGTACTGGAAGGTATCTGGATGGGTAGGCGGTAGGTCCCAGTCATAAAAAACTATGTTCGAAATCCATCTTTAGGGAATCCAGGTATCCTCAAGACCCTTTGCCTTGGTCCCCAAGGCAAAAGTCAATTTTTGGTCAAACTTTTTTGTCTAAAAACATGTTTTTTAAAAAGCACTTTTAAACACTTTTAAAAAAGTTGATTTGGGGGGGGGGGGGGGGGTATATACAAGTAGGGTCCGATTTTCTTATGAAACTAGTCATAAGCGCTAAAATCAAATGCCATGTTTTAAATTCCGTTCGAGACAAAAGGCACCCCAATCACCACGAATTGCCTTTTTTGGAAAAATGACAACAGGGGGACAAAGGCAAAATTGTTAATTTTTTTCTCTATTTCATTCATTCTGATCGTGGCAAACATTAATTTACAAACAAAATATTATTACACAAAAAGATCACTTTTTTAAATTTTAGCCAAAAAAGGTCACACGACCGTTCCTGGAACTTATGTTAATACCCAATATTTGACTGTCTCAACAACCATATATTTACACTTCAATCAAAATTTTCAAATAAAGGACATTTTGGTAAAATAAAGGACATTTGATCAAAAAGTGCCATTTTATCCAGTGCTTATTGATTTTTGAGGAACAAAAATAAAGATTTTGACCTAAAATCTCAAAAATTCTAAAGATTTTGGGTCTCAAATAAAGGACAAATCTTTAAATAAAGGACGTTTCCGAGCCTTGCTGTAACATCATTTTGGCCTGAAAATTTGCTTGAAAATTTGTTTTTCCTTGATTCCCCAAGCTGCTTTTTCTCAGGCTTAGGGCCGGCCAAGCACTTACAGAATTAAATTCTGCATAAATGTTACTCTATTGCAGAAAGTGCCTGAGAAAAGCAGAAGAGCAGCAACTGCATGAAGATGAAGACGAGTAACGGTGGACATCAAAGATACCAAATAGATCTCTACTTACTACGCTTAGTGCTCCTGCTATCGCATAAATAAATAAATTCATAAACTACGTGTTCTGAAAACACAGTTTTCACCAATTGGAGGTAAAATAGATTGTTGAGATATTAAGATATTGACGCTACTGGAATATACAGCCCCCCCCCTTAGGGGGTGCCGAAAACACCATTTTTGATTTTTTTTTTTTGAAAAACCTGATATGAGAACTAGCCAGGCCCTAAGCCTAAGACCTAAGCCTAAATTATTAGAGGGGAATGGTGTTGTCTATTTCAGCAGCGTCTTTTTTGGGAAGGAGGGGGGTGATATTCCAGTAGCGCCAAGATATTTTAGTAAAAAGAATGATTAGTTGTTAATTGCTGTTGAGATTATACAACTTTAGTCTTTACTTCACTGATTTTGCTGTCCGTACAAATTTCCTTAAAACTAATAAACATTAAAGAAAAAGACATAACTTTGACGCTCAATATATTTTAGACAATAAATCAGACAATATATGCAGACAATAAATCAACGTAGTCGAAATAATGTTACTGGAGACTTTGCGCGAGTACACGAAAAAATTATCCCGTGGCGAAATTCTCCTACGACAAAATTCGGCCGCGACAAAATACTACCGCGACATTATTTGACCGAGACAAAATTCTACCGTGACAAAATTCTACCGATATATCATTTGACCATTTGTGTAATGGTTGTCGATGATCGACATATTCAAAAGCTCGATCGCTTAACTAAATGGTTGGTCGAGTTTTCTCGGGAGAAATAATTCTTTTCTGACAAAGCCTGTAGCCCTGGTATTGAGTTCATTATCTTGTTTGCAGCTGCTTTTTTGCAGTCTTCCGACTTCATTGTGCTTCAGAGAAACATTCTGCCGAACTTCTCGAATGGCTTCTCTCGCTGATGTGGCTTACAGTACTCCCTGTGCTAGACTCTTGAAGGACTCTGAAGCTTGTGAAGGAGCGTGGTGATTTAGAGACGGCTTATTAGGACGGCCATATCTCTTTGGAATAAAAATGAAACGATATATGGTTCTCTCTCATGCGCAAAAGTTTCTGCTGCAGAAGATCGACAATCTCCAGGCCGCTATTTCCAAATTTGACATCTGAATCTATTCTTAAAATCTCGTTGTAATGTTGATCACGCTGGACTGAAGTTATTTGTCTCTCTAATTAAGTCATTATGATAAATCAGTAAAATTTTGTCTCCAGGTTGAATTTGCAATTAGGCTTTTTGACATTCTAGGTACGATGGAAAATAAAGCCTATAAAAGGGGTCATTAAATCAAAAATGCTGTTGACGCCTTTCATATGCTTAATTTTCCATCGTACGTAGATTATAAAAAAGCCTAACGTAAAATTAAGTGTAAATGCAACCTGGAGACAAAATTTTACTGATTTATCGTAATGACTTTATTAGAGAGACAAATAATTTCAGTCCAATATAAGCTTGGGCGTCCATATGAAAAAAACATTTTGTTGATACATATTAATTAGTGTTGGCAACCGGACAGGAATACGGCCGAAATCCGGTTCCGGTTTCCGGCCGGTCAAGATTGGAACTTTCCGGCTTTTCCGGTTTGATCAAAATTCTAGAGATGCGGACAGGACAGGGCACTTTTGAACTTGATGCTGTGATTTTCCTTGTACCGAAATAATTATTTTAATGTCTCAAAGTGATTTTTATTAACTAAAAACAGGTAGACTTTTAATTGCAGCTCATTTAAGTCAGCTTGCACCTGGTTTACCGTATTCTCTCTAATAGAACCACACCCCCTTATTCGAAATGGTGTTTTTGGCATTCTGTTTTTGACCCACTTTTGAAGACTACGCTTATACAAGTCCCCCCTCTATTTGTAGCTCATCTCACTGGCTACAGAGTAATGGGTAACTTGTATAAAAGAAGTTTTAAAAAGTGGGTCAAAAACACAATGCACAAATACGGTTTTGAATCAGGGGCGGGGGGGGGGGTGTGGTTCTATTAGAGAGAATACGGTACGTCTTTTTGCCGCTGATTTCAGCGTTTTAAAAAAGAAGAAAAATAACTATTGTAACTATTTGGGGCAAATAGTTACAAATTTTTGAATTTGTAAGTAGTCAAAAATAGTTACAACGTGTAACTATTTTGATTTTTGTGACTATTCTTGTAACTATTTCTTGACATGAAATCGAAATTTTTTCGAACTTTCAAGTAATTTGGTCATTTTTGGGTGAAAGAAAAAAATAGAAGTGTATAACTCCCAATTTGCTTAGAAACATTTGGATACACAAGCCTATTTTCATTGGCTTTTGACCACTCTAGGTGTCCTTCTAAGCGATCTAATCCTTTGCCAGTCCTGAATTTTACCCAAAATGACCAAATTACTTGAAAATTTTCGATTTGGTGTCAAGAAATAGTTACAAGAATAGTCACAAAGGTCAAAACAGTTACACGTTGTAACTATTTTTTTAAATTATCGCTTACGTGTCGAGAAATAATACAAAAAAAGTTACAAAGTCAAAATAGTGGTTGCAGTGATGAATCCCCCACGGGGATTGCTCGGATGGAGGACATGCCTCATATTCGTGTTTCTCGAACCTGATTTCATGAGAACGCCGCGCTTTTTTTGATTCTGAGAAAAAAAATTTCGAACCACAGAGGGGGTATCACAAGGGGGGGTGGAATGTATCATGGTTTTAGTCAAAATTTCAAAAATGCAAATTGGCGCCTTTTGAATTTAAAAAAGAATAAGGGCTGCATTGGGAGGGGAAGGAAATAAAAGGGGCCACTTTTAACTCTAACGAGCTTTACCGATTTTGCTTTTAAGATTTCGGCTTTACACCTAATTATTTCGAGATTGACCCGAACTATTCCCTATTATGAAAGGGTTGAAAAATAATCCGACGGGTCTGACTCATGGAGGTTTACCGATATTGAATGAAAATATGTCTGAGGACTCGAAAATTTTCGAGTTTTTGAGTTCAAAACTCGCAATCGGAGGTCTCGACTCGACAGCCTAATTATGAATAAAACAGAAAGTCTTTTGCATAGACTTACCCGTTAATATGTCAAAACATTGATTTTGGGATGTGACTTCAGATTGTAGTTGCTTTGCAATACAGACCCCGTCTTCGAAAAAATGCTCATAAATTTTTTTTCGACCAGACTTTGGCATCAAAGTTTCGCTGCTTTTAAAACGAAATACTTTCAAGGGCAAATCAAGCTTTCGACCGAAATTGAAATCTTAACTTTCTGAATATATAATAGGAGAAAAATTATGCTGTGTGTTGCTAGCAGTGTTGTAAGTGGCACCTTGCGGCACCGCACCAGTGCCATGAGCTGGTGCCGGTGCCGAAATTTTCGAGGTCCGTGCCCTGAGCCGGTGCCGAAATTTTCAAAGTCGGTGCCGTGAGCTGGTGCCGGTGCCAAAAATTTTCGGTCGGTGCCGTTAGCTGGGGCCGGTGGCGCAATTTTAAGATTTACAACACTGGTTGAGAAAAGTCAAGGCGGGACCAGCAATTTTTTTTGAACCGTTCCATTTTTCACTCGTTCTGCTTCAACCTGATATTGATGACCTCATGCTACTTCTAAAACCTAGACAGAAACCTGGAAAAATAGTAAACAATAGGACTTTGTCGGGTCCAAATTGCCGATCAGCGTGCGCAGTGGGGAAGCGGAGATAGAAAAATACTCGATCCACCCTTTTGGTGACCCTTGAATAAAGGAACAGATCCTCTTCAACAATAGGATCAGATCCCTAGCTGGCAGATATACTTAAGAGGGCTAGTGCAAGGCGAGAGGAGAACCGCCTACTCACAGGTCGTGTACCGGACTTTCAATGACCTTTTACGCTCAGGTTTAATCAACTGAGTCGTATTACGCGCCCGTTAATTAACGATGACTGTAGGCCTTCGGAGAAACACGAGTCTCCGGATATGACTGGGATCCTCTGGGGGAGACGAGTAGGATTAATACCACAAATTTATTGCACCTCAAATTTAAGTAATTAAACCGATATTAAACATACGAACAAAAAAAGCATATTATGGGACCACATGGGAGTATATAGGGTAAATCAACAAATATATGAAAAGGTTATATGGCTAACAAAATAGTGGAAACAAAGGCAACGGCAAGCAAGAAAAACATAAGCGAACTCGCAGAATATAAAAACACCAAAGAGAACAAATATATGGTAGTCACAAGTTATAAAAGTGGCACATCAAAAAAATTCTAAGTCCGGAAAAGACTTAGAAAATACAACAGCTATTAAATAAAATCAAAGGTCCCAAATATATTCTAAGTGCTAGGATTCTACATTTTGAGCAGGGAGATTTACAACATTGCAAGATTTCCAAACGTGGTAGGAATAATAGACTGCACACACATCAGGATCCTTGCTTCACCAAATGCTATTGTAAGAGATTATGTCAACCGAAAGAACCACCACTCAATTAATGTGCAAGCTGTCGTAGACCACGAGAGAAAGTTTGTCAATGTTGTAGCCAAATGGCAAGGGTGCACACATGATAGTTTCATTCTCCGCCACAGTAGCGTTTGGGAGGCATTTGAGTCACGACAGATGACTGGAATAATTTTGGGAGACTCAGGATATGCAAATCGGCCATGGTTGATGCCACCAATTTCTTCCCCAAGAGATAGAGCGGAACAGCGGTAATATTTGTTGAGATATAAGCTGAAACAATATTTTTCATAAGTACAATAGTGCGCACGACAAAACAAGAGTTCTCATAGAGCATACCTTCGGCAGATGGAAACGAAGGTTCCACAGCCTGCATGGAGAGCTCCGCATTGCCTTACAAAACGTGCCTGATTACATAATAGTCGCAGCCGTCCTTCACAACATTGCAGTTGATCTGAAACAACCAGATTTCCTTGGGCCAGAAGACGACTTTATAGACGATCAGCCAGAATGTCCAGAGCCTACCGATAACATATGCATTAGCAGTGGTAATGCCTACAGAAATCAAATTGTGCAAAACTACTTTGCTTAGTTGCTTTTGGATTGAACTCGAAGCTTTATTTTACTTTTCATTGTTATTTATATTATTTAAAAGAAAATGTGTATAGTTTGAAAAACATGTATAATTAGCTCATTTATTTGTGCAATGAAACATTTCAAGGTTAATAATGCTAAAAAGTAAAATTTAAAGGAGCATGCTTTCCTGTTGATAAGTCAATTGTTGATATTTGAATTCCCGGGGACAAAATCCTACACTATGGTTTTGGCACGAATTGTTTTTGAATGCAAACATTTTCTGTTTGAAATGTTCATTTTGAATTCTCGAATCAATATCGGTGTACTTCGCTGATCTGCTGCGAGTTTTACATTTTTTCTGGCTCGAAGATTGTGTTAACTGAGATGTTGCGTGCTGGTTTGTGGATCTCTGTGCCTAATTGGCATTCTTCTGTTTCAGAACATCGACAAATCGGTAAAGGAGTGTGACTACGCTGCTCTGAAATGCATTAGATACGTTTTTTTAGCTATTTTGCCGTCTTTTTCTTTTCTTTTGTTCGTTCTTTTCAGGTTTCTTGCAAGGTGAATTCTACTGGTCGCTTGGGATCTGGTGCTGCTGTCTATTTGGATGCCGTCATTCAGTGTCTCTTTGTTCAGGTTTTCATACGCTGTTTATCTTGACCAAGCTTTTCAGGTTTTCGAATGTCTGGGGATGTCGGACGCAGCCGTAGGCTTTCTGATCTGGTTTCTCAAATGCTGAACTGACCTGTCTTTACCAAAGTTTCGCAAATAGTTGCTCCTTAGTGCATTAGATAAGTTTTTTAGCCTCTTTGCCGTCTATCGCTTTTCTTTTGTTCTTTCTTTTCAGGTTTTGCAACTGAGGGTGTCAAGTGTTATGTCGGTTCAGCTGTATTTTTATCCTTTTCACAGAAACTCAGTCGCAAATTTATCGATCCAGTCTGTCATCAAGCATATACAGTCTACACAAAATATTAGATAAGTTTCGTTTGCTTACTTGCCGGCTTTTTCTTTTTCGTTTTTTGTCTTTTCCAGGTAAAATTTCTCAAGTGTTCGGTATAGAAAAGAGGAGCTAAAAAGAGGTCACAAAGTGGTGTTTTCGAGAAATTGCAAGTCAGCAGCTAACTTCATGATCTGTAGCTACCCGAACTCATCCTCACGCGACTGGTTCTTCGCCTTTGTTAGTTAGTTATTCAATTTTTTTCCATGTCTTTGGCACAAACTGAGAGTGACATGGTATGGGTCAAAAACTTTGATATTGATATTTTAGGGTTGTTTTGGAAGTCCTAGGCGATTACGCAATTTTTTAAATAGTCTTTCCGCGCTATTGCCAAGGGATTGTATTGCTTTCGTATTGTTGACCTTTTTTCCAACTACAAGGTGTCCGGAAATTCTATAGATTCATTTTTTTTGTGTTTGAAAGTCAATCTATCCTTTTTGGGGTGATGGGTAATCAGAAAATCCTCCATAACTCTTCGCTTCAACTCTGAGTATGTCCGATAATTGCTCTGCGTGTGACTACAAAAACTCGCAAATCTCAGCCACAAGAAACCACGAATGCCTCTTGCAAAATTTTATTTATTTCATTTATGAGCACATAAACACCGTACAATCAACACACATTCACGGACAGTACTTTGCACACTATTTCTGGCACGTATACATTCAGCATCTGGTCCAACTTGCACACATATAACGATAAATATGGAACAAAGAGCCAATGACAAATCCAGAAATAAGTGACTAACCGACCCGAATTTGCATGATGTCAATCAAAAACCTTTACGGCTAGTCCAGTTCAACCATAAATTCAAACAGACGACCTGAAAAAACGAAGAAAAGAAATAGACGGCAATTGAAGTGAAGAAACTTATGTATGCACCCAGGAGCGAAAATTCGCACAACTTTGAAAAATAGGCCGGTCCAGTACTTGAGACAACAAGATTAGAAAGCATAAAACTGCACCTATTATTATCAGAAATTCGAAGATCTGAAAAGCGTAGTAAGGATTGACTACAAACGTGATCGAAGAGATACTCAATCACGACATCCAGATAGACAGCAACAACAGGTCCAATCGACCATCAGAATTTCCTAGTAAAAAAACTGAAAATAATGAACAAAAGAAAAGCGATAGACGGCAAAGAGGCTAAAAAACTTATCTAATGCATTTCAGAGCAGCGTAGTCACACTCCTTTACCGATTTGTCGATGTTCTGAAACAGAAGAATGCCAATTAGGCACAGAGATCCACAAACCAGCACGCAACATCTCAGTTAACACAATCTTCGAGCCAGAAAAAATGTAAAACTCGCAGCAGATCAGCGAAGTACACCGATATTGATTCGAGAATTCAAAATGAACATTTCAAACAGAAAATGTTTGCATTCAAAAAACAATTCGTGCCAAAACCATAGTGTAGGATTTTGTCCCCGGGAATTCAAATATCAACAAATGACTTATCAACAGGAAAGCATGCTCCTTTAACCCTTAAAAATGTGTAGGTGAAATTTAGCTTCACTTGTTATCCACCCTCCGACCAGGCTAAGGATAAAATCCGCGGATAAAAATCCGTATTCACAGATTTTTATCCGCGGATATTTTCATTATTGCTACGGATATTTTTTTATCCGCGGATTTATCCCTATCCGCGAATTTATCCGTGGATATTTTGATTATTGCTACCGGTCCAGATTTTATCCGCGGATAAAATCCGTGGATATATCCGCGGATTTATCCTTAGCTGCGGATAAATCCACGGATTTTTTCCTTATCCGCGGATAATTCTATCCGTGATTGTTACTACGGGTTTTTATCCGCGGATATTTTTATCCGTTGATTGTTACTACCACCCTGCTTCATTTTTTCACTTTTTGATGAGTTTTGTGGTCATGCTGTACTTTTCCTTATAGAGCCCATTATGAACGGTAAACTCCCAACTGCCATGATTCCCAACTGTCATGACCCGACTGTCATGAGTGCCAACTGTCATGACCCGACTGTCATGAGTGCCAACTGTCATGACCCGACTGTCATGATTCCCAACTGTCATGACCCGACTGTCATGAGTCCAACGGTTATGGTTATATATCTCCTCACATATATCTCCCTTGCATATATCTCCCAAAATCCCATATTTAACTTATATTTGTCTAACAACACTAATACCGTATTTACTGTATTAAGTCCCCATGGGGAGTTATTTTTCAACCCTTAAAAAATCGGAAAAAAATATTTCGATTTTGAGATTTTTGGGTGCTCAACCAAAATTTAAAAAGTGGAATCAGGTAAACTCGCGGCAACTAAGAAAACGCAAAAAACAGATTTGCGAAATGTTCGATCTAGGCTGAGATATAAGGTCCGTAGGGTGGGGACTTATTAGAGGGTGGGAGTTATTAGAGGGTGGGGAGTTAATACAGTAAATACGTATACCGTTGTTGATGGCATCCAGCTGGTGCTAGCCAGAAAAGGCTACACAAGTGGTGTTACTCTTATCTGCGGTGGTAGTCGCCAGGTAGCGGTACCTAGGTGGAGGTCTTTAAGTAGTGACATCCAGTTAGTAATGGTACCCTGGTAGTCATGTAGGGGTTGAGACACCTATCGATGTGAAGGTAACTATGCAGTGGTGCTCATGTAATTTTAGTGTTAAGTTAAGTCCCCAATGGAGCTCTTTCACTCTCACTCGCACTCTGCTTCTCACTCTAACTCGCACTCTGTCCCCAATGGAAAATGAAAAATGCTCACTCTCACTCTGTTGTCACTCTCACTCGCACCCTGTCCCCAATGAGAAAATTGTGAAATTTTCACATTCACTCTCACTCTCACACTCACTGTTCTCGTTCACTCTTTTCTCAATGACAATGTTGTTGTTTTTGACCGACTACTAGGTGTCGTTGCGTCGGTCCTTCACATCTTGATTGTTGTATTTCATTTTTCAGGTCCATCGCTATGCTGTCATCAAAGTAACGAAGCTCAAAGTCAACGATCCCGATCCGTCCAGTCTGTCAAAGTTCATCCACTGGGGTGTGTAATTGGTGTGCTCTTTATAGACGCTAATTAACTATGTAATGAGTCAGGTCCTAACAGACACTCTGGACCGTATAGAAATTATGGACGATAGCAAGAAGAACAGAAAGGCATATTAACGGGTTTGGAATTTCAATTTTTTCATTCAGGATCTCAGCGAAATGATGCGACTTTCTTCTACCAGACGATTCGAGTGGGAATCCACGCTTGAATTCTTCGTTGCTGGGGTCTCTTGTCTTTTTGTTGTTACTACAGCTCTTTCGCTTTTATACAGACTTTCGACAAGGTTGGAAGTTAGTTTTTTTTATAAAATTTTACCTTCAGAACTAGTTCAATTCTTTTCAGTGGCAATGGTGATTCCCTTTTGGTTGTGTTGGCCTGATATGCGATTCCTGTTCTCTATTTGGAAATGGCTCTTGGACAATATTCTTCCTTGGATCCGTTTATGCTTTTCCTCGTCTTTTTCCTCCTCTGTCTGGTAATCTTTCTTGCAAGCGATTATTTCAATTTACTATGCCTTTTTTCAGCTATCGGCTACAGATTTTGGGCTGTGGCACTTGTAGGAACGGTTTCAAATCAAGCTGTCATCATGGTCTGCTTGGATCTGCTCATGTCTTCTGTCTCTACGGTTTGGAACGGGAAAATCCACTTCGCCCACTGCCATCATTACTACAACACTGAAGGTATTATACTAACTTTTCAGCCTATGCAGATACTGACGCTGGAGGGATTTCAATGTTGTTTTTACTCAAGCTGTTTTTGATCAAAGAGCAGCCCGACGGACTACAGAAACTGGAAAATAAGTTCGAAATGATCTTCTGCATTACTACAACGGAATCGGAGCTGCAGAGTGGAAAAATCAAATGGTCTAATTTCTTCTCCCTGTCGTTAAGTTGTTACTGTTGTTAATTTTTGCTGGAAATAAACAAGTAGTGGGTTCGTAAATTTGGTTTGTTGATTAGGTGTTAGTTGGTTTGTCAGTGTCTGATTGCTTACCAGCATTTAGTACGTAATCTGAGTTTTCGACAACTATCTAGAGATGGTTTCACGTGTTTGGAATTGTCTAGAGTATTCATGGCGGTTTTCAACTAAGCTTTATTCCCTTCCCCTCCCAATACAGCCCTTATTCCCTTTAAAATTCGAAAGGCGCCAATTTAAAATTTTCAAATTTTGACCAGAAAAACCATGATGCCCCCCCTCCCTGTGGATCGAATTTTTTTTAGAACTAAAAAAACAGCCGGCTTTCTCACGAAATCGGGGTCGAGAAACACAAATATGATGTTATCTCATAGATTGATCACATTCTATACTCAAGCCAAATAAATAGTAATTTGACATTACCAAAAAAACCATGATACCCCCCGCTGTGGTTCGGAAAATTTTTTTTTCTCAGAACCAAAAAAACGCGCGCTTTCTCATGAAATCGGGGTCGAGAAACACGAATATGAAGTTATCTCCTCCACCTGATCAGTCCCCGTGGGGGGGGGGGGGATTCGTCACTGCAACCGGTGTCGGAAAATTGGGGCCATTTGGTTGTTTAGGGTGGTTGTGAGTGATTTAGGGTGGATTCGAATGATTCCGGGTGATTTTAGACCATTTGGGGCGTTTAAGGTGGTTTTGAGAGGTTTTGGGTGGTTTCGGGTGTTTTTGGACCATTCGGGGTGTTCAAGCTGGTTTATAGTGGTTCAGGCTCACTTGGAATAGTTTTAAGTGGTCCGGGCTGGTTTATGTATCCTGAGAATGAATCAAAATAAGTTGGACAGAGAGTTCATATATTTCTACTCGATAAAAAGCGCTCAACATCCGTAAAAGCAGGTCTGAAGCATACCTTTGATCAATCGAACAGTTTAATAAAATGGTCTGAGTACAAAGCATAAAAAGTCCCATTGGAGACAGAGTGCGAGTGAGAGTGCAAATAAAACTCGCAGTCCACATTTGGACTTCGAGTCCTTCGTGACACTTTTGATATGTGACTGATTAAAATAGTTTTTAACCCTGAAAAGGCTACTTTTCAGCCAAAAATGTCTCTTTGGCTCTAGGTTTGAAGCTAAACCACCTGAGCATTGGACACCTAAATGCCTTACGGGTTACGAAACTACTCCAGAAGTGGGTTTCCACACAATTCTGGATATGGTATATTTAATTTGAATTACTTATGGCTAATATTCAAATTTTGGATTCCGAAGATGTATTCCCATTTAGGTATAGTACCAGGTGGTGTCCTAACCAACTTGAGAATTACTGGTCTTATAATGAATATGTTATGACCGTTATTTCAAGAAAAAGTAATGTCTGCTAGCACCAGAATTTAAACGTGTAAGCTCAAAATTTTGGAGGGGAATTTGTTAACCTTTAAGTTAAATAAATGTGGAAGATTGGGATTTTTGGAGATACAGACTGGGGAGATATATGTGAGGAGATATATAACCATAACCATTGGACTCGTGACAGTCGGGTCATGACAGTTGGGACTCATGACAGTTGGGTCATGACAGTTGGCACTCATGACAGTCGGGTCATGACAGTTGGCACTCATGACAGTCGGGTCATGACAGTTGGGAATCATGACAGTTGGGTATCGTTCTTATGAACATGTCAATTCCATTCTCTGGTATGATTTGGCCTAATTTGTGCGTTTTGAATTATTAAGTGTTGTTGATTACTCTGCCCACGGTCAATTGTGCTGCTAATTCCCTGTAAAGTGACTAGAGTTTAGTACGTTGCTTCCGCAAGGGTATATATGATTATATTATGCTATTGCTGATATAACACGCCTCCATTTACACCTTTTTTTTCATTTTTCTGACTCATAAAAAACACCCATTTTTCTGTGTCTAATTCTGCCCGCGCTTTACAACTGTAGAATTTCTCGTATATTATACTAGAAATTCTAATGTTAACGACGGGGCAATATCTGATTCAGAAAAATGGGTGTTTCTTCTGAGTCTGAAAAAAATCATTGGAAATTTTTGACTAAAATTTTTTCCAAAAGCCAAAAGTCAGAAATAATGGAAGTTATAATGGAGGCGTATTGTATGACAACTGTCCATTTATTTTTTGTCAATCCATGAATGGGGGTTCATCAACTGGCAACCACTTTTTACATGTGGTTGTCTTCATGACGTATTTAGATATGGACTTGCATCATATACATATCCGCAATTTGGGGTGCCTATTTACTTACTTATTTTCATATTCTTCTGAGAAGAATCTTCTCTACAGTTGCCAATAATTAAAGCGTTGATTTCGTGTTTTTGGCGAGAAATTTGGCAAATTGTTTTTTAGCAATTTTAACCATTCAAAAAATGTTATTTTGCCGTACTCCGAACCGTTTAAGCTCAGCCTAAAGTTCTGCTCTGAAAAAATTTCCAATTTCTAGTGATCGTAAAGGAGCTTCAGGTCAAATCAAGCCCAAGAGATGAACCCCCATTATGTTGCTGCAGCCAACGAGTTTCCAATAAATATCAAAAGCACATTGGGAATATCAAAAGTTGAGGTCAGATACAACCCTTTCTTCAATATCACTCGTACAACCTTTTATATTTTTTCAGTTTTCTCCTGATGTTACAAGACGTCTTCTTGCTGTTTCTGCATGGGATGGATACGTGAGTCGGAAATATTTTTGAATCTGATGAGTTAAAATTTTTGTCCAGGTAAAAATTTATGATGTCGTCAATCCAAACAGTCCAATTGAAGTTCGAACCTATTATCACAGCAAGTCGGTCCTTTCCTGTACCTTTGTGGTCAGTCTCGGTTTTGTTTTGACTTCTATATTAATATCTGACTATTTTCTATTCTCCTAGGATTCAAGTAAAGTAGTCAGCGGAGGCCTGGACGAAGTGGTGAAAGTATGTGATCTGGAGACCGCACGCGAAACAGTCATGGGCCAGCACACGGATGGGGTCAGGTGAGAACTTTTTCTCACTAATGGTCAATGAATCATTAAACTCTTGTTTGTCTTAGATGCTTGGAGTTTTGCACGACGATGCGAGTAGCTGTTTCTGGTGGATGGGACAACCTTCTGAAGGTACTTTTTCCGGATTACACACCCAGTTTAAAATTTTGTGGTGGTCATATGTTTCAGCTATGGGATATTCGAGCACTAATGCCAGTAGGAGCTATGGAATGCGGGGACAAAGTGTAAGTGATTGCTTTTGAATAATCTCCAATTATTCATTCGAGCGGTTCAAAAAAGAGTACGTGGAGAGACGTAAGGGAACTGTCCCCTCGATTAAAATTTTGCACATGCTGCTGGGCGTAAAAGCCATTTCTTTTAAAAGAAAAAACGAAATGGATGGATTTCTAAGTACAGGGTGTCTCAAGAAATTTGATACACTTTGAAGAGTCATAACTTTTTTTCTGGAGTAAATTTTGAAAAACTGTCAACGCAGATCGACTCAGAATCGCATGACAATTTTTTTGGTATATAAAGTCAAAAACACGATTTTCGCTTGGCCCCTGTGGTTTGAGTCTTGCCCATCCAGAGACCATCCAAAGTCCAGGACCCGAAACACAGGGGGGACCAAGCGAAAATCGTGTTTTTGACTTTATATACCAAAAAAAGTGTCATGCGATTCTGAGTCGATCTGCGTTGACAGTTTTTCAAAATTCACTCTAGAAAAAAGTTATGACTCTTCAAAGTGTATAAAATTTCTTGGGACACCCTGTACGGGAAACGGTAAATTCGCCCACAGTAAATTCGCCCACAGTAAATTCGCCCACGGTAAATTCGCCCACAGGTAAATTCGCCCACAGGTAAATTCGCCCACAAAAGTTGTCCCGATACGAAATGTTTTGTTACTGCTCGGTCCACACTTTTGAAATTCATGCGTTTTAGAGGAGGCCAACCCTATTCAGCATGTCTGAGTTAGTCCAGAAAACAGGTTTTAGAATGTGAAAAACGTAAAAGAAAAATTCGCACCAAGTGGACGACCACTTGGTTTCAATGGTGTAAATTACAACTTCGGTACTGCCAACTGAGTACTATGACTAATAGGGTTGTCGAGGCCTCGGATTTTTCGAGGCGAGGCCTCGATTCCTCGAACGCACCTCGAAATTTTCGAGGCCTCGCCTCGAACCTCAATCCTCGAAATTTTCGAGGCCTCGCCTCGATCCTCGCCTCGAAAATTTCGAAACCTCGCCTCGAAAACTCGAAAATTTCGCATACACAACCGAAATGACTTTATTAGGTAAGAGGTAAGGAGACTCGGCAATCGAAAAGGCAGATTGCTGTCTACGATGAAGTCAGTCAGATCACTTATCAACTGCTGGCTTTTCTGCTTGGAATAGTTCGGACTGAACAGCGTAGCAACGGATTCCACCTTGGCTTTCTTTGTCGCAATTGGTCCACCTTCTTTTCTTCGCACTGCTTCTTTGTGTTCTTCTGTATTCAAGTGATCCAGGCAACCAGTTGTAGTTCCACTTTTGCCAAGACTGATCTCTTTCCCACAATCACACACTGCTTTGTTCCCGACTTTTTTAAAATGCTTCCAAACGATAGACAGCATTATCTAAAACAGTAATACTTTGAGTATGCGCACTAGTTTAAAGATCAACCAATTCAGAGGAGTGGTTCAAAAATAAGAGTTAGCTAAGAAAAGAGCTTCTAAATTATGCAAAAGATGCAAGGCACGAAAAAGTTTTTTGAAAAAACATCAAAATTTTAACAAATTTAGTTTGACATGTTTTTTCAATATTAAATTTTCGAAATTTTAAAATCGAGGCTTTGCCTCAAAACTCGATCCTCGAAATTTTCGAGTCCTCGCATCGCCTCGAACCTCGATCCTCGAAAGTTTCGAGGCCTCGCCTCGAACCTCGATCCTCGAAAGTTTCGAGGCCTCGCCTCGCCTCGAACCTCGATCCTCGAAATTTTTCGAGATTCGAGGGGAATCCTCGAAATCGAGGCCTCGCCTCGACAACCCTAATGACTAAGATACCACTGCCTAGAAACTGTATTCCTCTACTACCCAAGTACCACTTTCTAACCACTTCCACCTAAGTGCGATAGCTCGTCAATAACTTGGTACAGTCGACGCTCGATATAACGTCCCGCAAGGGACCGGCCAAAATGGGACGTTATATCGAACGGACGTTATATCGAGCGTTCATTTGACTAAATTTTAGTCAAAGCTGACCAAATTCGTGATTTTTTTGGGACGTTATATCGAGCGGGACGTTATATCGGGGAGTCGTTATATCGAGCGTCGACTGTATAACCACCTGGATACCACTTTCTTGGTACTACCACCTCAGAACCACTTTCCTGTTTCTACCACCTCCATGCACCTGGATACCCTACGGGATACGAAACTACTCCAAAACTTGGCTTCCTGTAGTTTTTTAAATCTTTTCTATAATACAACTTAAGGTAAAACCTGTTAAAACAAAGGTAAAACCAAAACCTGTTTTCTGGACTAACTCGGACATGCAGAAGGCGGTTTGATAATAGTAAAATTAGTTTTCTCTGGTATTTTTTGAGTATTGGAAAATAATTGATTTAAGGAAATCAATTATTGCACAAAACTCGTGAAATACCCGAGAAAACGGCATTTCGCCACTGTCAAACCATCTTCAGCATGTCCGAGTTGGTCCAGAAAACAGATTTTGGAACATGAAAAACGTAAAAATTGCACCGAGTGGACGACCACTTGGTTTGGTTGATTCAGACTAAAAAATTCAAATTCCCGCAAAATTTTCAAAATGCATGAATTTCAAAAGTGTGGACTAAGCAGTAACAAAAAATTTCGTGTCGGGACAAATTTTGTGGGCGAATTTACCTGTGGGCGAATTTACCGTGGGCGAATTTACTGTGGGCGAATTTACTGTGGGCGAATTTACCTAGAGCCCCCTGTACAATGGATTTGGATTTACTAATGGGTTTCTAAGTACACTTCTTTTTTTTTCTTATCAAAATCTAACCAAAATTGTAATATTTGTTTAGCTATGCTCTTGATGTGGTCGACAATCGGGCTGTCGTGGAACCAAAGATCGCAGGGTACTGGTGTGGGATGTTCGCAGCATGAAATGTGATTTTTGTTGCTTATTTTGATTCTGACCAAGTAAAGCCCATTGCAGCACCTCTTGAAACACGCGAGTCTCCTCTTAAGGTCTTCAATTATTTTTTAATAAATTTTTACAAATCCTGATTCACCCCCATTTTAGTTCCAAACAAGAGCCATCAGAGCCATTCCTTCTGGTGAGGCCTTTGTTCTGTCCTCAATCGAAGGTCGTGTTGCTGTGGAATACTTTGGTCAGGATCCTGAAGTTCAGAAGAATAAGTATGCCTTCAAGTGTCACAGGTGACATGAGATTAATTATTGTAATTCGCTTATATTATTTTATTTAATCTGCAGGGTGAAGGACGACTCTGGAGAACAAATATTCCCTGTCAATGCCATCGCTTTCCATCCAATTCATCGCACATTCGCCACAGGTGAAATTTCTGATAGACCATGAGAAAGCGAACCGATTATAAATTGTAGGGGGCTCAGACAATATGGTAAACATGTGGGATCCATTCAACCGGAAGCGGTATTTGATTACATAAGTTTGAGTCCGAAGCATTTTTCTCCTTTTCAGCCTTTGCCAGTTCCGCAAGTTCTCCACTTCAATAGCCAGTCTATCGTTCAGTCCAGATGGGGGGATGCTCGCCATAGCTTCTACCTATTTATACGAAGAAGAAGTCGGTCCAACGCCTGTTCCGGAGAGCACCCTGACGATAAGAAAGATGACAGAACTTGAGACACGCCCGAAGTGAGTACAAATATATATATCGACTTTCTTTTGTGTGTGTTGTCTCCCTATTTCCTCAATCTTTAGACCTTCGATAACTCAGTGATGTTGTTGCACTTAAGAATTGCTCCTTTTGCGAAATGCGCATTGTGTTTCAAAGTGTTTATATTTTGTGTTGTTGTCTTCTTTGTTCCAGATCTCGTTTGTTCGAAGTCCCGATAAAAGTTGTTTGTCGTCTGGTTGTATTTTACGGTAATAAAGCGGAAGAGCGTGGTGGCTGGTATGGATGAAATTGGGCTTGTCTTTCTTTTTCTGTCTTAACCGGCGATTTCTGTCGCGCTAATCCATGTATAAACTTAGCTGGTAGAGATAACTCTTAATTCGGTAAAAGGACGTTTGTCCCGAAATAGACAAATTTCCAAAAGGGGACAAATGTCAACGCATCCAAATTTCTCTCGGAGTTGCAACATTTATCAATCTATTAATATCGATGTCATAAGCACAGTCCATGCTTTTCATAGGGAGTCAGGGCTTTTGAAAGGCTGTCCTTATTGGGAGCTGTCTTTAACAAGAGCGCTCTTGTATAGATCTTAGTATAGTTGTGGAAAATTCGAAAAATTTGATGTTCCTGTAGTTGTGACATCGACACAGTCGATGTCGCGGTCGATGTCAGTTGAGGAGAAATTTCAATGTTCCGCGTAATTTTTTGGCGCGAGTTGACGGAAAAACTGCTTTTTGGACATGGTACAGCTTTAGGTATAGAAAAAGAGTTGGCATGCAAGAGTACTGTGTATGTCCACCAGTAGAACAAGAAGGTTTGTTAGTAGGGCAGCGGATCAGAATAGTTTAGAAGTAAATTACTATTTAAGTGGAATTTTTCAAGAATATGGAAACCCTGATATAGCAGAGAAACGCTTTGGTTCTCTTAAATTTGAAAAAAAATTTTGGACCCTATTTGGATATCCCCCCCCCCCAAATCAACTTTTTAAAAAGTGTTTCCAAACACCCTATATCGAACTAAAAGGGCCTCAGTAGTTCAAAAAGGCATTATTTTGAGTTCTGATTAATGAAAAATTAAGTTTTGAGCTTTTTGAAATTTCGACTTTTTACTTGTTTTACCATGTTTTTCGACATGGGACTCGGCAAAAACAGCCTCTATATGCATTTCTGATCAAGAGTCTTGCTGGAATTATGTCTAAGGTAAGTGAGTGCGAGCATCTCTAACCTACCTAGACCGCTGCGGTCCCTTCGGGGGTGCAGTGGGCTTGGTTGCTTGGGGTTCAGATATAGGGTGTTTGGAAACACTTTCGTAAAAAATTGATTGGGGGGGGGGGGGGAGGTTTATCCAAGTAGCGCCAAATTTTGGTACGTCTTAGATGACGAAGGCAAAAAAAAAACAACACAAAAATTCGTTTATGAATTGTCGCAAAAACGAAATTAAAGGTGGGGGGGGGGGTTGGTTGATGGTAACTTTATATACGCATCGCCTTAGGTCGCAGGTTCGACTACCACTGGCTGCAGACCTTATATTTTTTCTCCTTTTATTTACAAGTTTAGTGTCAAAATGTAGCTAAGATTCTGGGCTTTCATTTGAGCTATCATACAGATGCAAAGTTAGTATAAAGTAGGGTTGGGTGATTCTCCGGAAAAAGTATTTCTCCGGGTAATTACCCGGGTGATTTTGGGTAATTACCCAAGTAATTACGGAGAAATAAGGCCGGAAAAGTATTTTTCCGGGTAATTACCCGGGTAATTACCAATCAACCAACCCTAGTATAAAGTTTTAGCTAGAATTAAAAAAACATTTAACCATGTCCAATTCGATGAAATCCTGAAAATCGAAAATTTTCACTTATTTTAGTTGAAAAGCGGCATTTTGGTGGCGGAAGTAAATATTGAGATATTTACCATTGTTGTTGCACAGAATCTCAGCTACAAAATAAGTATGAACTTGTATTAAAAAAAAAGTTTGGCCAGAAAAATGGCTCAGAACTGGGCAAATTTTTCAAAAATTTGAGATTTTCGAAATTTTTTTTATTTCAAATGCCATTTGACCACGTTTTAAAGGCAAAAAAGGGATTTGATTAAAACCTGATTCGCAGGGGCTGTACCCGAAATTTAAGCGGCGATTTGCTAAGTGGTCGATTTGCTAAGCGGTCGTTTTGCTAAAAAAAAAATTTAAGCGCGAATTTGCTAAGAATTAACAATTTAAGCGCCAATTCGCTAAATGGTCGTTTTGCTAAGAATTTTTTTGCTAAGTAGTTGTTTTGATAAAGATCTTGTTTGTTAAGCTACATCTTCTTCAGTTCGGCTTAATTTCGGGGTACAGACCTTAAAACCCAAACGGTTCAATCTAAAATCATGTTCTAAAAACGGTTTTAATTGAATCGGGGTCTCCTACTCTGGACTGATTGCACCCAGAGGGATTCGAACCAGTAACTTTGGTGATGAGTATATGGACCTCTTCGCCAAGTAAACACTCAAAATTACGATAAAAAAGGTATGCACCCAGGTGGATGCGAACCAGCATCCTCGGCGGTGGCTATCCAAGTGGTCGTCTACTTGGATCAAAAAATTTTTTTTACGTTTTCGGTTTCCAAAACAGTTTTTCTGCACTAATTCGAGCATGCTGAAGATGGTTTGACAGTGGTAAAATCACGTTTTATCGATAAATTTAGAGTTATTGCTAACGATTGATTTATCAAAATCAAGAATTCACGATAACTCAGAAATTTATGGATAAAACGTGATTTTACCACTGTCAAACCATTTTCAGGGTGCTCGAATTAGTGCAGAAAAAATGATTTGGAAACCGAAAACGTAAAAAAAATTTTTGATCTAAGTGGACGACCACTTGGATAGCCACCGCCGAGGATGCTGGTTCGAATCCACCTGGGTGCACACTTTATTTTTTAGCGTAATTTCAGATATAAAAAGACTAACGTTTGATCTTTCAGGTCATTTGGGTGAATATACCCTACTCTTGAGTTACCTGGATAACAACCTGTCCAGGTGGTACTCAACCCTAGATTTGGGATCGGGTAGGTGAAATCGCACTTTTGGTCTCATCAAGTCCAATTATTCACAAATTTTTTTGGTTGGAAAAATAGATTTTTTTTATTCAAATAAACTTTTTCATTTTTAAGACATCCAGGTGGGCATCCACCTGGTCAGGTGATACCTACACCAGGTATTGAAGTTGGAGTGTGTAAAATCGCAGCTTTGGACTTGACAAACCCAATTCCCCACACAATTTTAAGTTAGAAAAAATGGCTTATTTTTTATTTTTAAGAAATTTTAATCTTTCAGGTTTGGGTTTGGTCTGGGTATTTAGGGTGGTTTTAGGGTACTTGAGGTGGTTTAGAATGGTTTGTGGTAGTTTGGACACAATCTGAAAATATCAATTTACCTAGATCTTATATTCAAATCAGTAAAAACAAAAAAAAATTGGCCGAAAAATGACCGTCGGAAAAATCTCTAATCCCCTACCAGAACATTGAGAAAAAGGTAAAGTACAAAAAGGCAGAAAAGTTCTTAGCAAATCGGGATTTAGAAAAGAATGCTTTAGCAAATACATTCTTAGCAAATGGGCGCCTTAACAAAAAAATTCTTAGCAATTTGTCGCTTAGCAAAAAAAATTCTTGGCAAAACGACCGCTTAGCAAATCGACCACTTAACAAAATGCCGCTTAAATTTCGGGGTACAGCCTTCGCAGGTCGATACCAAATTTGGAGGGCTTCCAAACGGTGTAAAACTGACACTCTGCCAATTTTGAGCACCGGTTCCTTTGTTTGTTTGTTCAAAAATAGGGTTGCCAATGACCGGTCATTTCTAAAATCGGTCATATGACCGGTCATTTTCGGTCATTTTCGGTCATATTTGGTCATTTCCCGAATTTCACTTTATCATAAACATTTATTCATATAACATAACATTTCACTCAAATTCATTCATAAACACATCAAAATAATCATTTTCTTCATTGCTTTCTACATTTCCTGGAGTTACAACTGGATTTTCATCTCTGACCGGCTTGTTTGATGAACGTCACTCGGGAGGCTGTGTCGACCGTCATCCTGAAACAGACCATAAGATTTTGTGACTCAAACCATTCAAATCGTGCTTAAATTTGCTCAAGACGAGACATCCGCGATCGAAAACAACAAAACAGTAACAAAACACAGTCGAAAAAAATTGCAGAAGCAAAAAAAATAAAAATATTCTTTTCATGAAAAATAGGAATAAATGACCAATTCTTCTATGAGCGGTCATTTTGTCGGTCATTTTCCGGTCATATGACGTCATATGACCGGTCATATGACCGTTCCCCAACCAGTGTTTTGAAAAGGAATAGGAAATCGGGTTTACGAACGAATTTGCGAAACGAAAAAAAAACGAAAACGAAATGGTGTCTCAAAGCGAAACGAAAACGAAAACGAATGGCAATGTGAAATGAATGCGAAAACGAAAACGAATTCGTTTTCGTTTTCATTTCGTTTTCGATTTCGTTTTCGTTTTCATTTCGTTTTCGATTTCGTTTTCGTTCTCATTTTGAACTGGCGTTCGTTTTTCTTTTCATTTTAAAATGGTTTTCGTTCTTGTTTTCACTTTTATCCTGCATTTATTTTCTTCAAGTTTACTATACTTTAGATTCTTTCGTCGTCATTTTTCACTCTCATTAACAAATTTCTGCTTAGGCTAAGTGAAACAGAACATTTGAATGGACTCAATCAGCTCATCGCCGTGCAGTCTCAAAAAGAGGGGTCGTCAACGAGATGCGGTTTAGAACAACTTTTTTGAAGAAAGAAATATGGCAGAAGAGACCATTGTCCGATGCAAGAAATGCACTGTGGTTCGTACAATTATCACTGTTGCGTCTTTTGTGGTGATAATTACTGAACTTTTTTAGGTATACAAGTCTTCCACTGCTGCTCCATATCTTAAAAGGCACTGGAGAATGGCACATCCCGATCAAGAACAGCCTTCTCAGAAGATTGGATCTAAGTTGTCCAAGAAACAAGAAGAAACTGCTTCATGTTTTGAATTCGAATATCCAGGTTTTAGTTTTCTCATTTTCTTGTGATCTACCTTGGCTGTTTTAGATGCCAAACAGTTTCTCATGCATGAAGGTACTGTTAGTCAATCGTGTTGAACTTGTGAAAGAAGGTGTCAAATGCCGCTTATGTAAACTGCCTTATCGCGCATCCATAACTTGTGACATCTGGACGGATCCTGGGATGAGACATTCTTATTTGGGTATGATTAGGATTCTTTTATTTATTGATGGCCTCCCATATTAATTCTTCAACAGGCGTAACAATTCATTATTGCGACACTGATGGCACTCTCCGCCGTAACTTTCTTGGTTTAAGTGAACTGGAAACTGCACATACCGCTCATCTCATCCGAAATGTGACAGAAGACATCTTATCGGAATATGAAATAGACATGCAACAGGTGTTTAAAGTCGTGACAGATAACGGGAGCAACATTGTATGTGCTTTTAAAGATATTCTACCTGGTACCTTAATTTTTCTTCTGTTACAAAAACTCTTTTTACGTTCGAAATTTATTGGGTTTGGATATTGAGTTCTTACTAGACGTAAATGAACCAGAAGAAAATGACCCGGAAAAATTATAGACGAAGACACCTTTTCTGGTATCGAATTGCCTGAAGAGGACATTGAAATTTGGTATGTTAACTTATCAGAGACGAGTATTTAGAGACATCAAAATTCGTAGCAGTGCATTTCCTTTGCGCCTCTCATGTTTCGGCCATAACATGCAGCTCGTGATCTTAGAGTTTTTCAAGCAATGTGTAACTCAGTCTGCTGCCTTCAAGATATTATGTTCACTGATCGGCAAATTCAAAAGATCCCCGCAAGCTTCAAACGTATAATAATCTTTAAAAATTTTTATGACCAAATTTATTCTACTAGGCACTGGAGAGAGCGACAGGAAAAACGCTGGTTGATGATTGCAAAACAAGATGGAGTTCTTACGTAACAGTACTAGAATGCTTTCTAGAAATCAGCGGAAGTGTAACAGCCATAGCACGTGAAAAAAAGTGGGCTTATCCATCAGTTGAACAAACTGCTGTTAGTCGTCTGACCACTATACATAATCTAACCTGCCTCTTTCAGTTCCTCGAGACCGTTTACAAGCTGACAAAAATATTTCTTGACGTAATTTGCAAAATTCAGTCGGAAAAAGAAATTTCAATATCCCGGTGTTACATTTACCTCAAAGTCTTATTCCGTGCCTTGGCAAGGTTCCAGGTAACCTAATTGTCTTAAGACTTTATTTTAAATTTCTTTTTGAATTTCAATAGGACCCGCGAAATGAAATAATGCGTGATGCGCTGAAGCAAATGCTGCAAAAGGGTTTTGACAAGTTCATAAATGCACGGTGCTCTGCGTTTGATACAATATTTCTGGTGGCATGTGCCTTAGATCCAAACACAGCAAACATGCTAGGGGAATCAGAAATGGATTTAGCCGCAAGTTCTATTTTGGGAATGGTGGTTTTTGTTACTTTTTGTATTTTTGAATTACGCACTGTAGTTTAGATCCCGATCGAAGAAATACCTATTGATAACGTTCCAACTTCTAATGAAGCGGTATCACAATCAGAACTTGATACAATCATGACAGAAATGGCGGAAGAGCAACGATCTTGAATAGGCTGAGCACGCAGAATGGCGGGAAAGAAAGAGTTTTAGAAGTTCTGAAGTATGTGCGTAGTCTACAAGGTATTTCAAATGGCCCCATAGATTCGATTAAATTTTGGCTGCGAAACATTGATAAAGTAGGACTTTTTTGTTTTCGATTATTTGACGCTTTTTTAGGACGGAAAAGACATCGCAAAGTTGGCTCTTGAGATATTGGCTATTACTGGCACCAACACTCCAGTGGAAAGAGTTTTCTCTCAATGCGGTTTGGCAACGGCAAGGCATCGTAACAGAACCAATTGTCAACTACTAGATTCTCAGTTAATAGTGTATTTAAATTCTTATTGTTACGAAAAATGAGTCTTTATTGCTTCGTGTCGGTTTTGGCTGAATAAAGCGTATAAAGGAAATTTATTGGCGTAGGGTGGTTAATTACGGTTTTAAGCATTTAAGACAAATCGAGGATACTGTTTGAATTATTATATATACTAAGGGGCAGCAGGCGCCTATTGGCGCCTCTGCCGTGTTTTGAAATTTTAATAAAAATTAATTTTCTTATATAAATAGAAATCTATCACTTACCCCGCGTGAGTACCTTTTCTTGTGTGCCCCTGTTCTGTCTACTCTCCTCCTGCCTATTACACTCCTGCCTACCCCTCCCGTCTACCCTCCTCCTGGGTACCTCTCTTCTGGCTACACTCGTCAATAAAGTTATAGCGGTCACGACGGTACCACTCATGAGACTTCCACAAAAAACACCAATATTCAACTTTAAATAGCAAAATCTCAAAAATTTTCACAGCAATTTCTTAATCTGAAAATCAAAGGTCCTCAGCCGTTAAAAGAGCTTGCCTGATAACATTTTTCTCAGGGACAGGTTATAACCGGCACAGCCAGGCTACTCAAAATAGAGACACGCAGCAGACCCGAATACTATATAGAGATTGAGAGCTTAATAGTTATCTAGCGAACCAATTATGAGTTTCAAGTTATGAAATTATATCGCCTGCAAAAATACCAGAAGTTATAGAAAGAAACCCTAATATAAAGCGAAATCGAAAATGAAATTCAATACGAAGGGAAAACGAAAACGAAATCCAATGCGAAATGAAAACGAAAACGAAATCGTTTCAAAATGAAATGAAAACGAAAACGAAATTTCGTTTTCATTTCGTTTTGAGACCCCATTTCGTTTTCGTTTTCATTTCATTTCAAAATTTCGCTTTGATTTCATTTCGCATTGATTTCGTGTTCGTTTATGAAAACACTGTCCCCAACCCTATTCAAAAACACTATTTTTCAGTCATGTTTGTTAGTTTGAATTAATCTCGGTAGGTCTTGAGCGGAATTCAAAACAGGAATTCAAATTCTTACTAGCTTATAAGTTATAACCCCCTCGGAACGGCTTGACTTTACTTGACCCACCCCCCCCCCCCACGGCTGACCCACTTTTGATGACAATTTTGAAAAACCGATTGCATATTCGTGTTTCTCGACCCCGATTTAGGCGCGAATTTACCAATCGTTTCTGGTAAAGTGAAAAATTTTTTTTTCAAACCACAGGGGGCGGGTATCATGGATTTTAGTCAAAATTTGAAAAATTTGAATTCGCGCCTTTTGAATTTTGAAGGGATTAAGGGCTGTATAGGGAGGGGAAGGGAATAAAAGGGGCCACTAATCACACAAGGGCCACTAACAAGAAGATGTTGAACATAGTTTTGAATACTGGGGCCTACCGCATAAATAAATCCATGATACCCCCCTTTTCAAACCACAGGGGGGGGGCCCTGTGGTTTGAAAAATTTTTTTTTCACTTTACGGGAAACGATTGGTAAATTCGCGCCTAAATCGGGGTCGAGAAACACGAATATGCAATCGGTTTTTCAAAATTGTCATCAAAAGTGGGTCAGCCGTGGGGGGGGGGGGTCAAGTAAAGTGTTACCCTCGGAACCACATCAAGAGTGGTCAAAAAGCAAAATTAACTGGTTTTGGGGGGTACTAAGGGGGGGGGTAAACTTTTTGCAAAAAATCGATTGAGCGCATCAGAATTCCAGTCCGATCGGCTTAATCGCCCAGAATTCCAGATTTTTGGTGGTTTGGAATGGTTCAGGGTGGATTAGTGTGGAATTCTGATCCGCTCAATCGATTTTTTGCAAAAAGTTCACCCCCCCCCTTTAGTAAACCCCAAAAACCAGTTATTTTAGCCTTTTGGCCACTCTGGATGTGGCTCTGGGCGAAGAGGGGTTGATAAGAAGAGGGGTTGGTGTAGTGCCTTACGTACTTAAAAGGGAGGTCGCTGGTTCGAATGCGGGGTGCAGAAATAAATAAAAAATTAGAAAAATTGCCCTTCAGTGTGCCTCTCAGTCTTCTTCAGTTTCAAGTCTTTTAAAAGTTGCCATTCACTCTCACTCTCAGTCTGCCTTTCACTCTCACTCTGACTTTGGACACACACTGAGAGTGAAAGTGAGAGTGAGGGTCAAAGTCAGAGTGAACGGTTTGTTGTGTGTCCAATGAAGAGTGAGAGTGAATGTAAAAATCCGCTAATTGGACACGAGTCTTTATACGCCAGTCGAAAGAAGAAGAAAAGGGCTACAAAATCATGTGTTTGGAATATTATTGAGAAAAAAAATATATAAAAGTTACCCTACAAACCCACTTACAATTCAGCAATTCGAAGTCGAGGTTAAGGTTTTTGTTACAATAATATTTATTAATAATATTTTTTTTCAGTTTTTTAATGTTAATATGTAATTTGTTAGAGCATTGTCGGGGCTATAAGATGACATATCATTGGCAAGAAAGTCATAATTAAAACTGCCCTAACGGCGCCGTCAAAATTCAGGGTTTTTCAGGTTCACCCTGTAAATTTAATAGCAAACTTTACTGCTTCCAAAAAAGAATTATACACATAAGTCTATAGAGCAAATTTTAAGAGTAACATTATTCCTGCGGAGAACAATGCAGAGATGGGCAGTGTGACCACCCAAGAGAAAACTATATTTCGAAAAATTGACCAGCGCACACCTTCACCTGCTTTCACACTGCCTACTGCCACCACACTCCCCACCTGAAATCAAGTGCTGAAAATTAAAAACGTTTAACCGACTCCTCACCAGACAATGTGTTGTCGAAATGGGCAAACCAATTTTACTCGCCACCAGAGCAGTAACAGCTGCCCCAAATTCGATAGTGAATCCGCTAAAAATAAAATTAAATTTTCTAATTTTTTATTTTTTGATACCTAGCCGGGTGAATATGCGACATTTTCTGGCCCACAGTTTTGATAACTTTGTGACCTAGCAAACACAATCCCACACATATAGCAAATACGCCGTATATGAGCACATAGATGGGTGTGGGTGACTCCTGCCGCACAGACATTTCATTGTAGATGGCCAACAGAGCTGTTAGAGGGGCTATGGCATTGCTAAAACATTTCAAGGTGGCGGAGTAAGTGATTTTTTAGGCCTGGTCTTAGCGTTTTAAGAATTTTTCATTGATCACGTTGTCGATTATTTAGAACGTAGGACTCAACAATTTTAAAGGAGGACGAACTTTCAGGGGGGAGAGGAGTATTTTGACTAGAAAATGGAATTTTTCGATCCTCAGTTAATTTAATTTTTCTTTCTAACTTCTTAATTTTTTACGCCAAACGAAATTATCGCGAATCCACCCGACAAAAAACACATCAGATCAAAATTTCGAAATAATTTTTTTTCCGTAAAAATTTGCCTTGATCCTAACCTTGATCCAAATCAGGGGCATTCTGGCAGTTTTGTAACTGCTTCAGAAGTTACATTTTATCGGTGCTCTAGTGGACATGATATTATGCAAGTTTATACTTGAAATGACGGCAGAAAGCATGGCTACATTTGAGCATAAAGTTATTTATGACTATGCCAGGAAATTATGACTAAGCCAGAAGTGTTCGGAGTTTTGGAAGTTTTCAAAAAATTTAATAACTTATGTTTTTTTCGAAAAATTTGCATGCATAGTCATATATAACTTTATGCTCAAAGTGTAGCCATGCTTTCTGGCGTCATTTCAAGATAAATTTGTATAATATCATGTCCACTAGAGCACCGACGAAATGTAACTTCTGAAGCAGTTACAAAACTGCCAGAATGCCCCTGGTTTGGGTCAAGGTTAGGATCAAGGCAAATTTTTACGAAAAAAAAATTATTTCGAAATTTTGATCTGATGTGTTTTTGTCGGGTGGATTTGCGATATTTTCGTTTGGCGTAAAAAATTAAGAGGTTAAAAAGAAAAATCAAATTAACTGAGGATCGAAAAATTCCATTTTCTAGTCAAAATAAACACCAGCCCTCCACCCCCCCCCCCCAAAAAAACCGGCTGAAAATCCGTACAGAAGTTCAATAATAGAGAACATTTTTTGAATTGGCGGGGGCAAATTGAAACAGGTGAGCATGCCGGGACACGGACTTTTCACTCCCTGGACATTTCACTCTCAGCGACACTTCACTCTCTGGGACATTTCACTCTCCGGATATTTCACTCTTTGGGACATTTCACTCTTTGCGACACTTTACTCTTGAAATCATCAAGAAAATTCAAAATGAAAATCAAGCAAGAATTGTGTTTGAAATTTGCAGGACCCCCAGTTTTAAGAGGTCTTACGTCCCATGAAAAGCCACCTAGGTAGTGCCCAGGTATCGGTACTCTGGTAGAACTGCCTAGGAAGTAGTACTTAGGTAGTAGTACCCAGGCAGTAGTACCACTGTGTCGAGCTACCCGAAGTAATGCTCAGGTGCATAGTTGCGGGGGCGCCGGCCTGACAATTTTCCAGCCGACCTCTATTTTTATAAAAAAAAACAAAAAAGCCGGCGCCGTCGCCCGTACAACTATGCTCAGGTGGTGCTATTTAGGTAGTGGTACTCGGGTGGGGTACTCACGTGAAAGTACGCAGGATGAGGTATATCAGATTTGGTATATTAGACCATTTTTTGAAGTAAATCAGACCATATTGTAAGGTGGACCAGACCATCTGAGGAGGTGCATCAGTATCTATAATAAACTAAGAAATCCAAAACTTCGGATCCCGATCAGTAGATACCCGATTAGAGCAGGTACTAGACCATATACAGTCACGTACCATGTAAATTATTAAAAAGAGTGAAATGTCCCTGAGAGTGAAATATCCCAGAGAGTGAAATGTCCGGAGAGTGAAATGTCGCGTACCCGAGCATGCCGGTATTGGGTTTCGAACTTATCAGTTTGAAATTGTGCGAGTTTGAATTTTTTCCGTTTTGGAGCCTTTCGAGTTTCGAACTTTCCGTTCAAGAAACTTTCTGTATTCGGTAGCGGCTTTCGTGAATTTTTTTTTCGATTTTTTTATCGAAAACATACATTTTCGAAGTTATTTTTCACGTTCAATATTTTAAGAATATATGCTTTCATGAGCTATCTTATTTGAAATGTCCTGAGCTACAATGATTTAAATTTGAAACCCGAAATTTCACGGGTTGTAAATATACCTGACGTCATTGGCTCCATGAGCGAAACCAGCAAAACAGGCAGTGAACACTTGGATGGAACTGAATAACTTCAGTGTCTTTGGGTCCTCTTTTCGTTCATTGGCCGGCAGAAGCCAGCGGAAAATGCCTCTTGGTGCTGCAAAAATGTTATTGAATTATTTTTTGAAATTTTAGTTTTAATAAAAACTTTTCATTGATTTTTTGTAACTTTAAAATTTTTTGTTTCAAGATTATTGTTGACTTACTCCATTGGAGTTTTTGAGGATGTAGTTTTCACATGCATCTTCTTCAAGTGTGGCAACTTCTTTCTGGCCATCCTCTTGTTTCTGGTTATTCTGAGGGGCAGCCATGCCATTTTCAACAGAAATGTCTGCGAAGGTGGCTGACTCAAGAGGATTAGCGGCTAAATAAGACAAATTAGATGCGTATGCTCCAAGCGAGAATCGAGACTCTGACCACTTTTAAAACAAGTTGCTCAAAATTTAAAATATTTTTCTAGACTAAAATTGGTTCCTCAAAGTCTGAAGAAGTGTTGAATTATTTTTTATTTTTTTGTTTTTTTCGATGTTTGAGACACACATTTGCGATTGTCTACCCTGCGCCTAAGGCTTCTATCGAGTTTAAAAAATTCATGCACCAAACAGCCAAATAAAAATAGAACTGGGAAGTCGTGAAGTCGAAAAAATTGAAAAAGAGCCAAATGCGTCCACGACAATTATTTACCAGCCTTACAAAATCTTTGAAACTCACTCTTTTCGACGACATATGCTCCATCCACATCGTCTACCTCACCTTTTTTGTGACTAACTATTGTTCCATGTCTTTTCATGTCCTCGCGAACCGAGCTTACTGTGTGTTTTCCTTCAAAAAATAATTTTTTTATAAAACCAATTCAGCTGTAAGAAATTTAAAATTGGTTTACGGTTGATCCAAGCCTCAAGTCTGGGTCGCATCACAAAATGGACTAGCAGTCCGGCTATTACTCCAAAAACAAAACTGAGTACAAAGGCCAGCCAAAGTGGCACAGAGGCCAAGTGAAGGACTGAAATATGGGAGGATAATTTTTTGTGGGTTGCAAAGGTGGTAAACCAACTTTTGGATCCTTGATAGCTGACTGCAAAAGTGTTGAAGGCTATGCAGCCGAAGTAGAAGAAGGGCATGGCTCGAAGACCGCTTTTCAGTGGGTGCTTCTAGAAGGGAACAAGAGTTTAAGTCAGTGTTTAGTCAGTGTTTGGTCCGGAAAAAATCATAGTTTTTAAATTGTGCAAACAGAGACCATGATCCGTTTTTTGAGACATTGTGATGTGATTTATTTTTGGTATTTTTGATATTTTTCAATATGGCGAGTCTTTATTATGCTTTAAAGAGATAAAGCCAAATGCTCTATGCCTTTACCCATTTTAGATCCCAATTATCCCAATTAATCTTAGATATCGGTCAAACAAGCCAAAATAAATACCGTGCCACCAGGTGGGATCTAACCTTCGCACCATTTTGGCATTTCTGCCTTAGTAATCCAAGCTAAACCACCTTATTAAAGGTTTAATTAGGGGTTTTAACTTCGTTTTAATCACTGGAGCTGGGCAAAAAAAGCTTTTTTATACGTTTTTCATTAAGAGTCTAGCTCGGAATCGGGTACGCGACGTTTCGTCCTCAGGCCGTTTCGTCTCAGGCCGTTTCGTCCTCAGCCGTTTCATCCTCAAGCCGTTTCGTCCTCAGTTCTTATTATCTTACATTAATTAAAATAATCGTTCCGCCACTGAAAAACTCATGCCCAAACACCTTTTGAGAATTATTTTTCACGCAAATGTACTTTACGGAAAAGCTAGGTAGTTATCTCTCCAACTAAGTTTTCAACTAAAGGCTTTTCTACCTCGTTTTAGTCACTGGAGCTGGGCAAAAAGAATCTCTTGTTCAATAGTCTTGCTCGGAATTATGTCTAAGGTAAGTGAGTTCGCGCATCTCTAACCAACCAAGCCCCCTTCGGGGCGCAGGGGCTTGGTTGCTTGGGGTTGAGTGGCGCACACCCACATACCTTAGACGCAAATCACTCAAAAGTGACTCTGGATGCATGAAAAAATATATGCATACCAGAGTTTCTTCATGCGGTAGGCCCAGTATTCAAAACTATGTTCAAATCACATCTTTTAGGGTATCTGGATACTTGTTTAAGTTGATTTTTTTGTTTTCTTGCGCAAAAAATCAAGTTTTGGTTATACTTAGACAAGTACAAGTAAAACCGAGAGCTGAAAAAAAGGAACAAAAGAGAGAAGATACCTAAGGCCAAAGTTATACTTAGACAAGTACTGATACCTGGGGATTACCTTGGTACCGCCTTTCCATGGGACATAAAACTTTTTAAAGCTGGATTTACTGCAAATTTTGAACAAATTTTCGCTTGGTTTTCATTTCAAATTTTCATAATAAATTCAAGAGTGAAATGTCCTAGAGAGTGAAATGTCCTGGAGAGTGAAATGTCCCGGAGAGTGAAATGTCCGTCTCCCACTTTTTATTTCAACTTTTAAAAACTGTTAGTTCAAAATCGTGTTTTGGCATTGTGTTTTGACCCACTTTTAAAAAATTGTTCATGGGCAAGTTATAACTCAATTTGTAGCTTATCCTATTTTGGACTCTCAGATATATGAAAAAGGACTAAAAAAGGCCCAGGATACTTGTATGGAGTATTAACCAAGTTATGGTATATCTTTTTATCTTCTCTCCAATAGTTTAGCCATATTTCTGGGAGAGTTTCCATCAAAAGTGTAGTGGATTTGCCTGGCCGACCTGGTTTCCACTGTGTTCTGCATACTGCATTAACTGACTAGAAAACGCGATAAGTAGTAATTAACACTTGCTTCACTATGCACTACAATTGCTTCTGATGGTGAGAAATTGCATTTCCAAAATCATTCAAAAACTTCCGAATTTTCGTCTAATTTTGGCACTTTTGCTTGTTTTTGGTCTCAAATCATGCACACCACCGCCTCTGCTAGTAGAGGAAATTATTACGCATGGTAAGGCGAGAGCTAATATTCTGCACTTTTGTGGAAAATATGATCTACTAGGAAAAGCTCAGATTTTGTGGAGGATGATACAGGGTAGGGCAAAAATTAGCCTGATTTCAAGAGTCTTAGCTTTTTTCTGACACACTTATTTGTTCAACTTGACCAGAAAATTTGAATTTTGTCGTTTATCTGCAATAGTTTAAAAACTTTGCAAGTGGTACTCTATGCGATATTTTGACTACCTCAAGTGCTACACGATATATCGGCTTTGGTGGACCAAACTGATTTTTAAGATAAAAATATTACAGAATTTCTCATACATACCTTTCTTAAGACCAAAATGTCAACAGCTATGTACAATAAGCCGGAAATGGTACCAGAGAGCAACGGAGATAAGAACCATGACATAACTGTAATATAAATTTGTTGTCGTTTTTTTCCAATTTTTTCATACAATAAAACGCAATAGCTCAAAGTGAAATGCAATTTTGTTAATTTAGTGTTGATTTGTCAGCTAGGTGATATTTGCGCCGAAGGTTATGGGCGGAGTACGCAATGTGTACTTCGTCCGAAAATGCCCAAAATCATCTCTATCTTGCTTCTTTTGGTGTTTAACGTTGAGAAAATACGTTTTTAGAATAGGGAAAGCAATTTTTGTCAAAAAAGAATTTACAAAAAAAATTTCGCCTTGGTCCCCAAGGCAAAAAATGTGTAAAAAATAGCGAACAATTTTTTTTTCAATTGGCTGAAACATTTTAAAGGGAATAAGAGCTGTATTGGGAGGGAAGGGAATAAAAGGGGCCACTTTTATTGCAGGAAGTAAAATGTAAAGGTCAAAATAAAAAAAAGTTGTTCTTTTTGGCTGCTTTACCATGTTTTTTATCACTGAAGCTCGGCAAAAAGAGACTCTATATCAGGGCTCCGAATCGTCCTTATTAATAAGATTTGTCCTTATTTTAGGACCCCAAATCTTACGAAAATAAAATGTCCTTATTAATAAGAAATGTCCTTATTTTGGCTCAGCGTCCTTATTCTGTCCTTATTTTTCAAATTGGCGCCAAAAATCAAAGAAAACACCACACATTTTCAAAATTTTCACATGCTGCGCATTTTTTGACTTGAAATTTTGCTTGTCTTCTTTTTTATTTTGTCCGTGGTGCGCAGAACAGATAAATTTATCTGAACCGATAAATTTATCTATCAGATAAAATTCAAATTATTTTTAGCTGACAGATAAAATTTATCTGCCAGATAAAATTTTATCTGACAGATAGAATTTTATCGGTCAGATAAAATTCGAGTTTTAAATAAAAATCAATATAAAATCAAAAAACGGGTTCCACACTCGCAAATCTATAGAAATCATCAAGAATAATAATGGCTAAAAAATTTGATGGGTTTCGCCAAAAATCCTGGCTGAAAAATTTCGTAACCCATCAGCTATTTTGATCACTTTTATTCTTAAAATATTCTTTAGATTTGCAAGTGTGGAACCCATTTTTTAATTTATATTGATTTTTATTTAAAACTCGAATTTTATCTGACCGATAAAATTTTATCTGGCAGATAAATTTTATCTGTCAGATAAAAATACTTTTAATTTCATCTGTTAGATAAATTTATCGGTTCAGATAAATTTAGATATTAGATAAATTTATCGGTTCCGATAAATTTATCTGTTTTGCGCACTACGATTTTGTCAATTTTCTCTATTTTTTTTTGTTTTTATCGCTTTTTTTCTTACAGCTGCTGCAATGACTAATCCAAAGCGAAAGAGCCAATTCAAGCCAGAGTTCACCAAGGAGTTCAAAAGGATCCGCAAAGGCAAAGACGACTTTCACGTTTACTGTATCCCATGCAATGATGAGATCAATCTGGCTGCGATGGGCAAAACGGCAATCACAAAGCATCAAAAAAACCAGAAGCACAAGGAAAATGACAAAGCCGCCAACACAATAAGGTTTGTTTTCACTTGATTTTTTGTTGTTGCTAATTTAAATATTTTTTTCAGATCTATATCCAACTACATCCCAAGCCGAAGTGCGCCGACTGCCGTCGATGAAAAGACTGCTGCTGGTGAAGGAGCTTGGGCGTTACATGTCGCACATCACAACAAAGCGTTTGCCTCAATGGACTGTTGCTCTTCGGATGCTCTCTTTTGCACAATGTTCTCCGACTCCGAGGTGGCCAAGAAATTTGGATGTGGACAAGACAAACTCAAAGCCATTCTGACAGGTTTGGTTTATTTTTGAATTTTTAGACTTATGATGATTTCTATGTTATTATTATTTTTATTAGGTGTTCTCGCTCCATGTTCCGTCTAATGTCTGCTAAATAAACTGGGCAACCAACCTTTTTCAATCTCGACCGACGCCTCCAACCACAAAGAAATCAAATTGTTTCCACTGATTGTCAGGTGCAGATTATCTTACATTCTTATGTTTTGATTTTTTTTGTCAGATTCTTCACCGCTGCTAAGGGTGTTCAAGTCCGACTGCTCGATATGAAGAATTTGCCTTGGAAAAATAGGTATGAAACCACATTGTTTGGTTTATTTATTTATTTGAAATTATTATGATTTGATGTAAAATAAAATGTTTGAAACTGTTTCTAGGCTGTTTTGGAAAATGTCCTTATTTTTGGGGTAAAAATCTCTTTTTTTTCGAAAAAGTCCTTATTTTCAAAATTTTCTATTCGGAGCTCTGCTCTATATGCATTTTTTGACCAAGAGTACTTCTCGGGATTATGTCTAAGGTAGGGGAGTGCGCGCATCTCTAACTCTCAAGCCCCCTGCGCCCCGAAGGAGGCGTAAGGACTTGGTGGCTTGGAGTTGCACACCCACATATTTTAGACACAAATCACTCGAAAGTGACTCTGGATGCATGAAAAAGCATGTATACCAGAGTTTTTTATGCGGTACACCCCAGTATTCAAAACTATGTTTAACATCTTCTTGTTAGTGGGCTCTTTGCAGGGTTGGCAGGGTGTGTCTTTTTAGGCCACGAAAAAGGCTACACCCTTTTTGCGGAATTTGCATAAAATGACACATTGCTTCGAATTGTAATATACGTTTTCAAGACTTCAATAAAAGGGTAAGGAAGATGTCTTTCAACCGGTATTTAGAAACATCAGATGCGCTCATAAAATATTAGAAAAAACAAGCGATAAAAAGAAAAAAACGTCTTTTTAAAAAAGCCACACCGGGACCGAAAAAGCCACACCTTGCCAACCCTGGCCTTTTGTGATTAGTGGCCCCCTTTTATTTCCTACCCCACCCCTCCCCCATACAGCCCTTATTCCTTTTAAAAATGTTTTGGCGCCAATTTAAAACACATTTGTCTGATATTTTTCACATCTTTTGCATTGGGGACCAAGGCGAATTTTTTGACAAAATCTGCTTTTCCAATCCTAAAACCCGCTTTCTTATCGTTAAACACTAAAAGAAGCAAGATGGAGAAGAGCAAGATGCAGAGGTCAAAGTTATTTGCCAAAAACGACATTTGCGCCACCGATTACTTTTATATCTCACTTTTTCATTTCTATTTCGGTTTCTTGTTGTATAAACGATCGAATTAGATTGCGTTTGGTCAGAAATGCATGTCATTTCGACAAAAAACATAACAACGAGAAACAGAAGACAAAATCGATGGCAATGAGGAAATCGATGGCGCAAATGTCGTTTTGGCAGAACACACGTTTGGCAAATAACTTTTGGCGCAAATGTCACCTAGCCGATTTGTCTATTCTCTGATGTTGGAAAAAATGAGTATTTGCCCACCAATTCTCAATATTTCAGACCATCGAATGCCTGCGAATCCCTTCAAGCACATGGAAAATCCAACTGTGGCTCCAACCACACTTTGGGTGGTTGAGACTGGTAGTTCAGCAAAGGTGGCTATCATTAACCACAGGGAACAGCCTGCAATTTTATGTGGACACGGTGAAACTGCTCAAGTTCGGTTCCCACTTCCAACATGCACAATTTTTAACCTACTCTATTTTTAAGTGCTGTTTTCTGGTTTTTTTTGACAACTAGTGATAAGGAAAAGCATCATTGAGATCAAACTCTAATACCGTATTTCCTGTAATAAGGCGGCATGCCGCCTTATTTTTCAAACACCTGAAAATCCGAAAAATTTGAAATCAATCTCGAGATTTTTGGGTGCTCAACCAAAATCTAACAATTAGAATCGGTAGAGCTCGTGGGAGTTAAGAAAATGCATCAAACAGATAACCAAAATATTTACTCTGCTTCGAGATATAGACCCTCGAAGTTGGGCTGCCGCCTTATTAGAGGGTGCCGCCTTACTACAGGAAATACGGTAGTTTGTCTGATTTTACCCAAACTCACAAATGCCTACCTCCAAGTATAGCCACTTGTCCCAAAAACAAGGCTTTAGGTTCACTAGCATAAACCTCTATGTCGACCACTCCTTTGCGCATCGTGTCCGTCACATTATAGCCTGAACAATCATACCATAAAAGACCCAACCGTCTCCTAACTCAAATACCCACCCACTAAAATAGCCCCCAAAGTCTCAAAAATGGTGGCCAGGATATAAGCCATTTTCAAGCTCAGCACTTTGGAACCAACCGAAGTGCCGAAGGCGTTGCTCACATCGTTGGCGCCCATGCCAAAGCCTAGCGCAAATGCTAGAACAGCCGATAGAATCAAAGCCCATAACAGAGAGTGCTGGAATTAGGCTATGGGTAAAAGGTGAAAAAATTGGGGAATGGATTGAGCTTTTTTATAGTTTTACCTGGAATTCAGCTAGAATTGTGGGGGAAACGGTGGTTGTGATGGAGGCGACCACATTTTCCAAGAATACAAATGGGCCTGCTGAGTTCATGGCTCATGCACTGAAAACAGGGGTCTATAGTCAGTAGAGCATTGACCCAAACTATAAATACGTTCGGAATAATTTTATTGGCATTGTATTTTCGACCCACGTTTGAAAACTTTTTTAAAGCAAATTACCACTCAATTTTGTGGCTCTACCCCATTTGCGCCCAAATTGTATGAGCCAAAAATCGTTATAGCCAAAACCGTTACAGTTTTAATTAATTAGCTTGCTACATATGGTTTTTCTAAGTGATTTCATGGATATTCTCATTCACAAGTTAATACTCAAATTGATGCTAGATAGAAGGGCTACATTTTGAGCATAAGATTGTAAATGACCATATTTACAAAATTTACTAAAAACCCCTAAATTTCCGGAATCCTGGACTTTTTTGAGAACTTTTTGTGTTTTTAGTAAACTTTGCAAATATGGTCATTTACAACTTTATGCTCAAAATGTAGCCCTTTTCTCTGGCCTCAATTCTAGTATAAACTTCTAAATGAGAATATCCATGAAATCACTCAGAAAAACCATATGTAGCAAGCTAATTAATTAAAACTGTAACGGTTTTGGCTATAATGATTTTTGGCGTAAACACTTTGGGCGCAAATGGGGTAGAGCCCAATTTGTAGTCAGTGAAATGAGCTCTCAAGTAAGTGGTAACTTCCTTGAGAGAAGTCTTTAAAAAAGGGCAGAGACCGATTGAGACAATTCAGATTCAGACAAAATCCTTCCCAATAATCAGCAAATATTAGCCGAAAAATGCCAATGATTTTGTCTCAATTCGAATCGTCTCAATCGGTCGTTACCCAAAAAATGTGTCGAAAACACATTGCCCAGAACAAAATTTTTGAATTTAGGGTGGGAGATTGCATTTACGAAAGAATATACGGCCGGAGTACGGTATAAGAACTCCTCCCAAAATCGGTTTTAACCACTTTTTCGTGTGTTTTAGCATCTTTAACGTACAGAAAACATGTTTTTAGGTGGCGGAAGACCATTTGCGGAATTTTTTTTTGAAAATTTTGACTTTTTGCCTTGAGGGACCACGGTAAACCATGGTTTTCAGGGTATTCTACCCTGTTTTTGTCATTGGAGCTGGGCAAAAAAGAGTCTCTAGAGGCATTTATTATCAAGAGTATTTCTCGGAATCATCTCTAAGGTAAGAGAGTGTGCGCATCTCAACTGCAAGCCCCCTGGTGGGGAGAGCACCCCCTGGGGGGAGGGCATTTCGAAAAAACACCAAATCAGAACTAAAAAGGGACCAGGTCCAGGCACACATTTATAAAGTCAAAATTTTAGTCAAAATTTTCAAAAAAAAAAATTTCCCGGAAATGGTTTTCCGCCACCTAAAAACATGTTTTTTGTACGTTAAAGATGCCAAAACACACGAAAAAGTGGTTAAAACCGGTTTTTGGGAGGAGTTTTTATACCGTAGTTTAGCCGAATATACTAGGGCTGTGAAATGGGGGAAACCCTTTTTCCGCCGCAAAAAGATTTTTTTATGGTCATTACGAAAAAGTGCTAAGAAAATGTGAAAAAGTGCCAAGTTTTCTTGGCATTCTTGGCAGAGGCTTGAATCTGTTAAAAAAAATTTTAATTCTAATGCCATCAGGTAGTCCTGCGATTCTGGTTTCTAAAGAGGTACAGTCGAACTCCGATATAAGGCCACCCCTGGGGACCGGCCGAAGGTGGCCTTATATCGGGGTGGCTTTATATCGGGGGTGAACTTTGACTAATTTCTTTCTTTGCTGGCCAAAAAATTGGTCTCGAGGTGGCCTTATAGCGGGGTGGCCTTATATCGGGGTGGCCTTATATCGGAGTTCGACTGTATCAGTTGTTGCACCATTCTCGCAAAATATAGTAGTATGAAGGTAACATATGAACCAAATTATTTTTCTGACTTCCTTCATACTGTCACTTTTTTGTGTTATATTTTGGAAGGATGATGTAGTAACCGATACCTCGTTAGAAACTAAAATCACAGGGCTACCTGATGGTGTTTAAATTTAAACAATATTAACAGATTTAAGCCTCTTCCAAGAATGCCAAGAAAACTTGGCACTTTTTCACATTTTCTCGGCACTTTTTCGTAAAAACTTGGCACTTTTTCGTAATGGCCATTTTTTTATTCTTCGTGAATCTGAACCAAAGAATATAATTAGTATAATAAGCTTAGTTACCGAGATATGACCCGAGTTGAACTGTTGTCTCGTTTTTTTCTGGGCATTGAAAGTTTTTGCATTTTTTAAAATTATGTTTTGTGATCCGGAGTTCTGGCAAAATTTCAGCTGTTAAGTAAGATCATAAAAATGGGTAAAAAGTGGTTTTTGAACTCTTTAAAAAAATGAGACCGTTACTAGCTAGCAAACCTTCTAAGTAACGCCCTATAACTGACACAAAAACCAAAAATGCTAAAAAATACCTCTAGTTGCCACAGATGTGTTCCCTCTCTTTAAAAAAATTGTCAAAACTACATTTGGACAATGAGTAAATACACAAAATCAAAAAAATTGATTTTTTCCAATTCTAAATCAAACACGCAAAACTACCATAAATCATGCGCTAATAAAAATACCAAAAAACTAAAAATGATTAAAAATAGGCTAGCCAACACCATTAATAATTCTTATCAGTCAGCTTTCCAAATTATTTAATAAATATCAATTGTTGGCTGAGAACACAGTTTTATCAATTCTCGGCTCTACCTTGTTAAGACACAAATTTTTAAAAACAAATGTGATTTCGAATTTATGCTGTAGCGGGGCTCTTTGGGCTTTTGTATATATTTGCATGATGAAGTCTTTTTGTTGCAGTAATTCACACTGCAAACTTGCGACTTTTCTTCGAAATTAGAACTTACCAACTGACCGTTGAATTAGTCAAATAGCGGCCAAATGATATGCCCTGGTGCCTTGCCTGTAGTCCGCTAGTGTTTTTCTCGTGACGAGTAAAAATTAGTTTTCAACTTAGTTGTTTTTGACAAAAAAAATTACGAAAATTCTTAACATATATTTTTCAATAAATTTTAACTGAATTTTGAATTGCATATTTTAAGTCAAAATTTTCAAATTTGTAAAAGGCATAAACTGATTTGGTTTGCGAAAAGGCTGAAATATGCCACGAAAAAGATTATTTCTGCCACGAAAAACGACATACCACGAAAAAGCGGAAATGTGCCACGAAAAAGCTGAAATGTACCACGAAAAAGCTGAATTGTGCCACGAAAAAAAATATTTACCGTATTTCCTCTAATAGCCGCCCCGGGCGCTTATTTTTTGAATGGCCTCTAGGGGGCGCTTATTAGAGGGGGGCGGCTATTAGAGGGGGGCGCTTATATTTTCAACCAGTCGGCGCCGCAGGCGCCGACAAAAAATTTGAAAACACAATGGAAGCGAGGTAAATTTTTATTCAAATTTCATAACAACAAAAAATTAACAAACAATCAAATACAATGTAGCTCTGGAATTGTTTCATAATTGTTTTCAAACTCAAGAGATTCATCGCTCAAGTAGCCGTTCTCTTCATCTTCTTCTGCGTCCACTTCTTCGACGGCAGGCACTTGCCCGATTGCTGATCGCGCCATTTGCAATTCGATGAGTCCGTCCGGAATTGGGCCATGTTCCTTGAAGCAGTGGATTTGGCAGTCTTCGCTTCCGTCATGGCAGACCGTGAGTCCGCAATCTGAAGAGGAGAATCATTGTTTATTGAGGAAGCAAAAGTCATACCCTTGAACGACTTGGCAATGGCATCCGCCGAAAGTGAATCCCACGCATCAACAATCCACTGGAGATAGACGGGAATAGACAATAAAAGGAGCGTAAAAACAGCAAAAATCACCGCACAAACTGGAAAAAAATTGACAATGATTTGACAACAACAAAAATTGCACAGAAAATTTTTTCCAGTCAAGACAAATTTGAATGCGATTTTTTTGAGGGGGCGCTTATTAGAGGGGGGCGCTTATTTTTTGGATGACCTCTAGGGGGGCGCTTATTAGAGGGGGGGCGGCTATTAGAGGGGGGGCGCCTATTAGAGGAAATACGGTATGCCTTTTTCAGTCCAAGACCAACCAAATTTTGCATAATTTTGCAAGAATTCAAATTTTTCAGCCTGAAAATGACTTGGATTGTTCAGAATCCCACCCCGGAATGGCCAGAAGCCCCTGAAAGTTGGTTTTTGGGGTTTACTAAAGGGGAGTGAACTTTTTGCGAAAATTCGATTGAGCGGATCAGAATCCCGGTTCAATCGGCTGAATCACTCAGAATTCCAGGTTTATGGTGGTTTTGAGGGTTCAGGGTGGAATTCTGAGTGATTCAGCCGATTGAACCGGGATTCTGATCCGCTCAATCGAATTTCGCAAAAAGTTCACTCCCCCTTAGTAAACTTCCAAAAACCAACTTTCAGGGGACTCTGGCCATTCCGGGTGGGATTCTGAGGGATCCAAGTTATTTCATGACAAAAAAAATTTGAATTCTTGCAAAATTTGGTTGGTCTTAAACAGAAAAAGGCATAAGTAATTTTTTTTCGTGGCACAATTCAGCTTTTTCGTGGTACATTTCAGCTTTTTCGTGGCTTATTTCCGCTTTTTCGTGGTATGTTGTTTTTCGTGGCAGAAATAATCTTTTTTCGTGGCATATTTCAGCCTTTTCGCAAACCAAATCAGTATGAGCCTTTGTAAAATACAATAGGGGCGCCAATAGGCGCCTGTTGCCCCTAGTTTGAGAAATATAGAGATTAACAGATTTCGGTACTATTCCAGTGTGCCGAGTAAGAATATTAATGAAAACATTTGTTATTTTTGTTTCTTGAAATTTGTGTATATTTAGGTAGAGCTTTTTTTGTCAAATTTAGTATCAAATACTTGGCGCTAGCAGCGAATAACAACCCCCCTCCCTCCAAAAAAACCTGGTTGTTGGTATTCGCTACTAGGGTCAACTCCTTTTCTGAGATTTCAAATACTCAGTGAAAATTGTGTCGTCAAAATTTTAAAAATCAAAAAAACTTATTGCCTAAACGAACCCGCAAAAATTCGGAACACCGTGCTCTAAGCGAATTAATACTGGAGTTCAGTTGTAGTGCTTTTTTAAAGGGGCATGCCCGTCGCCGATGGGAATATTTCTAAAGGCGGGTACCACGTCGATTCAAAAAAGAATTATTTTGAAATTATTTTTGTCCAGTTCTCCGGATAATAAGTAGTCAAAAACACTTCCTTCGTTTAATAGCATCGGTGGCCTAGCGGTAAAGCAGCAGCCTAGTGTGAAAGCTGGTCGTCGGCTCGATTCCCATTGAAGGTATTATTTTTAATCGACTTTTACCACATTGCGTCAAAAGAATTCTCGTTTGAATTTCACTGATACCCGCCTTTCAAAATATTGCCATTGGCGACGGGCATGCCCCTTTGTTTTTAAAAAAAATTAAGAATGACAAAACAAGACCAGGCCTCACGAAACACTAGTTGATAATTCCAATTTTTATTTAGCAACAACCACAGATGAGTCTAACAACGACAACCACAGGTATTTGACACGCAAGAGCACAACAGAAACATTTCCGTTTTGAAGAAGTAATCTCACGATCAAACTTTCATCAGTCCAATTCATCTCTTTCTGTATCCTGGAGATAACGCCGTCTTGGAGGTATAGCTGAACTTTCGAGCGCCGCTTTCTGTTCATCTATAGTCTTGATCTTCCATTAGATAATCTTGGTGTGTTCCAACTGAGCAAACAAACTGCGAACAATATTGCTAACAAAAACATTGCAGCGGACTGAAAAAATTAGAATTATAAACAAAGATTCGATTCAAAAAAATAAAAACACCTAATACTTTCGAAACAAAAATTATAGTAATCATTTGGAAAGGTGCTGTGTTTTATTCGTTTTTTTCACATTTTTCAACTAAGTTTTTTAATAGAAAATAAGACCTTCATAAAAACAGTTTACGTGTACTTGGCGTTGTGTTTTATATCTACTATTTATGAACAAGTCACCACTTAATTTTGTAGCCAGTAAGATGAGCTAGAAAATGAGGGATGACTTGCCTAACACGAGAAAGGCACGACCCGACCGTGGCTTATCAGAAGACGTTATATACCAAAAGATAGCCCTATTAGAGCTCGATACGAAGCCGTTTTCAAAATAGGCTACGGGTTCGATTAAGTTATGATATTGACTTCTGAAAATAAGAAATTTATAATCCATGACATATTGCACATTAGGGTCATTATTTAACAAATAAGTGTGACGCAGTGGTATAGGCTGCAGAATAATTTTTATATCGCATGTTCGATTCTTAATAGGTGCACTCTTTTTTCAGCAATTTTTTATTTGACAGTGCTTGGAAAATGTTTTTGTCAAAATTTGTGGATGCGGTATGCGGATTAAGCTTATCGGCAAATATATATATATATATTTATGAACAAGTCACCTGCGAACCTGCGATATGAAAATGAACCTGCAGCCTATACCACTACGTCACACTTATTTCTTAAATAATGAGCCTGATGTGGAATATATCCTGGATCATAAATTTCTAATTTTCAGAAGTCAATATCATGACGCAGTCCAACCCGTAGCCGATTTTGAGAACGGCTTCGTATCGAGCTCTAATAGGGCTATCTTTTGGTATATAAAATCCTCTGATAAGTCATGGTCGGGTCTTGCTTTTCCCGTGTAAGAGCAGTCTACAAAAACGAGTTTAAAAACACAATGCCAAGAAAATGATTTTGAATTAGGGGATGCCCGCTTTTTAGAACAGATACGGTAAAAAACGACACCGCCTCAAAAAGGGTGGCGAAAAACAAAACAACAACCGCACAAAGAAATACGGTATGTAGCCAATCGGTAAACAATTTGAATCCGAATTGCCGCCATATCATGTGAGTTTTTAGAAAAAAAATTTAAACACTTTTTTCCGCGTTTAATCATTGCAAATATCGCTATTTTGGTGGATATTTGAAAAGTATTTGAATTTTTATAACTTCTAACAGGGTTGGATTCGGTTGGTTAACTGAACGGGTCGGTTAACCGAAAACCGGCTTTTTGGCAAATAAACCGAGACCAAAAACGGGTTTCAAAAAAACCGGGAAAACCGAAAACCGGGTTCAGCGAAATACCGGTTTATTTACGACAAAAATTAACCGAAAGTCAGCTACAGGTCGGTTAACTGACCGAAAGTTTTTAAAAAAACCGGAATTGAAAATGGACTTTGAAAAAACAGGTTTTTCAAATGAATGATCCGAAAAAAACTGACCGAATCCAATTCTAATTTCCGAGTCGATAAACATACCATTATTTGACATTCACCTATCCGAAGGAATTTTTCTTAATCTTGGTGATAGAACAGGAATCTTAAGACTGTATTAGAATATTCATCAGTAATTTTTGCCTTTTCCAGACAGTAGAAAAAGTATGCAGAACACAGTGGAAACCAGGTCAGCCAAGCGGATCAACTCCTCTTTTGATGGAAATGCTTCCAGAGGTATGGCTGAATCATATAAAATAGAAAAATTTAATACCATAATCTCTTCTATATAGTCAGGGTGGCCAGATGCAAAATCTTTAAAGCAGGATGATAATCTCGAAAAGCAGAATTTTGAAACAAAAATCTGCAAAAAGCAGGAATGAACATATTTATTCGTACTGAATATAGGAACATTCTGAAAAGCAGAATTAGAAAACGCCTAGAAAATTTAGAAAAGCGAAAAATACAATTAATTTGGAATACAAAGGAATACAATTATTCAAAAAATACAGTTAATTTACATTGACTGGTTGACTAAATAACACATGCAAAAATTCCTGCTTTTTAGTAGCAAAAAGCAGATTCCAAAACCAAAAAGCATGAAATTCCTGCTAAAGCAGGACATCTGGCCACCCTGTATATAGTATTAGAGCTCTTTTGTTTGTTTGTAAACAACTGATGTTTTTGATTTTCTCGGAGTGTTTTTGTTTGCTTTTTCGGTCAATGTTTTTTAATTGAAGCTTAGAATCTCAAGAGTCGAATGGTTTTTGTTGGATTTGGGTTTTGAAATTTTTTCGGTTTCAATTTTTGGATTTTAGTTAGCAAATTGTTGTTTTTTTTTGGTTGGAGAGTCAAAATCTCAGAGCTAAGTAAATTAGACGGTGCTCTTGCAGACTCTGCCGTGTAGCCCTGAGTCTTAGCTTTCATTTAAAATAAAAGATCGCCAAAAATGATAAGTTTAAAATGGGGCGTGGCAAAAAGTATGGGCTCAAATTGAAAACACCCGTCAAAATATGTGAATCTCCCGTCAAATTCAAATTTCAAACAAAATATGTAAATCTTCCGTCAAATTATGTGAATCTCCCGTCAAATTTAAATTTTTAGTCAAATACTGCATTAAATTTTGCGAGAATTCAAATTTCATAGCCAAAAAATAACTTGGATCGCTCAGAATACCCCCCCCCCTCCCCGAGTGGCCAGAAGACCCTGAAAGTTGGTTTTTGGGGGTTATCTAGGGGAGTAAACTTTTTGCGAAAATTTGATTGAGCGGATCAGATTTCCAGTCAGATGGGCTGAATCGCTCAGAATTCCATCCTGAATCATTCTCAACCATACCTTCCAAAACAAAGACCGCACCGCGACCGCCGTCAACCCTATTTTCATCATAGAAAATGAAAATTTTCATTTCCTTTTTCATTTTTCATTTTCATTTTAAAAAGTTTTCATTTTCATTTTTATTTTTATTTTCATTTTTCATTTTGGAAACACTGCAGGAGAGTTAGTAAGGGAACTTGGAGAGTAGGTAGGGATATCTGGAGAGCTGATAGCAGCATCTGAAAAGTGGGTAGAGGTACCAGGGGAGGGAGTGGGTGGTGTTACAGAGAATTTTGAGATCCTTTTAACGCAACTTTGTTGGTGATGGTTTCGCGTGTTCCATTGATAATATTTTTTAAACTATAAAAGCTGGCCCACGTCATTTTGGCCCCATCGTGGTGGTTCAGGCCTCACCCTAAAGATTTATTTGCAAGGGTATAGGCTGGGCTCCGAATGAAAAATTTCAAAAAAAAACATTTGGGCAAAAAAGGACATTTTGACTATTTTTGAAGTATAGTCAAAAATCGGTTTGACGAAACTCTATTTAACGAAAAACTCGATTTAACGAAACTCAAGTATCCATTTGTTTGGATTTCACTAAATTAGAGTAAAATAAAACTCGATACAACGAAACTCGATTTAACGAAAAATTCGACGCTACTGTCATATTTTTCCAAAATTGACGTCTTTTTCTGGAAAATGACGTTTTGTTTCCAAAATCTGCAGTTCTTTTTCGAATTTCGAATTCGCGATATTACGCTATTTCATTTCGAGCAAGACTAAGATATTTAGGATGTAAACGAACCCCACATTGAAAAAAGGGTGCAGCGATTGCCAAGATCGCTGAGCATGAGTTGGATTTTTGCCCGAGCCACCTTATTTACCCACTGACGCGAACACTGACTGCTATTTGAACCGCTCTCTTAAAAATTGGCCGGTGGATAAGGTTTTCGAACGCCGTCAAAAAAGTTATTGATTTTTGATCTGAGTTTTGTGAGGTTCATTTCGAGGTGTTTTTTGGATCTGATTATTTGTCGACAAATAATTTAATGAATGAAAAAGTTGCAAAAACTCGATTTAACGAAAATTTTATAATTATGCATATAGTAAATTTTTCTTAATCGTGTTTAAACGACTCTAAAGTAATTTTTATGTGCTTAAAACGATAAAAATCTGTTTTCTAACGCTTTTACACATAAAATCGATTTTATTTTGAAGAAAAAAAATTTGGCTCAGTCCTTATTTGACCTTTTTTTCAAAGGGACCAAAAATCAAAGAAAAAAAATTTCCAAAATTTTAACATCTGGCAAATTTTGGAAATTTTGTTAGTCATCTTTTTTATTTTGGGAGGTCGAGAACTTATTTAGAATAGACTTATCTATCAGACTTCGTTTTCTTTTTATCTAAATGGACCCTAGGCTGTAGGTCAAAAGTAGTAACGTTAGAAACTAAAATGTAGCCTAAACTCTTATTTAAATTTGGTATGTACTGTAGAATCTCTAGTGTTACCCTCTATTCGTTTCCCTACCTGTTTTAGAATGCCCGGAAACTCACAAAAAGTGCCGAGCAAATAAGAAAAAGATAGTCCGCCTTGAAATAGAAAAAGACAGGAATCATCCGAAGGGAATAATTCAATCAATGGTCAATTTTTTTATTAAATATGCACTTGCGCCCCAAAAGATAATATAAAAAACTGGAGACCTATAAAGTTACTATACTATTTAGTAGCTCGGCGGCGAACAAATTGCAGGAAGTCAGGTTTGCACCCTCAGCTTGCATTGGTCCTTCAAGCTGATTTCTTTCGAAATTTTGCTTATTTTTTCAACTTTTATATGAAAAATAGCGGGGGAAGAGGGGGTAGAAAAATAGTAAAATAACAGACAAGTCCTAACTTAGGACTTCTAAGTCGAGGGTTGATCGAGGGTCGAGACTTTAAATCGAGGGTTGAATGTTTGTTTAACAAATTTATCATTTATAGGGAGATTAAAAGAGGATATACGATTCGGATCGAGTTTTGGTCGAAACATGTCAATCTTAAAACTCTAAAGACGGTGATTTTACCCCGTAACAACTTTTAAAATCGTGCTTCAGAGAATTTTTTCGCAAAGTTCGCACATTTCAGTTTTTCGCAAGGAGTGTGCATAAAAATTAGTGGTATCGCGTCTATGTGCGAAAATCGCAAAATCCATGATGATCATGGATTATCATGGATTTTCCCGTATCATGGATTTTCCAATTTTTAAATTCCCGCCTAACAGTATTCTCAGGAACGTTCAGTTTCATTAGACATAATACAATTCTGAGACCAGATTTTTGCTAAGCGCGGTCGATTTACTTATAGAAGTTTAATCAGAAAAATAAATTATGGTCATTGGAAAATCCCGGTTTTGCCTTGGTCCTACCTATGTAATTATTTTTGTTTGAGCCTCAGGGAACCAATGCTTAACTTATTTTTCTGATTACACTTCTAACGGGTGTAAAAACAGTTCCCTGTGGATTTTCAAAGGCTTATCTTTTATCATTGTTGGCATCGTATCTCTTTTCTTTTAATACCATTTTGTAGCCCTGGACCTCCTCTTTCAAATGGCATATTGAACTCATCTTGATTATTATTATTTGTTAGCTTGCGTGGTTGGTTAGAGATGCGCGCACTCACTCACCTTAGACATATTTCCGAGCAAGACTCTTGACCAAAAATACATATGGAGACCTTTTTGCCTAGCTCTAGTGACCAAAACGCGGTAGGATACCTTAATACCCGATATTTTAGCTTGGGGGCCAAGGCAATCGGTCAACCTATGGTAACCAACATTTTTTGAAAACCTATTTTTCAGTGCGAAAATTGTTTGAAAACTACTTTTTTACCGGTTTTAGCGTATAAAAATTACTTAGAAGACGTCTAAACACTATTCATAGTTGACCAAAAAAGGCGCATCCCCCAAGTAAACAAGTGCCCTTGACTTTTTTTCGGAATTCGGATTTCGGAATTCCGACGCACCCCTGGTGCAAACTCTCCAAAAAAAGTGTCTGAAACACGATTTTAAAAGTTGTTACGGAGGGGCTCAAAATGAGCCGTCTTTAGAGTGTTGAATTTCACATTAGTTGATTGCTTGAGTGTCACGAGTGTCAAATTCGTCTCGGGAGTGATAACAATCTAAAACCAGAATCTTCGCTAAAATTACAAATTTGAATTCTCAAAATGTTTTTTTATAAACCATCAAAATATTTTAAAACCACATTCCAGTATCATATTTCAGCATCGTTGAGCACTTCCCTCCACCAACTGCCAACCAACCAGAAAATCAGGGAGGGAAATGACTTCCAGGTGCAGGTTCCTGAAACTGGTCTGTATTTTTTCTATTGGGATACAGTCATTGATTTTATTCGTCAAATTTATTTTAGCTGAATCAGTGGTGGAGACCAAACCACTAGAAGAAGACTATGTAGAGCGGGAAACCTGCTTGTGGAAACCATCTGGTAGTGTGTTTGGAGGGTATCCCAACCTCATGGATTACTGCAAAAAAGCATTCACTCAATATGGGCTCAGCATTGAACGAGTGAGTTGCACTACTATTTTTGCTGTAACTTTTGTGTTTTTGCGTCGGTAAAACCCCACAAAAGTCGTGGAATTAACCTATAATTTAAAAAAAAAAGCTACATCTACACCACACAGCGTGTCAAAACCTTATATGCTGTCAACCACACATTGGCGTTGTGTTTTTTCAATTTTTTTGCAAAATATCCGAATTTTTAATGCTTCTTTTTGATTTTTTTTGACATTTTTTGCAAATTTTTGATTTCTATTACATAACACATGATTCGTAATGATTTTATCGTAATACCAAAATCGAAGTTTCATCTAACGGAAAACAATCCGTGGTTAGAATTTTATTGAAAACCGCATTTCTAGTGCAATTTTCGGTAATCCCTTTATTTTTCTGCAGCATTTGCTTGCTTTTGATAGCCTTTTATTTCCTGATTTTTTCTGCACTTTTTTTTCTCTTTCATCAAAAAAAAACCCCAGAAATGTAATGAAATTCGGTAAAAAAATAGCAGCAAAATTTTGCCAAAAAATGGATCCGCTGCTTAAACAAGTAGCCACTCTGCCAGATAAGTAGATAAATTAAATTTCAAAACACCATTCGATAGCCCAGAAAAAGAGCTACAATTTGTATAGGCTCACTTCCTTTCATAGAGCTGCCAGGGAGATATCGATAAAATCAGTCTGCCAATCAATCTCTACAAGAACTAATTCAAAACAAAGTTAATGAAATGAACAGAATTCGAATGTATAAGGAAGAAAATAAAACACAGAAAGATGAATGTAGAACTTAGCTTTCGATTGATATAATATGTTTAAAATTAAACATTAAAAATATGTTGCAAAAAAGTTAAAATTTGGGATCCAACACTCATCGTTAGGTCTTGACACGAAACTATTGATTTCAAACTGGATTTGAACTTGTATCTGACGCTTGACACGCTGGTACCAGGGTTCGGATCTGTATTGATTGATCAGATATGTATTGATTTTGAAAGGCGAAACCGGATTTATTTCGAACTGTGTGATTAGTCCGATATGTATTGGTTTTTAAAAATTGTCTGTCTGATTTTTAAACCGTCTGATTTTATATCTGTATGATTTTTAAAATTTTTAAGTTCCGGTCAATTTTTTGCTTAAATTTTTGACTGGAAGGAAATGAAAGAAGCCACTTTCATGGCAAAATTCTTAAAAGAGTGAATTCTGGACTATTTCGTATGTCTTACCATGTTTTTTAACTGGGCCGTGGCAAAAAAAGACTCTATATCAGGGCTGCCATATGTCCTTTTTAAAAAGATCTGTCCTTTTTTCGGGACCCCAAACCTTTTTTCATTTTCGAAGTTTTAGTCGAAATCTTTTTTTTTTCGCTTCAAAATGGCAATGAGCACTAGATAAAATAGACTTTTTCTTCGAATTCCTGTTTTTTGACCAGATGTCCTTTTTTTGAATTTTGAGATTGCAGCCCTGCTCTATATGCATTTTCTGATCAAGAGTACTTCTCAAAATCATGTGTAACTTCCCCTCCCAATACAGCCCTTATTCCCTTAAAAAATGTTTTGGCGGGAATTCAGAAAATATTTTTTTTTGGATTTTCCTAAATTTTTACCTTGGGGACCAAGGCAAATCGAAATTTTTTTTTCAATTTTTTGGAAACCAAAGTGTTTCCGTGCCGTTTCAGAGCACAAGAAAAAATATGAGACGGGTCCTTTCCCTTGAGGAAAAGTAAATTTTGATAAAATGTTTTTATGCGATTTTGGCATATTTTTAGAAAAATCTGATTTTCAATTGCAAAATAAGATTTTTAGACCCAAAATCTTATTTTGAGTTCCGAAAATATGATTTTTTTATATTTGTCTGATTTTAAAATTTTTGAGATCCGAACCTTGGTCTACAGAGATTATTCAGTCAATTTGCAAAATCATTTAACTTGCAAAATTTTCAACAAATTTTTCGAAAAATCTGGCTGGAATGAATTTCACTGGGTATACCTGAAATTGCAATTTATCATCTTATAACGCATTGTTAGGCCCTGAAAATGATAGAAAACAAGCTTTATGTGTGGGAGAGTACTTTCTGTAAAAAAAATTCGACCCATGAGGGGTATCATGGTTTTTCAGTCAACAATTCATGATTTGAATTAGCGTCTTTTGGATTTTGAAGGGAATAAGGGCTGTATTGAGAAGATTAGGGAAAAAAGTGGACCACTTATAAGGCGAAACTTTAAAAAACTAAATTTTGGATTACTTTGGCTGTCTTACTTTTCCCAGAAAGTGCTTTACCACACATAAAAACTTGTTTTCTATTGTTTTCAGAGCCTAAAAATGCGTTATAAGTTGATAAAGTGCAATTTAGAGCATACTCTGTAACAGTGTTGTAAAAATGTAAATTTTGGCACCGGCACCACACCGGCAGTGGTGCCTGTTGTCGGCACCGGCACCGGTGTCGCACCGGGCCTTAAATGCGACTCCGGCACCGGTGCCGGCACCTGGCTGAACATTTGCACCAGCACCGGTGCCTATCACATTCAGTATATTTTTTACGAAAAAAGTTCATTTTTTAACGGAAATGAAATTTGTTGTCTCAAAAAAGTTTGGCTTATACAGAAATATGAATTTTATTGAAATTGAGCAGCACACGACGCTTCACGAGCAGTTGTCCAGAACGGCCTTTTTGCCTTATTGTATTTATTGTGACACCTGAGTAGACTCTTTCCACGCTAGCTGACGTGGCAGGGGATGGCAAGGTCACGAGTGCGATTTGTGATAGCTTCGGGAACAACTAAATCAATTTGTATTTTAAATCAGCTCTCTTCCTAAGTTGCTTTCTGTAGTCAAAAGCATTGCTTTTAATTGACCCTTTTTAAACTGTTTCAATGTATTGGTTCATTTCTTGATCCAATGGGTCTGAAACGTGTTTCTCAGCCTGAGATTTTCCAAATTCAAAAAAGCAAAAGAAAACGAATCCGTGGCACCATTAATATAGTATTAATATATGATAAAATTGATTCATGATCAATTATTACATCGAACTATACCATTCCTTAACAAAAGCATCCGATCCTCTCACCCCTGGCTCCATAATCTTCCCTTCAATCGTTTGTTTGATTTGTTGTAAAAATGAATATGTGGTTTTACTAGGCTTATATACATAATATATTTTTCGCTCAACGATCGATATAACGATACGATATTTTCGGCCATATTTAAAAACGATCGATACGATGTATCGTATCGACCGGAGCTTTAGTCTCAAATAGCCTAAGCCTCCACCAATTCTATTTATTTATCAACGCTTTATTTATCAAAAAATCAATTATCAGAAAGCAAGGTAGCTAGCAAATGTTTGACCCGGGAAGAAATAAGTACTATTGAGGGGTCCGCGACAGTTCACGCCCGGGAAATTTCACGCCCGGGACAATTCACGCCCAGGACAATTCAAGCCCCTAAAGAATTCACGTGTACTTACTTTTATTTTATCAACTTTTATATTTATCAAACCATCTAAATCACATAGAATTGGGATAATAAGGGTAGGTACATATCCTGAGGATTCACCTGTCTCCAAATTCTAAACTTCAGTTGTTTTATGTGGGATCGAAAGCCTTAGTTTCTTATCCAAAATTTCACAATATACATGGTTTGACAACAATAAACTGTGATTTTAACGACTTGAACTCTAAAACCTAGGTTAAGTACCCGAGGTTCAGATGGACATCTAGCCTAAAATATGATTTTTCTTTCTAAAACTTAAGTAAAGACTACCCAAATATATGTCCCAAACCCTGGAAAATGTGCGCAAACTCTTTATTAGTCACAACTTCCGTACGCTGGCCTACCCCAAGCCTAAGGGCTAAGCCTAAACTTGTTGTTTGAAAGGGTAGTTACAGCGATTTTTATAACGTCAGGTTTGGGGGGGGGGTCAAACTTTTCAAAGCTAGGGTTCCTGCAAATTTGCCATTATCAAACCATGTTTAGGATAAGATTCTGGAAAGGGCACAATTATTACATAGCACATAATTACTTTAGGCTATTCCGAAATTTCGGATTTTTAGAAGTAAATACCCGTTTAGGACAGGTACCAGGCGGTTTTGCTATCCACCCTGAGGCTCATTGATCCTTTAAAAACCTTTTTTTATTCTGGTGCTATGTTGCGTCTTCTCGACGCAAAGAAGAATGCCCAAAAGTACAAAAACGCAAAAATAACTTTTTAATATAGTGGAATTTCGCTAGTATTTTGTTTGTCGATTTTTAGCTATTTTCTCAACTTTTTTCCCCAATACACAAAAAATGTTCTTTCAAGTCTTGTTTCGATTGACAGTCTGCCCAAGCCCTCTTTTTGTAGTTTGTACCCTCCCCCCTTCTCTTCTCTTTGATTTCAGCTAAAGCTGAAATCAGTCTTGCCTTTTCTCTCTGTAAATGTAGCTAGTAAATGCTTTTGCTCTGGCCAAAGCTAGTAAATAATTATTTTGTAATAAAAGGCTGACATTTCTATAATAAAGTAAACTAACCAGCTAAATTCTACAAAAACCCTTCTATATTATCTAACATCCATACACAAAAAAACCTTCGAAATTCCATCCTCCACCTTGACTCTAATTTTGTAATTTCTGGATGTCTAAGCAGCATGCAGATTCTACAGCTAGTCCAGAAAAAAGTGTTTACCATCACCGTGATTCAGACCTGTAACCTACTAATCCTATATACTAAAAGAGAGTTGTCTGTATCGTCTGTCCGCAAAATTTTAAATGTATCAATATTGTCTTTTGAAAGTTGGTCTTGAGATGAAACAGGAAAAATGTTCTTTGATGACTCAGTCTTTGAGAGTCTTATCATTTTTTGTTTCTGAAAAGTCAGTGGTTGACTTTCTCTTGCTTCTATTTTTTTGTTTAGTTTCCCTCTTAGTCATGACGTCTCAAGTGGTCGAAGAATCATGATGCTAAACCCGCGTGGTGGTCATAAATATCACAGTGAGTGTTACATTTGGTTGATCTTCAATCATAAATTATTTTTGTTTAGTCTCTCTCTTCGACTCGGTAATGCTTCAAGAAAAGAAGAGAAGAATCAAGCTGCTCAACCCGTGTGGTGGTCATCTATGATACATTTCGGTCGATGTCTTCTATGTAACAATATGAATCTTCCTCTTCAGCCTCTCTTTCCTGACTCAGTGGTGCCTTAAGAGAAGAAGCGAAGATTCAAGATGCTGAACCGCGTCGTGGTCATTCATGGTACTGTGGTTGTTGTATTCCTGTAAGTCTTAATATAAATATTTTATATTCAGTTTCTCTCCTCGACTCGATGGTGCTTTGAAAAAAGAAGTGAAGAATCAAGATGCTCAACCCGAGTGGTGGTCATTCATGATACTGTGACTATTGTATTTCTTAATGTCTCAATATGAATCTTCTATCTTCAGTATCTCTTAATCGACTCGGTGGTGCCTGAAGAGGAAAAGCAAAGAATCAAGATGCTCAACCCGAGTGGTGATTATTCATGGTACTGTGACTGTTGTATTCCTTAATGTCTCAATATGAATCTTTTATCTTCAGTATCTCTTAATCGACTCGGCGGTGCCTGGAGAGGAGAAGCAAAGAATCAAGATGCTCAACCTGAGTGGTGATCATTCATGGTACTGTGACTGTTGTATTCCTTAATGTCTCAATATGAATCTTTTATCTTCAGTATCTCTTAATCGACTCGGCGGTGCCTGGAGAGGAGAAGCAAAGAATCAAGATGCTCAACCCGCGTGGTGGTCATTCAGAATTCAGAATACTGTGACTGTTATATTCCTGGTAGTCTCAATATTTTATCTTTAATTTCTCTTCCTCGAATCAGTGGTGCCTCAAGAGAAGAGATGGAGAATCGAGATACTGAACCCGTGTGGTGGCCATCTATGGTACTGTGACGGTTGTATTCTTCTTTGTCCAATGAAAAATTCAATTGTTCCAGTCTCTCTTTCTCTTCTCGATGCTGTCATAGAAAATGCTTCAGATAATCAAGATGCTGAACCGCGTGGTGGCCATTCATAGTACTGTGACTATTGTATTCTTCTATGTATCAATTAAGAATGTGATTGTTTCAGTCTCTCTCTCTCTTTTCTCGGTGGTGCCTCAGGAAAGCTTCAGAGAATCAAGATGCTGAACTAAAATTTTTGTCTTGATAAGAAATCTATATGTTTCAGTCTCTCTCTTTTTTTTGTGGTGCCTCAAGAGAAGCTTTGAATTATCGAGATGCTGAACCGCGTGGTGGCTATCTATGGTACTGTGACCGTTGTATTCTTCTTTGTCTCAATGAAAAATTCAATCGTTTCAGTCTCTCTCTCTTTCTCTTCTTGGTGGTGCTCAGGAAAAGCTTCAGAGAATCAAGATGCTGAACTAAAATTTTTTGTCTTGATAAGAAATCTATATGTTTCAGTCTCTCTCTTTTCTCGGTGGTGCCTCAGGAGAAGCTTCAGAGAATCAAGATGCTGAACTAAATTTTTTGTCTTGATAAGAAATCTATATGTTTCAGTCTCTCTCTTTTCTCGGTGGTGCCTCAGGAGAAGCTTCAGAGAATCAAGATGCTGAACCCGCGGGGTGGCTATTTATGGGTAAAAGGACAACTGCCGACCATTCCAACTGCCGACCCCAACTGCCGACCATCCCAACTGCCGACCCCCAACTGCCGACCATCCCAACTGCCGACCCCAACTGCCGACCATTCCAACTGCCGACCCCAACTGCCGACCATCCCAACTGCCGACCCCCAACTGCCGACCATTCCAACTGCCGACCAATTAATTTTTTTGAAAATCGCTGTCTTTCCATAATATTTTTTGCCAATGTGTATAAATTTTTTTGGCCGATGTGTGTAAACTTTTGCCGATGTGTTTGTGTGCTCCTGTGCTTATGACGTATTTATTTCCAGATGGCAGCGTTAGAGTTTACTTATAGCCAGCGCGTCGGCAGTAAAAAAATGGCAGTCACTGAATTCAGGGAGATTCTAATAAGTGCTATACATGGTCGATTCTCACAACTAAAATAAAGATCGATGGTGCTATAATCGTCCACTACATGTGCACCGAATGCAACGCTAAGCGAAAGAAGTGGAAAGAACAGGATATAGCTCTGGATGAATACCCATTGCCTACGATGAAAGCTGACGGTATTGCTGGTGTATGGATTGAAATGGAGCCGAACCATCCTCATTTTTGTTACGGAAAAAAGCGCAGTGAGGTAAACCTTACAATTACTAGCACTTGTCTTTTTATGAAAATAATTAGGTGGATGGGCTTAAAGCACGCCGTAGCATGCAAGCGCAACTGGCCAGCGGCACTCAGGAAAACACTGCTTCGGCCATTGTCAGGACCGAGAAAAAGATCTTAATGAAGTTTGCCGGAAAGAGCGATGGTTTGTAAAGCTTTTTGAGGCTTACGTGTGATTTCGATCAAATATTTTCAGAATACCGACAGGAAGTACGACAGTATGGGATCGCAAACCGCACAGCCGTCTCCAAAGCATTCTCTCGTGCACGTCAGAAGCAATTCCCTTTTGTGCCTGACTTCTCAGATGTACTTAATGACGACAACGCAATTCTCCGATGCACAGAGCGAGGCTCTCTTAGATCATACACGCTACGGTGAAAGATTGCTTCTCTTTGGTGGTTAGTGCTTTCGGACTTTGAAAGCTTTCAGGCAAAGATTTGGTTTCAGATGCTGAAATGCTCGTTTTCTCTTCGCCCCGACAGCTCTTCTATCTGCAAAAGTCGAAAGAAATTGTTGCTGACGGAAACTTTAAGTTCAAACCAGAAGGAGACACTTGTCAAGTCTACAGAATTCTCGGTTTGTGAAGAGAATACATTCAGTTCCGCTGGTCACTGTGTTGCTAAAAAACAGAGACAAGAAGACATATAGGAAGATGTGGAGAAAAATTGAGGTTTTTGATAGGCTTTTGTTTTTTATTCGGTATTATTCAGTTGCTAGTGAGTTGGACCAGCAAGGTGGATCACTAAAATGGGAGTTTGCTCATTTTGATCACGAACCTGCTGTGTGGAAGGCGTATAAGCGCCAGTTTCCTGATGTTGAGGCCAAGATGTGTAGCTTTCACGTCAAACAAGCTCTTAACAGAATGGTATCAAATAACACGTTGCAGGGTTTCTGTAATTTCTTGTTTAGGTGCAAGACAAAGGGCTAGCTGCGCTGTACCGAGAACAAGAGGATGTGCAAAATGTAGTCAGAATGATAGGAGCTCTTCAATTAGCGCCTCCTGAAGTCTGGCACTATTCGCTCAATCTTATCCGCTCTCATATCCAAGTCACTTTCGGACATCTGCATGACACGGCAAACAAGTTGGACCAGTTGGTCGATTACTACAGGTAATTCTTTCTTTACGTGTCATACTCTCATGTTTAACTTCCATGTTTCCAGGGACACTTGGATATCGCTCGGACCTTTTCTCTCTCTGTTTGGAATGCAAGGTCAGAGGACCAAAACACGGCAGAGTCATACCATGGGAAGTTGCGACACCACTTCAGAACGAATTGCTTGCTTGGAGAGTGGATCGCTCGCTTCAAGGAGGTCAGTTTTTCGGATGTGTGGGGAGAAATTCCATGCACTGTTTAGTTGCATCATGCAGAAGAAGAAAATGCGAGTGATGTCGCTCATGGACGCCAGCCTCCTCGTCAGCAATCCCAAGACTCGGCTGCTCTTTCGTCCAGGATTCTTGCAGCTCAACAGGCATTCGAGGTGGTTCTCAACAATCAAGTGGATGATGGGGATTTCGACGAAAAACTTGCTGCCTTATTGCTGCAAATCGGTTTCCTGATGGGCTACATCAATGTGGACGCCGTGGTAGAAAGTGAAGCTGAAGAAGATGAGCCATTGGTTGAACAAGAAATGGAAGAAGCGAACGCCGTACAGAACCTGGAGAATCCAGCGCACATTAACCTTTATTGAAACCATTGTTGATTTGAATATTGTTGGCTCCCCCTTTTTGTGTTACGAATGAATAAATAAACCTTCAAAGCCATTATATATTTTTTGAATTATACGTAGAGGCTAAAATGCATAGAAATCTTTGAAATAGTACAAATGTCTTTTTCTCTCGAAGACTTTCACAGTTAGAGTACTTTTTTCATATTTTAATAAGCCTTTCATCGATACTCTTTTACTTGACTTTTTCCATAAATTTTACAACTGGGATAAAATTGAAAAATTGGTCGGCAGTTGGTGGTCGGCAGTTGGGATGGTCGGCAGTTGGGGGTCGGCAGTTGGGATGGTCGGCAGTTGGGGGTCGGCAGTTGGGATGGTCGGCAGTTGGGGTCGGCAGTTGGAATGGTCGGCAGTTGACCCTCGTTCATTTATGGTACTGTGACTGTTCTATTCTTCTTTGTCACAATAAAAAAGATTTATTCATTCTCTCACTTGACTGTTGTATATTTTGAATGTTACATTTGTATGTTATCTGTCATAAAGTTGTGTGTTAAGTTCTGTGTCATTTTTACGTTGGCAACTTTGGGCAAGGTTTCATCTTTCTGTCGTTAACAAAATGTCTGTATTGAGTGACACTTTTTTCTAATTTTTCTTTGTTTCAATAAGAAAAAAATTCGATTCAGTCTCTCTCTTGACTGCTGTTCGCTTTATGTTCTGTATCTTGAAGTTTTGTGTCATTTCTACCGGCTTCTTTCGGATAAGTTTCTTTTTTTTTCAATATAACCAGAATTATTCTATAAATTTGTTAAAAAAAATCTCATTCAGTATCATTGAATTCAAAATGTTACGATATGAATGATATTCTGCAACAAACGTTCATCGAAAAATAAATCCCGCCCGTAGGGCGGGCAAAAACTAGTCCTATATACTAAAAGAGAGTTGTCTGTATGTCAGTCATCGCAAAATTTTAAATGTCACAAAATGTTTTGTCTCGACATGAAAAGTAAATTTTTCTCAAGTCTTTAGTACAGAGTAGTCTCTCATTATTTCTTTTTAAAGTGTGATGAGCAGTCGGCTCTCTCGAATTAATTTTGTGGTCGCATCTCAGGAGACTCTCATGTTTTTTTCTCGACTTATTGTGAATCGTCCAAGTACCTGGATTGAGTTTGAATCTCGGATTGAATTTTTGAACTCGAGTCTCTTAATTTTTTGAAATTTTCTTAACTCAAGTATGAATCATAGTTCAGTACAAGTGCTTCAACAATGGTAAATACTTGAAGTGCTTGGACTGAACTGTGATTCATGGTTGAGTCTCAAATTGACGAGTAATTAAGTCAAGGTATTGGAGGGTAAGACTGTGATTCATGATGTGGTCTTATTGCAGTTACCATTTTGTTATAATTTTTTTCAAGCATGTTTTTATGTGAATCGTCATGATTCGAGTAGGAACCATGGTACACTCCAGCTGCTTCATCAATGGTAATAACTTGAAGTAGTTGGAATATGCTGTGATTCATGGTTGAATCTCAAATTAAACGATAACAAAGTCAAAGTAGTTGAGATTATTTTAACTTGAAGAATTCTATCTTGAATCATGGTCCAACCTTCTTGCATACTCTGATGGTCATGTATCACGTGTCATGGTCATGTATTTTGTCTCATAGTCTTTTGTCTCATATGCCTAATGGTCATATCTCATGTGACTTTGTTGTGACTCATGTGTTTTGGTCTCCTGCTAATTTATCGTGTGCGTTAGTTTTATGCATCAGTCTCCTGCTTAAGCAAGTGATAAAAACAAATTTGTTATTATTTTCTTTTCTTTGCAGGTGATATTGCCGTGTGTCGTCTATCTTCATCATTCGGGCGTGAAAACTGATGGGTGCATCTTCGTCTCTGGTGGTGTCATGCCTCTCCGTGGATGCTTAAAGAATCAAGTCCTCAAAAGTCTTAGTATCAGTTGTCTGTATGTCTTCGTCAATAAAACTAAAATTTTCTTCTTCTGTGCCTCATGTCTTCTGTAGTATGTGTAGTCTCATGTGCAATTCGTCTACGATGTTTAATATATCTTGCTCTATGTTCGAAGTCACATGAGATTAGTTGACTTTTATTGGGAATTCATCGATTCTATTTTGAGCGAGACTTTTGTCTAATTTATTGGGATTAATTGGCTTGCCTTCATGGTTGGCTCTCATGTGTTTGATTTTGACCTTTTGTGAATCGTGTTCTCATGAAGCTCAACAAAACAAAATAAATCTTGCAAACCTCCAGCATCAAACAAAACAAATTCTTTATTAATCAATGCATATGAAAAAAGTCGCTTTTATAAATCCCTACAAAGAAAATGGTATTGTTCATTATCGCTTCTTGATCAGTCTTAAAGACGCTTTTACAAGTCTGACCACAATGATAAAGACAAATGCTTTTGTAAATCATGCACAGCAAAAATATTCCTGTATGGATCTCAGCACACACGTCGAAAAAGACTGGAAAATAGAGTAATACTGTAAGTCTCTGAAAGGAGTCAATAGCTCACGGCTCATGTTTCGGTCGCACCGTCCATTTTTTTAACTTTTCGCGCCTGTTTCAATTTTCTCTTTTTGTTTGTCAATAAAAATTTATGTTTTTGTCGTTTGTGTTCTGTGTCGTGTGTAGTATGTGTGTATCTTACAAGATATTTGCTCATTTTCGGATCAAAGGAAATTGATTAATTATGTCTCGAGAATATGTTTGAATTTAATCTTTTTTAGAGTCTTCTTCAGGGAGTGTTTGTTGTATTCTCATTAACGCTTCTTGAGCATCTGGAGCAGTTGAAAAGACGCTTTTACGAGTCTCACCTCAGAAAAAAAATAATAAATTATGCACAACATGAACACGCCTTTATCAAGTTAACAGGTAGAGTAGTTCTGTGAGTTTTGGAAAGGACTTCATAGCTTATGACTCATGTTTCAGTTATGTGTGTTTATGAATCACGCAACACAAAATACGCTTTTATGAATCTCAATAAAGGGCACAAAGCGAAAGCTTTTGTGAATCTCGCGACAAAAATAAACACTTTGTCAGCTGTGTGAAGAGTGGATAAGTCTTAGAGAGGGACAGTATGTGATTATAGTTTTCTCAGATTTCATATGCCTTGAAATTTATTTGAAGGTGAAATCATCAAGAAGTAAATTAAAAATTCTAAGGCAATACCAGCAGGAAATAAATCGAAAAATGCTACAGAAATATCAGCAAGAAATATATCGAAAAATGCAGCGGAAATATAAGCGGAAAATAAATTTAAAATTTCTACGGAAATAACAGCGGAAAATGAAACCCGCCCGTAGGGCGGGCAAGCACTAGTGAATCAATAAACCAGACATACAGTAGCGGAAAAAAGTGATGACTCAAGCATAAGTTTTGCGTATTTTGCTTCATATCTCCCAACTACATGCATTCTTTGATTTAACATATATAAGCAAGAATGATCGCCGGAATCTCAGCTACATTTTGAGTACAAATACATATATGTATGATAAGGAATCAGAAACTTTTTAATTGTTTTTGAAAATGCACTCAAATTTTGAGGCGGAAAAAAGTGATGACTCAAATCCTTTTCTATTGATGTTTCATCGTCATTTTATGTCTATGGCCGATTTTAAATGTTATTCGTAAGCCCTGTTTCTCAGCTACAATTTGGAATGTCAAACTTAATTTTGATTATTCTAGGAAAAATTATGACCATCAAGATAAATGCGTCGATTTCTAGTCAAAATAAAGGAAAATCCAACGAAAATGACTGTTTAGACACATAAATAATAGCTTTTCTCAAAAAAATGTTGATGAAAAAATAACATTCAATGCACCATTCGAAAGCTCTTTGATTTCTTTACACAATGACATGTTGACTGCTTTTTTAGAAAAATACAGCGCTGAGAAACGGACGGTTGAATTTCGACAAGACAAAAAACCACTGTTTTTGCCTTATTTTTAGCCTTTTTTGTCTTGTCGAAATTCAACCGTCCGTTTCTCAGCGCTGTATTTTTCTAAAAAAACAGTCAACATGTCATTGTGTAAAGAAATCAAAGAGCTTCAAAATTTGAGTGCATTTTCAAAAACAATTAAAAAGTTTCTGATTCCTTATCATACATATATGTATTTGTACTCAAAATGTAGCTGAGATTCCGGCGATCATTCTTGCTTATATATGTTAAATCAAAGAATGCATGTAGTTGGGAGATATGAAGCAAAATACGCAAAACTTATGCTTGAGTCATCACTTTTTTCCGCTACTGTAATTGACCAGGATATCAATTTACCGCCGTGAATTATCTGGGGGCGTAAATTGTCCTGGGGCGTGAATTGTCCGGGGCTTGAATTGTTCGTGTACGCTATTGAGAGATAGGATTTCAGTATTTTTTAGGAACTGACATTTTTGCGATTTCAATTCACATTATTTCATACAACCGTATGCTGAAAATGACGGCAACAAGCCGGGTTACATTTTGAGTGTAAGGTTGCAAAGGAGTGTGTAAATAACAATTTAAATTAAACGTAAATTAAAACATCAGTTCAGGATACTACCGAAAAGTACTAGGATAGTCCTATTGAGGATTCCATCGAATTGGACATGGTTCAGTGTTTTTTGAATTTTAGCTAATACTTTAAAGTAACTTTTCATATGTATGATAGATCAAATGAAAGCCCATAACCTTGGCTACATTTTGACACTGAACTTGTGAATAAAAGGAAAAAAAAGTAAGATTTGCAGCCAGTGGTAGTCGAACCCGTGACCTAGGGCGATGCATATATGAAGTGTCCCCCCCCCTTTACTCGAACAAAAAGTGGCATCTGCACTTCATGTTTTACTGAACTTGGAAAAAAATATTAAAATTTTAGTTAAAAATAGGCAGCGGTGCCAGCGAAAAAATCGGCAACCGCACCGGTGCCGGTGCTTTTCGTTAAAATTTGGCACCGGTACCAGCACCGGTGCCAGCAAAAACTTGGCACCGGTACCGGTGCCCGCACCGGTGCTTTTTCATCACTGCTCTGTAAGGTGCATTCTAGCCAAAAAAATCTTTTTATAAATCCGGAGTGAGGCAAAAACGGAGAAGGCTTTATCAATAATCAGCCCAAAAAGAAACACGATCCTGGCATCGAACCTGCAATCTTTGGCTCCGTAAACCAACGCGTTATCCATTGCGCCACAGGACCTTACATTCTTCGACTCCCAAATAAACACTATTATTATTGTTCACTTTTTTGCAGCTTAATATTTCCCAGCTGAAGAAAAACATTTTTACCATCTTAACCCAAACTAAACATTCCAGGCACTTTTCATCCTCCTACTATCCAAGTATGATCTGGAGCTAGCTGGCCAAAAACTCAGGATGCAAACCGTCTTCGAAGAGCCTTTTTCAGGTTGGATTTGGTTGCAAAGGAAAAAATGTTTTTGATAAAAAAAAACTATCTTTATGCTTTTTAGAAGACGACCAGTTTACATTCCGACATGCTCTGAATTGCTATGGAAAAAACTTCACTAAAATTCGACAAATGGTCAGTTCACAAATCCAAAATTTTCCTACTTGGTCAATTTTTTAAACTCGTCATACCTCTTTTACCAATTTCAGATTCCCCACAAATCAGTGTATGCCCTGGTGCAGCACTACTACAAAACCAAAAAATATCAGCACTACAAGAGCACCATGGATGCAGACAACATGATGCAGGACAGTGACAGTTCTGAGGAGTAGGCTAATTATAATAAAAAAAATAAAAAAAATAAATTGCCGATTCAGTGAGTGCAAGGCCATCGACAAAAAAGACGTGAGACACGACAGTGTGTGCGACAACTGTCACAATGTGGTCAAAAAAGTATATTCTGTAAATGAGTTGGAGCTATGCATGACCTGCAAAATGTACTTCAAGTGAGTAACAGTTAAATTTGGGCTTAGACTCAAAAATCAAATATACAGCATTCGGATTCGACCAAGTAGACCGAACCACCCCAAAACTCAAACTATATCCAAAAAACGGCATTTCACCACTGTCAAACCATCTTCAGCGTCCCGAATTAGTCCAGAAAAGAAGTTTTGGAACATGAAAACGTAAAAAAAAAGTTTTCGATCAAAGTGGACGACCACTTGGTTTGGTTGGTTCAAACTGAAAAATTTAAATTGCCGCATAATTTTTTAAAAGACACGAATTTGAAAAATGTAGACCAAACAAATTTTGAGGCTTTTTTTTTTGGGTGGTTTGATGTGGTTCGGGGTGGTTTTGGGGTGGTTTGGGGTGGTTTGGGTGTTTGGGTGGTTTCGGGTGGTTTCGGGTGGTTTCGGGTGGTTCGGTCCCCCTATTGTTTTGGCAGTATTCATATGAATATTTCGGCGAAACGTTTCGCCGATTTTATCCACCTCCATCTGGGTAACACCCTGAATATATCTAGCTGGGTACCTCTACTCGATACCACCACCTAAGTACATGAATAAGGGTACCTCCATTTGGGTACCTCCACCTGACTACATCTAACTGGGTACCTCGTGGTGGGTACCTGAACCTAGATTAAACCACCTAAGTACTTCATCTGGGTATTACCACCTAGTTACCTTTATTTTCTTACCACCAAGTTGGTACATCCTATTCATATCGATACCCTTACCTGGGACATTTATCTGGGTACTACTACCTGGGTACTACCACTGGAGTACTCCTACCTTGGTACCAGCGGTGCGCTGCGTACTATTACCTGGACGCAGGGTAGGTAGGTGTCCAGATACCTATCCACCTTATCTGGCCACACACCTACCCAACCTGGCCACGAAGAAGTACAAAAATTACTAGCAAGAAGAACATAAAAGACAAAACTGGTAAGAAACAAGAAAAATCAGCTTTTTGAAAAATTAATTTGGTTTGATGCTATTGTGGCCAGTGTAACATCTACCTCACGTGGCCACCCGACCTCACCTCGCACCTCGACCTCGTACCTCGTACCTTCATTGTAGCCACCGTATAAATATGTGCCCTTCTTTGTTCCCACCCCTCCCTACACAGCCCTTCTTCCCTTTTCAAATATATCTCAGTAGTCTTTTTTTTAAACAAAAGTGGCTCTATATACAGCTAAATTACCACACAATATTACAATAATGAAAAATTAAAATATTGAATAGATTTTGGACAATGAATAATAAATGAATAATACATCGGACTACTAAAGTTCTGTTGGACTACTAAAATACTCTGGACAGGGCTGTAAATTTTTATTTTTGACATCCTACATCCACATCCGGCCAAAAAAATTTTTGACATCCACATCCGACATCCGACCAAAAATTTTGACATCCAACATCCACATCCGACATCCGGTCTAAAAAAGTTTGACATCACATCCATCCGGATGTCAATTTTGTTTGACATTCTGACATCCAAATGACATCCGGATGTCAAAAATTTGCTGATATTCACTATTAATTAATAGTATGGGTACAATGGCCTAATTCGGCAAGAGATATAAAGAAGATACGGTCACAATACATGCGCACAACGATTGTAAAGTTTTATTTCGACGTCAAACCAAGACACTTAGGTGAAACAAATAAAACATTCATCAGATAATCCCAGGAGCACTTTCCTTTGAAGGAACTCCTCAAACGAGCAGCCCTTGATACCAACAGAGTTAATCGACAAACGGGAGAAACCTCGCTTTGGAGCTTGGTTATATTGGAAATATTAGAATTCACCGGCATAGTAGAGGTTGCGACTAATGAGTGAAAAAGTTTAGCGGGCGACTCTTCGTTTTGACGACGGAAAATTCGAGAGGGTTATCCAACTGCGTTTTTGCCATCATCATCGCCTTTTCTCAATTTTAGTTAGGAATTCTTTGGGGGTGAATGGGCTATTGGAAATTGTAGATTTGGAATTAAAGGAATAGGACCAACGATGAGACGGAAAGAAGAAAAGAAAATCTTTCTGAGTTTGCGGGATTTTAGATTATTCATTTTTGCGGATTTTGGCCTATGGTTTTTTTCGAAACAACAAAGAAGAAGATTTAGAACAAGGAAACAAGTATCTCTCAACCACAGACTCAAAAAATCCGTAAAAGCATATTGACATCCGCCATGAAAACATCCGAAAAACATCCGGCAAAACATCCGGACATCCGCTGACATCCGATCTAAAAATTTTGACATCCAACATCCACATCCACATCCACATCCGCCGGATGTGGATGTTTCGGATGTACACATCCACATCCGGATGTATCTTCCGGATGTTTTTACAGCCCTGCTCTGGACTACTGGATTTCTATTGGACTACTAAAATTCATTGAACTACTAAAGTGCGGCTTAGACTACTAAACTCCTCAAAATCACACCTCGCGCAATTCCTTTGTTAAGCAAGTTAGAATTCATTTTGTAGCTCACCTCACTGGCTACAAAATGAAGTATAACTTGACCAAGGAAAGTATTCGAAAAAGGGCAAGAACGCAGTGCCACAAACACGATTTTAAATCAGAAGTGGTTCTATTAGATTAAATACGATGTTTCCATGAATCCAAAAGACATCTTGTCTTTCTAAAAGCTTTTACCGTCAAAATTGCTGCTCTTCAATGAAAAGTTTTAAAAGTTAAGTCAAAAATCGTCATACTAATTCAGATCCACAAATCAGCACCGTCCCTGTCGCCAGCTGGACCGTCCCAAAAGACGAGTGGTGTGTCCTCCAGACATGAAGAATATTGCCATGAAGTTTGTGGAAATGGCCCAACCTGCTGAACCAACCACCAACTTTGAGGATGCCGATGATAGTGGAGAGTTGCAGATTGCTTGTCCCAAAGTAACTAGGTGTCAGCAGATTATTAAGTAAGTGGTTGCAGAATAAAGATAGTAAAAAAGTAGATACACACCAGGGCTGCAGCCGGGTTCTGTTTTTCTGCTTCTGTTTTACTGTGTTTTTCGCTTCTGTTTTTCTGTTTTCTGCTTCTGTTTTTTTAGCAAAATACCGTTTTCTGTTTTTCTGCTTATGGTTTTAAAAAAAAACCGGCTGCAGCCTGGTACACACCCCGTGAGATTTGAACTAGCGACGCTACCGGAGTATACTCACCCAGGCTTTTTTAGAGGCTCTTTTGCCCAGCTCCAGTGACCAAAACATGGTAAAACAGGCAAATGGTCGAAATTTCAAAATGCTCAAAACTCCATTTTTTATTGACTCGAACTTAAATATAATGTATTTTTTGAACTCCTTAGGTGATTTTAGGTCGATATAGGGTGTTTGGAAACACTTTAAAAAAAATTCATTTGGGTGTATACTCCGGTAGGGTCGAACTAGCTTGTCCGAATTTTCTGCATTCATATAAAAGCATCTATTTTTAGGTAAAAAATGTTATGAGATACCGGTAAAAAAAGTGTTTCTGTCAAGTTTTTCCAAAAAAAATGTAACATAGTTTTGAAAAAATATAGTTTCAAGAAAAAAGTTACTTTTCATAAAAAAAATTATTCTAACGCATCTCAGTAGCCAAAATGTCGTCGAGAATCGAAATCGGGAAACGCAATTCCAAAAACGTTTAATTTGCTGAGATATGACCATAACTTGGACTATTCACATTTTCGAAATTGACTGTTGAACTTCTGGTCATGTCTAAAAACTACATTTTTTAAATCCTGTTCTGTAATTTAGGTTTTTTGGAAATTTTAGGTCTGTGGTCTCGTAAGAGCCCAAGTGCACGCTGCCCCCTTCCGAAGAGTATTTTCTCTAAGCGTCCTATTTCGGGTTCCCTTGATTTTTTAAATTTTCCTTTATCGCAATGTGCAGCGAGCAAAGTTAGGCTTAGGTTTAGGCATTGGGCTTAGGCTTAGATGAAAAAAGTTAGCTTAGAGAAAAATACTCTTTGCAGGGGGAGGGGTGCACTTGGGTTGCTGTCCTGTGGTCTCTCGAAAAAAATTGCACAAAATAGCTACTTTTACATTTAAAAAAAGACAAGAAATGGACAAAGCAACCGCGAACTGTATTTTCACCAGCCCGGAGCACAACCGACACATTAAACCGACACTTTAACCGCTAAGCTGATAGCTGCATCTTTTTTAGCGTAATGAATGATTATAATTAACACTGGAATGCCTGATTGTCCTAAGAGTACATCCTGGTGCGAAATTTCACGCTAAACATGATAGTGAAGAAAATCTAAAAAAAATCCCATTTGCGGGTCAACTGCCCCTACGAACCAACCAAGTCAGCATTTTTGCGTATACAACTTCAAGAGGGCAGATCTCGTCAAATTCAATTATTGATGTTACTGATTCATGACTTAAACGAAAGCGCAGATCACGGACTATAAAATAAGGTATCATCGAGGTATTTATGACAATTTAATGTGAAAATTTTAGTTCAAAGAAAAAATTGTATCCTTTTTCAAAAACGGTGTTGATAATTATGAACCGAACAAAAATGTGATAACGTCATTTTTTTAGTTGTCAGTGTATATCATTGACACCGGATTCGAGTTCACCATGGTCGATTTGCTTATGAAGCTGCCTTTAAACGTGAAAACTTGGTGTCAAATTTCCAATCCCGATCAAGACAAAAAATGTTCGAATTCAAATTTTGACCCTACCGGAGTATAAAATCCAACACCACACCCCCCCCCCCCCCAAATGAAATTATTTTAAAGTGTTTCCAAGCACCCTATATCGACCTAAAATTGCCTCAGGAGTTGAAAAAAGACATTATTTATGGTTAATAAAAAATTGAGTTTTGGACATTTTGAAATTTCTACCATTTGCCTGTTTTGGCATGTTTTGGTCACTGGAGCTGGGCAAAAATAGTCTCTATATGCATTTCTGGTCAAGAGTCTTGCTCGGAATTATGTCTAAGGTAAGTGAGTGCGCGCATCTCTAACCTACCAACCCACTGCTCCCCCTGCGCCCCCTTCGGGGGTCCCTTCGGGGGCGCAGGGGGCTTGGTTGCTTGGGTTGAGATGCGCACCCGCACATACCTTAGACGCAAATCACTCGTAAGTAACTCTGGATGCATGAAAAAGCATGCATACCAGAGTTTCTTCATGCGGTAGGCCCCAGTGAACAAAACTTTGTTCAACATCTTCCTTTTGTTCACAATTAGCACCTTTTTAGTCCATTTCCACCCTAATACGGCCCTAAATCCTTCAAAAACGGTCAAAATAGGTATTTTCGGGTGGTCCCAAAACTCAATTTTTTATTGACTAGAACTTATAAATAATGTCTTTTTTGAGCTTCTGAGGCAATTTTAGGTCAATATAGGGTGTTTGGAAACATTTTAAATAAAATTCATTTGGTGGGGGTATACTCCAGTAGCGCCCAATTTTTTTGAAATTCAAATGATTTTTGTATTGAGCGGAATTTGACATTTGACAGCAAGTTTTCATGTTTAAGGGCAGATTTCTAAGCAAATCGACCACGCTAAACTCGAATCCGGTGTTAAAAAATTGGGGTTTCCATGGCAAAGTATAAGTTTTACGTTAAAATTGATTTTTAATTTTTTTTGAGAGTCTTGCTAAACACTCCTCAAGCCTCCTTTTACCTAGCTCAAAGCTTTTTATGGTGTGATTTTTCTCGCTCTGTTGAATGATATATATACAAGGCTGTTAGGAAAGTCCTGTCACGACATTCATTCGCGGCAAAACTTTCGGATGAGTCCCGAAATTTTTCTATTTATAGAAACACGAGCATAACAATCGTATGAGTTTCACATTATACGCCAAATGGGCCAAATAATTGCATCAATGTTTTATTTTATTATATACAAAGCACCCCTAGACCTAAAATTTGACGCTGAATCCAATTCCAGCGTCAAAAACACTTTTGACCCTTTATTTTTGAGAAATGAGCACATTTTAGCATATGTGGAATCCATCCGAAAGTTCTGCAGCGAATGAATGTCGTCACAGGACTTTCCTAACAACCTGGTACACTGACAACTAAAAAAAATGACCTTATCACACTTTTGTTACGTTCGTAATTATCAACACCGTTTTTGAAAAAGAATACAATTTTTCTTTGAACTAAAGTTTTTACATTTAATTGTCATAAATACCTCGATAATGCCTTATTTTAAAGCCCGTGATCTGCGCTTTTGTTTGAGTCATGAATCAGTGATATCAATAATTGAATTTGACGAGATCTGCCCTCTTGAAGTTGCATAGCAAAAATCTTGACTTGGTTGGTTTGTACGGGCAGTTGACCCGCAAATAGTGATTTTTTTTTAATTTTTTCAATATCATGTTTAGCGTAAAATTTTGCACTAGGATGTACTCTTAGGACAGTCAGGCATTTCAGTGTTAAACCCAAAAAGCAATAAATTCTGATACCCATCCTAAATTTCAGCCAAACCAAACAAGAATGGAGCAAGTGCGTGGAAATGCCATTCGCATCGAGAATGCTGCTCGTGAACAATACAAAAACATAGTTGGCAGCACAGATTTGACTCAAATTCGCGCATTTCTACAACAGACAGCACCTAGTAATGCAAAAACCAGACTGTCCTACACCTGGACCAAGTACGAGAAGGACACTGCTTTCCATGGTATAATAATCTGCAGTCATTTTTAACAAATTTATAGGAATTTAATTCAGCCTTAATTCTCAACAAAGGCAACTACCAAGCTGTAGCTGAAATTCTTACAACCAAAACTGCTGATATGGTCAAGGCCTTTTTTGAAGAGTTCCAGGAGACCATCAACGAGGTATTTTTCAGCAATCAAACATGCCGTATTATCTCTAATAAGGCTCCATGGGGGTCTTATTTTCGGACATCTCTTTGGAGGTGGGCCTCATTTTAGACATGGGGTCTTATTAGAGATAATACGGTAATCAAATCCCGGGTATGTAAACCAAATAGTGTGGTGAAATGGGAATATTTCTGGACACATAACGACTATTCCGAAATTTTCCGGACTTGAGGGAGTTTCGGTAATCTTCCCGGGGTTTCTACATTTCAAGAAATTATCACAACTCTAATCCCAAAATATCTTTGCTAAACCTTCCCAAGGGGATTCTTTGTGGCAAGCTGCAGTATATTTATTATCGTATCCCTGGAACAGACCGGCACTCTCTATTTGAACGGCATTCTATAACAGAGCGGCAGGGGTTGAGGCCAAAATAACAGCGGCATGTTCTACATCATTAGTGGCATCTTTCATTAAATCCCTAATTCACTGAATCCAAATCCCATTTTCAGGCTATTCAGAATAGGCAGAAAAAGTGGACGAAGCATTACTAAACTTCAACATCGACTCTGAGCTCAGAAAATTTTGCAAGGCTGGCACCAAAGAAATCATTGACCTGGAATAACTCAGTAAAAAACCCCATGTATTATTATTGTCAACCATAATTCATGTAAATTATTATAATAAATTATTTATTAAATAAATTTAATTTATTCAAAAAATATATTTTTTGGTGCGTAGGCATTTGGCCCAAAAAGTTCATTCATGCACTTTTTGGGCCGAGCGCCCCTATGCCATTTTTTCAAATAATTTTCTAAATAAAAGCAAAACAAGTGACATCCCCTCTGGAAGCTTCACAATACTGTTCAGCATATATGCTGTAGCTGAAGTCGCCTACAGCACACAACACATCAAATTTCTTGCCATTGAAAGACAGCTCTGTAGCTTTGCGAACCAGGCGTTTAGAGATGGATACATCGTTGACCATCGCCTAAGCAAACAAATGGTTTGGTATAAGTGAATTGATGAGTCTAAAGTTTAGTAGTACCTTGACCATGACTCTAGCCAGTTTTTTGTTGTTGCAAACACTGGAATTGTCTTTTCGGGCAGATGGGGCTGAGAATTGACGCAAGAGACGATTCTTGAAAATTCTTATTAATTTCACTTGAAAATAAAATTTTTAATTTACTTTTTACGGTTGCTTTTTGGAAATATCGACTAAAATTCGAAAAATTGTTTTTCAGATGTTTTTGATGATTTCGGCCCGTGCAAATGTCTAGCATTAGGGTTGTTAAGCAAAAAGTCGAAAAATTTCGTCTGAAATAGCGTTTTTATCTATGTTGAGGTCAATTTTTTTTGTAAAGTCTTACCTTAAAAAATAGCCTGGAATGTCAGCTTTTTAATGACACCGAAATCGCAATGAGATTTCTATTACCTATTATGCGATGAACTATGCCTACTTTTAGTTAAAACAAAATTTCGGATTGTAGTGGTGGATACCCATTGAGGAAGGATACCAGGTGGTTCTCCTACCCACCCTGAGGCTTACTGGTCCAATAAAAACTACTTTATCGCTATTATTCAAGAAAAAAATTTTTTGCTACACCAGGATTAGAACCCGTGACCTCAGGTCGGGAGCGATTTGTCCTAGGGCGCGAAATGGGCGGGCACGAAATGATACTCGGGCACGAAGTGTCCTATACCCGCTATACCCCGGTGGCCAGTTGAATTGGTGGTCAGTTGATGGTGGTCAGTTGAATTAGTGGTCAGTTGATGGCGGTCAGTTGAATTGGTGGTCAGTTGATGGTTGTCAGTTGAATTGGTGGTCAGTTGATATTTTACCCTAAGCCCGCCTAATTCTCTGCTACAAAATTCCCTAAAAAATATAGACAAGTGAAATTTGGTTATTCGAGCTCGACCTCGAACACCTATGTGAGCATTTTTGTCGGTCGACCTCGACCCCGACCTCGACTTGCTATGTGAGCACGGGACAGTTACTTTCCCTGATAAATCCCAAAATTAGGGAATTTGCTGACCGTATAACAGTGCTGGAAATGATTTTAATCGATTGCTTGATGGTTTTTGTCCCTAAAAGTCAGTGAATTTAATAAAAAATAAAGTCTTCACCTAGGGAGGGGTCTGAACCTTCGACCCTAGGCGATGCGTATATAAAGTTTTCTCCCCCTTTAAAGTGTGCTTTAACGCGTTGCCCAAAAAATAGTTCACCTTCAATTGCCTCAAGTAGTGATATCTCTTTTGATAGATGTCAAAGGGGACCAGGTTTTTAGCACTTGCCGACACATCGGCCACTTTCAGTAAAGTCTTCACAGATTTAGAGTCTTCTTCAGGCATGGTGCTGTCGTACAGGTCATCTGGAGGGGCTGCAAACTGACTGATTATACAGAGGCTAAAAATCACCAAAAATAGCTTACTCGGAAAAGTTTCAGGTTGGATCGAAGTGGACTTTGTCCTTCCTCTTGGCATCACAGTGAATGCGGTCGTGGTTTTAGAAGCCTTGAAACTAGCTCCGTCATTCACTTCGGGAGTTTCAAGACTGTCTTCACTGGTTGGAGCATTAACTATAGAAGTGACTATAGGCGGTAACTCGGGCACTAATGTGGGTGGTGGAGGTGGATTATAGACTTGAGGGTAGTTCCCCCTACTGTGGCATAGGAGTAGGATGACAGGGGAAGACTACCTGCTGCTACATAAGAACTATCTGGTTCCGTATAAGGATTGTTGATTGTGAAGTAGGGACTGTTAGCTGTAGAATAGGGACTTTTAACTGTGGAATACGGACTGTTAACTGTAGAATAGGGACTGTTAACTGTGACATAAGGACATTTAGAAGCTGTACAACCAACTGGTTGAAGCACTGGTGTTGGAGGAGAGGTGTTGCAGATAGGTATTGGTGGACATAATCTCACAGGAGGACATTGGCACTGAGAAGGATTTTGGAAAAAGAAGGTTTGCATGGGTTTTGGAAGTAGAATGACTAGTGATAGTAAGAAGAATAGTGAACTGGAGTTTTTATCCACCTCATCAAGCTTTTATACTTCTTTTCCATCAACAATCACGGTTGAACACTCAAAGATATTACCCACTTGTAACAAGGGACTGGATGGCTTAGTGGGTGGAGCGTTGGCTCAGGACCACGTGTTACAGAGGTTCGAATCCCACTGATGACCAGTGCCTTTTCTTCAACAAATATTTTTATGCAATAAAGTCATTCATAAAATTACATTATTGGTAGAATTTAGCAATAAGTTTAACTCCTTGAAGGTCCGTACACACTTTTTCGATGGGATTCAAAAGGGTAACAGGAGCTTTCCTATTTTCTCCGGAAGCAGCTGTGAACAGTTTAGCTATTTGCATTAAATTGATCATTCAGTCACTTCAAGGATTAGTGTTGGATTAAAAAAACATGAAAGGCGAAGATCATATATTTATTTTACGGCAGATAGATTTACTCACTTATTTTTTCTTTCCCATTACTCCCTCGGAATGGGTAATTACCACAAGTGTTCTAAGATTGAAGATTTACGCAGCCTTCCTTGCGGATGATCTGGAAGAGGGAAAGACACAAGTTAGAGTTTATAAGCAGTGCTTCAAGGAAAGAGGATTACGTCAACTGGCTTTGATCGAATTGCAGGGCAAAAATGTTGGAAGAATAAGATAGAATTCCAGACCACATACCTAACCGGAATATGGGCATTTGGCACTTTTGTGCCATTTTTCGAACCTGCGCCTTTTGAATGTTATTTATTTTTAGCTGTCGTATTTGCTAAACAGAATGAAAATTTGAAAAAGCGAATTCGAAAAAAGGCATAAAGGAACCACAGGAATAACTCTAAAACCCTCCGATATCCCAAACCTACTACAGGGTGTGTCAGAATTACGCGCACTTTTTCTAAAATTTTTGTATCAAATGAAAAATGCATCTTATTGATTAATAATTTCGACCGCTAAGTTTGCTATGATTGCGTTTAAGCTGCTTATTTATGTTTTTCAGGCTCTCAAGCGTGCTTTGCAAGTGGAGTGATCGTATCTGGACTTGGACACAATCAACGAAACCGTGGAGGACTTTCCAGGAAGAATCAATGTCTGTATTTTGAGTGATCATTTTAATACAAGGAAATTTTTAAAACTGTCTTTCGTTGTTGAATTTGTGGCGGAATAAAAACTGGAACTTATTGGGTTGGGGGGGGGTCGGGTTTTTCACTTATTTAAAAATAGTGTTCAAACGACTCCTAAGTAATATTTACATGCTTAAAACGACAAGAAAGTCAATTTCTAACATTTTTCCACACAAAAATGGTATTTTTGGAAAAAAATTTTAACTTTTTGCCTTGGGGACCAAGGCAAATTTCCTTGTATTAAGGTATTCTACCCCGTTTTGGTCACTGGAGCTGGGCAAAAAGAGTCTCTTTGTGCATTTATAATCAAGAGTCTAGCTCGGAATTATGTCTAAGGTAAGTGAGTGCGCGCATCTCTAACGAACCAAGCCCCTGCGCACCCTTCGGGGGCGCAGGGGCTTGGTTGCTTGGGGTTGAGATGCGCACACCACATACCTTAGACGCAAATCACTCGAAAGTGACTCTGGATGCATAAAAATGTATGCATACCAGAGTTTCTTTATGCGGTAGGCCGCAGTCAACAAAACTATGTTCAAATTCCATCTTTTTGTGGTATCCAGGTACCCTTTGAGGTTGGATTGCCTTGGGGACCAAGGCAAAAAGTCGAATTTTAGTCAAAAAATTTTTTTTCTAAAAATCTATTTTTGTGGGGAAAAATGTCAGAAAATAACTTTTTTTATCGTTTTAAGCATATAAAAATTACTTAGGAGTCATTTAAACACTATTTTTATATAAGTGAAAACCCGTCCCCCCCCCTTAACCCAATAAGTGCCTAAAAACTTTTTAGAGATTGTTGAAGTCGTTGGCTTTTTATACCTGTGTCGTTAGATGAGCAAAAGCGTGTGTCTAGATTACAGCTCGGTCAAGGAGCTACCTCGCCAAATTTTTTAAAAAAGTGCGCGTGATTCTGACACGACTGTAGAACGACTGCCAACATATTTCATATTTTTATTTGTATGACACTCCACACAACTGTCCGAAATCAACAACAATAACAAGTCGAATAACTTATGACTTTTTTGTCTTGGCCGCTTTCTTCTTCAAACGCTTTATGTCCACCTTGACCCCAGTCTCTACAGGAGCAGAGCGTTTCTTGCGAGCAAGTTCAGCAGGAGCAATGAGTTGAGCAGCCCGTTCCTGCTTGCGTTTCTGTTTGTGTTCTGCCTGTTTAGCTTCCTTTTCGGCATTCTTCTGCTTCCGACGGTCTTGCTCATTGAGGAAGTATTCACCAGACTCCAGTTGTAGGTCCACCTTCGATGGCAATTGAGGAGGTGGAAATGTGTGTATTCACTCTTTGGCTTCCATCTAGCGGCCTGCTTCTTCTTAGACTCACGAGTACTTTTGGCGGATTGGACCTCAAATAGAGAAATTAGTTAAAATTTTTCAAGCCAATAAAACAGTTTACCTTTTCTTGAAAGATGGCAAAAACCTGTCCAATTCTCATCTTTCAGCTTTTCGTCTTTCATGAGCTCCCGTTTGATCATCAGAGTTTTGATGTTGTAGATCGGGTGGATGTTCTTCATGCAGTCTTCAACGATTTTCCTACAGCAAAGTAAATCATTATAAAAAAATGAAAGATTCGATAAAAAAAATCTCCTACCTGACATTTTTCAGACCAAGATGAGAACCAATGGCTGACACAGTCCTCCCTGAATCATCACATAGCATTCTGTTAGCAGCTCTATTGCCTTAAGGGTAGCGCCATTCTGACCTGAATAATAATGGTAAAGTATGAGAAGACGTGAGTAATTTATGAGACCAACCAACTAGACGAGCACGTCGCTTCACAAAACGTTCACGATTTGGTGTCAAAGAGGAGATTTTGATCACATCGCAGAATACGTCCTGAATATGCAAAATTATAGTAATAAGATAGCACTACAAAATTTTAAATATGTGAAGAAATTTTAACTTTTTGCTGGGCTTTATTCATACTGCCTACGAGTTGCGGGTCAGAATTTTTTTAATGATTTTCGGCAATCGTTTTCCGCAAGCTCGAGTGCGCATATACCAAAAATTTGACACTGCCCCTTTGACACTGCCACACGAACTTACATCATCTAGCACACGAATAGCATGTTCGTAGGGCACACTTCTAGCAATGAGCTTGATCACATCACGAGCTTTGAACAAGATGAATGGATCAAAAGTCTTTCGGCTTGTCCGAACAGTCATCGTGCCTACGAAAAAAAATTGCCCATTGATCAAACCTCCAGCAAACCTCAAAACTCACCTTCCAGAACATCCAGGTCGCACTTGAGATGGTGATCAGCAAAGGACTTTTTTAACAATGGCCAAACTTCTCGTATGTATTTTCTCTGTACTTGGGATAAAGAGTAGCAAATGAAGATTCGCATACCAAACCAGCTCAAATTAACAGAACTTAACTATTTACAACCAGCAAGGAAAAATAAACTTACTCGGATTGTCTTCTTGATTAAATGTAGAAATATTCCACCACTTTGGATCTTTTCCTGGCGGAAGCTCCATCTTTTTACTTGTTGTGGCTACATCTTCTTCTTTGGAACCCATGCTTCAGCAATGAAGGAATTTGTCTAGATAAAAATAATATTAGGTAATCATTTATTGGCGTAGTAAACATTTAATGATGCAGGACAAATACATAGTTTGAAAGCTACAGGATTGTAAATAACATAAAAAAGTGGGCGCTACTCGGTTTTTTTTTCTCCTGCTTTTTTTGGTAAAACTTCGACTCGCTACAATTGTGACTCGCTGCACTTTTTGCGACTCGCTACACTTTAACTTTTTTGTCCATTTCACCCAAAAACATGTACTACATGTTCCCCTATCCCTTGCAATGTGGAGTGTGCTGGTCTTGGCGCGAAGCGGCCAACATTGGTCTGGTACAACAATCTGTACCCACATAACAATAGAAAATTCAATCTGTAGCGAGTCGCAATTGTAGCGAGTCGCAGTAGCGAGTCACAATTTGTAGCGAGTCGCAGGTCGTCCCTTTTTTAGGGGGGGGGGGGTTGTGGTGCGATTTGGCTGCGGTTAAAAATGTGTAGCGTCAAAAACTGAAATGGTTCTTTATTTATTCACTTCAAAGCACGACAGTTATCCCTTGCCAAAAGCAGAACAGCAGCTTCTGCTTTCTCCAATCAAATTATTCAAAATGCATGTACATAGTGTGTTGAAGTAGCGTCCAAATTTTAGACTTTAGAATGGGTGTGTTTAGCTGATTTTTTTTGTCAGAAATTTGTGTGGCTTTGTTTGTGGCAGTTTACCTGCCGGGAGTAAAATTGCAAATTTAAATTTATTTTAGGTCAGCAAAATTGTCCATCGTTAGTTGATTGATAAAATCAAACTTTTTGTCAATTAAAACAAATTTTACTATACATACCGTAAATACCGTATTCATCATAATAGAGCAAATACTGGCTCTGTCGAAATTTTTTTCATGGTTCTCATGGTTCATTCTCACAGATTACGTCTTTAAAAGCCTCATAAATTCAAGTGATGAACTTAGAAAGGCCCACCAGCACGAAGAAAAGTTTTACCAAATGCTCCCGTTTTCACCTGATTTGTATCAAATCAAGTTTTGATAACTTCAGATTAACCAGTACAGTCAAGTCTCGATATAAGATACCCCGATACAAGATACACCTCGATACAAGATACACCTGGTCCGGTCTCGAGGGTGTATCTTATATCGAGACTTGACTGTAATAAATAAATTTTAGAATTAGTAAAACACATATAAATAACCAGAATAGCAATGCCGTTTTTTTCTCTGCAATGCAAAGGTATGGTCGTTCAAGAGAACTTTTAAGTTTGAGATTTTAGGAACACACCCTATTTTTCAACCATCGAGATTCTGTCATTGGCTTGAGTATAGAATCCCCCACGGGGAGTGATCAGATCGAGGAGATAACATCATATTCGTGTTTCTCGACCACGATTTCATGAGAAAGCCGGCTGTTTTTTTGATTCTGAGAAAAAAAAATTCGAACCACAGGGGGGTATCATGGTTTTTTAGTCAAAATTTGAAAAATTTAAATTGGCGCCTTTTGAATTTTAAAGGGATTAAGCGTTGTATAGGGAGGGGAAGGGAATAAAAGGGGGCCACTAATCACACAGGGCCCACTAACAAGAAGGCGTTGAACATAGTTTTAAATACTGGGGCCTACCGCATAAATAAACTGTGGTATGCATGCTTTTTCATGCATCCAGAGTCACTTTCGAGTGATTTGCGTCTAAAGTATGTGGGTGTGCGCATCTCAACCCCAAGCAACCAAGCAAGCCCCTCTCTAACCAACCCCTTCGGGGGCGCAGGGGCTTGGGGGCTTGGAGTTGAGATGCGCACACGCACATACCTTAGACATGATTCCGAGAAGTACTCTTGATCAAAAATGCATATAGAGTCTCTTTTTGCCACGGCCCAGTTGAAAAACATGGTGTGGCAGTCGAAGAATACAGATATTTAAAATATAAAATATAAAAGTGGCCCCTTTTATTCTTTTCCCTCCCAATACAGCCCTTAATCCCCTTTAAATTCGAAAGGCGCCAATTCAAATTTTTCAAATTTTGACTAACAAACCATGATACCCCCCTTTGAATCGAAATTTTTTTTTCTCAGAATTTAAAAAAACAGCCGGCTTTCTCATGAAATCGGGGTCGAGAAACACGAATATGATGTTATCTCCTCGATCTGATCACTCCCCAAGGGGGGGATTCTATACTGCAACCCTGTCATTTATAGAGTTGGCGAAGCGATTCTTCGTTTTCGACTTTTTCAGTTCAAAAGTCGGAAAATTCGACTTTCTATCCGATCCGATTCTTCGAAAAAAACCACTTTCTATCCGATTCTTCGAAAAATTTTCGACTCAAATCGACTTTTCAATTCTTCGAATCGAAGAATCCGATCCTTCGCCAACCCTAGTTATTTATCTTGATTTTCAACAAAAGGTAATACAGTCGCGTCTCGCTAATCCGGCACCCTCAAGACCTGTCCTTGGGTGCCGGATTAGCGAGGGTGCTTCTAGATGACCCCACTTAGCGTCATTTTGGGTATGTTAAGCTTTCATTTAGCACAATACCTGTGAGAGAAGGGGGCGATGTCTTCATATATTTATCAAAAAGAAATGTCTTTATATCAAGCGTAGACCGTACATAGAAAGGCACTGAAGATTTATCAGGTTGGTCAGAAATTTCGCAACTACCCATAAACAAATTTGTTTTGACCTTTTTAAAGGGGCATGCCCACGCTAATAAGAGGTGGTGCCCGGGAATTCAAATGTTTTTCGTAATTATTGAAGTTCTGTACGGACTTTTCAACTTGGTTTCTTACAAAAACATGCCTAAAATTAAATTTTAGGCGTTGTTTTGTTAGAAACCAAGTTAAAAAATTCGTACAGAAGTTCAATGATTGCGAAATTTTTTTGAATTCCCGGGCACCACCTCTTATTAGCGTGGGTATGCCCCTTTAAACAGAACCGTTTTTTAACCTTTCTTAAATTATAACGGGTGCGATCTTCTTACCATTTGGCATAATGCCAAATGAGGAAAATGCCGAATGCAAACTACCGTTTGGCAAAATGCCAAACGGTAAAAATGCCCAATGGTAAAAATGCCCAATGGTAAAAATGCCCAACGGTAAAAATGCCCTACGGTAAAAATGCCCTACGGAGTTTTTCCAAATAATCAAATTGGTAAAAGGTTAAACTACATATCTGCTCAAAGAGTCCTTATCTGCTAGTAAAGAGCTAATAAGACTGAGAAATGAGGTTTCAATAGTTTCAGGCCGACTTGTTGGATAATAAATAAAAAGTGGCCTTAATTTTTTTTTCTTAAAATGAAACATACAGCGTGATCCAAGATTTTCGGACGCTTTTGAAAAGGTGTAATTTTTTTATGCTAAATTTCAAAATTCTGATTTTATCACACCTACTCTATATTTATGCGGTTTCTTTTGGGTGATAATTTTGAAAACACAGTTCTTCCTTGGTCAACATTTGGCCCGTTGTCTAGTTAGCAGTCCAAAAGGCTCTGGCCTAAGCTACAAGCCGAAAGATCAGAAAATCGTCTTTGACTACTATGTGGAAAGACAATAAGGTGGTCACAAATAATTTATTCCCCCACAAAACAGGCCGAACAGACAAACATATCACATAACAATAAAGCATAAAATTTCTAAGAACCACAAGTTGAGGTGGCCTTGACCATAGCATACAAATATTCTTTCGCGGTGAGCTGCTCGAATCTTTCAACTGTTTCCTTGATTACTCTCATTCTCATTTCCTCATGGTTGATTTTTTTCGAATGACTTGTGGAACCAGGAACTCACGATATTTTGCCTCATAGTGATTATACACTGCTTCAAGCCGCAACATAAACCTCCATACGCCTGGCTTCTTGACTCCCATAAGTTTGGAAAGGCAGGCATTGTCCGATTCCGAGTAGTTGTTGGTTGCTGATTCTCCATTTTTAATTCTTTCGAAAAGATTCCACCATTCATGCTTGTAACGAGGCAGCTTCTCTAAAGTCGAATTCCCTAAAATATACAAATGTTACGAACGTGCAAGTCGAGATGAAAAATGAAACAATCACCAATCCATGTCTTGAAAAACGATTTTTTGAAATCTAGTAGAGCTGGCTCAGTGATTAATTCTGCGACCACTTTAGCATACTCTTCCACTTTGTCGATGCGAACATATGCAAGTACAAACATAAGACGCTTCTGCATGGAAAGAGTACATAACTGGCGATTTTCAATATACGCAGAAAATAGAATTACCTTCACATAAGCAACGGGGCTCTTGAAGATTTTTGAGACTCGCTTCTTGTTGGCCTGCTGGTCCATACTATAACGAAGATGAAAGGCACATCCAAAATACTTGATGTTGTTTTGAGAGTAAGCATTTAAAACCGCATTAATTGCTGCCAATTCGTAATCACCGGAGACGGAAGTGGGATTAAAACCAGATAGCTTCTAAATTCTACGCTTAAGGAATGTATACACTAAAGTTTAAAAAATCATATATTACCACTTTGATCATTGTCCACATCTTCTCATAGGCTTCTTGATCACTTCGAATCATTAGCACGTGGAGAAGCGGTGCGACAAACTTTGAATCATGCGCTCCTCGCCTTTCACCCATGATGACGTAGACCTTAATAACACATTTTTTACACGGATAACACTCGTATGAAATAATTAATCCGCCCCACCTGCGCAAACTTTCTTCCAAAAAAACGCCTAATTTGGTGTTGTTCCTGCTCTGTGGACTGTTGAAAAGGCTCTTCAATTGCTTCTTCGATAGTTTCAGGAAATGCTCTGCGTCGGTTGTTGGCTCTAGGCTGGCGGCGAATCTTGGGCGCAATCGAGAAGGTTCCATCGACATGTGCGTGCTTTATTAAATTGCTTAAATTAAATTGCTGGATGGCAGAAGATGATGATGCGCTTGTTGTTGTCCTCACTCGGATGCATATCTCTTGAGTCAGCGAGAAGAATCTTTATCTGGTCAGGTTTTCCGTATCTGAACAATAAACGCAATGAAAAGAGGTCATAAATACTGATACAACAAAAACCAACCTCGCATATTGTAGCCTTTCAGGAATTTCAAAGTCCATATCCGTCGGTTCTGGAGGAAGTTTCAGTTGCTTTGTCTTGCGCATAGTGAGGCGATGTCGTTGGTTAGAATTGGAAGGTAGCAGTAGCTTGGTAGCTTCATCAACGTCTCTTAGACTCTCCCTCACGATTTCGCCACAGCCCTAAAGTCACAAGGTCCACGTTAACTACGAAGAATACAAAAGAGGAAAGCTACTCACTCTGGTTAAGTCCCTGTCTTGTACTCTGTTTTGCTCCAACTTCAGCTTGTGATAGTTAACTTTCCATGGCTCTACCTCATGAGAATGGCTGTCGACGACTTGGAGTAGCATACCAGTAGATACTTCAATCCAGAGACGGCAGGAACAATCAACATCTTTTGTCTTCTTTCTCCTTCCTCCACGGTGGTCACAGCGAGCAAAGCGTATTTTTCGATCTGCGGAAAATCCTTCCATAGTGAATAGAGCTGAATCGTGTACTACCTTTAAAAATGCAGCTTAGAATACAACACAAACAGCTAACAATAATATCTAATGAATGTGCTTACTTTCCTCTGCTTCTTGTCTTTCAAATCCGCAATGCTTACATGCTCGTCAAGCTCAAGAATTTCTTCTTCCGCATCTTCTTCGTTATCTGTTTCATCGTAGATCTCATCTTCTATGCTCGATTCATTGCTCTCGTTATCGAAGAGATCATCAAAGCTGTTATAGCTTGCCATTTTTTCTTGCTTGATGCTGAAATAAATGCATATTAAAGTCAAAATGTGAACTAGAAAAAGCTTATGCAGAATAAGGAAAAGTCTTATTCGACAAAATTCTATGGAGCATTTTCGCTATTTGGGAAAAATCCATCGGCATTTTTACCGTTTGCATTAATTACAAAAGACATTTTTACCGTTGGGCATTTTTACCGTTGGGCATTTTTACCATTGGGCATTTTTACCATTGGGCATTTTTACCGTTTGGCATTTTGCCAAACGGTAGTTTGCATTCGGCATTTTCCTCATTTGGCATGCCAAATGGTAAGAAGATCGCACCCATTATAACGATTCGATAACAAATAAATCATTCATAATCATTCAGTAACAAATTTATCATTTAAATCGTCTTGTTCCATAACTATCCACCATCGACGAATGAAATCCGTCAAGCCGCAACATAGAAACCAACAAAAAAAAATTAGCATTCTGAACCATCCTGGAATATTTTCAAAATTTAGAGTCTAACTGTTGTTTTTCAGTAATTTAACTGCTTTAATGCAAGTAAAAGATATTTTTGTGAAGGAGAAAACAAGAAAAGACAAAAAAAAAATATCTCAACAAAAATAGACAAAATTTGAAATTTTCGATAGGGAGACCAGGGTAGAGCCCCCGCATACATGGTGTTTCAAGAAATTCGCCGGTTTTGAAACGGGCATAACTTTTTCAAAGACCGTTTTTCGAATTGCTGTTTTTGCTAATCTTTGTCTCTTGAAGGGCAATTTCGTTTAGTGGGCGACCTTAAATTCACCTACAGTAAATTCGCCTACGGTAAATTCGCCTACAGGTAAATTCGCCTACAAATTTTAAATTAGCTGAATTCAACCAAAAAAGAGACACGGATATCCTCAGAGCACCAAAAAATATAGGATTTGAACATAGTTTTGTTAGCTTGGGCCTACCGCATATAAAAACTCTGGTATGCATGGTTTTTTCATGCATCCAGAGTTCCTTTCGAGTGATTTGTGTCTGAGATATGTGTGTGTGTGCGCATCTCAACTTCAAGCCCCCAAGCCCCCGAAGGGGCGCAGGGAGCTTGAGAGTTAGAGATGAGCGCGCTCACTTACCTTAGACATAATTCCGAGCAAGACTCTTGATCATAAAATTCATATAGAGGCTCTTTTTGGCCAGCTCCAGTGACCAAACGGGGTAGAATGCCTAAATACCGTATTTTCTCTATTAAAGCACCCTTGTTCATTATTTTTCAACCCTTGAAAAATATTGAAATTGTAAATAAAAAATGGCCCTAACTCTGAAATCCTAGTCAAAAAATCGAGTAGGTTCATTATTAGAGAGGGTTTCCTTAATAGAGAAAAAACGGTATATGGCTTTATTTATGATTCGAGCGGAGGCTTTGGGTTGACAAACCGATGCTTTAGTCTTTAGAAACTTCTTGGTAACACGTTTCTAGGCATAATAGTATGATAATCACAATATTATGAATATCAAGATGAAAAAATCAAATTCGAAAATCAAATTACCTGTAGGCGAATTCACCTGTAGGCGAATTTACTGTGGCCAGGGATGAGCTTTTGTAACTATTTGCGGGAAATAGTTACGAATTTTCTCATTTGAAAAATAGTTACAGCCTGTAAATATTTTGACCTTTGTAACTATTCTTGTAACTATTTCTCGCCGGCTCAAATTGATTTCACACCCCAAAATACTGATTTCCCGCAGTAATTTTATTTTTTCCCGCAGTAAATTCAAATTTCAAACAAAATACTGATTTCCCGCAGTGAATTACTGATTTCCCGCAGTAAATTTCAGATTTCACGCAGTAAATTTGAAAATTTGTGCAATTCCAGTCAAAAGTTTGCAACAACACGGTTTTACAGTCAGAATCGACGTTGAATCGCTTAGAATCCCAGGCTAAAGTGGCCAGAAGCCAATAAAAACTGGGGTTTTTGATGGTCTACTGAAAAACTTATCTATTTGAGAAAAAAACATTCGCGCGCGTCGAAATCCGGTTCTAATTCACTCAATTTCTCAGAACTTAACTCTGAACTATAACAAACATTTTTTAAATGCCCTTAACCTTTGAAAATCACTCAAAGTAGTGTTTGGAGTAGTGTGGAGTGGTGTGTACTGATCCGAAATGAAATTTTTAGCAAATTAGGGCGTCAAATGGCGATTCTCACTCTGCAAACTCACGTAAAACAGAACACATAAAAGGTATCATCTTTATCTACGGAACAACAATAACAGCAGTAATAACGATCAACAATTTTATTTCTAAAGGCGCTCTAAAGCCCAGCCAACTTTCTTTCTTAGCCCCCTTTTTCTTCTTGGCTCCAGTGGTCGTGGTAGTGGATCAATAAGCCTTTCGATTTCCATCAAAAGTAAAGAGTGCTCGCACAATCCATCTTTTATACCGACTGGACAGTTGCAGCAAAGAAAGCCAAGATAAACACGATATTTCTTCAACACATAGAAAAAATTTCGAAGGATCTGGTATCTACAATTACTAAAAGTAGGCGAATTGAACTTAGAACTCTAACCTCTGCCAACTTGAGTACGTCCAATCAAGATCGTTGGTGGTTTCTGCTTGCAAAAGTTCAGTCCACATCAGCTCTAACTCAGCATCAGTATTGCAGGAACTTGAACGGATAAGCCACACATACTCTTGATGGTATACACTTTGCACAAACGGGCGCTTTTTTCTCTGAGTTTTTCCACTGCTTTCCGCAAATTGCTGTTTGGATTTTTAGGAATTGTAGGCACTTTCAGTGGCTTCTAAACTACAAAATATAAAGTTGAAAAATATATGCTTTTCACCTTCCGTTCAGGGTCAATGCTCCAGCCATGTGTAAACTGCTCTACCACTAAAACAAAAGGTGACAAACCCAGAAGTTCCCGATGGGTGAAGTTATCTTTTATCATTTTATTCGTTCCTTCAAGACCATTTTTAGTGGAGATTGAAAACATTGCGAAAGCCGGAGCATAACGGTAGTACCAGCTGCGATAGTCTTCTCTACGGGACCAAGCTGCCAAGTATGGAACGAAAGGTTGTGCAGAGTATTTGACTAAAGGTCGACCCCACATGTATATCAGACACAAAAGAGGTACTAGCAGGGCAGATAGGATTGAATATGTGGACTATGACGAATATAACCACTTTAAGAAAGTTGTCCATATGGACCATGCCAAGCTTACACTTGCATAAAGAATTTTCCTATTGTTCACAAGTCACACACAGTGTATTCGCTGCCTATTCATGAAGAAGGGCAGGAACCTGTATTTTTCGCGCCTGGGCAAGAAGCAGAAGCTGCGAGGCGAATCTTGGAGGGCCGAGGACGTCGATCTGAATTAAGAGCATTTTTTGAGTTGTGCCAAACTGATGAATATGCGCAGCAGTTTAACTACTTAGAATTGCCGAAGCATTATTGGTTTAAAAAGCAGAATAGAACGTGGGTGAGAAGAGAAAAAGTGCCGCGAGATTTAGTCACGCAGATATATATGGCACCTACTCGCAAACCACAATTGTTCGCCCAGAGATTATTATTGCTTCATGTTCGTGGACCTCAGGCTTCAGAGAATTAAGAACAGTTAATGGGCGCGTATATCCAGATATAGTGCAGGCTGCACAAGCTTTAAATTTTCTTTCAGATGACAGCATTTGGCAAAGAACTCTATTTGAAGCTGCGTGGATGTTGCAAAATCCACGACGCATGAGAAGTTTTTTGTACAAGTTTTAATATTTGGAAGGCCACAAGCTCCTATTGATCTCTGGGAAGAGTTCATTGATACAGTCGAACTCCGATATAAGGCCACCCCGCTATAAGGCCACCTCGAGACCAATTTTTTGGCCAGCAAAGAAAGAAATTAGTCAAAGTTCACCCCCGATATAAAGCCACCCCGATATAAGGCCACCTTCGGCCGGTCCCCAGGGGTGGCCTTATATCGGAGTTCGACTGTACTATGTATGACACAAGAGGCACAACAGACAATGAGGCATTGCGTTTAAGACGCATTAACCGGCGTTATTTCTGATTAACTATATGCTTGATAAACAAGGCGATTTTTCCAATGCTCAATGTGGCCTACCAGTGCTATTGGATGAGCGTGGACAGCCTATGGCTCCAGCAACGACAAGGCAGATGGTCGATATGTTTTATTTTGCAGGTAGACGATTTGAGAATGAGGATGAAACGGATGGATCTGCCCAACCTCCAGAAGATATGTTTCATAGGCTAAATGAGCAACAGAGAAATATTATTGAGCAAGTAGAAGTGGCTTTGAGAACTGTCCCAAACCTTGATAACCTTCGGACGATACCTCGACTTTTCGGAGTGAGCAGGTCAGGAGGAACCGGAAAGACGTGTGTATTCAATACACTGATCACCCGGTGTATTCAAGGAGAGGTCCATGTTCTTTCTACGGCCACTACAGGAATAGCCGCAACTTTGCTATTCAATGGAGGGACAATACATAGTGGATTTGGATTGGGAATTCATATCGATCCAGCAAATATGCCTCAATTGGAATATCAAAGCTATTTAGGGCAGCGTGTGAGAGCAGCTCAATTGATCATTATGGATGAGACGAGCATGGCTCGACGAGACCTTTTCGATGCAGTTGAAAACGTTTGCCGCATAACAGCCATCAATGGACAAAATCACTTACCTTTTGGTGGAAAGTTGTTGTCCTAGGATACGATTGGAAACAACTCTTGCCAATTGTGGAAAATGAATATGGGCGCCATGTGCAGATCACGAATTGCATTCAGAACTCAATATTTTATCCCCAGTTTTCGCAGATGCGATTGACCCAGAACATGAGAGTTCTTCCAAGTGCGGCAGCTTTTGCAGCTTGGCTAGAGGACTTGGGAAGTGGTCGAAACTGTTGGGCTGAGCCGACGGAAGGATGTCCAGATCTTGATAGAGTTGAGCTTCCCCTGGGGTTCATGTGTTTGAGACTCTTGAGGAGTTAAATGATTTTGTTCATTATGACAATACGAACAATGGTGAGCGCGTGTTGGCTCAAGAAGACCTTCGTTGTCGACGGGCAACACTTGCTTTTTTGAATGATGATGTGGCTGCTTCGAATCGGGCAATGTTAAATAGTCTTCCGGGTCAAGAGTTTGAATACCTGTCGACTGATGAGCCTTTTCGAGAACCAAACCCATGGATATCCATTTAGTGGATAATGATGTGCATACGTTTAATAATCATAGAACTTTCCAGCTGCCTCCTCATCGCCTTCAGCTCAGAGTCGGGGCAGTGGTAATTCTGATGAGGAATGTAAATATTCAGCAAGGTTTGTGTAACGGCACTCGGATGATCATTACCAGATTGGGTAACGATGTAGTTGAGTGCAAAGTTATGACTGAATCGAGTGCAATGCGAGGCCAAACTTATACGCTCAACAGGCTTAAGTTTGAATATCACGATACTCGGACTAACGGAAGTGGTTTGCATTTTTGGAGAATTCAGTTCCCCATAATGTTGGCATTCACAATGACGATTAATCGGTCGCAAGGTTCGACAATGACAGAATAGGAATTTCTTTGCGGACAGAGGTTTTTGCGCCAGGTCAGCTGTATGTGGCGTTTTCAAGAGTGAGAACAGCTTTCAGCATTGGTATCTGGGCGCCTAATGCACCACGTGTTAATGGTCGTATAAGGTTGAAAAATATTGTCGCGAGGGGTTTGAGATTCTAAAAAGAAACTATATGAATACAGTTCAATGATAGTTTTGTAAAAGCAAGGTTTCGCCCTTGCCCTACAGGGGTGCCCAGTTCAAATTTTTTGATATAAAATTTTGGTATGTCCCTTTTGTACTTTTTCAAAAAGCAGGATGGCTGGGCCGCTGTAACATATCTGCTGAAAGTACAATTCTCGAAGACACAAGGGCGTTTAGCAACCACCTTCTGATGTCTTTTCAAAAAGTGTTCTTTTTTCAGCTTTGACGAATCTTTTTTCAGAAGTAGGCTATGCCGGCGTGTGTTAAACATGGTTAGTAAAAATAAAATATTTTTATTTTAATTAATCTTGATATTTACCGGCAGAAGTTATTTTCTGAACAATTTTTTGAACAAAGCTTTTGAAAAATCATATTTGGAGGCCTTATGGCCTCCCCTAGGCTCAGGTCTAAACGCGTAGCGTTTTTTTATAATCACAATCCCCGGGCCCCGGTACCCTAGTTTATTTCAAGAAAATAAGCGCAAACAAAAAAATAATTCGAAAATATTATTGACAAAATGTGTGTGGTCCCGCGCGCATTCAAACCTTTCAAATTGCCATGATATGGAAGAGACAGGGTCCTTTAAGCTGTTCTTTGTAGAAGAAGTCTTCCAATTGAGACCATTGAAACAAAATATTGATACAAATATTGATTAATAAATTTCTTTAATACGACTGCCGGATTACTGAGGGTTAGTTAATCGGGAATGTTCAGCGTTTGAGTGCCGGATTAGCGAGGGTGCCGTATTACCGGAGTGCCGGATTGTCGGGGGTGAACATTAAGGGTTTTCTTCGGCGGCCAGCCAAACTAAGCTCGGGGTGCCGGATACAATCGAGACTCGACTGTATCTTTAAAAAATGTTCATTTTAATCGCCGCTAAGGACGAAATGTTGTAAATATTGCTGCAATCTCACAATGTGCGTAAGCTATTACCAAATAATCAAGAGGCTGAAAAATAACAGAATAAAATGTCCTGCTAGAAATTTTATCGAAAGAATATCCGGTACGTTTCTGGTGCAACTTTTTTTGGATTTAATGACTCAAAAAACAGTTTCAACTTTATGATGAAGATAAGCAAACGACCAATCCGGTTCAGAGAGTCGACAGAGAATGATAGCTCAATTCAAACAAAAGCAAACACACCAAGCAGAGGAAACTTTTTAGTCGCGACTGTAATGGAAAACAACGATTGTTTCACAAATAAGCGATAAACAACAGGATCTATCACAAAAGCAAGCCAGACTGATTTACTCATCTTCAAACATTTACTCAACAATTTTCTTCACGATGCCGATAGCAATAGTCTTGCCTTCATCTCTCAGCGTGAATCTGCCCATTTGAGGAAAGTTGGCGAAGACATCCAGGCAGAAGGCTTCGGTCGCTTCCTGAAAAAAACAGATTAGTGGTAAAAAAATTTGATGGATGAGTTTTGGAGCCCCAGAAAGAAAGTTAGACTGCGGCCAAAAACTCTTACCATTCTCAGAATGCACTTCTCATCCTGCTTGACAAACTTATTTTTGGTAATGTCTTTATTCCCTGTCTTCTTGTCGATTTTGCAAATGATTTTCTAAAACCCTTTCTCAGAGCATGCAAAATAGAATACGATAACTAACCTGACTGTGACTTCTTCTTGAGCGGCATGAATATGAAGGACGCAGGAGTAGCCAACAGCAACAATCGACTTGAGTTCCAACATTGCGACCTAGAAAAAACATATGGCCAAGTTTAAATGGGCGAAATCGCTGGTCACCTCAGCGTCGAACACCCTTCCCGTCCGACACGGTGCATCCGGAGAGCAGATCACTGAATTTTAAAATATAGTTTAGCTCACAAAGAGGTTATTAAAAACTTTACCAAAGCCAGAAAGTATGTCCGACTCTTCAACGTTTTTCAGCTTCAGCTTGATGATATCGCCAGCATACACTTGGTCGTTTCTGTGTCATTGGCCCAACACTGCAGCACTTGAACCGTCGTCTATAGCGCACAATGATGATCAGAGAACGGAAAAAGAAGGCTTATCACTAACCCTGTTCGGCATTATCAGCACATTTTGGCCCTTAGTAATGATCCCTGATTCCAACTTGCGATGACGACAGTTCCCATGTCCTGAAAGCACACGCATTATTTGGTTGGGGTGATATCAAAATAAATTTACGCTGTATTTGTCCGCCACAATGGCCCTGACTGGTCCTAAATAAGAGGTTTAGAATCACCACAAGTCTAATAAACATGGAGTGACATTGGATTTGATTCAAATTGCGATTGGACAAACTTTTTTTCAAATTTACGCCTTTTGGTGCTCAGTCTGTGACCGAATAAGGTCCGCCTGTCCTAACATGCGCTGGCCTACCCTCGCCTAAGCCCAAGTTAAAAAAAAGTAAAAAACATGCATAAAACAAAGTTTCAAAACGCTCGAATTTGAAAAAAGTGTATCCAATCACAATTTATATCCAACTGCGATTTCAGCATATATAAATACCGTTAAAATCTCTGAAAATCTTTGGAAGGCTGTCAATGTAGTCTAAGAAAGGCAGGCCACTGAAAAATAATAATGAAGACCTTATACTATGAAAGGAGCCATATTAGCCAACTTACGTGTACCAAGAACAAACGCTAAGTGGAGGACGTTCTTTGAGGAAAGAGCCCAAAAGACCAGAGCAGGGAATGTAGGTAACATCGGACTTGGGATTGAAACCACACTTCTTCAGATATAATGTAAGCTTTTCTTGAATCTCATTGAACCTGTAAAAAATGTAGGGTTTGGACAAACGTTATTTCACACCATTACAACATACCTTTCCTGATCCAGTTGACTGTAGAGTCGTCCATTTGTTCACAAGAATGATCAGATGCTTTACTCCGGCTGTTTTAACCAACATGGCATGCTCACGGGTCTGACCACCTCGATCGAATCCAGTTTCGAACTCGCCCTTGCGTGCACTGATTACCTGAATAGTGTCAAAGTGAAACAATTCTTACAAGCCTCAGCATTGCAACTCACCAAAACAGCCAAGTCAGCTTGAATAGCACCAGTGATCATGTTCGGAACAAAAGACTGAATTTATGCGTTAAAACCAGTGCTGTAAATGACACCGGTGCGGCACCGGCACCGCCGGTGCCCGGTGCCGAAATTTTAGAGGTCGGTGCCCGGTGCGGTGCCCGGTGCCATCATTTTAGAGGTCGGTGCCGAACCGGTGCCGCACCAGCAAGTGGTATGTATCATACCCGGCAACAGCTAACTAACTTATAATTCGCCTCGAAACAACACAATAATGTCGATAACATTGTTCATATTTGCAATTTAGCTGAAAAAATTCAAAATTAAATTGATAATTTTTTTAACATATATAAAAATGTCCGGTGCGGTACCCGTGCCGAAAATTTGGAGGTCGGTGCCCGGTGCGGAGCCTGGTGCCGAAATTTTGGAGGTCGGTACCCGGCGCGGTGCCGAAATTCCAAAATTTACAGCACTGGTTAAAACCGTATCCATGGATGTGTGAAATTCACGAAACCGTAAATTCCATTAGGACTCTCTTATTTTTAACAAAGTTTTTACCTTGTGACCAGGAGCGTCGAGAATCGTGAAGTACTTTTCGTCAGTCTCGAAGAAGGCCCGGCAACTTCAACAGTTTTCCTTCTCTCGTTCTTCTTCATTTGTATCAAGTGCCCATGATAGATACCTAGGAATCAATATTTCAAGACCCAATAATATTAATTGGTATGCACCTACCAGCTTTCACGACCTTTTTCCTTGGCCTCTTTTTCATACTTTTCAAGAGTTCGCTTGTCCACCTGAAATTGATAAATCATAATAATTTTACGGAGTAAAGAAATTAGAAAAAGATAACCATTCCTGTCAAGTACATAATTTGGCCGCCAATGGTAGACTTGCCAGCATCCACGTGCCCGATGAAGACGATATTTACCCGCTCTTTTCGATTTTCATCTAAATTACTCATTGAATGAGCAGGTTGAAAATTACTAGGTGGTTGCCAGAGTAAAAGAAAATAGCGCTTACACATATCTTTTAACGACAATTATCCTGATTGAGTTCGAGAACCGATAAACAGAGCTAAGCGCGTCGCCGGAGACTTTTCCATCTTAGTTTGCAAATCCGAAATAAAATATTGTTTAAAAAGCACATAAAAGACTTGAGGCTTGACTACGATGGACGCGTTCGCTGCCGTATTTCATCAACCTTTTTGCGATGCCACGACAGTTTTGACTATTATTGGCACATAATTGATTTAATTACGACAAACTTATGCAGGACCAAAATTTCGATTAGGAAATCAATACCACAATCAGGTTGCCGATTTAACAGTAAAACCGGGCAATTGCCAGGTTTTCCGACCTTCAGCCAGGTTTTTGCTAGGTTTTTTGAAAATCTCCGGGATTTCTTTAATTTTGTATCTTCTGCCAGTGTTGCATATTTTCAAGACATTTTTAAAGGGGGAGGGGCTGTTTTCATGTCCGGAAAGGTATCGAACGGAAAGTTGAAAATTTGAAACAGTAATTGAAAATAGTTGTCATTTTTTTCTCTTTGAAATCCTGAAGCTTCAAAAATTCCGCAATTTTAAAGAAATAATCGTAATTTTGTTGCCACTTGATGGATTTAAACCTTCTGTCCCCAAAACAACACAATCTACAACTTTCTACGACTGATCGAGACTAAAAATTTTAAAGCGGGTGCGGCTAAATGTCAGAAATAATTGAATCCCCTTTAAAGGGGCATGCCCACGCTAATAAGAGGTGGTGCCGGGAATTCAAAATTTTTTCCTAATCATTGAACTTGTGTACGCATTTTTCAACTTGATTTCTAACAAAACAAGGTCTAAAATTTAATTTTAGGTGTGGTTTTGTTAGAAACCAAGTTGAAAAATCCGTACAGAAGTTCAATGATTCGAAAAAAAAATTGAATTCCGGGCACCACCTCTTGTTAGCGTGGGCATGCCCCTTTAACATGCCTTTAAACAGGGATGGGAATCGTACTTTTTAAAAAGTTTTGTACTTTTTTTGGGACGGCTGTACCCGAAATTTAAGCGGCATTTTGCTAAGTGGTCGATTTGCTAAGCGGTCGTTTTGCCAAGAATTTTTTTTGCTAAGCGACAAATTGCTAAGAATTTTTTTGTTAAGGCGCCCATTTGCTAAGAATGTATTTGCTAAAGCATTCTTTTCTTAAATCCCGATTTGCTAAGAACTTTTCTGCCTTTTTGTACTTTACCTTTTCTCAATGTTCTGGTAGGGGATTAGAGATTTTTCCGACGGTCATTTTTCGGCCAATTTTTTTGTTTTTTACTGATTTGAATATGGGATCTAGGTAAATTGATATTTTCAGATTGTGTCCAAACTACCACAAACCATTCTAAACCACCTCAAGTACCCTAAAACCACCCTAAATACCCAAACCAAACCCAAACCTGAAAAATTAAAATTTCTTAAAAATAAAAAATAAGCCATTTTTTCTAACTTAAAATTGTGTGGGGAATTGAGTTTGTTAAGCCCAAAGTTGCGATTTTACACACCCCAACTTCAATACCTGGTGTAGGTATCACTGACCAGGTGGATGCCCACCTGGATGTCTTAAAAATGAAAAGTTTATTTGAATAAAAAAATCTATTTTTCCAACCAAAAAATCTGTGAATAATTGGACTTGATGAGACCAAAGTGCGATTTCACCTACCCGATCCCAAATCTAGGGTTGAGTACCACCTGGACAGGTTGTTATCCAGGCAACTCAAGAGTAGGGGTATATTCACCCAATGACCTGAAGATCAAACGTTAGTCTTTTTATATCTGAAATTACGCTAAAAAATAAAGTGTGCACCCAGGTGGATTCGAACCAGCATCCTCGGCGGTGGCGATCAAAATTTTTTTTTACGTTTTCGGTTTCCAAATCATTTTTTCTGCACTAATTCGAGCACCCTGAAAATGGTTTGACAGTGGTAAAATCACGTTTTATCAAGAAATTTTTGAGTTATCGTGAATTCTTGATTTTGATAAATCAATCGTTAGCAATAACTCTAAATTTATCGATAAAACGTGATTTTACCACTGTCAAATCATCTTCAGCATGCTCGAATTAGTGCAGAAAAATTCTTTTGGAAACCAAAAACGTAAAAAAAATTTTGGATCCAAGTGGACGACCACTTGGATAGCCACCGCCGAGGATGCTGGTTCGCATCCACCTGGGTGCATACCTTTTTATCGTAATTTTGAGTGTTTACTTGGCGAAGAGGTCCATATACTCATCACCAAAGTTACTGTTCGAATCCCTCTGAATGCAATGAGTCCAGAGTAGAGGACTCCGATTAAAATTAAACCGCTTTCAGAACACAATTTTGGATTGAATCGTTTGGGTTTTACGGTCTGTACCCGAAATTAAACCGAACTGAAGAAGATGTAGCTTAAAGGGCCTGACCTCTTCCTACTCGGTGGTCCCCGCCAATTCAAAATTTTCCTTGATCATTGGACTTCTGTACGGATTTTTCCGCTAGGTTTCTAACAAAACTAAGCCTAAAATTTGATTTCAGGCCTAGTTTAGTTAGAAACGTGGCGGAAAAATCCTTACAGAAGTCCAATGATCAAGGGAAATTTTTGAATTGGCGGGGGACCACCGAGTAGGAAGAGGTCGCTCAAATTGATTTCACACCCCAAAAACTGATTCCCCGCAGTAAATTTAAAATTCAAACAAAATACTGATTTCCCGCAGTAAGCGTGAATGGCCTGAAGTCGTCTCCGCTCAGCAAGAATAAGGGAAGCAAGCGCCATCGTACGTTCCATCCAAGCATCCAAGGGCCAGCTCCGCATCCGTCGTCCGGTCAGTCGTTCCATCCAAAGGCCGGCTCCGCCTGTCGTCTCCAGCAGCAGAACAATCTCCAGCCTTGTGGTCCAACAAGCCAGCCATCAAAAAATCTCCAGCAGCTAATCTCCCATGTCTATGTGACGAGCATTGTATGTGTGTATTGAATAAAAACCCCTCAACGTCTCTAGTGTGGGCTCAACGTCCACATATTTTACTCTTGTTGTAATTTATGGTGTAATTTGAGAGGACACGTACATAATTTGCCGGTCAAAAGTTTAGCCGCCTATTTTTCCTTAGTGAACCAAGGTACCTGAACAGTGAAAATGGATAAACCCTATGGACCAGCTGGGAGATATGTGTTGGGGAGATATATACATAAAACCAGGTATTACCCTCAAGGTACTATCGATAACATCTACCTGGATGTGGATACCTGTTAGAAACGTATTCAAATCGTATCCGCTCGGAATCCATATTTGGACCTGAACCGGAGCCGGAGTTTTAGATTTGTGAAAATCGGAACCGGAATTTGATTTTTGTAGAAACCGGAATCGGAACCGGAATTTCACCTTTGCCGAAACCAGAACCGGAGTCGAAAAAAAGAAGTTTGCGAAAACAATCGCTGCCTGTTTACATGATTTTTTGTATATATTGATATTAAACACGAAAAATTCGTTCAAAAGTTGAAAATACGCATTAAAGGGCCTGACCTCTTCGGCTGTAGGTGAAAACACACACCAAAATACTGATTTCTCGCAGTAAATTCATTTTTTTCCTGCAGTAAATTTGAATTTCAAACAAAATAATGATATCCCGCAGTAATTTTGGATTTCCCGCAGTAAATTTGGTGACTTTGTGCAATTCGGGTTTTTTTTTCGCTTTTTGTCCATACTAATATCACAGAGTCATTTCATGAATATATGAAAATATTTTATTTGCTTTTCACAGCAATTGTTTCAAAATGCCCCGAGGACCTGGAGCTGTATGGACAAACGAAAAAATTTGCAAATCGAAAGAAGATGTCGATTTTTGGCTATCCGAAAACACAAGCTAGACTCATCATAAAAGAAAAGGAGTTTCCAAACAAGTACTGATGTTGTTTTTCAAAGGTTAAGGGCATTTAAAAAATGGTTGTAATAGTTCAGAGTTGAGTTCTGAGAAATTGAGTGAATTAGAACGGGATTTCGATGCGCGCAAATGTTTTTTTTCGCAAATAGATAAGTTTTTTAGTAGACCATCAAAAACCCCAGTTTTTATCGGCTTCTGGCCACTTTAGCCTGGGATTCTAAGCGATTTAACGTCGATTCTGACTGTAAAACCGTGTTGTTGCAAACTTTTGACTGGAATTGCACAAATTTTCAAATTTACTGCGTGAAATCTGAAATTTACTGCGGGAAATCAGTATTTGTTTGAATTTTAAATTTACTGCGGGAATCAGTATTTTGGGGTGTGAAATCAATTTGAGCCGACCTCTTCCTACTCGGTGGTCCCCGCCAATTCAAAAATTTTCCCTTGATCATTGGACTTCTGTAAGGATTTTTCCGCCACGTTTCTAACTAAACTAGGCCTGAAATCAAATTTTAGGCTTAGTTTTGTTAGAAATCTAGCGGAAAAATCGTGCAGAAGTCCAATGATCAAGGGAAAATTTTTAAATTGGCGGGGTACCACCGAGTAGGAAGAGGTCAGGCCCTTTAACAAACAAGATCTTATCAAAACAACTACTTAGCAAAAAATTCTTAGCAAAACGACCATTTAGCAAATTGGCGCTTAAATTGTGAATTCTTAGCAAATTCGCGCTTAAATTTTTTTCTTAGCAAACGACCGCTTAGCGAATCGACCACTTAGCAAATCGCCGCTTAAATTTCGGGTACAGCCTTTGAGACCCAAATCTTGTTTATTTTTAAAAATTCCAGTCAAAATCTTTTTTTTCGCTTCAAAATCGCAACAAGCACTAGGTAAAATCACTTTTTTGGCACGCCAAAGATTGCGCCATTTCAAACTGGGCTAATTTAAATTGGGCCTGTTCAAATTGGGCCAAATTCAAATTGGGTCACATTTTGACTGCGGAAAAAGACTTTTCGCTCCTGAATACTATGAATTTCAGATACGCAATAAAGCCATTTTGTCGCGACCGAAAATTTAAAGGGGGGGGCTTCTACGGCTACTTTTCGACATCGACCGCTACTTCACTTCACATACATTTTTCACATATTTTGTTTCTTATCTCAAATGTTTTTCACACTGCTTAGTAGCTGAGATTTTTCTCTATCGATGGAGTGGTTAAGTACCCTGATTAAAAATAATTTTCGAGAAAATCACAGCAAACTCACACTAAAACCGTGGGTTTTTACCTAGGTGTTTTTAGTGTAGTTTCACCTTATACTTGGTGTGATTTTCTCGAAAATTATTTTTAATCAGAGTACTTGACCACTCAATCGATAGAGAAAGATCTCAGCTACAAAACGGTTTAAAAAATTCAAGATAAGAAAAGAAAATATATGAAAAAATGTATGTGAAGTGAGGTAGCAGTAGATGTCAAAAAGTAGCCGTGGAAGTCCCCCCCCTTTAAGTACGTCAAAGGTGGTATTAAAGTGCATAGAGGGTCAAACTTCAGTCAGAAAAATACCCAGTTTAACTTGGCTCAATTTGAAATGGCCTAATCCTTGGCGTGCCTTTTTTTCACTTTCTCTTCTTCAAATCTAGTATAAATGAACTTTTTTTCCGGAAAATGTACTTTTGTTTTGAAAAATTTCATCCCCATCGCTGCTTTAAAATGAATTGTTGCGGTAATTAGGGGTGCGTAGACGTTTAGGGATTTTGTGACAAATGTCACAAAATCCACTAAACGTCTTAACAGAACGCCAAGTTTGTACACATTCAAATTCATTCTGATTTCTCGCAAAACCGGTTTTCTGTGTTTGCTCTCCTAATTTTTTCTCCCGAAGTCTCTTTTTGAGTCCTTCGATGGACTTTTACCAATTTATGAGGCTTTATGGTAATTTTAGAGAATAATATGAAAAATGATAACATTCTACTGTTTGTTCCTTTACATTGCTTTGTTAAGATGAAGAACTTCAAGTGGACTAACACCGACGTGATTGAAAACCTACAGCGACTCAAGAGTGAGAAGGTTACCGTGGGAGATGTCGTCGAATTCCTAAAGCAGCAATACAACAAAACGTGTGCGCTGAGGACGATCTATCGTCACATGCCAAGAGAAAGAACCGCTGATACATACCTCAATGATGAAATTATTGTGTAAGATTTTACTTTTTCCATAACCTGTCCTTTCTTACCTCTGCTTTAGGACTCTGCAAACTAAATTCTCGAATGAAATGCTGGCTGTTAAGGAAGGTTCTGATTATCGAGTGTACAAGAAGCACAAGGATGTCTTCGAATGCATCGATTGCTTAAAGTATTTTTGTCAAATTTTCGGGATAGGTTTCAACGCAATTTTATGCAAACTTAGTGCGAAAACTCGTCCGACTCCAGTCCCTACTCTCAAACAGGTTGATGGCCATTACATGCTGAATAAGGGAATGCATGTTAAAGAATGTCGCCTCCATCCAAAAAACATGGCAAGAGACATCGACCGTGTGGTGCGAGAAGAAGCCGAGAAGAATCCGCTCATGAGGCCTCAGGAAGCTCATGAAAAAGGGCAGCAGCATGCTCTAAAGATGGCTAAGAATTCTGGGCAAACGGGAAAGGAGCCAGATTCCATTGCAGTTCTCTTTCATCGTGGCACAGCGTCTGCAATCAGTATTATCGCCGAAGAAAGATGGCCGCATCTAATGTGAGAAATCCTTTCATACCACCAAAGATGTATGACGACACTTACCGTGCTTTTGTGATGGAAAATAAGGAACGGTTTGTAATTTTTCGAATCACTACCTGTGATTACTGTTTTTTTCTTATAGATGGCTTTCGTTGGCTGATGAGAAAAATGGATAGTAATGTTTGCCTCGGATGATGACTACAAGGCAGCTGCGCAGTGCATACTTTTGATGGCAGACGGGACTTTCGATTTGTGTCCGATTGGTTTTGCGCAGATTTTCATCATACATGGACTTGTAAGATTTTTCTCCTTTTCAGTTACTAATGTGTGCTAGTTTCTACTCTTAGTTCAAAGGAGAATGGATTGCAGTCATTACTTGTCTGATGGAGAATCGTTTGGAAGCTAGCTACAATGTCGTTTTTCAGCACTTGCAAGCGAAATGGGCTCAGCTGAAAATCAAGCCAGTTTTTGAGAAGTTCCACTGTGACTATGAAAAAGCAGAGATGGGCGTGGACGAATTGGATCTGCTCTATTGAGGATGTTGATGATTACATCAGAGATCATGCTACTACGCCGAGTGAAATCTTTGCCGAGCAGAAGCACTGGGGTAGCACGCAGCAATTGATCCTGGCAGCACGCCTCTACAATCACAATTTTATCGTCTTCCAGCCAGATGAAAGAATGAGGTTTTTGAAATTCTCTGCTGCTTATGAAAACGCAAGTTTTTCTTTGGTGTGTCTGATGAATGATGGCTATGAATGTTATTTTTCAGTTGAGAACTCCTTTGGCACCAGGTCCTACTTCTATCATACGCTATCAACGCAGTCACTTTGATGTTGTGAGCCAAACAAAGAAAAAATGAGAGACCAGTACTTTAGATATATTTTTTGTCTAACCCATTGTTGAGAATTGTTATTTGTTTGAAGTTAAATAAAGTTCAGCGTGAATTTTGCTTTAGAGATTGTACCTTAGAGTGTTAAGGTTGTACCGTATTAATTATATTTTACGGTCCTTTTTTATAAATGGGCTCCCTCTAATACCGCTTTTTTAAGGACTCAAATTAAAAGATTGGCAACTATTTTATGATTCTGTGGAGGGTGAAAAGTTCTCAGTCTGGTCCGTTCAACAGAGCTAAAACGGTATTTCGGTGGGCCGCATAGACTTCTAGCACATTTTAATTATCGATGTACATCAATCAAAATACAGAAATAATCATTGATTTTGGCAGAGAATTGACTTTATCAACCGAAACCTAACTAGAGAACCCGATAATGAGTTAAAATAGATAACAGAATGTCAAATTCTCTTCATATTATTCTCATAAAATACCATAAAGCCTCTATAAATTTGTAAAAATTTATCAAAGGACTCAAAAAGAGACTTCAGGAGAAAAATTAAGAGACCAAACATAGAAAGCCGGCTGTGAAAAAAATAAGAATGAATTTAAACGTGTACAAACTTGGCGTTCTGTTAAGACGTTTAGGGGATTTTGTGACATTTGTCACAAAATCCCTAAACGCCCCTATGCCGTAATTAGGTGTTAAAAATGACATCCTGTTACTTTTTCGCTAAATTTTCGGAATTTTTGATTGCTCGAAGTTTTTTGTATAGTTTTGTCTTTGGGACAACTTCTTACCGATTACGACTGCGCTCCTAAATTTATTGGTGACAACTGCCACCTCTTCTTCATTTGTTTTCTCCTTGTCCGCCTTGATGGTTGTGGGCTCATCTTTCTTGACTGGCTCCTTCTCCACGGGCCTCTCTTCACAAGGCGGAGGTGGTTCCTCTGCCTTCGGCTGAGCCTCTTCTACTTTTGACTCCTCCTGCAGCTTAGGCTCATTGTTGACATCTTCATCCATTGCTTCATCCCAGGCTGAAAAAATATTCTTTTGTAAGGAAACATTGAAACACGATGCAGGCCCGTAGTGGCAATCCAACTTGCCTAATTATTTTGTAAACAGATGCTATAACACAAAACCATAAAGCTAATTTGTCATAAGAACTAGGGTGGTGCGGTTACGGTTTATTTTGGGATCCGGTTTATTTTTTCTCAGACATTTTTATCAAAGATTTGACAGAAATTTTACATTTTGCGGACCCCTAATACTAAAATTTCTTCTTCTTCAAAATGGGATATTAAACGTAGAAAAAAATAAACAATAGTTGCACTAAAAACCCGGTTAACCGAAAGAAATCGGAAAAAAAACCGACCGGTTTTTTTTTAACCGGTTTTTTTTCCTGATTTCTTTCGGTTAACCGGGTTTTTAGCGCAACTATTGTTTATTTTTTCTACGTTTAATATCCCATTTTGAAGAAGAAGAAATTTTAGTATTAGGGGTCCGCAAAATGTAAAAATTTCTGTCAAATCTTTGATAAAAAGGTCTGAGAAAAAATAAACCGGATCCAAAAATAAACCGTAACCGCACCACCCTAATAAGAACGTTTAAAAATCTAGTTTTCAAAAATTCGCCTTGGTCACCCAGATTGTTTTTTCAACTTTGTATATTTAGCAAAAGAAAAGAATAACGAAGAGATAAAGCTTCCTATACTCTCAAAATGAAAAAAAAAATCAGATCGATTAGGCAGAATCTATCCTAGAAATTTCAATAAAACCTTTTTTCTATATTGTTATTTGAATTGTTTGTGGTCTCGCAACGGTTCAAGTGTTATTGTGTCGTCTTCTAAACATTTATAACGATCGTTATCATGTCTTCATCAGTTTCTCTCCAAAAAGTTAAAGAAAAGGTCGTTTGTTTTCTCGACTCTCTTGTCTTTTATCTATAAAACATTTCGAAAAAAATTAAATTGCCGACAACTTCTTTGATAAATTTTGATCAAAATCATCTATTGCTGGCTGATTACGAAATTAATAATTTTTATCGCTTTTATTTTTATTACGTGGATCTGTTGGTGTTTCACTTTTATTATTTTAGGTTTATTGAAAACCAATGAAAGACTAAGTAAGGACTCCGATTCATAAATTTCGCAAATGGCGCACAAGCAAGTGTCTAAGTGGAACAGCATCTGTACTCAAATGGCGAAGGTGTCACGCTCTGTAGGTTAGTGCAGTTTGTATTCGTCCATTTGGTTGAATAAAATTATTTACAGGAGGAAAATCAATTGCAAGGGAAAGGAATAGCGTGGACAGATCAAACGGTCTTCGATGGCAGAAATATCAAAGCGGTCCTGTTCGTTCGTGATGGCGCAGCTCCATGGAGAAAAATCAGATTTTAAGAAGTGAACTTTAGTATTAAAAAAGTTTTCGTTGTCGTATGTTTTTGCCTTTAAATACCTGTGGTTGATGTCGCTAGACAAATCTGTGGTTGTTTCCTTGGATAAAAAATTCTGGTCAATGACTTTTCGCCTGATCTCGTCGCCTACTTTCTTATTTGTGACTAGCTACCGAATTTCCTCTAGTAAGCCATCATGCTCTAATAAAGCAGCCCTCGACTCTGAAGATTAATAACTTAATAATAACCAATTTTTTTTTACGGGTGGAGGGAGGCCAACCATATTCAAAAAATGTGAAAAATTAGAGTGTTTTTTGTTATTAATTTTTAATCATTACTGCATCGATTTTTTTTCACTTTCTCACAAAATAGCAATGATTGATCCCAAAAACAAAATAATGACAATTATGTGATCACAATTGTGTGATCACTATGCTCGGCTCAAATTTCCTCAGCCTGGTTTCACTACTCGCTCACCCAGTTCAATATTGCTATGGAGATGTAGCCGATGTTTGTGAAATGACTCATGAACACTGTTTAGAGAATGGTTTTTAAAAGTGCCCATTGTGAGCTCTCATTGTGCTTCACGCATTTTTTCATCCGTGACCATTGTCACTATCGCAACATTTAAATCACAATATATATTTTTTATTTATTAAAGACGCATGCTTTCTTAGTGCAACGGCAATTGTTGATTTTTGAATTCCCCGGGACATGAAAAAAATAAAAATAATTATGACAAAATTTGCGCAAAATGTTTTTCAAACACAAACAATTTTTTTCGGCAGTCATTTTTGACTTCTCAATTGATTATTAAAGATTATTAAAAGAAGAAGCCAATTTTATTGCCTCGAACCTCATTAGATAGTTTTTATCCATTATTTGCCGTCTTTTTCTTTTATTTTGTTCCTCATGTTCAGGTTGTTTGCGAGGGCGCTCATGCGGATTGTACGAGATCTGATCGGGCTTTCTCTGCGGCGCTACTTTGCTTTCTTGAGTCGGTCACAGGATTAAGCTTTTCTTTGTAAAAATGTGGTTAGTTTGCCAATTAAAACTTTTTTCCATAATTGTTTACGGTGGTTTATTATAGAAGGGAAGCTGCTGCCGAATTTTCGACCATCAATGACGTGTGCTTCACAACTCCGTATCAGAGCCAGTGCTAGTTGGAGGATTCATATGGTACATTTGGACTGAACAATACCTCAAAGGCTAGGAATCAGTTGGACAGCCGCTAGATGGTAGTCTTTCATTTTTTCTCGATTCTCTGGTCAGGTAACCCTTTTTTTAATCTCACTGCGACTGCACATGGCCTCACAAAGTAATGAGTGAATGTAGCCTTAAATCCATGAATTAGCCACATACGATTATTTTTGTTTACGCGGAAGCTACAGACTTTGGCAATTGTATGTGGTGGTGATCTTTAGTTTTTTCTCGATTCTCTGGTCAGGTAACCCTTTTTTAATCTCACTGCGACTGCACATGGCCTCACAAAGTAATCAGTGAATGTAGCCTCAAATCCATGAATTAGCCACATACTATTATTTTTGTCTACGTAAAAGCTACAGACTTTGGCAATTGTATGTGGTTGTAGTGTTAGGCAAGTGCGCGGGCCGGCCCTTCCCTAGCCGTAATTTGGATAATCCATCGCGGTTTATGTTAAAGACAATTTTTACTAGAGCCTGTAAAAGTACTGCCCGTGCACATACTTGCGTAGTGTATTTCGCGTATTATATTATCTTTCTATGTGCCTTCGTGCTCCATTTCAAGACAGTATGGTACTGCCCGTGTTTTGAAATTTTAATTTACATGCTTTTATACAACGTACGCTGGAAATGACGGCTGGAAGCAGAGCTATGTTTTGAGTATAATACAGTTCTCACAGTGAGCGGGTGTGCGTGTAGGTCGATGTCCGGGGGAGGTCGAGGTGTTCTCACAATGCAATTTTGCCTGTTTTTGTTTTTTAAAATAAAGGTGTATTTTTATTAGTTTCAGTGGCTAATTCTTCCTTTTTTTCTGTTTTTTATGTTTTTTTAATTTTTTAACTGCACTAATTCGAGCACCCTGAAAATGGTTTGACAGTGGTAAAATCACGTTTTATCAAGAAATTTTTGAGTTATCGTGAATTCTTGATTTTGATAAATCAATCGTTAGCAATAACTCTAAATTTATCGATAAAACGTGATTTTACCACTGTCAAACCATCTTCAGCATGCTCGAATTAGTGCAGAAAAATTGTTTTGGAAACCGAAAACGTAAAAAAAATTTTTTAGATCCAAGTGGACGACCACTTGGATAGCCATTGCCGAGGATGCTGGTTCGCATCCACCTGGGTGCATACTTTTGTTATCGTAATTTTGAGTGTTTACTTGGCGAAGAGGTCCATATACTCATCACCAAAGTTACTGGTTCGAATCCCTCTGGATGCAATCAGTCCAGAGTAGGAGACCCCGATTCAATTAAAACCGTTTTTAGAACATGATTTTGGATTGAACCGTTTGGGTTTTAAGGTCTGTACCCCGAAATTAAGCCGAACTGAAGAAGATGTAGCTTAGCAAACGAGATCTTTATCAAAACAACTACCGTATTTCCTCTAAAATAGCCCCCGGGTTATTTTATTCAAACCTCCAATTTTCAGAAAAATTTGAATTCGATTTCGAGATTTTTGGGTGAAAATTAAGAATCTAAAAAGTGGAATTGGTAGAGCTCGTGGGAGTTAAGAAAACGTATCAAACAGCTTTGCAAAATATTTACTCTGCTCCGAGATACAGACCCTCAAAGTAGAGGGGGGGCTATTTTGGAAGGAGGGCTATTTTAGAGGAAATACGGTACTTAGCAAAAAAATTCTTAGCAAAATGACCGTTTAGCAAATTGGCGCTTAAATTTTTTTTCTTAGCAAAACGACCGCTTAGCAAATCGCCGCTTAAATTTCGGGGTACAGCCGAGAAGAGCCTTTCTTGTTGATTTTGTTTACTAATTTGATGTTTTAGACTAATTTTCTTGGAAAACGGTCTTATCTTACAGCCTTGCAAATGATCCTTGGCCATTCATCAGATACTTGCCTATTGAAGTATCTGAAGGATAGCGAACAAGAATATTTGTTTTTTCTCCACAACAACTCTGTTAAGGCACAGACTTTCGTTTAAACTAGCCATACTTTTTTCAGCTATCGAAATGTCGCTCGTTATGCCGGAGAAGTTTCACACACATCCATCGTGTGATGAATACAAACATTGATGAAAATTGCAAGGTGCCTTACGCGCTCACTGCTTTCAAGGTTGGTCTTACTCATTTTTCACTTCCACCCCTTAAGCTTTCTTTGCAGGGAGTTGGTCGCCGTTTCGCCTTCGCTGTGTGCCGCAAGGCTGATGTCAACATCGACAAGCGTGCTGGAGAGATGTCAGACGAAGAAATGGACAAGTTGACCGACATCATGCTCAACCCGGCTCAGTTTAAGATCCCCGACTGGTTCTTGAATCGGCAGAAAGACATCAAGGATGGCAAGAACTCACAGGTTGGTCACACTTTAATTGGTTTGGATTGATTGGTTTCTATATTCCTACCTCTTCCAGGTCCTGTCCACCAATCTGGAGAGCAAGTACCGTGATGACTTTGAGCGCATGAAGAAGATTCGTCTGCACCGAGGCTTGCGTCGATGCTGGAGTCTCCACGATCGTGGACAGCACACCAAGACTGCTGGTGGCAAGAGTCGCACTGTTGGAGTCTCCAAGAAGAAGAGTGGTTAAGAAAACACCAGTGATTCTATAATATGTTCCGCTCGTTAACTTGTTGTATCACATAGTGTACTGTTGTTGGTGCCTACAATAAATTTTTTGTCATAATTAAGGTGTGGGATAGCTGTCTGGAGTGCACGGGAAACGATTTCGTAGGATCGCAATGCTCTTCAGCTTGAAAAATTACGTTCAATTGCTGTCATCTTCATGGTCTTCTGGCGCGATGAAATGACTGTCGCGACGAAATTGTGGTCGCGCAGAAAAAAGGTCGATGAAATTGTGTCCGTGTCAGTTAACTAAATAGGTTATTTAAAATATCATTTTTATGAATGCTCTTGTCAGGCGAAAATCTGCATTATTTTTGCGGCGTGTGCTGGTCCATGCTGGTCATAATTCTTTATTAGAGCGTTGTATGTAATTTTAGAAATTGACCCATCGGCACGTTGGTTGGATCTAAAAGATAATTTAAAGAGTTTTTTCGGATGTTCAATTATTAGTGTCTCCAATCAAATGTAAATCTTCCGGCACAAAATTTAGTTTCTCCAATAAAATGTCAATTTACAATAGATGACAGATCGTAATCGTCACCTAAGCACAAAGCGAAAAACAATAGGGGACCGAGACGAGCTCGCGTAAAGAATGATCATTATGCCTTATCCAATGTCACCTTATCCAAATCATATGAAAAATCTAGTCGTCAAATGAGTATTTCATTCCTGTGTACCAGAATGCGGCCAGAACCACCAGCATTGGTCCAAAATTACGTGGATACCCCCCAACCAGCAGGATCGAGTCCAAATCACCAGAATGAGGCCCGAACCACCATGAAAATACCCCAACTAACAGGATGCGGTCCAAACCATGTGGATAGATAAAACAATAGGACAGCAACCACTGCGTCGCTGTCCGCGACCACTAGAGTACTAACCTTAGCTATAAGTAATGACTGTTTCTGTCTACTTAAATGTCGAAAAAATGGTATTGGAAGGCATTTGAGTGTTGTCTTTCGCACGAGAAAGAGAACTCAACAGACACTAGTGAGGGCCTATAAGAGAGTAAACTGAGTAGCTGGATGGCATGATAAGGACTAAATCACTAAATAAGATGCTAAAATGTACTAGAAAGTGAATTTTCTGAGAGCATCAAAAAAGCATCTAATAACATCAAAATAGCATCAAAATTTTGATGCTCATTTCAAAAACGAAACGCCGAGCCATTTTGATGCTCAGCATCAAATTTGATGCTTTTGAGTAGTATAGACACCAATCACCACCCACTAGACCATCCAAACACATGTTTAATTATAACATTAATAAATATATATCATGTATACTCTTATCTTTCAAATGTATTTTTCTCGAAAACGATTAACCGAGGGCAAAAACGGATCTCCAAATTAAATAAGCATTTTACAAGCCTATCGAATGGTATATAGGGCTCCCTAATAGCTTACGGGCATTACCATACGTTCCCTTGTAAGCTGTCTATTGGGTTTTCTTGACTCTCACGCAATTTAGATCTTGGTCATCACCCAGAAGTCTTGATACCAACCTCAAAATTTTGCGATTGAAAAAGACCAACCCGGTTGACTTATTAGAGGTAAGGCTCAACTGCTTGTTTTCACGCAGTAAAATGATACTTTTGCCTGTAATTTATGTTTTCACCAGTAAATAATACGAATTAGTATTTCTACGTGTAAGTCTAAGTTTATCTGAGTCGCAAATGCTCGTTCGTACTATTTACTGGTGAAAACAAACAACAGTTTTGCGAAATTTCGCTCTAGGCTGAGAAATAGGGTTATTATGGTAGGTAATTATTAGACGGTTGGTAATAAATAGAGATTATTCAGTAAATATTTTCAACTCTATATTATACGAAATCAACTTACATTCCGCTGGCGTTGGAGCTTCAGTTTTGGGAGCATTCGGAGAATTTCCCGCAAATTGCTGGTTTGATTGCAAAGGCGGCCCAGCCTGCATGGGTGATACACAGGAATTTTGTTGCTGGTGGAACTGAGCATAGTTTTGAGGATGATTTTGAGCAGCAGCATAGAAGGGCGGAGGTTGGAAAGGAGGCACTTGGTTCTGATAGGGTGGCTGCTGCTGCATCATGTGTTGTTGCTGTATCATTTGCGGATTGAACGGAAAGCCTTGAGGGGGCGGAGGCATGCCGTATGGCTGCTGATATGCTTGTCCTGGCACAAAAGGCATAGCCCTGGCATTGGGCACAAAAGATGCTGCGTTGGGGTTGAAGTTTGGATTGAACCCACCTCGCTGTTGCTGGTTAGGGTTATTGCCCGACATTGCTTGTTGATTTTACTATAAATAGCAGTGTTTTGCTGAGCTCACTCCGAGTGAGAATCTCACTGAGAATTCTCAGTGAGAATCTCACTCACTCTTACTCACATGGTTTTTTTCAATTCTTACTCTCACTCACTGATTGTGAAGACAAAAAAATATTCTCACTCTCACTCAAAGCCTGTGACGACGATTTCTTTTTCAAACTCACTCTCACTCAATGGCCGAAAACACGTCCTCATCCTCAAAAAGTTCCAATTTTGGCTCAATGCTCACTGAGATTCTCATTTTCAGTGAGATTCTCACTGGGTGCAGGTCAATTCATCGATGCAACAGTCATCGACAATAAAAATTTATCGATGCAAAACTCATCGCTGCAAAACTCATCGCCAACAAAACTCATCGCCAAAGAAACTTATCGCTTCCAAAACTCATCGCTTCCAAAACTCATCGATGGCAAAACTCATCGCCAGCTCAACTCATCGATGCCTTTAATTCGTCGATTATTTATTCACCGATACTTATATTTTGTCGATTGTCTATTCATCGACATTTATATTTCGTCGATTATCTGTTCATCGACACTTTTGTCTTATCGTTCTTTGCTCTTTTGCGTCCGTCACACTTTTTATAAAATTATTGTTTTACAACCTACTTTTTAGCCACTTTTTGCAGTGTTTTGTCTGATATCTTTCCGGAACCCTCAAGTTCAACATCTTAGCTATCTTTTAAGCACAAATGCGTAAAATCAAATTTGTTTCTAAAAAAAATTTTCCTTGCCCTCTAATCCTTGATTTTAGCCTGTATTTAAGGTGGATTTTCGTGTTCAAACCCACTTTTCTGCCAGATATATCTGCTGGACCGTCAAGTACAACATCACCGCTTTCTTTTAAGCACAAACAATTAAAATTTAAGTTGCTTCTAAAAATCTTCATCTCTGCCTTCCAAATTGGAGATGGTGGATTTAGCCTGGGTTTAAAGTGGTTTCTTGTGTTCAAGCCCACTTTCTACCAGGTAGGGTAGCTAAATGGCCAGTTAAGGTGGGTAGGTAGCCAGATAGGATAGTCAAGTGTCCTGGTAGAATCATTACAGTCAATTTTTGATATAACGTACACCCTGGGGACGAGGTCTGGTGTACGTTATATATGCGAAATAGGCGAGGGTAGGCGAGGATAAGCGAGGATAGGCAAGGGTAGGCGAGGATAAGCGAGGATAAGCGAGGATAGGCAAGGGTAGGCCAGGGTAGGCGAAGATAGGCGAGGATAGGTGATAGTAGGCAAGGGTAAGCGAGGATAGGCCAGAATAGGTGAGGATAGGCGAGGATAGGCGAGGTAGAGTAGGTGGGTTGATAGGTAGGGTGAATGTTCTACCCGAACAACGGAGATAGTATCCGAAACACTAATGTTCCCAAACAACATAGGCGTCGATAGGCGCCTGCAGACCCTAGTATCTCATACTTCTCTAAAAACCATAAACAAATAAAAACGCACACTCCATTTTATTCACTTGACTCGATAATAGACAAGATAACAACACATAATAAATTATTCAACTTCTCCAAGAGCATAGTTATAAAACAGTTAAAAAAGAAGAAAAAGTGATCTACAAGGACAGCATTGTATGAATCAAGAAATGAAACTATCGACGAAACACAAGTGTCGATGAATAGGCAATCGGCGAAATATAAGTGTCGATAAACGAACAATCGACAAAATACAAGTGTCGATGAGTTTTGCAAGCGATAAGTTGCTTTTGCGATGAGTTTTGCCATCGATGAGTTTTGCCGGCGATGAGTTTTGCAAGCGATGAGTTTCTTTTGGCGATGAGTTTTGTTGGCGATGAGTTTTGCAGCGATGAGTTTTGCATCGATAAATTTTTATTGTCGATGACTGTTGCATCGATGAATTGACCTGTACCCTTCTCACTGTTACCGTATATGCTCTATTAATTAGACACCCCCTAAGTTCAAAATCGTGTTTTTGCATTGTGTTTTTGACCCACTTTTTGATCACTTCTCTCAGGCAAGTTACCAACCATTTGATAGCTCATCTTTCTAGCTACAAAATGGGTGGTAACTTGCCTGAGAGAAGTGATCAAAAGTGGGTCAAAAACACAATGCCAAAAACACGATTTCGAACTTAGGGGTGTCTAATTAATAGAGCATATACGGTAATGAGATTCTCACTGAGAATAAAAAATTTTTACATTCTCACTCTCACTCACAAGCTGTGAGAACAAAAAAATTCTCACTCTCACTCACAGGCTGTGAGGACAAATATCATTCTCACTCACTCTCACTCACAGGTCCAAAAATTGTCTTCAGCAAAACACTGATAAATAGTAAGATTTCAATGTAAATGCTGAAATTCGAAATGTTCTTGACAACGTAAACGATAATTTTTTTTGCGATAAAGGATTTTTTTTAATTTCATTCGTTTTCTTTTCTTTGATAAAAGAAGTCGAACGAAAAACTATAACAAAATATGTAAATTTTACAAAAGTCTAAAAACCTAGAAATTTTAAGGTTTTTCGCATTAAAAAGACAACGCAAACAACACAATCCCATTTCGAAAACTAAATTCATCACAGCAAAAGCATTTTTCGCTTCTGACTAAAACATTCCTTGCAAGATAAAATAGCACCTGAAAGGTTTTTTGAAGAAATTCAATTCAAATGCTTATAAATTGAATTGGGTTACAAATATACTAGAACTGTAGAATAAGGTTAAATGAGGGAATTTTGATAAGATTGCAGAAAATTACGTAAATCTTGATAAGTGCAGATAAGAACTTTTTGCAATCTCATAACTCATCGAAAAATTAATTTTCGAACATTTTTTGTCCTGCAACGAAGGGATTAAGGAAAATAAGATCACACATTTAAGGAAACCAGAGTGATCATCATCGCTGCAACCATTTATTCTATTTCTTTTTTGTCAACGAATGCGAAGAAGCTTTTTACACGAGAAAAACTACCATTTTGATCCCAACAAAACTTCAAGTAAACTGAGTGGGTTTCGCTAGTTTTTGATTAAAATGTATTGCTTGCTGACTTTGTTTGAATTTTTGACTTGCAGATTAGAAACAATCATGTCCTCCAAAGCAACCAAAAAGCGGTATATGACCAAGAAGCTGGAGATGGAGCTGGTTCTGCCCGGCGAAAATGAAATCATAGCTCAAGTGACGGCCTCTCGAGGAAACAATTTGCTGGAAGTGGAAGATGCTGAAGGGAAACGCTACTTGGCCAGGTTAGTAGTTTCTGTTTTTTTGATTATTGCAATAACCAATATGTAATTTAGTATGCCTACAAAATTCAGGTGTGTCTTACAGTTGTATAAAATTATTCTGTGATCTGACCAGTTTTTAGAAGCACTATCTGGGTAAAGAGAGGGTAACAAACCTTTTTGCATGTTCTGATGGCACGGCGACAATTCCGCGAGAGACGATTCCGCGAGAGACAATTCCGCGACGGATAATTCCGCGGAATTTCAATTTTTGGCGTTCCTCTTCAGAAAAACCAAATTCTGACACCAGATTCGTGATCAGAATGGTCGACTGCATACCCAGGTGCCTTTAAATCTAAAACTCGTGGTCAAATTTAAAACACCGATTTTTTTTCAAAAGTTTTTTTGTCTTGAGTGGAATCTGAAATTGGACAATACGTTAAAATTTGAAGAAGGTGAATATGGAATCCACCATGCTGAACACGAATTCGGTGTCAGAATTTGGTTTTTCTCAACATGAACGTCAAAAATTGAAATTCCGTGAAATTATCCTTCGCGGAATTATCTGTCGCGGAATTATCCGTCGCGGAATTGTCTCTCGCGGAATCGCCGTGCCGGTCTGATGGTTTTAAGGGCCTATCTTTAGACATTTCGTCATATTGGAGCCAATTGAGGAGGGGGACAAAGTGAAGGCTGAAATTTCGCATGTTCTTGACACCGAAAACGGTATATTCTTGGTATATGCGTCAGTGGTTTTAAATTTTGCTCATTTTTAGTTCTACACATCCGCACGGAAGGTCAGTGGCCGAAAAAATTTGAAGCAGAAGCCGAGGCTATGACAAGATGTTCTAAGAGGGGAGTCGATACGAATGTTAACATTGACCCCGACATGCTTCCACCCAGTGACAGCGAAAGCGATGAGCAAGAATCAGACGAAGAATCCCTATATGACGATGAAACAAACAGCTCCAAAGATAGTGAACCTACGCCATAAAATCAGAGAAATTCTTCTTTGAAAGTGTTTGACCACTGTTTGGGGAAGGAGAAAGTTGTGCCATTTCAGTTTGTGCCCATTCAATTTGTGCCCATAATTCAGTTCAAAAATACTGAATAATCCACTAAATTTGGGCACAAATTGAATGGGCACAAACTGAAATGGCACAACTTTCTCCTTCCACTGTTTGTCCCTTTTTGTTTGTTGACTTTGATTTTGTATTTGCGTGTGCTTCGATAAAATTTTTCAAATGATTTCCTGGATATTTGAATAAGTTACGTCGTTATGTTACATCACCCGTGCATGTTTTATTACTTGTGTGCTGAGTTGTGTACAGTGTTGGACGTAAAAGCCCAAGTGCACTCCCCAAACCCCCCCCCTCGAAAATTTCTTGTACTTTTGAAGAAAAGTACCCATTTTTAGCTGAAAATTTTTATTCTGAGGCACCCTAGTATGCAAAAATTCCTCAGCAATCCGAATGACAAAGCAGAATTTGAAAAAAATACTCCAGACCATCGAATGTGGAACAAGACCACTGTAAGTAGATGAAGACCATTAAGGCTGGACCAGGATCATTGAGGATAGATCAAGACTACTGAGGGTAGATCTGGACCATTGAAAATAGATTTAGACTATTGAGAGTGGACCTCGACCAAGACCACGTTCGATCAAAATTTGAAGCGTTGACCGGAACTGGAATCGCGAAAAATATGTAATTCCGGTTCCGGTTTTCACAAAACTAAAATTCCGGTTCCGGTCCAAATGTCAATTCCGAGCCCAACTGTATCATAGTTTTACTCTTGCTCGGATTATTTTAAAGGGCCTGACCTCTTCCTACTCGGTGGTACCCCGCCAATTTAAAAATTTTCCCTTGATCATTGGACTTCTGTACGGATTTTTCCGCTAGATTTCTAACAAAACTAAGCCTAAAATTTGATTTCAGGCCTAGTTTAGTTAGAAACGTGGCGGAAAAATCCTTACAGAAGTCCAATGATCAAGGGAAAATTTTTGAATTGGCGGGGACCACCGAGTAGGAAGAGGTCGGCTCAAATTGATTTCACACCCCAAAATACTGATTCCCCGCAGTAAATTTAAAATTCAAACAAAATACTGATTTCCCGCAGTAAATTTCAGATTTCACGCAGTAAATTTGAAAATTTGTGCAATTCCAGTCAAAAGTTTGCAACAACACGGTTTACAGTCAGAATCGACGTTAAATCGCTTAGAATCCCAGGCTAAAGTGGCCAGAAGCCGATAAAAACTGGGGTTTTTGATGGTCTACTAAAAAACTTATCTATTTGCGAAAAAAAACATTTGCGCGCATCGAAATCCCGTTCTAATTCACTCAATTTCTCAGAACTCAACTCTGAACTATTACAACCATTTTTTAAATGCCCTTAACCTTTGAAAAACAACATCAGTACTTGTTTGGAAACCTCCTTCTTCTTTATGATGAGTCTAGCTTGTGTTTTCGGATAGCCAAAAATCGACATCTTCTTTCGATTTGCAAATTTTTTCGTTTGTCCATACAGCTCCAGGTCCTCGGGGCATTTTGAAACAATTGCTGTGAAAAGCAAATAAAATATTTTCATATGTTCATGAAATGACTCTGTGATATTAGTATGGACAAAAAAGCGAAAAAAAAACCCGAATTGCACAAAGTCACCAAATTTACTGCGGGAAATCCAAAATTTACTGCGGGATATCATTATTTTGTTTGAAATTCAAATTTACTGCAGGAAAAAAATGAATTTACTGCGAGAAATCAGTATTTTGGTGTGTGTTTTCACCTACAGCCGAAGAGGTCAGGCCCTTTAATGCGTATTTTCAACTTTTGAACGAATTTTTCGTGTTTAATATCAATATATACAAAAAATCATGTAAACAGGCAGCGATTGTTTTCGCAAACTTCTTTTTTTCGACTCCGGTTCTGGTTTCGGCAAAGGTGAAATTCCGGTTCCGATTCCGGTTTCTACAAAAATCAAATTCCGGTTCCGATTTTCACAAATCTAAAACTCCGGCTCCGGTTCAGGTCCAAATATGGATTCCGAGCCGGATACGATTTGAATACGTTTCTAACAGGTATCCACATCCAGGTAGATGATTATCGATAGTACCTTGAGGGGTAATACCTGGTTTTATGTATATATCTCCCCAACACATATCTCCCCAGCTGGTCCATAGGGGTTTATCCATTTTCACTGTTCAGGTACCTTGGTTCACTAAGGAAAAATAGGCGGCTAAACTTTTGACCGGCAAAATTATGTACGTGTCCTCTCAAATTACACCATAAATTACAACAAGAGTAAAATATGTGGACGTTGAGCCACACTAGAGACGTTGAGGGGGTTTTTATTCAATACACACATACAATGCTCGTCACATAGACATGGGAGATTAGCTGCTGGAGATTTTTTGATGGCTGGCTTGTTGGACCACAAGGCTGGAGATTGTTCTGCTGCTGGAGACGACAGGCGGAGCCGGCCCTTTGGATGGAACGACTGACCGGACGACGGGATGCGGAGCTGGCCCTTGGATGCTTGGATGGAACGTACGATGGCGCTTGCTTCCCTTATTCTTGCTGAGCGGAGACGACTTCAGGCCATTCACGCTTAAGGTCCGCCGAGCCCTCAATTGTCCCAGTGTGCGGCTCTTTGTCTTGAACCCAGAGGAATGTGGATCTCATGAGAGGAGATACGCCAGAGATCTGAAAAGGTACCCAAGTCCCTATCGGAACCTGAGTCTGGATGTGCCCTCAGGCTTGCCCTTATTCAACGTGAAACCTATAGTTCCGGATCCCTTCGGATCCGGCTGGATGTGACCGTAGTCCTTACTGTAAGCCACCGAGTATATACGGTGCTTTTTGGTTGCTGTCAAATTTAAACCTAACTCACCACCGGCTCCTGAGGATTGAATGCGGACCGCATAGCTGAGAGACAAGATTCGAGCAAAGCGAGCAAAATTCGAGCAATGAAGCGAAGGTCGTTCGTCAGTGCGGAAGTGCGTAAGTGCCGCGTGCAAGCTCGAGACTTCTCACCAGACACCCAATTTGATAGCTGGAAATGAAAGAGGATGAAATGTTCAGAAACAAATGATGTATTCGCTATTTAGGCGAAGTGAGGGTAAAGTAATAGTGAAAGCGTGTGAAGCGCTTGTGGACAGTATTCGTGGGGCAATACTTTTTTTTGACCCAGATTCACTTTTTTTTTGACCCAGATTCACTTTTTTCTGTCCCAGATTTGACTTGTCCCAGATTCACTTTTTTTTGACCCAGATTCACTTTTTTGTCCCAGATTTCCTCATTTCTGTCCCAGATTTAGCTTAAACCACAGGGGGGACCAAGCACTTACAAAATTGGTCAAAAAAATTTTTGCGGAAAAAATAATTTTTGGCGAAAATGCTCAAAATATGATAGAAACGTTATAGAAAAACTTTCAGGCTGTTATGAGAGAAAATTTTTTTTGACCAATTTTGTAAGTGCTTGGTCCCCTTGTGGTTTAAGCTAAATCTGGGACAGAAATGAGGAAATCTGGGACAAAAAAAGTGAATCTGGGTCAAAAAAAGTTTTGCCCGTATTCGTGCCGAGATTTGGCGCGAATTCAAATGAAATATTATGGGTGCAAGTCATGTTTTAAGTGACTTTTGGATTGCAGGGTGGTTTTGTCCAAACCACCCTTGCCCCTACCTTACACAAGCGGTAAATGTAAATCAAAATTTTACGTTTGGTGACGAAACGTCATTATTTATTGGCAGGTGACGAAACGTCCCTTTTTAAGATGAGGTGACGAAACGTCCCGGGTGACGAATCGGCCGAGGTGGCGAAACATCTGTGTCCGTGCTGACTCAGCTAAGCTGAGACCATGGTGGGCAAAAAGATAAAATGAGTAAAGACCGATAAAATTCAAACGAGAATTATTTAGATGACTGTATTTTTATCGGTGTTTTATCGGTTTTCCGATTTTATCGGTGTTTTATCGGCTTTCGATTTTCTTCGATTCAAACCTTATTTTTCAACCTTCTTTATACAAATTTAGTTTTAAAATGATCCTCACAATCTTAACTATCTAACAAGATCATTGTCAGAGTTTTACACCTATTAAGTTAATTTTTAGGCTAAAATAGGCTAAACTTCCGAAAATCCATGGGTTTTAGGTTTTTTTCCTGACTAGTTTGGTTAATATTTTCTGATTTTGTTCTACAAATCACATGTTTCATATACTAAAATGTAGCCAAAACTCTAGGCTTTCATTTGAGCTATCACGCAGAGGAAAAGGTAATATAAAGTCAGAGCTAGAATGCGAAAAACCTTCTACGATGTCCAATTCCATGATACCCTATACAGGGCTGTCATTTGCATTGATTATCAAAATTAGGATATTTAATGACAATAAAGCAGTGCTAGCAATAATTTCATTCGATCGCTTGATAGCTTTTGGCTGTAGAAGTCAGTGAACTTGAAAAAGTGTTCACTCAGAAGATTTGAACCTGCGACCCTAGGAGATGCGTATATAAAGTCTTCTCCCCCTTTAATATTGCCCTAACTATTCACATAAGAAAATTAATATTGTCTTTATGAGCCTTCAACTTTATTGCAAACAAAACGAGTTCACAACACAAAAAAGAGTTTACACAAATTCTTTCATAAAGATGCTTCTCAAATGAACTGGGGTTGAGTATTTTGACTAGAAAATGGAATTTTGCGACCTTAAGTTAATTTTTATTTTTAATACCTAATTTTTTTACAGCAATCGAAATTACCATGAATCCACCAGAAGAAAAACACACCAGATAGAAGTTTCGAAAAAAAAATTAGAAAAATTTGCCCTGGAAAATTTGCCATAATTCAGGAGGGTCCTGGTAGTTATCGGACTTGCTACAAGACTCACGTTTTTATTGGTGTTTAGTAGACATAGTTACACACAAGTCTATACTCATAATGACGCCAGAAAGCAGGGCTACATTTTGAGTATAAGCTTGTATATGACTTTGCCTGCGAAAATTGCGAAAAAAAACAAAAATTCGAAAAAAAGTCCAGGTTTACGGGAATTTTTCGAAGCTTTTTGAAAAATTGTTTTTTTCGCAAATTTTTCATGCACAGTTGTAATAACGTAAAAAGTGGGAAGCTAACCCATTAGGCTACACGTGTAGATCTTATAGAATAGTAGTAATTTTACCTATATAACATCTCCCCTTTTAGGAATATAATTATTTCAATGAACTTTAGTGAACCGTTCACCTTGGCTATTAGAATTCAGGGAAAATACCGTAGAAGATATAGGAGACAGGTCAGTTCGCCCCACGATCAGTTCGCCCCGGTCAGTTCGCCCAAGATCAGTTCGCCCCGTTTTAAAAATGACCATTATGCAGGGCTGCCATATGTGCTGATTTCTCAGAAATGTGCTGATTTTGGCACCCCAAATCTGACAATTTTTGAAAGTGCTGATTTCCCAGAAATGTGCTGATTTTCAAATCACCCGTCTGATTTGTCTGATTTTTTTTTATTTTTACGCTTGTACTGGTTTAACTCGAATATTTCATACGGCAATTTAGAATTGCGACTTGTTAACTACTTTTACTTCTATTTTTCTCGCTTTATTGAAGCTATATTCTGTATTTTCAGCTAGCGTCACAATGCCACCGCCTCAACGAAAGCACAAGTTCAAGCTGGACTACGCGAAACAGTCAATTGGAATCAAAAAATTGGAATGCCGCCAAGAAATTAATCTCACAGCGACTGGGAAGACTGCAATCTCTCTCCATCAAAAGACTCCGAAGCATGTGCAAAATGCCAGGGCCTCCGCTACAACAAAGTAACTTTTTACTTTCCTTTAACATATATGTGACTTCATATTTAGGTCTCTATCGAATTTTATGCCAAGCCGTACTGCTCCAACAGCTATCGACCAAAGAGTGACTGCAGCCGAGGGACATGGGCCTTTCACATTGCTAGCCATAATTAATCGTTTGCCTCAGCCAACTGCGTTTCTTCCGAAGGGCTATTCCGCACGATCTTCTCAGACTCCGAGGTGGCTAAGAAATTGTCGTGTGCTCGAACGAAGACTACAAAGATTTTGACCTGTAAATTTCTAATATTTTTGAGTAGCTTCGATAACTTTTGTGTGTTGCAGGAGTATTAGCGCCTTATTCCGTGAAATGTTTGCTAACAGAACTCGGGGATCAGCCATTCTCAATCGCCGTGTATGCATCCAATCATAACGAGGTCAAGCTATTCCCGCTAATTGTCCGGTACTCTTAGGTCAACATTTTATCCAGCACTGTCTGAGTATACATATTTAGCTACAGTCGAACCTCTCTATAGTGTACACTCTCCATAGTGTACACCTCTCTATAGTGTACACCCTTGGGTGTACACTATAGAGAGGTTCGACTATAGTGTACACTCTCCATAGTGTACACCTCTCTATAGTGTACACCTGGGCTCGGTCCTTGGGTGTACACTATAGAGAGGTTCGACTGTACTTCAATGCTGCCAAGGGAGTCCAAGTTCGTCTTCTAGATATGAAATCTCTGCTCGGGGAAGATTCAGCTCTCGTTATGCAATTTATCGAGGATGTCCTAGGTCAGCATCAATTGAGTTTTGACAATCTGGTTTCTTGCTCCAGTGAATTTCGGCGGTCCGAGGCACCAATGGCCAAATAATGTTTTCAAGAAGCTCAAGCAGCGTAAAGCAAATCTCATCCCTGTCGGCAAGCCCATATACTCCACAATGCTTCACAGAAATCTAATTTGGTTTTGGCTAAAAGAAAATGACTAAAGTGGTGCCCTCGCTATAGTGACACCCCAAGGCCGGTCCACAGGGGTATCACTATAGCGAGGGTCGACTGTATCATAAAAGGTTTAATAATGATACTTTATGACATAAGGTATAATACTAGACCTTATTCGTTAAGGTCTGCTATTTGATCTAAAAATCAGCATAGACCATCTTATCTGGTTTTTTACCAGTGAAAAAAGCTTAGCTAAAAATGCTTTAAAATGCTAGTAAATTTTACTAGCATTTTAAAGCATTTTTAAAGCATTTTTGTAGTTAATGTAGTTTGCAAGAATAAAGATGATGCGGTTTGATTTAAAGCAACTATCAGGCAATTTCTGGGGTTTTACTAGCTAAAAATGAATTTGTGTCTGATTTTTTGCCCCAAAATCTGATTTTTTCCGATTTTTGTCTGATTTTCGGAAAAAAAAATATGGCAGCCCTGCCATTATGTCACAAAAAACAAACCCGAACTTATTTTTTTAACTTTTTTGTAGTTCGGGAACATGTTTGAGTCCGTCCTAACATACGCTGGCCTACCCTTGCCTAAGCCTAAGCCTAAAACACAAACGGGGCGAACTGATCGTGGGGCGAACTGACCGGGGCGAACTGATCATGGGCGAACTGACCGTACACCCCATGAAATATATGTATTGTTTCAGTGCCACAACCCTTTTTCGCACCTACTTCCTCGATCCCTATTAGTGCAGGATAAGGTGACTGATGGGTGTGTAACCCGTAGGCACACCTCGTATTAGCAGTTAACACCTTGGTGCAGGGTAACGCCCCGAGGATATAATAGTAAGAAATAGTAGTAAGGGGATTTTAAATGTCCGGGACCCATGCGGGATCGAACTTTCGACTGCGCCAATTGTAATAACGTAAAAAGTGGGAAGCTAACCCACTAGGCTACACGTGTAGATCTTACAAAATAGTAGTAATTTTACCTATATAACAACAGTCATATACAACCTTATACTTAAAACGTAGCCCTGCTTTCTGGCGTCATTTTGAGTATAGACTTGTATATAACTATGTCCATTAAAACACCGAGAAAAACTTGAGTTTTGAAACAGTTCCGAAAATTACCATGACCTTCTTAAATTGAACCAGGGCAAATTTTTTCGCATTTTTTTTATTACGAAACTTCTATCTGGTGTGTTTTTTGTCGGGTGGATTTATGGTAATTTCGGTTGCTGTAAAAAAATTAGGTGTTAAAAATAAAATTCCATTTTCTAGTCAAAATGCCCCGCTCCCCCTAAAGTGTGTCCTCCTTTGAACAACTCATGCCGAAACATCTTTATGTTATTTTTTTCGCCTAAATGCCCTTTCTGAAATAGATAGGTAGTTAAGTCCTCAATTAAAAGCTATTCTACCCCGTTTTGGTCACTGAAGCTGGGCGAAAAGAGAATCTGCAGGAATATCATGATCGAGAGACGCTCGGAATCATGTATAAGGTAAGTGAGTGCGCGCATCTCTAACTATCAAGCTCCCTGCACTCCTTCGGGGGCGCACGGGGCTTGGGGTTGACATGCGCACTAGAGTTGGCCCGGAATTCCGGTTCCGGTTTCCCGGAATTACGGTCTTTTTTGGATTCCGGTTCCGAAAAGACCGGAATTCCGGGAAACCGGAATTCACCAAACGTAAAATTTTGATTTACATTTACCGCTTGTTGTAATTTATGGTGTAATTTAAGCGGACACGTACATAATTTTGCCGGTCAAAAGTTTAGCCGCCTATTTTTCCTTAATGAACCAAGGTACCTGAACAAGAACCTACAGACCTCCAAAAGATGAAATTCGAAGATAGTTTCGTTAAGTGGGGCCTACTGCCTAAAGCAACTCTAGTGTGCATGCCCTTTTTTGCATCCAGAGTCACTTTCGAGTGATTTGTGCCTCAGGTATGTGCGTGTGCGCATCTCAACCCCAAGCCATCGAAGAAGGGCGCAGGGGGCTTGAGAGTTAAAGATGCGCACTCACTTACCTTAAACATGATTCCGAGCAAGACTCATCCTCCAAAATGCATAGAGAGGCTCTTTTTGCCCAGCTCCTGTGACCAAAACGGTGTTCATACAGATGCAAAGTTAGTATAAACTTTTAGCTAGGATTTAAAAAACATTGAACCATGTCCAATTCGATGAAATCTTTATTAAGACTATCTCAGTACTTTTCGGTGGTATCCTGGAACTGACGTTTTTTCACAATTTTAATTTACATACTCATGTGCAACCTTGCACTCAAAATATAGCCGTGCTTCTTGCCGTCATTTTCGCGAAAAATCTCAGTTCCTAGTTTTTGGCTGGTTTCCTTTAATTTTTGTGGTCATTTGCTCAAAATCGCAAAATTCAGCATACGGTTGTATAAAATAATGTAAATTGAAATCGCGAAAAATATGGCAGAACAATAGAAAAGTAAATATATGTATTCTTCGACTGCCTCACCATGTTTTTCAACTGGGCCGTGGCAAAAAGAGACTCTATACGCATTTTTTGATCAAGAGTACTTCTCGGAATTAGCTCCAGAAATTTCGAAATCATGATCTAATGATTTTGTTGGACAGCCAAGAGTGTGAGGATCATTTTGACTACAAACTTGTAAATTAAAGAAGATAAAAAAGGGTGTGCACCCAGGGGGATTTGAACCTGAGAATCCAAAATATTCGCATTATGATTTCCACCCCCCCCCCCCTTTAAATAAAAATGTTTTTTGAAAGCTTTTGAAACAAAAAGAAAAAAACTCAAATGAAAAAGCATTGGGTGGGAGTCGAATTCGAGAGTCTCAGCCCGACACCAATATAGTTCTCAAAAGCATCAAATTTGATGCTCAGCATCGAAATTCAAATTTTCGCGTTTGAAAATATGAGCATCAAAATAGCATCAAAAATTTTGATGCTATTTTAATGCTGTTTTGATGTATTTTGATGCTCTGGAGAGAAGAGGGCTGTACCCCGAAATTTAAGCGGCATTTTGCTAAGTGGTCGATTTGCTAAGCGGTCGTTTTACAAAGAATTTTTTTTGCTAAGCGACAAATTGCTAAGAATTTTTTGTTAAGGCGCCCATTTGCTAAGAATATATTTGCTAAGGCATTCTTTTCTTAAATCCCGATTTGTTAAGAACTTTTCTGCCTTTTTGTACTTTTCCTTTTTCTCAATGTTCTGGTAGGGGATTAGAGATTTTTACGTCGGTCATTTTTCGGCCAATTTTTTTTTGTTTTTTACTGATTTGAATATGGGATCAACCCCCTTCGGGGGCTTGGGGGCTTAGAGTTGAGATGCGCACACCCACAAGTACACCCACTCACCCGCAAGTAAAGTCTAGCCAAAATGCTTGGAGACTTGATAATGCACCAATAGCCGGTCGTAGCCTTTAGGCCCTTTTTTCCACTTTTTGGCGTTCTGCCCTATGTTATATTTTAGCCGGCTCACTTGAGACTGGCATTAATTTTTCTGATATCAATTGATTCTGGCAAAAATTAATTCTGGAAAAATTCAAACTGACAATAATTGGTCTTGACCAGATTTTTTTTGAACAAATTTGTTTGGTAGTTAAATGTTCATGCAAATAATTGTTTTCGATTTAAATTAAATTATATTAATTGATATTAATATATTAATTGATTTATATTAAGTTTGATTTCACCCAACCGAACCCGAAATCCAGGGTAGTTACCACCTGGTCAGGTGGATATCCATATGGATGGCCTAAAAATAAAATTTTTCAAAAATCAAAATACAAACACTTTTCTTTATTCAAAATTGTGTGGAGAATTGGGTTTGTTAAGACCAAAAGTGTGATTTTATCGACCCAGACCCAAAACCCAAAATGGGTACCTTCTGGTCAGGTGGATATCCATTTACATGAGTTAAGCGAATAGATCCATACCAATTGGTCCAAACACGAATTGGCCCACACATGAATTGATCCGCATTTTTTAATTTGTGCATTTTTAACAATTTTGCAAGAATTTAATTTTTTTTGAACCAACCAAACCAAATGGTCGTCTACTTGGATCAAAATTTTTTTTACGTTTTTCATGTTCCAAAATCTGTTTTCTGAACTAATTCGGGCATGCTGAAGATGGTTTGATAGTAGTAAAATGCCGCTTTGTCGGGTATTTTTTTAGTTTTGGCAAATAATTGATTCTGGTGAAATCAATTATTCCCCAAAACTCAAAAAATACCCGAGAAAACGTCATTTTACCACTATCAAATCATCTTCATCATGCCCGAATTAGTTCAGAAAACAGATTTTGGAACATGAAAAACGTAAAAAAAAATTTGATCCAAGTGGACGACCACTTGTTCAGTTGGTACGTGGATTATCCAGTAGAACTGAGATTGGGTCATAGAAAAAACATTTAAAACGATGGTAGTTCTTCACAAGACAAAAATATTACTATCTTTTTTTGGGTCTGGGTGGGTGAAACCGGGTTTTGGTCCCTAACAAACCCAATTAGTAACACGATTTAACGTATGATAGGACGATTTGTTCAGAATCTGACTCAATTTTTTCAGGTCATCCAGGTCCAAAAGAAGCCAAATTAATACACAACCATTTTTACTGGAATCTTTAATTTCGAAACCATTTTGCTAATACAAGTTTTATTCAGTTAGTTCAGAAATAGCCACCTAGGCTTTATTTTAAAGCCATTTTGTGTTTCTTAAGACATTTTTAGTCCGGCTAACGTGCGCTGGCCTACCCTGAGCCTAAGCCTAAGTTAAAAAATTAAGGCCTAAGTGGCTAAAATATAACATAGGGCAGAATGCCAAAAAGTGGAAAAAAGGGCCTAACGCCTCTACGCCCCAATAGCCGAGTGGCTAAAGCTTCTAGCAATAAGTTGAGGCTCGAAAGTTTGATTCCCACTAGAAACAGCAAATTTAAAATCGGTTCAAAATGGAACAGTTGTCCCACAATCGGTCCGATTATCGGTTCCAAAATCGGTTCCGAAATCGGCCCGAAAATCTATCGTATTTTCTGTCGATTTGCGCCCTGAATACGGGCTCTGCTGAAAAGTATGCGGCGATTGAGCACGGGGAAATTTTGGTCCGGCGAACATATGTCACGTACCGTAAAAACGGACATTTCGTCATATATTTATGAATGATTGTTAAATTTTAGTGCTAGGTGACGAAACTTTTCGTAATAGTAGGAGGTGACGAAACGTCACGGACCGTCCCAGCGGTTAGGTTGGACACTGAAAAATTCGCAAAATTTTTAGTAGGGTGCTTAGTTTGCCGGGGAAATCACTTTTTCGCACTTGAATGACTTGATCTGTCATTTTGTGGATCAAGTATTGAGAATGACAGCTTTCATTTCATTCCACAGAACTTTCCCATGTCTTCCCTTCAAAACTGGTCGCTTAGTGTTCCGTATAATCCCTTCCTTCTTTTCCTTTGCAGTGATGGAATGGCTAGTGTGTATTAGTGATCGTGTGAAAAATAATTTTGTTTGCTTAGAAGCTCTTAAATTTCGAATATTTGACTTGAAAATGGGCAACAGCACTACTTCTTTGATGCTGCAGGAGGAAGAAATTACTGAGATTGTGAATGAGACGGGATGTGAGTTATTTTTGTATTTTCTGGTCATTGACATTGCTAATTATCGATGTTTAGTCTCGAGGAACCAAATTGTCAGACTCTACAGTCGTTTTCTTTCGCTCGACAGACAAGGTGGCACGTCAGTCTTGTTTTAGCAATGAGTAATTTTTATTTTTTCAGGCAGAGATACCTGGACAGAGAAGACTTCCTGCGAATTCCTGAATTGGCTATCAACCCGCTGGGGACAGGATTGTTGATGCCTTCTTCACTGAATCGTGAGTTTCGTCTTTATAGATTTGGTGGTGTGATAGTTCAAGTTGTCTAGTGGCTACACTGATCCGAGGGTGATGGGCACATTAATTCCGTCAGTTTGCTAAGGTTGGTTGAATTTCGCCTGTGGTGGTAGCGTGTGACTGTAAAAATATAACAATCCGACCCCCATTCAAAATAGTTTACTCAGCCTTGTGTTTTCGATCTGATTTGGTGTGAGGGAATCTACCACCCTAAATGAAGCCAGTCATATGATCTAACATTTTTGTCTGATTGGCCTGTTAAGAGTCTGCAAAATTAGGTCCAAAACATAGTTTTGAATAAGGAGGGCGATGGATCAATAGTTAAAGGTCGTGCTGTATGTCCTATTGGCCAAGCCAAGGTCTGAGATCACAATATTTAATCAGTGTTGTAACCAAAAGTCGGGATAAGCCCTTTACTAAAGGACGTTTTCAATGTAATTCATAATGAAGATATGTGTTGTCTTCCATATACATTTACTCCAATTATTTATCTTTAGATTTGAAATTGGTTAATTTCAATAAAAAAAAGACTTGTGTCTTTACTCAGGTTAGAAAACCATATTAACACAGTCAGGCAACACCACTGTATGCCATGTTTGATCGCCAATTGATTGAGTTCTTACGAATTCTAGGTTCTTGCACACTTCCGCCCCATGAGCAAGTCCAAGCCTAATGTTGTGAACAGTCGAGAAGAGAAGTTGAAATGTAAGCACTTATCTTTGGTTTTGATATATTTGAAGTGGCAAATTGTCGAAGATTGTGCAAACTCCATTTGCCTTTTTCTAAGACTAAATATTGCAAGATAACGGTGAAGTTGTACTGGCTGTTAGTCTATTTATGTCTGACCAGCTATCCAATGGTCTGACACTTTCAACATGTTCATTGCATATACAGTCGAACCTCTTCATAGTGACACCCTGGGGACCGACCCCTAGGTGTCACTATAGCCAGGTGTCACTATATCGGGGTGTCACTATATCCTATTTAGTTTCTTTGTCGGCCAACCAAATCGGCCCGGGGTGTCACTATATCAGGTGTCACTATATCGGGGTGTCACTTTAAAGAGGTTCGACTGTAGTTGTTTACAATTGTGTGTTTTCAGTTGCTTTTTCCATGTATGATCTGAACAAGAACGGCTACATCACTCGAGACGAGTTCAAATTTATTCTCAACATGATGGTTGGCTCCAATATCACACCTGACCAGGTATTTTTTTTATAACTTAAGGATAACTGACATATATGAGAAAACTTAAAAGTCGGTCGGCCATAATGACACTTTTTGCTGTACCTCAAAATTTGCATGCCGACTTTACCGACATTTCGATAATTTTAATTTTATATTTCAGTTGACAGCATAGCAGATCGTACTATCACAGAAGCGGACGCTGACAAAGACGGAAGAATCTCATTTGAAGAATTCTGCAAGGTAATTTGGTTTTTAAAATTTTGACTTTTTCAAACTAGTCATTTTGAGGCCATGGAGCGCACTGATATCGACCAGAAGATGTCCATTCGGTTCCTGAACTAGGTGTCTTCTCTGCTGCCAGATGAGTATTGCCTTCCAGTTATCTATTATTCTTCATGACTCTATATTCTGAAATTGTATGTCTCCGCATGAACTTGTAATGTATGATTTTGAGGCTGTGATATAAACGTGGACCTTCTAATTAAAGATTTCTAGTGCCGGAATCCCTTATATGGCCATGGTCCGAAATCGTCATTTGTCGTTATTTATGCATTGTAAAGCTTGAAACGCAGAGAAAGGCGAACAAAATTTTGCGAAGGCATTTTTCAGAAAAAAAAACTAACCAAAAATTAACTTTTTGCCTTGGGGACTGAGGTAAACTACCTATATTAGGTATTCTACCGCGTTTCGGTAATTGGAGCTAAGCAAAAGGAGTCTCTATGTGCATTTTGGATGATGAGTCTTGCTCGGAATTGTGTTCAAGGTAAGTGAGTTGACGCATCTGTAACTCTCAACCCCCTGCGCCCTTCTTCGGGGGCTTGGGTTGAGATGCGCACACCCACATACCTCAGACACAAATCACTCGAAAGTGACTCTAGATGCACGAAAAAGCATGCATACCACAGTTTCTTTTGCGAGAGGCCCTAATTAACAAAACTATGTTCAAATTCCATCTTTTTGAGTATTGGAGGTATCCAAGGTACCCTTTTTGGTATTACACCTTTGTTAAAAGTCAAATTTTGGTCAATTTTTTATTATTAAATACCACTTCCCAATAATTTTTGCCTTTAAGTTTTGCCTAGCTTTAAAATGCATAAATAACGCTGTTTTGGACGATGATTTAGCTATGACCCTAAGAGGGAATTTAGCCATTCATAGTACATATAATAACTAAATACGCAATTGTCACTGTAATTTCAGGTGGCTAGAGATAGGACATTGCCCAGAACCTTTTTTGGATATTTTCAATAGTTATTGACCTGAACCTTTATTTTTTTTTTGACAAGATTATCTTGTTTCACGAAAAAATTCGGAATGATCATGTTGTTATTGATATTTTGGAAACTGGCCGAACTGTCGGGAGCAGGGAATTTGTGCTCACAGTCGTTTTACTCTCTAAGCCGTTTGACACCCTAGTGCATAAATTACAAAAGTACACTTTTTGTGTCTTGTTTTAGGCTCAGTCTAGACAAGCGTATGCTACGGCTGACTCCAACATTTTTACCTATTTAGAGTTCCATGATAACAACCCTACCAGGGGGTCAAACGGACGGAGTCAAGAGGCCAGGGGTCAATAACCGTGGCCGATGGTCGCGGACCCTAAACTACCAGAATAGTAAGATTACGCGTAGGACGTAGAAAAAATACATTGTATGGCTTGTACTTATATACCCCAATTTAGTCTCTAATTTCAACCTTTGTTTTAGTTTCTTGGTGTATAATAAAGCAATTTATTCTTTAGCTACTGTGCATTTTTACATTTAAAATTACAATAAAGTGAAACAAAAAGTTGAAATGTCGGCGATGATTAATATATTCGGTGCATATAAAATAAGATCAAAGCTTATTGAAATTATACACTTTGGACCCACTTTACACACCAGACATCATCAGCACAATGTCTAAAGTTTACTTAGCAAAGTGTGAGAGCTGTAAGAATGAAATTTTATTTGATTTTGTTGTTGACTCATCGGCTTCTTGCACTAAAATTTACATGTTTTAGTAAAAATCACATTTTGTTTACAATAGGAACAAATTTTTACAGCAAGTAATGTTAGGAAATATAGAAAAACATTTTGTATTATTTGCTACATACTATATCTTTTGAGGTAAAATGTGTTTTAGAATCGAAAACTTGCGGGAATTACCAAACGTTTAGCTGGAAATATAGGTTTTAGCAACTTTTCTGATTTCGCTCTTTTTTTATCCAGCTGACAAGACCGCGTTTTTTGTAATTGTCTGATAAACCCACTCAGTTAACCTTGCAATCAATATAAAGCAAAGCTCCCAAGTGTGCTGATTTATCAGCGTTTTGCTGATTTTGACGAAATTTTGGATTTTTACCGTATGTTTCAAATTTTCGTCACGCTTTATTTTGTTCATAACTTTTTATTTTAAAGTGTTTTGAAACGATTTTTTGTTTGTTTGAAAGCTGACATTCTGGGCAATCGTATGACACCTTATTTGTTTTGTTATCACTGTTTACAGATGGAAATTTTTGAAGTTGAAAAATGTCTTAATTTTTCTCTAATTTTAGGCAAAATGGACTACACGATTGAGTAGAAGGTTTGGTGTCTCATATGGTACGGGATGCATAGAACGCTGAAACAATTTTGTAGCCCTGAATCTTAGCTACAAGATGGCACCAACAAAATAATTTTTCAAAATTTTTAAAATAAGTTATGGCCATTTTCGAATGAGGTGGCAATTCTAAAATTTTGTAGTCTTGCAGTTTTATACAGCTTCTTTTAACGGATTCGTGTTTAGCATGGTCGATTTGCCTGAAAAAGTGCACTAAAAATTCAAAAGACACCATGGAATTTCAAATTTAAAAAAATCGAAAAACTTAATTCGAATGTTTTTTGTCTTGAGTGGAATTTCAGATCACAGTTAGTTCTTATTGAAATAGTGGTTTTAGAAGCAAATAGACTACGCTGAACATAAATCCGACGTGTAATTTAACAGTTTTGCACATAGATGACGGAAAACCTACCAAAATAAAACATTCCTTAGGGCAAATCGCCCTTTTGGGCAATTTGCTTAAAGGGCAAAAACTTGCCCTTTAGGGCAAAAAAGGGCAAGTTTTTTTGCCCTCTTTAATTTACAAAAAAGCAAAATGCTCATCCCTGTCTGATACTCGTCATCGGATTTTAAATATTCAATTTTTCAAATGTTTTTTGTCTCGAGAGGAATTTGAGAATTGATCTTAAGCTCACAATTGTAAAAGAACAATCTGTAATCGACCATGCTGAACACGAATACGGTGCCCGAATTCGGTTTTTCTCAACAGGAACGTCAAAAAATGAAATTCCGCGGAATTTTCTCTCGCGGAATCTTCTCCCACGGAATTCTTGCCTTGCCCTCAAAATGCTAAATTACGCCTCAAATTAAGTATTTACGCCCTCAAATTTTATATAGCCATTTTTTTCAAATTTTTGTTGCAATTTTATAAATATTTTAGCACCAGCATGTAGCCCTGAATCTGGGCTTTCCAATGAGCTATCAAACTGCTCTAAAAAGTTTGAAAAATGACAAGAATTTGATTGAATTTCAAAATCATTTTTAAAAATTAACAGCTTTTTTGAAACCTCTAAATCTTGTCATTCCTTAAATCGTTCAGAAAAGTTTGATAGCTCATTAGAAAGCCAAGATCCATGGCTACATGCTAGTACAGAAAAATTTGAAAATTGCAACAAAAAAGGGATTACGGCTACCGTATTTCTTCTAATAAGCGGGCAGTCTCTATTAAACGGGCACCTTCGACTTTGAAGGCGTATATCTCAGCCAGAGTAAATATTTCGCAAAGCTGTTTAATACATTTTCTTAACTCCCACAAGCTCTACCGATTTTACTCTTCGGATTTTAGTTAAGCACCCGAAAATATCGAGATCGAATTCAATATTCCCGATTTTTGGGTGATTGAAAAATAAACGGGCATGCTCGCTTATTAGAAGAAATACGCTTATTAGAAGAAATATATAAAGTTTGAGGGCGTAAATAATTAATTTGAGGGCGTAATTCAGCATTTTTTGGGCGCAAATTACCTATAGCCTTTCGAATTACCTGAATAAATTCGTGTCTCAATTCGAATTGTCTCAATCTCAATTGTCGTAATTTAATTTTGTCTGTTGAATTGTCGCAAATAATTATTTTCTATGGCGCATATTTACTTTGTTTTAGCGCAAATTTACTTTGTTGTGGCGCAAATTTACTTTGTTGTGGACCACAGACCCTTAAAATTCAAAATCATAATCACTTTAAAAACAACAAAGCGCCAAGAAATTTCAAAAAAGAATTTTGCCGAAATGCTTTCTACCGTATTTCTTGTAATTTAGTAGAGACCACATCGGGACGGGATCTCGGGCGGGATACGGCCCCGCCCGCCCTGATTTTGGCCGAGAATCTCGTCCCGAAATTCCGCCCGAAGGGCAGATGCGGTCTCTATAATTTAGCCCTCGTGGCTAAATTTTTTGGATGCCTAAAAATCTTGAAATTGTAAATCAAAAATGGCTTTAACTTCTTCTGAAGTTCCAGTCAAAAAAAGATGGGGGGGGGGGGCTAAATTAGAAGAAATACGGTATATCCTTATTTTCACCAATTTTATTTTTACGAGTACAAATCACAAATACAAAAGACTAAAAATTCGGAAAACAAGGAAAGCCTCAAGCACACAACTTAGCGAAAAAAATAATGAACTCTGAATTCAGCCAATCAAATCAAACAAACAAATCAAACAAACAATTCTAAAAAAAATAACGAGGACAATGTTTAGCCTAAAATACTTTGCGGCTAGATAACGTTTCTGTGGGCTTCAGCGTGGGCCTTTCTACGATCTTCTGACAACTTCTCCTTCCACTTCTCATTGATGCCTTCCGCGTTGAAAACGCCTTCAATTGCCAGAAATATGATGTGAAGGCAATTCATGAAAAATCAAGAAGTATTGCAACATACAAATTACACCTTATAGCCAGATCCGGGTCTTGCAGCCGCTTCTAATGCCTCGAATGTGAGGAAACTTGTGAGGCTAGTCAAGCGTGTATAGAAATACAATATCAGTCAATTTTCGAATTTTTTTATTTGGCGCAAAAATCGTAAAGTGATTATGATTTTGTATTTTAAGGGGCTGTGAGGTAACTTAACAGAGCTTGTTACCGGATATTGTGGTGTACTGGTTATATTTGCTAGGCGTCCATAATCATCAGGTACAATATTTTGTATCTTTTGTGCTAGGCACCTTTTGCTATAATTTCGGTGCTATGAACATGCTGGTAGTCAAATGCTAAGTGGGCATGGTAACTCACGGACTAACGAATTTCACACCACCAGAACTAGTTCTCAACTGGAGGACCCCAAGTTGAGATCTGGTGAGTTAGCAAGTAACCTTAACGAGGCTTGTTACCGGATATCTTGGTGTAATATTCATAAGACAATTTTGATCAGCATGTTTAAAAGTCATGAGACTTTGCGCTGAGCACCTTTGCTACGCCCACTGCGCTATAACACAGGACTAAATATGTGATAAAAATGCTAGTCAAGTTGCTATGTGAGGATACTTGACTCTAGGTAAATTCGTCGACGGTCAATTCGTCGACGGTCAGTTCGTCGACGGTCAATTCGTCGACGGTCAATTCGTCGACATTTTCGTCACTCTTAGTTTTACCATGTCAATTGAGTAATTAAATATAAACTCGATTTAAAAATGGCTTTTTCCTAATCCTTATATAAATCCTGTCATTGGTAACTAGAAAAGGCGCTAAGGCCTTTTCTAGTTACCAATGACAGGATTTATATAAGGATTAGGAAAAAGCCACTTTTAAATCGAGTTTATATTTAATTAGGTCGCCCTGGGTACCTAAGGTCGCCCCAAAGGTCGCCCCTGGGTACTCTTCAAATGGGTACCACATCTTGAGTACCCTCACCTGGACTTTACTTTTACTTTACTTTTCTTGGCGAAAATTTACTTTTTCTTGGCGCAAAAAAGGTTTGCCTCAAAAAATATTTTTTTTGGCGCAAATTTACTTTTTATTGGTGCAAGTTTACTTTTTTTGGCACAATTAGATCCAGTGTTGTAAATCGATTTTTTTGCGCTTTTTCCGTACCGATGGCCATATTACTTGTGTAAAGTTTTCACAAAAACATTTCCGATATATCATTTTCTAGAAAAATTACTCGGCTACATAATTCTGTTAGAATATTTAGCATATGAAAGTCTTTTAGGCGGTTAAAAGGTCATTTTGTGAATGAAATGGTTTTCGGTGCCGCACCAGTGCCTTTTCTTTTGCGGCTCCGGCTGCCAAAGCACAGGACCTACCTATGTTCCACATCTAGCGCGCATTCGTTATTGCTACGGGGGCAGATTCTAAATATGAAAAATGGGAATTTCCGATAAGCTCAGAAATACGAGAAAAAAACAAATCGTGTGGTGCACACCTACTTATTTGGGGCTGCAATATGGTTACAAAATTTCCCAAAAACTACTTACGTAACACGTCGAGGTAGCACCCACAAACATGCCCTGTACTCAAATTAAGGTATATATTTTCTGGGGAGGGATTAAATTTCATAAAAATTTTCTCAGCGCCTTTGGCGTCGAAGAATTAAAGTATAAGCCCACATGCTCCATTAACTCCACATGCTCTAATAACTCCACACCCTAGAGCAAGATTGAAAAATAACTCCACATGTGGAGCTATTAGAGCAAATACGGTAGTTGTGCTGAAAAGGTGTGAAATACAATATTTCGCGGAAGAAGAGTTGCTCTATAGAATATATTGAAAAGTTTGACGCTAGTAGCGAATACCACACCCCCCCCCCCCAACGATTTTCACTTTTTTTACTGTAGTAAAAAGTACCCAAATTTATGTCCAGACCCCGTAAAATGTGCGCAAACTCTTCATTAGTCACAACTTCTGTACGCTGGCCTACCCCAAGCCTAAGGGCTAAGCCTAAACTTGTTGTTTGCAAGGGTAGTTACAGCAATTTTTAAAGGTCGGATGCTTGGGGGGGGGGTATTCGCTACTAGCGCCAAAATTTTCTACCGTTATGCTTTTTCCTTGGGTTTATGGTCTCCGGAGCCGAGCTTAAGGTTAAATTAAAAATGCCGGCTCCGGAGGCCATAGATCCAAAAAAGGCATAACGTTAGAATCTTTTCGATGGACTCTGTAGAGAAACTCTTCTTCTACGAAATGGTGTATTACACACCTTTTCAGCATAACTAGTTCTTGTGTTTTAGCAGCCGGAGCCGCAAAAGAAACGGCACTGGTGCGGCACCGAAAACTATTCCATTTACAAAATGACCTTTTAACCGCCTAAAAGCTAAATATTTTAACAGGTTTTGTAGCCGAGTAATTTTCTAGAAAATGATATATCGAAAATGTTTTTGTGAAAACTTTAAGCAATTAATATGGCCATCGATACGGAAAAAGCGCAAAAATCGATTTACAACATTGATTACATCATACCATCTTTCTTCTTATTTATTTCAAAAATTTAAAATTTTATTTTAGTAGAGTTTGACACGTTGTGTGTATTGTCCAAGTTAAAGCTTGACCAATCAAAACCAGAATACGACTCAGACTCGGGTCATTACTTATAGAACCATCAATACAATTAGGAACGGACTTTATTAGCACTGGCGAGATAACAGAATTGTACAAACTATTAGATTCTATAGACGCTGAGAGCTGGAGATCACCATGGTCTCAATAGGCGCTAGAGTCGAGGACTGGAGAGATTCACATCGGCTTGACTTGCTTGGACAACCACTTTGACCACCCATCACCGGCGCAGGAGATCAGACGTTACTGGAGGCGGAGGCCGAAACTAGAGCTGACGACAAACAATATACAGTCAACTCCCGATTTAGTGTACACCCTGAGGACCTGCTCCAGGTGTACACTAAATCGAATGTACACTAAATCGAGGGTTCATTCTAGTCATTTTAATTAACCGCCGGCCAAAATGATTTAATCCAGGTGTACACTAAACCGAGGTGTACACTAAATCCGGTGTACACTAAATCGGGAGTTGACTGTATTGTTATTATTATACTGGGATATTGGCGGCCATTTTCGGAAAAATATTGGTATTGGGATATTGGGGTACCACTTTTAGAAATATTGGTATTGCTATTGGGTTCGGCCAAATATTGTAATCAAAAAATTTTGCCTGCGGCGCTATTTTTCCCCCAAAATTTTCATTCGATTTTTCATCTGCAGTGCATCCAACATAATAAGAGCTGACGACAAACAATACAGGGTGTTTCAAGAAATTCGGTAGTTATGAAATGACCATTTCTTTTTTAGTCCGTTTTCGAAATTCTGTTTTCACAGATCAATTTTTCTCGCCGACAATATTTGTTTATTGGATCTAACTCAGAATTTTTTTTCACTTTTTTGCTCGCACCACCCCCCGCCCCTCGGTTCTCTCCTAGTATGTGGATGTCCCTTGGATGGCAAAAACCCGAACGACAGGGAGAATTAAGCAAAATCGTGTTCTTGACATTTTACACTTTGAAAATATTTTCGGCGAGAAAAATTGATCTGTGAAAACAGAATTTTCAAAAACTGGCTAGAAAAAAGTTGTGGTAATTTTAAAACTACCGAATACCTGAGTATTGTTATTGGTATATTGGGATATTGCCCCTATTTTCGGAAAAATATTGGTATTGAGCTTTCAAAAATATTACTATTGGTATTGGGGAAGAGGAATATATTGGTATTGGATTATTGGGGTAAGCCAAATCGTCAGCTCTAGACGAAACCATGCGTGAGACTTGGCGGCAAGAGGAAGACGAGACCAAAGAAGCATCACCAGTGTACAGGGTGGCGTAAAAAACTCGGCCACCTTAAAAAATTGAAGTACGTAACCCCTGCCCGGTCGGTTTCCGAAGTTAAGGTGGCAAGCCTCGGAGACCTCCTTAACAATGCGGCTGTGATAAAGAGAAACACCACAAGCTTCTAGGTAGCTCAACCACTGCCATCGATTTTCCTGGGGAAATCAATGGCAAAGAGAATTATCGCTGGCGATAGAACTGGCTGGAAAAACTCACGGGATCGACCTGATGAGAATTTCCCACGGACTGATCGCAAAAAGAATCACTGGCGAGCAGTGTTGTGCGTTAAGCTCGCTCGGTAAATAGCTATGTCCGCGAGCCATATGGCTTGCCAAGTTAAAGAACAAAGTGACAAGAGCTTCTTAGCTCGCGAGCCGTTTGGCTCGCATCTATAATAAGCGTTTGGTTCGGCTCGCGGTAAATATTGTTTGCTGAAATAAAGCCTAAATATAGTTTATTTTTCATCTCTTTCAATTTTTTGACTGATTTTTTGCAAATATTAAGCTAGTAACACTTTATTTGTCCTTTTATTTGTCTTTAACAATAAATTGACGTTCAAAACTCACATAAAAAGCGCGAGCCAAACCATTCGTTTTTGTTTGCGAGCCAAATGGTTCGCGATACAAATGGCTCGTAATGTTTTGCCTCGCGTTTGTCTCGCTTAAAAAAACAAGTACGCGAGCCAATTGGCTCGCATATATAAAAAAGGCGAGCCATATGGCTCGAACCCATTTGGCTCGCTAGGACATGCGATTTTAGATCTTTCGTTTGGCTCGCGCGAGCTAAGCGGACAACACTGCTGGCGAGTATCAAGGAAGGAACCATGGAGCGAGGCAACATCAATGCACAAGAGTTAAATTCAGAAAAATACAGTACCGTCAAAAAATGGAACAAGAATTTTTTGACACAAATTTTTCTTCAATCGCAAATTTATGACCAATATAATTTTCAATATAGTTTTGTCTTGCGCCTATTTTGTAGCATTTTCTTCCTCTATCTAACGGCATTGACAGTTATGTCCTCTGTGAACAATTTTATGCTCATACGTACAGCGTTATGAAACACTTCATTTTTGATCATGGGCAAAACAATGGATCACTGCGGGACATTAACAGTTACTAAGTTTTTACAAGTTTTTCAAGTTTTTTTATTAATTTTGAAGCACTTTTTCTTGGCTACAATTTGGTAAGTCAAGCTTTTGTTTTAAACCATTCCATGAAAAGTTGTGATCATAAATATCAAAGTGTTGATTTCTAGTCAAAATCAGAGTAAATCTAAGGAAAATGGTCGTTTGACCACATAAACAGTGGCTTTACTCAATTTTTAATTTTTCAAAAATTTCTATTCATTGCATTATTTGAAATCTCTTTAATTCTCTACTAAATGACATGTCAAATGTTTTATTGGAATGACACAGGGCTGAGGTGCAGACGATCAAAGTTTTCAAAGTAAAAAAACACATCTTTTTACCTTATTTCAAGTAACTTTTTACTTTGAAAAACTTTGACCGTCTTTGACCGCCAAAAAATAATTTGGTTTATACTTTTACTTTTTTTGCGCCACATTATACAATATATTGCAGCGAATGATATCTTGTTAGAAACTAGAATCGCAGGGCTACCTGATGGTGTCATCAATTATTGAAAAAAGTTGAAAAAGTTGATAGAAAAACGCAAAACCAAATCTTAAAAAATATTTGCACCAAAAAAGATCTAATTTGCACTAAAAAGAAATCACTTTGCACCAAAAAAATCAATATCCAATCTTCTCTGGCGATATTACACTGGAAATATTCCCATATAGTTGTCTATAGGGGTTTCGCTGGAATGAGGGAAAAAGCTGGGCAATCCTTACATTTTACTACAGTCAACTCTCGATACAGTGTACCCTCGATATAGTGTAGATCTCGATATAGTGTGTATATTTTTTCAACCTCATTTAGTCAGCTCTAAGCCAAACTCGCTTACAGTGTACCCTCGATATAGTGTATATTTTTCCGATCCCCGCGAGCTACACTGTATCGAGAGTGACTGTAATAACCTTTACCCCAGGGTACTCAACCCCAATATTATAAGGCGTAGTAAATGAACATAGCCGTAGGTATTTATCCACAAAATTTATACGGGGGTTGCCCATACTAGGGATGAAAAATGGCTATTCCGGAACGGGACAGAAATTTGAAATGAAATTCCGGGACGGTATCACCTGTACCCCTTTTTCATGACATTAGGAAGATTACTAAGTTGTTAGAAAGACTAAGTTCTTAGAAAACAGGTTTCGGACCATAAAAACGTGAATTTTTTTCGATCTAACAAGGGACCATATCGAACTGTCCCCGCTAAATTGAAAATTTGGCTTTTCTAATAATGTTCGCCATGGTCGATTTACTAGTAAAAGTGTCAGAGATATCTGCCCATGAAAAGTGAAAGCGCCAGATTGAGCACCCTCTAAACCTTGAAAAAAGTGCTTGGTCCCCCCCCCTTTGGTCAAAATTTCAAAAAATGAATTTTGAAAAATTTGAAAAAAAAATGACTGAAATCCAACCTTCAATAAGTACGAAACCGGCGCGTAGCTGCCCTTAATTGTCTGCAGTAATATCTGCAAATTAATTAAAATAATTTGATGAACCGACCTCGAGCGTGCACGGAAAATATCATACAAAAGGAAGATCAAAGAGACAACACAACAGACACTATGAGTTTCAATAGGCAAAATTCATGGCCATATTTGAGTTTATGGCCAAAATCCAACAATGTATGACAGAAATGCGGTATTTTATGGCCAAATTCGAGTTTATGTCCGAAATTCAATAGTTTACGGCCAAATTTCAAAAGTTTACGGCCAAAATTCAAAAGCGAAATTTGTTTACTTTGCAATTTTTTACTGCAGTTAGAAAGAGCACAGATTATGTGTCTAATAAGACCCCTAGCGTATATTAACGATTTAAAAATCAATATTAAATACCCTAAACCAAGATAAAACCCGAAATATCAAAACTTCAGACAAACAATTTTAAAAAGCCAGTTTTTAAAATTTTCTTGGCAGGATTCGTGAAGACCCGTCTCAATGTTGCTTAAAACACTCATGGTTCTCAAAACTACGAAAAATTAAAATTCTACGAAAATTCCACAATTTAAATCGATTTTGAAAACTACGAAAATTCTACCAAAATTATACGAAAATTCTACGAAAATGCTTTCGTAGAATTTTCGTAGTTTTTTCGTAGAATTTTCGTAGTTTCTCAAATGTGCTCGATCTGTTTCTGTTCTAAGTCTTTGGAACCGGCACTTTGAAGGCAATTTCTCTCATTTGGATGGTGAGCAAAGAATTAGAAAATGATGACCTCTCGATAAACTGGCAGCGAAATGCCAGTCCGTTAGGGTGCAAGTTCATCGAGGATTAACTGTATTTTTCGGACTTTATTAAAACCAGAGCTTCAACCTATATCGAGTCAAACTTTGCGATCTTTTCCGTCAAACAAAAGTTAACTTATCAAAGTATAACCCAAAGCAAAGAAATCCAATCAGAAACATAATTCAATGAAACCAAGTAAGTTTTATTTACTTCCAAATTCCAAAACACAGCAGAAAGTAACATAGTCGTTCACGAAATTTCTTTTAAGTACAAGATTCTTAGATGAATTAGCGCAGCCACTTTTTTGGAGTCCAGTCGATTGCGAGTAAAATCCCCCATTATGCTTCTAAGCTCTTTGAATGCCCTTTCACTCGACGCACTGGAAGCTTGGACGGCCAGAAAATTTCTTGCAAGAGCGGCCAGATGGGGAAAGTACTGCAAAAATTTCATTGGTTAATACTGCGCCAGTTTGAAGTTTTCGCCCTGTAAGCTTACAATAAACCAATCACAATCGTATGTTATTATGTACCTGAAGATCCAAAACCATGTCCGCCACAGGTTTCAGCACTTTGATGTAGTTTTTCCAATAACCTCGATTTAGGAGTTCGAACATTCTTTCCCAGTTACTTGAATCGTGCTCTTCAACCGCTGCCAATAATTGATTTCGGTGCTTCAGCAGAGCCTCAACCATGTTGTAGTAGGACATCCAACGAATTTGATACAACGAATTCGATGGAAATTTGATACAATACGGATACCTTTGTACGCCTTTCTATATCTTCCGAGTGATCCACAAACTGCGTTTCCTGCATTTCTAAGCCTGAACCAAACCGATAAACTTAGAAGGAACCAAAATATCCAAAGACTTAGAACAGAAACAGATCGAGCACATTTGAGAAACTACGGAAATTCTACGAAAAAACTACGAAAATTCTACGAAAGCATTTTCGTAGAATTTTCGTATAATTTTGGTAGAATTTTCGTAGTTTTCAAAATCGATTTAAATTGTGGAATTTTCGTAGAATTTTAATTTTTCGTAGTTTTGAGAACCATGAAAACACTTCAAAAAACACTATAGGTTAACAAAAAATAATTCCGAAAATATCGAGGTAGCAAAATTCGTTCTTGACTTCTGCAAAATTAGGAAAAAACGTCTTTCAATGTGTACTTTGGTCAAAAACAGTGCGCACGTCTCTCCCAAATTCATTGACCAAAGATCAAAAACAGTTGGCAAGGAATTCCTAGTTTCGCTGACTAGTTCTCCCATTTTTCACAAGGCTTTCCAGCTATTTTAATGAACAGCTCTTTCATTGACTCATTCGATCTGTTCAAAATCCAGTCAATCATAATTTTTCAAAATACAAATTTGTGCGAGTCACAAACCTTTAAGTTTACAGCAGCAAGAACCCTGCTACTGACTCATTTGATTAAACAATGATTGAATTGATTGGAGCTGGAGCCTGCCTCCTCCGTGTTTTTTGAATAATAATAATGTTGCCTACATATTAAAGGGCATTCCCTCCTCCTGTTCATTTCTATTTCAAACCAGCAGCCTGTGTTTGGCCAGTATGTTTTGGGATGCCTGTCTAGAGACACCAGATTTTAATGCCTTGTTTTGAAAAATCTTTTTTTGTATGATTTGTGAACATTTGTTTTGACTGCTAATATCAGTGACTCAACTAATTGTTTGTTTTTTTGCGTGATAGGGTTAGGATAGCATCCGGTAGTTGGACGTTGTTTAGAGATTCAATGTAGAGCTAACTCTTGATTCAACAGACCTTTTAACCATATTTTTTTTATCAGCTGTGAGCTTCTTCAGTCAGGAAAATAGTAAAGATTCTCTTTTTGCCTTTTGCTTTGGGGAAACCAAATCCAATCCTGATTTTTTTCAAGCCTTATTTTGACGGACATACGGATCGCAAGAAAAACTGAAAAAGTTGGTATCTCATAGTCGAACCTAGCTGGAGGTTGAGCTTCGCGAGGTGTGCTTATATCAGAGAATAGCTCGGCATAAGCTGGTTTGGATTATATATATATTTTCAAAAAAAAACAATAATTCAAAAGTTATTGAAAAAACCCAAATTAAACCAAAGGCTGAAAAAAGTAACAAAAGAGAAAAGATACCTAAGGCCGCAGTGAAGGATGACGGCATCAATAATGAAGGAAGCCAGAATTTTTTAAAAAAGCTGCGGGGAAAACGCCAAATTAGGCTATTTTTCTTTGCCGTTGTCAAGCTCAAGGTCAAAAACGGCTTTTTCTTTTGTCAAGAAAAAAATTTTTATTTGCAAAATTTGACCCCAGTAGCAAACATTTAAGATTGTCTAGCTCTTTAACTTTCCATCCAACTTTTCATTTTTAGAGAGCTCGAAATTCAAAAAAATGAAATGTCGGTCAAAAATTTTAAAATAAGGCGATTGAGTTGACAAACCTGCAAATTTTCCAATTTTTTTTCTGATTACAACTTATTCAAATAAAAAATGGTCTTTAGAGTATTTTTAAAGGCTTTTTGGGACAGTACTTGCCCTCCAATCCGTCACCTATCCGGCCTGAGAAATTCCGGCATCACCAATATTTTCTGCGAGATAAAACTCATTCATGTCTTTGCTAAATTTCCCATTTTCACGCCCAAAAGCTTTAATTCTCGCACAATTCTAATACTTTCAACAAATTTGTTGACGAAAATCTTTTTTTCTTCCATTTTTTTGCGCATCGAAGCGGGCCAATTAGTTGGGCAAGTGTTTCACCAGTCTAGCTAATGCAAACAAACTTTTTTGTCTCATCTTCTTACAGGACTGCGTGATTTGCTGCTCTTTAGATCACTTCAAAATAAGTTGAGGGGAGAGGACTGAGAGACAGGGCTATTCCTCAATATACTATTTATTATTTGAAATTTGTGTAAAAAAATTAATTTTTTGGTAATGCGCATTTTTTCATTTTTTTAAATTGTAATTTTTTTTAATGAAAGTATTTTTTGAAATTTTTGAAAAACGGCTTCTCTTAAGGTAATTTATATTTTTTGCTTTTTAATTTCAAGCTTTTCATTAAAAATTTTGTAGTCAAACTATGAGTGCCATAACTATGAGTTCGACTTCACGGTCGATGAAACTCGACCAACCTCTGACTTTTATACTATTACATACACTTTCATTAAATTTTTCAATATATTTTCCATGTAAAAGAAAGCTTAGATCCTGAGCTATTGTTCAGTATAAAAACATGAAAAAAGCACTCGAAAAAGTTATTTCTAGTCACAAAAGAAGTATAAAAGGTCTAACAGCGCGCTTACAACACGTCCGCATCCGCTTCCGCATGCGGATGTATTGTGAGAACCCATCCGTATCCTCATCCGAACGTGCGTACGCATTTGCGCACGGAAATGCGGATGTATTCTGAGCACGCGTCCGCATCCGCATGCTTTTTTTTCATTTCCAGGTTTAATACCCCCTATCATGTCCTTAACATCAAAGTAGGACAGCCAAGAGTGGTTAGGAAAGCAGGATGGCTTACATATTTTAAGGGCTAGAGGGAGGATTTTATGTTGAAACTGGGATTTTTTGAGCCTCTGTAAGTTAGATTTTGATATTTTTACACCTATATGTTTTTTTACAATGGACGAATCATTCTGAAAATTCATTCTATCAATATCAAATAAGATCATAATCTCAAGATCAAACTTTTTTTTGAAAAAATTTGACTAGGCCCCAGTCAGGAGTCACACGGAACTTCTGGAATGAAATTGGAACTTATTAAGGAAATCGGAACTTATATTTTCTGTAGAAACCCTAATGGACATAATTATATTCAACTTTGTACTCAAAATGAGCAGGGCTATATTTTTTTAGCAAATCAATCTATATGATTTTTTGGCCATATTTGCAAGAATCAAGAAAAAACTCATACAAAGTTTCATACAATTTCATAGATCCAGGAAACCTTTTTTCGTAAATATTGTTTTTTTTGTGTATTTTGGAGCATGACCCTATGCAACCATACCACATGCACTCAAAATGAAGTCCTGCTTATTGGCGTCATTCCCAGTATAAAAATGTATATATATACTATATACAGGGCTCGCCAAATTTTTGTCCGATTTTATTTCGGCCATATCTTTTTGATTTTATTGTGTCTCGACGAGATCTCTTTTTTATTCGATAGCCAAGACTCTAGGCAGCAGAACGACGCATCATTCGTCACTTTTCATTCATATTTTCATTTTTTGTGGACTTGTTAAACTTTTGATTGATTTCAGCGCAAAATGGAATGCTCGTTCGAGCAAAAAGTGTGGACAGTCATCTGGTACGGAATGCATGGATCTCCGAAGCAAGTGCAAGTCGAGTATCGCAGAAAGTACGGAAGAAACGCAAGAGCGCCAGAATGAAGGCTAATAAAGAAATGGTGGCGAAAGATCTTCGAAACAGGAAGCGTCAACAGAAGAAAGAAGACAAAGACAAGGTGATGAAATGATGACCAAGTTACCAGAAAACGTTCATCTTACTCCTGGAAAAGCGCCGAAGAAAGAAGGAATGCTATCGCCGACAACAATCCGAAGGATTCTCAAGGACAGGAAGTTTCATCCCTTCAAGATGATGCTCAGACAAGAAATCAAGCCGAATGTCCAACAGAAGAGAATCGACTTTGCCAACGCTCAGCTAGCTCTCGTGGAACAGGATAACGAATTCTTTGACAACCTAGTGTTCTCAGACGAATCGCATTTTCATCTTCATGTATCGGTGAACCATCACAACTTCCGCTACTGGTCAGATCAGAATCCGCATTGGTACCAAGAAACTCCACTGCATTCTCGTCGTGTTAGAGTGTGGGCAGCTATCGGTGCAAGAGGAACAGTCGGGCCAATCTTCATCGAAGAAAATGTCAAGCACGAGAATTATCTGAATCTTCTTCGCCGTCAATTCCTTAAGTCAATTCCAACAGCGGCCGGACAATGCATCAGCTCAAATGGTCTTTATGCAAGATGGGGCTGCTCCTCATTATCATTTGGATGTCTCCCGTTGGCTCAACAGGAACTTTCGCAATCGTTGGGTGGGAAGAAGCTCAGTCAACCGTCCTGCTCCATACGCTCGGCCGCCGTATTCGCCTGACCTAACGCCCGTATTCGCCTGACCTAAATCTTTCTGTGGAGATGGATCAAGGATTAAGTCTATCGCACTCAGCCTGCCGGTCTTGAAGAACTGAAGAGAAGAATCGTCCGAGCATTCCAAGAAATTCCTCCTGATATGGCACAGCGAGCAATGAACAGCTATGGCCGTCGACTTCAACGATGTATCGAATTGCAAGGAAGAAGCGTGCAACAAGCATTCGGAAACATTGAATGAAATTTCTTAGTTTTTGTTGTTCGCATTGTTCATTGTTTTTTTGATGTTGGAAAAAAGTTTTGTTATTAATGTCTTATACTATTATGTTACCTGGAGTCTTGGCTATCGAATAAAAAAACGATCTCGTCAAGACACAATATAATCAAAAAGATATGGCCGAAATAAAATCGGACAAAATTTGGCGAACCCTGTAAATGAAAAATAATTCCGAGAACTCATGTAAGCAAGTAGCAAGTAGTGAGCAACTTAAAGCAGCTTAAAACCTTGAACCTTACGATTACAGTCAAACCTCGGTTATCCAGCACCCCTGAGGACAAGAGTGTCAGTTAACAGAGAATGAACCAGTCTCAGCCAAATGAAGTATAGTTAAGATGCCGTATAACCGAGGGTGCCGGATAACTAGAATGTCGAATAAGAGAGTTTTCAATGCACAATTAATCCGTCAACCACATATACTTCTGAACTGCTAAAAATGATAAGACACAAAAAATATTTTCTCATTTGCTACTTTTTTTTTACTTTTTTTACTCATTTGCTACGTGCTCACAATACATCCGCATCTGCGTACGCATTTGCGTATGCGGATGCGGACGTGTTGTGAGCGCACCCTAACTCAACTAAGGAGCGTAGTTTTTTACACCATACCATTTCTTTTAAATATTTCCGTGTATTTTCAGTTTTGATCTCTTAAATCGGCTGCTAGAATTAAATTTTTTTTGTCTGTATTAGAGTTTGCGATGGAAGGATTGTCCACTATTTTGTCGACTGTGCTGCCGAGCACAACAACCATGGCTATTTCTAGTAATGGAATGCAACATTATCAGGTACAGGTTCCCTAAACCATTTTCGGCAACAGTATAGAATTCCCCCAGCCAGCGCAAAATTTACTTTTCCTCAGGGGAAAGGACTCGTAAATTCTTGCTTCTCATGGTCTGAATGGGCTCGGAAACACTTTTGTTTCTGAGAAATTGAAAAAAAATTGGTTTGCCTTGGTCCCCAAGGTACAATTTTTTGAAAAATTAAAAAAATATTTTTGAAATTCGCGCCAAAACACTTTTAAAGGAATTAGGGCTCACGGCTTTTCAAAACGCCCGAAAGTGTTTCATTTAGCTTTTTAGACGTGTCTGCATGGCGCAGTGGGTAAAGCTCTTCGTCACACCATTTACATAGCAAAGTAGGCTATTTTCTTCGGGGTCACGAGTTCGATCCCACCCTCTGGTACATCCGATTTTTCACAAAAAAAATTTTCCAATTTTTTATTCACCCACTCGACTTAATATCGAAAAGTATACATAGGTCATAGAGATCAGATTTTCAGCTTTTCTTATAAAATTTTGAGTACAGGCCTGATGAAAGTCCAAAATTCACGTCAAATACAAGGCAAAAGTTGAAACGCAACTTCTTTTTATATAAGGTTTGCGAGGTTTGTATTTCAGAGGGTGAGTTATACACCAAAAGAAAGCTATGAATCTCCCCTTGCAGAAAATACAGATCGAATTTTCAAAATACAGATTTTATAAAACTAGAAGCCATTTCAAGTCTAAAATACGTTTTTCTAGTCAAATTTGAGGAGTTTTTTTAATTTCCCGCGAAATTCGCTTGAAAAGCTAAATGACACACTTTCGGGCGTTTTAAAAAGCCGTGGGGCTGTATTGAGAGGGAAGGGAATAAAATGGACCACTTTCATGGCAGAAACTTTAAAAGTGAATTCTGGACTATTTCGGATGTCTGGATATGGGCCTTCGCAAAAATAGACTCTTTATGCATTTTATGATCAAGAGAACTTCTTGGAATCAGTGTTGGGAACTCGTACTTTGCTCGTACCTTGCTCGTACTTGATATTTTGTATTTTATGTTTGCAATTTTTTCTTTTATCTGAATTTTTTTTTAAAAGGCGGCTTCAGGACATTCACAGCTACCATTTTACAAAAAAAATAAACTGGTTTCAAGATTAAAAAAAGTAAAATATCATCATTTTAAATGCAAGTACGAGTACTCGTACTTGTACTCGTATTTGTGCTCGTACTTGCCTTTTAAATGCTGATATTTTACGTTTTTTAATCTTGAAACCAGTTTATTTTTTGTGAAATGGTAGCTGTGAATGTCCTGAAGCCGCCTATCAAAAAAAATTCAGATAAAAGAAAAAATTTTAAACAAAAATACAAAATATCAAGTACGAGCAAAGTACGAGTTCCCAACACAGCTTGGAATCATGTCCAACTCTCAAGCCCCCTGCGCCCCTTTCCGGGCACACACACATACCTTAGACAAAAATCACTCGGAAGCAACTCTGGATGGAAGTAAGAGTTTACGAATGCTTCCCCTTAAGGAAAAGTGACTTTTGCGCTGGCTGGGGGGAATTCTATACCATAGCCCCATTTTCTGAAGATATCTCATACCTTCTGCCCAATTTTCAGACTACTTACTTATGGGCGCTAATCACTGGATTTGTGCTGGCCTTCACCTTAGGCTTTGGTATGGGCGCCAATGATGTGGCCAACGCTTTCGGCACTTCAGTTGGCTCCAAAGTACTCAGCTTGAGAATGGCTTATGTGCTAGCCACCATTTTTGAGACTTTGGGGGCTGTGTTTGTGGGTGAGAATTCGGAATGAGGCCGTTTTTAGTTCAATTCTATTCTAATTGTAGGCTATGGAGTGGCTGATACCATGCGAAAACAAGTGATAGACACGGAGATATACAGCAAAGCTCCAGCTGAATTATTGTTAGGCCAAGTGGCTATTTTGGGAGGTCTGTCTTACCGTTAAATACCGTTGAGAAAAACTTATTGGTTCGTTAAAGGACCTTGGATTTTCAAAGCAGCGGCATGTGCGAATTTTGAATTGTCGCTGCGTTCAAAAACAATGGTCCTTTAAGTGTAATGGTGAAAGAGTGGAAAAATTGCTCTCCAGAGTTGGACTCTTACAAGGCTTCCTCCGAGGTGTGATTACGAGGACCATATTGCGGGCATTTAGCACTCATGACTTCATATAGTTCATACGAAAATTTTTTAAGAACAGTGAAACCAAGTCACATAACAGTGTTTTACATGACCTAATCTCTGTGAAACTCTGTTACTTGACCTGATTTTGCTTTTTCTGATTTTTTCATATAATTTTAAAGATTTTTTACTACCAAAATGTTCGCTAGATTCTAGCGGTCATTTTGAGTACTAAGTGCACATAAACAAAAATACACAAAAATAAAATCCAACGCTTTTCCACCATTTGAGGGTATCCACATACCTATTTCTGGTGGTTTGCCTTGGGGGACCAAGGCAAAAAGTCAAAAAAATATCTTAGCACGTAACAAAAGTCTAAGAAGTGTGTAAAATTTGAATCGCCTTTTGATCACACCTCTAAATATCAAACCACCCATTGTGTATTCACCAAATATGATCAGCATGAAATTCTTAGTTTAGTCTGTGGCCATCCAAGTAAAAATTTAGCTAAAAATTGTCGCGAATAAATAATTGTCCTCTATTTACAATTTTTTAAATACCGAAATATTTAGGCGGCAGCGCCTGGCTGTTTCTAGCAACCGTTCTCAAAGCTCCCGTTTCTACCACACACAGTATTGTGGGTGCCACTCTAGGCTTCAGTATTATGATGAAGGGATTCCAAGGTATCCAATGGTCAAAAGTTATAGAGATTGGTAATTTCGGATTTAATGGTATATATAGGAGTAGGAAAGGCTTCATTTACAGCTTTTTCGTGGGTTGTGTCACCATTAATGTCGGGCATAATTTCTGTCACCCTCTACATGATTGTTGACTTTGTGGTGTTGCGGAGGGTACAATTTTCCTCACTATTTTCATGTACTTAGCGAAAAAAAAAATTTCAGAGAAACCCAGTGAAATGTGGACTAAATGCCCTCCCTGTGTTCTACTTTTTCTGCATTGCCTTCAATGTCTTTGCTGTTTCATGCAAAGGCTCTAAACGTATTTTTTTATTTATGGGTGAAATTTGCATATAGTTCAATAATTTCGGTAAATTTCAATATTTCTATTTTTTAGACTGACATTTTTTAGTCGGCTGAGTTACTGAATCGGCGAAATATCGAAAATTTGAATTCTCGTTTTTTGCCTGTTGTCTAAAAGATTAAAATTTTGACGCTACTTGCATATACACCCCCCCCCCCAATCAACTTTTTTAAAAGTGTTTTAAAACACCCTATATCGACTCAAAATCGCATCAGGAGCTCAAAAAAGACATTAGCCTTGAGTTCTGGTCAATAAAAAATTGAGTTTTGGACACTTTTAAATTTTGACTTTTTACCTGTTTTATCATGTTTTATTCACTGGAGCTGGGCAAAAATAGTCTCTAAATGCATTTTTGATAAAGAGTCTTGCTCGGAATTATGTCTAAGGTAAGTGAGTGAGCGCATCTCTAACCAACCAAGCCCCCTGCGCCCCCTTCGGGAGCGCAAGGGGCTTGAGGGCTTGGAGTTGAGATGCGCACACCCACATACCTCAGACACAAATCACTCGAAAGTGACTCTGGATGCATAAAAAATGTATGCATACCAGAGTTTATTTATGCGGTAGGCCCCAGTCAACAAAACTATGTTCAACATCTTTTTTTTGTTCAAAATTGGCCCCTTTTTGGTCCATTTCCACACTAATACGGCCAAAATGGGTGATTTCGGGTGGTCCCAAAACTCAATTTTTATTGACCAGAACTAAAAAAAATGTCTTTTTGAGCTTGTGAGGCGATTTTAGGTCGATATAGGGTGTTTGGAAACATTTAAAAAAAAGTTGATTTGGGGGGGTGGTATATGCAAGTAGCGCCACAATTTTGAATTGCCGTCATCGTTATAAAGAGTATATATGTTGCTAACTTGCGATAATGCAAAAATTTTTGTTTTGGCGGGAATTTGAAAATTTTGAATTTATTTTGGGTTGTAAAACGAGTATATGCTCGAGCACATTGGTGAATATGCTCGGCCTATTAAAATCGAGCATATTCGTTTTAAAGATTTTCTCGTATTTAGAAAAGTTTTACATGGTCAAATCGGTATATTTTTTGAAATTCATACTTGAAATTGTATTAGCACGAAAAAAACTGTTCTTAGTAAGAAAAACAGCGATTTTTTGTTTTCAAGAAGTCAAACCTCGATATAGGGTTCGGTTTAAGTGTACAGTTAACTGTACAGTCAACTTTACAGCTACATTTAACGGTCATTTGATATGAGTTGATTGATATATCCGATGCAAATTTTACCTTAGTCCCCCTTTTTGATTTTTTTTGTGAAAAATGCTTTGGCCCCCCTTCTTTTATCCTAATGTGATTATTAATGTCGTCTCAATCGCCATGATCACATTAAATAAACAAGCGAACCAAGGCAAAATACGGAGAAAAGCAGCGGGGTACAAGTCGAAATTTGCGCCGGATTTGACATTAGAGCCGTAAACGGTATAATAGCAGACTCCTCTTTTCCATTAGTCGAACCTCGATATTGAGGCCTATTTTAACTGTACAGTTAACTACAGTCAACTGTACAGCCACAGTTGATGGTCATCTGGTATAAGCAATTTGCTCAAATATGCTCGAAAAATATAAAAATACTCGAGCATATGCTCTAAATCAAACTGCTCAAGCAGTTTGAAAACCCTAAATTTTTCGGATCATTTCGGATAATTATCAAAAAAAGCCCATATTTCAGTGATTGGCCTCGAAGACATTCCGCTATGGTTGGCTATTGTGCTCAGTCTCGGGCTTGGTTTCTGTGCCTCCTTGCTTGTCCAGTTTGTTCTCCGGCCGAGACTGGTTTCTTGGATCAATAGTCAGACCAGTATCTAACTTTTTGAAAGAAAAATATTTTTTTTGTTTTCAGAAGGTGATGACATCAACGGTACGAAACTTTCCTCCATTGCTTCAGGTATTTTTTCCACCAACTGTATTTCTAATTTTATAAATATTTTTTGCAGACGGTGTAACGGATGGTACTCCTAAAATCAGTGCTATCTCTTCTCCTGCCAATGGCCTCAATGCCATGACGCCTCCTGCTGCTGTGAAATATCCAGGTTCTAATGCCAGTCATGATAGAAGTCAGAAGTTCCATGCATGTAAAATTTTTACAATTAACTTTGCTGAATCGTTGGTATATTTTGAGATGATTTTTAGCACCCAAAGGCTTGATTAAGTGGTTCTTCCCAAGCAAAAACCGCCAAGAAGATGCTAAAACACTGAAGTTGTTCAGCTCTATTCAAGTGTTCACTGCCTGTTTTGCTGGCTTTGCCCACGGTTCCAATGATGTTAGGTAATAATTTTGGCTATATATGACTTCGGCCAACCGTATGTAAATATAGTGTGCACACTACTGTGCGGAATCAATCTTACTTGTTTTAGCAACGCCATAGCCCCTCTAGCCGCTCTTCTCTCCATCTACACTGCTATGAGTGTTGAGCAAAAAGAGCAAACACCGATATATGTTCTGCTATACGGTGTCCTTGCTATATGTGCTGGCTTATGGATATTGGGACACCGGGTGATGAAAACTGTAGGACAACGCATGTCGGAAATCAATCCTGCTAGGTACCTTGAATATTTTATAATTTTGTTTAAAATAACCCCTTCAGTGGATTTACAATCGAATTTGGAGCGGCCGTTACGGCACTAGTGGCTAGCAAGATAGGCATACCCATTTCGACAACACACTGTCTGGTGAGTATCTTCGGAAAGTTGGGAGCTTTAGAGCAAAAACATTTTGCCATGTTTTTGCTGTAAGAAGATTGCTCAGGTGTCCTCCAAAGAATATGTATTGAAAATTAGAGGTGGTTAGCCTCGATGGCTCGCTGGTAAAACAGCGAAGCCGCGGAAAGAAATTCGTAGGTTGGTTCTAGTGCAGAATCGATTGCCGAAATATGCCTTGGTCCCCCCTGTTGATTTTTTTAGAATTTTTCCTTGGTTCCCCTGTTGATTTTATTTTACAGAAGCAAGATGAAATCGAATTCTTTCTTGGTTGATCAGACGTCTTTGAAGAAAACGTTCGACTTCAATACATTAGCTCTCCGCGATCTGTTTCTTATGTCAAATATGAAGTTATCTCAGCGCTTGTTGGCCTCAATCTATTAAAGAATAGTGCTGATTGCGACAAATGTCAGAATCAAATGCGAAGTAAGTCTTTTTCGTAAGTATTTTTGTTATAGATTGTCATTTTTAGTTACTGCTTCAATGATAAAGCTATTGGTGGACCATCCAGCATCGTAGAAATTGATGAGACCTGCTTCGCGAAACGCAAGTACAACCGCGGCAGAAAAGGCGAAGCTATCAGCAATGGATTTTCGGAGGGATTCAGCGTGAACAAGGAGGAAGAGCTTTTGCATTTCGTGTTCAAGATCGAAAGAAGTCTACTTTGCTCAAGATAATCAGGAAGAAAATTAAGAATGGAACTACAATACTGTCTGATGAATGGCCTGCCTACAAAAAACTTGGAAAGTAATTAGGCAAGCCTATCGGTTATAAACACTTTACTATATGCCATAAGAATAGATTTGCCAGGTAATTCATATAAATGTAAACGATTACTTTTTTTTCGCATTTTTAGGACTGTGACAGGTGAGAACACCAATTCGCTCCGTGTCCATACGAACAGAATCGAAGGATTCTGGAATCATGTAAAGCACAAAATCAAACGCTTGCGAGGTACTTCTGAAGGATTGAAATCGTCTTATGTCGCTGAGGCCGTCTTTCGTCAAAATTGCAAAGCAGAAGGAAAGAATGTGCTTGAGTTTTTCTTCGAACGTGTGTCTATGATACATCGTATCGACAATTATGATTAATATGTGTTGAATCTATAAATTGTCAGATCTGTGTAATTTAATAAAATATGCTCTTAAAAATAAAAGATTGAACTTTTAAAAATTCTCAAAAAAATCAACAGGGGGAACCGAGGCAAAATTCTAAAAAAATCAACAGGGGGAATAAGGCATATTTCGGCAACCGATTCTGCACTAGAACCGGTTGAAATTTCACTGGTGAAGACATAACGCAATTGTTAGTTGCTTTTTTTCGATTTTTTGAACTTTTGTGGTAAAATTTTCATTTTTAGTCAAACCTTTTTATTCGGAGGTACCACCTTACGCAAAATTTCTTTAGGAGTCGGATTCACTATTCGCTTTTTTATATCTTAGTTTTGTAAAAAAATTTGATCACTAACATATAACCAGTAGCTAGATCACCGTATTTTCTCTATTAAACGCCCTGGGGCATTTATTGTTCGAGACTTGTTCAGTCCTAACGGAAAGGAAGGAGAAAGATTGAACCCAGCAAGAGAGAGAGAAGCTACACCTATTCTTATATACTGTGTACAATGATAAATCGTCGTGAGACAATAGACGATTTATATGAAAACACAACACCTTCCCCTTTAGATAGAGCGGGGAAGGGCACAGGAGATTTTATTGACACGGCGGTCCTTTCTTGTAGCACTTCTTACCATCCAGCTGCAGCAGTGTTCTTGGCGTTATTCTTCTGGAAGATCGGCGCAGCGAGGGAAGAGGAGATGGCACCACCGGCATTTAAACAGGAGACTGAGCGGCTGGCGACAGAAGGGAAGACTCGGCCACAGACAGCTGATCAGGAGAGCGGACTGGAGACTGTTCTTCGATTCCATTCCATCACTGTTATTGAGAAAGAGAGGCGGCCACTTGAGCTTTCACAGTTGGCATGTTGAAGCATTCCAATAGAATATCGGCTGGCAATTCTTCTTTCTCTGCTAGACAACTAGACCGTAGATGATTGATGTGGAAGTCACGAATTCTTCCAGATGGCATTCGCACCGAATAGACCACACCTCGGCAATTGATGATCGTTCCCTTCACCCATTGACGGCTGACCACAAAATAGCAAAGGACTGACTCACCCAAATTGAACTGACTATTCTTGGCTCCATCGCGGCAATTGAATTGCTGTTCCATTTAATCATTTTAGACGGAGTGTTAAGCAGCATTTGGCAGTAGGAGGTCCAGCGTTGCACGCAATTTTAGGCCAAGGAAAGCTTCGGCAGAAGTCAAACAATTTGGAGCTGATGCGCAAGGAGTCGTAAGATAGCTGAGCAGGAAAAATTCAATTGCTTCTAGCAGGTTCCTCCCTTTTTTCAGTTTGAAGAGCGCATTCTTGAAAGTAGCCACAAATCCTTTTGCTTGGCCATTGGACTGAGGATGATAAGCAGGGGAAAAAGGGTGTTCCACTCCTTTTGACTTGCAGAATTGGCGGTAGAGATTGCTGCTGAATTGTGTTCCATTGTCACTGACGATAGTTTCCGGCAGACCATGACAAGCGAACAAGCTCTTGAGTTTGCTGATTACTGCTTGTGAGGAAGTTGTCGGCATATGAAAAACTTCTGGATATTTGGAGAAGCTGTCCACCACAATAAAGAACAACTAACTGTTGATTGGCTTAACCTTGCCATGCTTTGTTGATTGAGGCCACGAATGCAGCAGATTCTTGTTTGGCAGCTTGGCAGAGAAAGCACAAGGAGAGCACGTCTTGACAATTTTTTCAATTTGAGCTTCCATTTAAGGCCAGTAGCAGTAGAAGGGAGCCAATCGCTTCATTCGACGAATTCCAGGATGTCCTTGATGAAGGAGATTGAGAACATAGTGCTGATTTCTTTTTGGAACCACCACCCGTTTTTGAACATAAGCACATTGCTGACAGTAGACAAGAAGGCACGCTGCTGAGAGAATGACACTACTTCTTCTAGTGTTGCAGGAGAACTGACGAGAGCCTTTTGCAACACAGAGAACATCGGCTTGGCCAAATTCGGTAGTTCGCTGTTATTCAATTTTGAAGTCATAGGTGAGGAGAATGATAGACTATCTTTGCAGTCTGTTCGCGGCGTAGACTGGAACACTTTTTTTTGCTTCCAAAGATAGCGAGAAGAGGCTGATCATCTGTTTGAAGCGTGAAACGACGTCCGTAGATCATTTCATAGAACCTCTTGACGGCGAAGAGCAATAGAAGGCCTTTTTTCGATTTGGCTGTAGATCTTCTTGGCAGGAGATAGACTTCTTAAAGCATGTACCACATCTTTGATTGATCCACTTGGCAGGCGATGTATCAAAACGGCACCAATTTCCAGATTAGAGGCATTGCAGCAACGATGATCGGCAACTTTGGATCATAGTGAATGAGCAGCAGAGGCGAGCAATTTCTCGATCTTCTCAAAGGTATTTTGGCAGAGGCTGTTCCACATCCACACGGCATCCTTTTTAAGCAGAGAGTCCAGCTGCTGACGAATTGATTGAAACACTGGGACATACAGCTGATAGAAGTTGACCATGCACAGATAGCTGCGAAGAGATAGCTGCGAAAAGAAGGTAGATCGGTTGGACTTGGCATCTTGACCACTGCTTCGTTTTTCTTCGAATCTTAGCGGCGACCTTCTTTGTTAATTATTTGACCCGGGTACGTGATTTCTGATTTGAAGAAGGAACTTTTTTCCATTGAGTTTGAATACATAGAGACTGATTGCTTTCCCCACTGCACAGAGATGTTGCTGATGTTCTTCGGCGGATTTGTTGACGATGATAATATCATTAAAGTAGGCGACAGCACAAGAAAACTTGGCTAGCATGCTGTCCATAATTCTCTGGAAGATACCGGGCGCGGGTTCGGCACCAAAAGGCAGGCGATTGAAAGAGAAAAGACCTTTTGGAGTATGGATCACACAAAGCTTTTTGGAGGCATCATCGAGTTCCACTTGTAGATAGTCATCTGAGAAGTCGATTTGAGAGAAAACGTGACGCTACTGTCATATACCCACTCCTCCAAAAAGCTACTGTAATATACCCCCCCCCCCCCAAAATCGGACCTACTGTTATATGACCACCCCCGCCCCGAAAACCGACTTTTGTAGAAGTGTCTAAAACCATTTTTGTAAAATAATTTTGCCATGAAAGAATCCGGCTTGACAAATCACTCGAAAGCGACTCTGGATGCTTGAAAAAACATGCATACCAGAGTTATTTATGCGGTAGGCCACCCGCATTCAGAACTATGTTCAACATCTTTGTTTTTTCACCGAAGAGCATTTCCACTCGTTTCACAAGGCCGGGCCAGAGGCCCAGCATACGAAAATTCAGCCTAGCACTCAAAAAGTGCTAGGCCTATGAGTAAACCCGCGAGGTCCACCCCGCTGATCGGCTTGGACCATGAAAAGTACTTATACTTATGCCTGCACCACAAGTTCCTGGGGTCGAAAGCACCCTTAGACGCTTAGAGAATTAATATTCTAAGGATCCCAACCATCTCGAAAAAGTGGCCCCTGTAATATTCTCTTGCCCTCCCAACACAGCCCGTAATACCATTCAAATTGCTTTTCTGGTTCTTTTATGGCGAAATTATTGTATAAAAATGGTTTTTAGACACTCCTGAAAAAGTCGGTTTTTAGGGGGGGGGTTATATGACAGTAGGTCGAATTTGGCTTGAGACGGAAAGAGGCTTTCATTTGAGTGCAGAGACCAAGCCCAGCAGAGAAACATCTGGGAATTTGGCTTGGAGAGAAGAGACCACTGATTTGCAATTGGAGCTGAGGACTGCATTGATCGACTTGACACCCATTTGACGAAGCGGTTTGTCGAGGAACCCAAGAGCATCCAAGGCAGGAAGTCCTAGTAGGTTAACCAATCCGTTCTTAGCCACCAGGATAGTTTGATTTGCTGATATTCCCTCTGACTGAAGAGAAACATTTAATTCCCCATTGAAGTTGGCACCATTAAAGAGTGGTCCTCGGACATTGCTTGGCGAGATAGAAAAAGAGCCAATTTATCTGTAAGTCTCTTGAGTAATTGTCGAGACTTCAGCAGCCGTATCCAGAACAAAGAAGACAACTTGACCAGCAACTGAGATTTCTGGCTTGATGAAGGAAGAGGCACCACTCATGCTGTTAATCTGAACCGTAGACACCATCAGAGAATCGATTTTTCGGAAAGGTTTTTTCTTTGCTTGATACTGACGGAAGGTTTCGCATTGTTTTCCCAGGTGCCTCATTCTTTGACACTTAGAACATTGGTAACTGCAAAATTGGCATTCCCTTGACCAATGAAGCTGACACAACGGATCCAAGGAGACAAAGGCTTCTTGAGATTGGTGTCTGCTTGTTTCGAAGGCTGCTGCTTGTAGCTTTTGACCACATTGATTCCCACTGAGTGAACTTGAGAGCGTTCCAGAGGCTTGGAGTCAGCGATTGTAGACAAGTAGGCAACTGTTTCTTCCTCCGGCGTTTTATTCAATACAAAATTTCGCAAGCAATTTTTTGTCCTAAAAATTATTTTTGCCGTCTTATTGTTTTTGCTGTTCCTCCGTCATCTGAACTTTGAACACCAATAGAGATGGTCGCAACGATTTTGAAAAAGCCTGAATAGTAGAAAAAGCGAGCTAGAAGAAAACACGCAATCAATAAGCCGTGAATGACGATGATTAATATTTCATTTCCGTCTATCTTGTGTTCGTTCGTTGATCAGCTTCAAATATAATGTTAACCCAACACTCAGAAAACCAAGAAGGGAGAGGGTAATTAATAATGGTTTGTTCACTATACGTGGAGTTGAAGTAAGGGTGTTCACAATAAAATTTTACTCTAACTTCAATTATGAACTGTTCACCTTGGCTAATTTTTTTTGACACCAAAATTAATTTTATACTAATTTTTATTCTAAATTTATTTTATCATCTTATGTGGGAGATCTACACTTTCGAGGTAGTTAATGATAGAAAAGCGTTATAGTTGGAGTGAGAGTCGGAGTAAAAACGTTCACAATAACGATTTACTTCGACTCCAACTCTAACTGTGACCTTCGTGAACAAGCCATGAAAAATACAGTAACCAGAAAGTTAAAGGAAAGGAGACACTCACGAATATCTTTCAACATATATTTCTACCATGGTTTTTACTTCCTTCAAAAAGTCGCAAGGACCTTCGCGGCTTAAGATGTGGTTTGAGGCATATCGAAACAAATACCGCGACCAAATAGACCCTCATACTATCCTAAGGATGTACGGAATGAAAGTAGAAACCAATGTTAAAGGGCCATTGCCGTCTCCAATAACGGTTGTCTCCCGCCAATTCAAATTTTTTTCGTTGGATTTACGTACGTATTTTTCAACTTGGTTTCTGACAAAACTATACCTAAAATTAAATTCTAGGCATTGTTTTATTAGAAACCAAGCTGAAAAATCCGTTCAGGAGTTCAATGATTAGGCAAAAAAATTTGAATTGGCGGAGGACAATTCAAAACAGGTGGCAATGGCCCTTTAAAATGCATTTTCTGTAAAACTGGACCACACCTCGTTCCTTCGACTTTTTCGAAATTTCTAGATTTGGTTTCATTTGAAAGAGCAACTTATTTTGAGTGATTTTATTTTTGACAGAACAACAACTTCAAATTTGGATCTCGAGATATGCTCAATTCAAAATTCGACCCGTGCCGAATCTCTGAAATGTGGATGTTTTCTTTGTTGAGTATACAGCTTTTCATTTTTTTCACAGGACCCTCACAGATTTGATACCATTCCACGCAAAATTGAACGGGCTCTCTTATAGTATTAGTGGATTTGGGTTTACGCATAGTTTTCATAGAAAAACATGAGATTTTACACAAAAATCAAAATTTTCAAAACAAAATTTTTTTAGAAAAAAACCTGTTTTTCTCAAGCTTAAAGGCATAGCGCATATTTTTTATTGCAGATTCTGAAAAAGCAACTAATTTTGAACAAAATGAAAAAACAAAATTTTGAAAAAAGTCTTGCAACAAAAAGTTGCTTAATGAGACAAAAATGGATGCGCACCATGTTTTCACTGCCTTTTTTGAAACTTTTTTTTTATTTTCAGGACCTTTTCAAGAGAAATTTGTTGAAAAGTGTTAGTTACACATATTCACTTTTAGATGCAGAATCAAACCAGCTTTCAATCAGTGCTATTGGGTTTCAATGGGGTGCGATCTTCTTACCAATTGGCATAATGCCAAATGAGGAAAATGCCTAATGCAAATTATCCTTCGGCAAAATGTCAAACGGTAAAAATGTACAATGGTAAAAATGCCAAACATGAAATATGCCCCACAGAGTTTTTCCATATGGGATAAATGTCAATGGAATACTTCCAGGTGGGAAAAATACAGCATTCCAAATCAGCATTTGTTAATTTTACTTTTATTTTACTTTACAAAATTCACGATTTTCCCCACCGGAACACAAAACCTGGGCTAGGTACCACCTAACCAGGTGGATATCCACCTGGAGAACCTGAAAAATTATTTTTCTATAGTTTGAAAAACAAAACATGCTAACATATGTAAAATCGTGCAAGGAATTAGGTTTGATAAGAGCGAAATCCTGATTTCACCCACGCGAATTCCAAAATCAGGGGTAGGTACCCCTGGTCCAGGTAGATACCCACCTGGATAACTTGAAAATTAAAAAAAAAATATAAATCAAAAGTAAACCATGCTATCAAATGTAAAATTGTGACGTGAATAAGGTTTGATAAGACCAAAATCCCAATTTTACCTACCCAGACCCCAAAACCCGAAATGGGTACCTTCTGGGCAGGTGGATATCCATTTAAGGGCGTTAAGCGAATTGATCCACACCGAACTGGTCCGCACATGAATTGACCCACACATGAATGCGTCCACACTTTTCAAATAATTTGTAGTTTTTCAAATTTGAAAAATTTTGCGGCAATTTAAATTTTTCAATCCAACCAAACTAAGTGGTCGTCCACCTGGAGCGAATAAGGGGAGTATGTTGATAAGATAATCACTATGATCAGACCAAATAGATCTTAGTCAGCCGTATGTTGATAGGCATTTTCCAAATGAGGAAAATGCCTAATGCAAATTATCCTTCGGCAAAATGTCAAACGGTAAAAATGTACAATGGTAAAAATGACTAATGGAATCTTACCAAATGGGGAATATGCCAATGGAATTTTGGACATAGTTTTTTTGCAGCTAAAAGACTTTTTTGCAGCTATATTTTAATTGAAAATCTGCTTATTTTAAGCCTGCATTGTTGTTTTTTGCAATGATTAATATACATTGTAAATTTATGCCGGATATCTTTTCGGAATCCTAAAATTCAACTTCACAGCTTTCTTTTGAGCACAAAACCGTACATGTAAGGTAGCTTTAAAAAAGCTTTTCGATCCCTCCAAATTGAAGATGGTCGATTTTTGACTGGATCCTTGGTGGATGTTTGTGTTTAAGCTCACATTTCTGCTAATTTTTGCTAATTTATGCCGGATATCTTTTCGAAACCTGAAATTTAACATCTGAACAGTTTTTCAATCACAAAACCATGAAACTGAGGCGGCTTAAAAAAGTCTTTAAGTTCCTCAAAATTGGAGATGCAGGATTTTAGCCGGGATTTTTAGTAGATTTTGTGTTCAAGCCTAGCTTCCATCCATTTTTTGCGAACCTTTATCGGAAATCTCCCTGGAACGCTAAAAAAGTTATCCAGGAGGGTGGTACCCAGTAAAAGAAAATCCATCAGGGGGGGGGGGGGGGGGCTGGTGGGTCGGCTACCCAGGAGGAGGGTAACCAAAATGAGGGTAGCCAGAAGGGGGTGCCCAGGGGAGGGTGACCAGGAGGAGGGTAGCCAGAAGGAGGTACTCATGAGGAGGGTGGCCAGGAAGGCCTGGCAACCGATGAGGACTAACAAGTACGGATCTTAATTCGCAGATTGTTCTATCCTCAATTCGACATTTGCGATCGGTTATGTGCAATTACGCATCACCATTGCTACATTTTGCAAATATAACCCTTGCAGATGCGAGTTATGCAGTCTGAAATTTGCGACTTAACATTTCCATTACGACATTTACGATGCGACACTAACAGTTGTGGCACTTCGCAGCTTCGAATTTTTGTATTGTAATTACAGACTATATATTTGAAAAAATTGTTTTCACATGTAGATGCGTCAATTGCAGACGCAACACTTACATACCGATATTAGCAGACACGACTTTTGCAGACCCACACTCGCAGACGCAAAATTCGCAGACTTAAATATATTGCAGTAACGGGAAAATTATAATTTTTTCATGAAGATAGCGACATAAAAGTGGAAACCAATGTCAAAAGATAGATGTAACTGTCTTCCTTCCCCGTTAAGATGTTGCGTCTGCGGATGTGGGTCTGCAGAAGTCGCGTCTGCGAAAGTTGGTCTGCAAATGTCGCATATGTGGATATGGGTTTGAAAATTTTGTTCTGAAAATGCTGCTTCCTCATATGAATAATCTGTTATTGACGGCTTACAAATTCACAGATTGCAAATGTCGGTGTAAATTTGTATGATGTGTAAAAGTAGTGTCTGAAAATGTCTAGTTGTGAAATGTTGTAGCTGTAATTGTCGGTAAGTCAATGACGGTCATGTACTTTCAATATGCGATTTTCCGTTTGCACATAACGAGATGCAGACGACGGGCTGCAATAATTCAACGGCGAAATTGCACAAGCAAAATTATCAACTGCTAAAATATGGTAACACTTTACTTGGTCCCCCCCCACGGCTGACCCACTTTCGAAGTGAATTTCCAAAACCGATTGCATATTCGTGTTTCTCGACCCGGATTTTTACGGGAAATGATCATCAGATTCTGTGAAAGTGAAAAAATTTTTTTGGGATCTGCCTTGGTCCCCCAAGGTAAAATTTTAGAAAAATTTGAAAAAAAAATTTTAAATTGGCGCCTTTTGAATTTTAAAGGGATTAAGGGCTGTATTCGGAGGGAAGGGAATAAAAGGGGGCCACTTTTATGGCAGAACAATAGAAAACTCCAAGCTCTCGACTCCAAGCCCCCAAGCCCCCTGCGCCCCGAAGGGGCGCAGGGGGCTTGAGAGTTAGAGATGCGCGCACACACTTACCTTAGACATGATTCCGAGAAGTACTCTTGACCATAAAGTGCATATAGAGTATCTTTTTGTCACGGCCCGAGTTGAAAAACATGGTAAAGCAGCCAAAAAAAGTGGCCCCTCTGTTATTCCCTTCCCCTCCCAATACAGCCCTTGAACCCTACTTAAATGGCTTTTCTGGTCCTTTTATGGCAAAATTATTACATAAAAATGGTTTTCGAGTGCATTTATATGCATACAATGGAATAGCGGCCAAAAGTTTATAGAAATCATAAGAAAAATGAAAATTAACGATAGCTTAAAACGCGAAAAACAAGGTTTCAAAAATGGGCCGTTTCTCATATTCTTAGTGCGAATTATGAAAAACTAATAACACAGGCGTGCTCAGCGTTAAATTCTGCATCGAAATAAACCAATGTAACAACCGGTATTTTACGTGTTAATAGAGGTTATACGGTATACAGTCGAACCTCTCATTAACATACTCCCCATTAACATACGCTCTCCCATTAACATACGGCTGACTAAGATCTATTTGGTCTGATCATAGTGATTATCTTATCAACATACTCCCCCTTATTCGCTCCAGGTGGACGACCACTTAGTTTGGTTGGATTGAAAAATTTAAATTGCCGCAAAATTTTTCAAATTTGAAAAACTACAAATTATTTGAAAAGTGTGGACGCATTCATGTGTGGGTCAATTCATGTGCGGACCAGTTCGGTGTGGATCAATTCGCTTAACGCCCTTAAATGGATATCCACCTGCCCAGAAGGTACCCATTTCGGGTTTTGGGGTCTGGGTAGGTAAAATTGGGATTTTGGTCTTATCAAACCTTATTCACGTCACAATTTTACATTTGATAGCATGGTTTACTTTTGATTTATATTTTTTTTTAATTTTCAAGTTATCCAGGTGGGTATCTACCTGGACCAGGGGTACCTACCCTGATTTTGGAATTCGCGTGGGTGAAATCAGGATTTCGCTCTTATCAAACCTAATTCCTTGCACGATTTTACATATGTTAGCATGTTTTGTTTTTCAAACTATAGAAAAATAATTTTTCAGGTTCTCCAGGTGGATATCCACCTGGTTAGGTGGTACCTAGCCCAGGTTTTGTGGTTCCGGTGGGGAAAATCGTGAATTTTGTAAAGTAAAATAAAAGTAAAATTAACAAATGCTGATTTGGAATGCTGTATTTTTCCCACCTGGAAGTATTCCATTGACATTTATCCCATATGGAAAACTCTGTGGGGCATATTTCATGTTTGGCATTTTTACCATTGTACATTTTTACCGTTTGACATTTTGCCGAAGGATAATTTGCATTAGGCATTTTCCTCATTTGGCATTATGCCAATTGGTAAGAAGATCGCACCCATTGAAACCCAATAGCACTGATTGAAAGCTGGTTTGATTCTGCATCTAAAAGTGAATATGTGTAACTAACACTTTTCAACAAATTTCTCTTGAAAAGGTCCTGAAAATAAAAAAAAAGTTTCAAAAAAGGCAGTGAAAACATGGTGCGCATCCATTTTTGTCTCATTAAGCAACTTTTTGTTGCAAGACTTTTTTCAAAATTTTGTTTTTTCATTTTGTTCAAAATTAGTTGCTTTTTCAGAATCTGCAATAAAAAATATGCGCTATGCCTTTAAGCTTGAGAAAAACAGGTTTTTTTCTAAAAAATTTTGTTTTGAAAATTTTGATTTTTGTGTAAAATCTCATGTTTTTCTATGAAAACTATGCGTAAACCCAAATCCACTAATACTATAAGAGAGCCCGTTCAATTTTGCGTGGAATGGTATCAATCTGTGAGGGTCCTGTGAAAAAAATGAAAAGCTGTATACTCAACAAAGAAAACATCCACATTTCAGAGATTCGGCACGGGTCGAATTTTGAATTGAGCATATCTCGAGATCCAAATTTGAAGTTGTTGTTCTGTCAAAAATAAAATCACTCAAAATAAGTTGCTCTTTCAAATGAAACCAAATCTAGAAATTTCGAAAAAGTCGAAGGAACGAGGTGTGGTCCAGTTTTACAGAAAATGCATTTTAAAAGATCGCCGCGAATGTCTTCCCTTTAATTGTTGTACATTTAACCATATTTAACCTTGAAGGAGGGGTGTTTATTGAAGAGGTGGCGTCTATTAGAAAGGGGCGTTTATTAAAAAGGGGGCGTTTAATAGAGAAAATACGGTAAGGATTTCTGACAAATGATGATTCAACTCATGGTCATATCTCAGGGACTTTTTTTTTTTATCAAATCTGCCCAACGATTCGGATCTTTGAGGGAATTTCGCATAATTTGTAGCCACGAAAAAAAGCTTGTTGGCTTTAAATGGCAATTGTTTACTTCGGGGGCCCCTCACTTATAACAAACTTTTTTGCTTAGGCGAAGCCTAAGCAAATACTACGACAGTGCGAATCAAGACGAGATCAAACCTTTGTGTCAAAATATACGTCTCACAGGTCTTTCGTGGGTATCTAAGTAGTTAGTTACTTTTGTGAAAATTTGCTTCTAAAGCAGATGCCCAAGCAACCCCCATCCCACCCCCCCCTTCACCCCGAAGTAAACAAGCGCCCTGAAAATCAGTAATTTTTTTATGAAAGTAAAAAGAAAAACCACACCTAATCGTCTTTTTACCGGCAAAAGTTGGACATGGGTTAAATTTCCACTCAAAAATTAATTTTTCTTCGTCTTTTAATTTCCAAATAATTGAAAAACTTTAAGATAAAAGATATGCTTTTTAGGTGGGCAGTGTGGTGGCTGTGGGAACTGTAAAATCTGGTGAGGGGGTCGACTGGAAAATTTTCGGAGGAATTGCCTTGTCCTGGATTGTGACCTTGCCTGTGTCCGGTGTCCTATCTGCTGGTATCATGTTCCTGCTAAAACTGTTTTTCTTGTGAAAAATGCTGGTTTATTATATGCTACTGTTTGTATATTGACTTAGTTCAAATTCCGATTCTACTGATTTGGCTGATCACTTCAAATTTCAACTTAGTTTACATGTAGAGCGGGTTCTCTTATTAATTTGTAGTTTTTCTTTTAAATTTTAAAAAATTTTATATTTATTGATGTTAAAACGTTTTTTGTGCAATAAATTACTTTAGGCTTTTTTCGGAAAAAGTACATTTTACAAAAGTTTAAAAAATACGAGAAAAAAACAGCAAAAGTCTAGTCCAGTTTAGCTACAATATAAATCCGACCAAAATTTAATAAAAGCGCAAAAAGACCCTTTTCACTTATCTCCAAGATACTAAATTTACCAGTCTAGCTTTAAAAACCTAAGAAAGTGAAGATAGTGAGGGTACAATATACGGGTTTCGGTGAAGGCGTTAATTAAAAGAAAATACAGTGGAAGTGTTGTATTGAAAAGAAAGGAAAAAAAGAGAGACAAAAAAAAAGAAACGACCTCTGACTTGCTTCATTTCAGAAAAGACGGGCTATATGTAATAGCTTCAGGGCCAGTGTTGTTAGTGGCACCGGTGCGGCACCGGCAGCTCACGGCACCGCATTCCTTGAGCTGGTGACGCATTTTTCGGAGTTGGTGCCGTGAGCTGGTGCCGGTGCGTGTACAACACTATTCAGGACACATAACACTTGACCGTTGTGAGACAAGAAGCAGTTCATAGGACAATACACAACGAAAAAAATACTGCAGCGAAAAACGAAAAATATTCTCTTGCCATGGCTATTGTTATTGCGCTAGCTAATCTATTACTTCAGTTGTACACTTCCTGTCTCTAAGTATAACACATAAAACCAACATTACTAAAGCATGAACTAAATTAAACCAACTAGAAAATTACGATTCTTCCACAAGTTGAGTCCAGATATTGTTTTGGTCGGCTTGATCTTCGTACCCATTGGTTAAAATTTCCAAATCGATGGCTTTTTGCATGTGGGTGTGCGCATCTCAACTCCAAGCCCCCTCCACGCATCCAGAGTCACTTTCAAGTGATTTGTGTTTAGGGGGCGCAACGTGCTTGGTGGGTTAGAGATGCGCGCACTCACTTACCTTAGACATGATTCCATGAAGTACTCATGATCAAAAATACATAAAGAGTCTCTTTTTGCCAAGTGTTGCCTATGTTGAAAACCTGATAATAACGGTATTCTTCGGAAAATTTTTAAGATACCTTTTGGAAAACCGACTCAAACGGAAGGACTCAATCGTGTCTCCCTCACAGCCCCTTAAAATTCAAAAACCTAATCACTTTCAAATAAACAAAACGCCAAGCAATTTCAAAAAAAAATATTTTACAAATGTGGTTTTTTTTCAAATTCGTTGACTATAATTTGTGAAATGTTGTCAAAACTAGGAAAGCTTTACTCGATTCAATCTTTACATTGAGGCTTTGCATCTTTTGACAAAAATTTTATTTGCTTTCTTTCTAAGTTTTAAAAATATGTCATTTACGGCATACAATTGCGGACAATTGATAGTATACGATGTCCGTATTTTTGTATTTTGAAGTTATTTGGTCTAAAATAGTTGTTTGGCTGAAAAAGTAAAACAACAGTTTTGCAGCATTTTTCCTCCTCTACAAAACTGTGACAACGATTTTTGCAGCAAGTTTTCACTTTTCGCACTTTTTTAAACTTATTTTTTCGGTCATTCTGTAAAAAGTTATGACCATTAAGATAAAAGCGTCGATTTCTAGTCAAAAGATAGGAAAATCTAAGGAAAATGACTGTTTAACCACATAAATAATAGCTGTTCTCAGAAAAAATTTTGATGAAAAAATAACATTTAATGCACCATTCGAAAGCTCTTTGATTTCTCTACAAAATGACTTGTCGATTTTTTTTCTTAGAATAACACAGTGCTGAGAAACGAACAGTTGAAGTTGAAAAAGGTAAAAACGCGCCTCTTCTTGCTTTTTTTTTAGCCTTTTTTGTCTTGTCTTAATTCAACCGATCGTTTCTCAGCCCTGTGTTTTTCTAAAAAAACAATCGACATGTCATTGTGTAGAAAAATCAAAGAGCTTTCGAATTATGCATTAAATGTTATTTTTTCATCAAAATTTTTTTGAGAAAAGCTATTATTTATGTGGTTAAACAGTCATTTTCGTTAGATTTTCCTATATTTTGACTAGAAATCGACGCTTTTATCTTGATGGTCATAACTTTTTACAGAATGACCGAAAAAATAAGTTTGACTTATCAAGTTGTAGCTAAGAAACAGGGATTAAAAATCATTACTGAAAATTGCCAATACACAAAAAATAAAATCAATTACCGTATTTCCTGTAATAAACGCCCCCCCCCTCGTTCAAAATCGTGTTCTTGGCGTTGTGTTTTTGACCCACTTTTTGATTACTTCTCTCAAGCAAATTACCCCTTATTTTGTAGCTCATCTCACTGCCTACAAAATGAGGGGTAATTTGCCTGAGAGAAGTATTCAAAAAGTGGGTCAAAAACACAACGCCAGGAACACGATTTTGAACGGGGGGGGGGGGGGGTGCGTTTATTACAGGAAATACGGTAGCTTAAAAAAAGAAATCGTATACTATTTTTTGTCGGGTCAAAAAATGATCGGCCCTGATAGAAGTATCAAAAAGTGCGAAAAGTGAAAACTTGCTGCAAAAATCGTTGTCACAGTTTTGTAGAGGAGGAAAAATGCTGCAAAACTGTTATTTTACTTTTTCAGCCAAACAATTATTTCAGACCAAATAACTTCAAAATACAAAATACGGACATCGTACACTATCAATTGTCCGCAACTGTATATGGCAAAAATTTGCTTTTTAACAACCTTCACTATCCGGAAAAAACTCAAAACTTAACATTTATGCTCACAACATCACAATGAAAACGAAGTTTCACAAAATTTATCGGTACGTGACGCAATATCCCCGCGGCCACAATATCCCCGCAGTGACAATATCCCGGCTTTCATTCAATAATGGTTAAGTGTTTCATTTGTAAAGTAGATGATAACAAGTTGTTAGCACCGCTGAAGGTGCTGTTATGTCGTGCGTACCGTTATATCGTGGTGTCATTGTATCCTGGTCTTGCTATACTCTCAATGGTGTAGGTTCACTTTTAATTCTCCTGAACTACTCTTATTAGTCGATGTTCATCCTTTATGCTCTAGATGCCTATTCACTGCTCTTTAGCTATCCACAGTGGCCCTGATCCACTCTGAATGATCTTGATCCACGATTAGTGGTATCATGTTATTTTCCTATTCTCCAGTGTTGAAAATTTATCCTTTCACATTTTTATTATTCCAACCCGATTTTAACAGTCTAACACTATTGCAAAAAACAACTCCCAGTGAGTTAAATGCTCTATCACGTCTTTCTAGTGATACTACGCAGTCTAGTACGATCCCAGAAGTCAAGTCTTTCTGTGAGGAGGGCTTCCCAGATAGGATTACTACCCAGGTGCGTGATAACGTCTCCCGCATGATTTCGTATACCGCCTCCAGTCACGCCCTCTCCGCTGCGCCGGTGAATAGGGTCCCAGCTTGTGTAGTGCCAGATAGGCTCCCAGCATCTACGGATGAAATTTACCAGTATTGTACTTGTATCTGATTGTAACCAGTTGTCAATAAAGTCATTATCTTCATCTGTCTATTGTACTACTGGTGGGAATAGTAGTTGCGGGGCTTGTTCTGGTACTGATTCCCCATCTAATATGGTGGATAACAAGCTCAACTCTACCCTTCTTACTCTAGCATATATTTTTTCGACATCTGATATCTGGTTCTGATTATTTTTAAAATCGGCTGAAGCCCTGATGTACCGGCTCATATGCGCTCATCATCAATTTAGTCAAATTTTATTTATTTTAAACACAAACATTCTTTCACATTGATTTGTGCATTATCTTGTATTTTTCGCACAAAATGCCATGCATGTTTTAAAGTTTGGGAAGTTGTTATAGTTGCCTAAAAAATCTCAAAGTACCAAATGAAATCGACAAAAAATAAATAAACAAAAACCTTTTGCGCCATAGTAAGAAAATCGCCAACATGTGTTTATAGCATCACTATATGCGAACCTAGGCTTATCCGCTATTCCTTCCGCAAAAGTTCCTGGAAATAGATTTTATGAACCATTTATTTCATTTATATAATACCAGTATCATCTCTGAGGGAGCAAACATATTCTGAAAGCATTAACTTTTACATATTTCATACATCAAAAGACCCTATCCTTCAAGGGAGATTTGGCCTTGGTCCCCCCTGTTTTTCGGGGTTTTTAAGCTTTAAGCTTAGGCAAGGGTTGTCTAGCGTATGTTAGAACAGACTCAACATGAGTCTAACAAGGGAACCTCACTTAGTGTCCGTGAGCTATTGAAAAACCTTATATACCATTTAATAGCTCTTCGAAAATCCCTATTTGACTTAGACATCCGTTTTTCCTGTGTAATATATGTTTGAGCCCGTCCTAACATACGTTGGACTACCATTGCCTAACCTTGTATCCTAAAACACTATAAAAAACCAAGGCAGAAAAAACCCCATTGAAGGATAGAGACCATCAAGATTTAAAGGCGAGAGCATTTACGGCTATTTTTTGAAATTTATTTCTACCATGGTTCTCACTTTTTTTCAACTCTAAAAGGTAGTGGAGAATTTCAAGGTTTGAGATAAGGCTCAGGCTTATTGACCAATTGGCTAACCAAATGGCATATAAATTAGCCATTTTGCAATAGGCCGGCCAATTGGACAACCTTAGGTAGAAACAAATAAAAAGATAACCGAAAATATCTCCCCTTTTAAATTAAATGTTGAATGAAGACAAATTGGACAAAAAATAGTTTTAGGTGTATTTGGTCGTCTTTAGGAAGATAAATTGAAAAAGGTTCCACTAAGGTTACATTAATTTCACTAGCATATTCAAAATATTTATTCACCTTTGGTGGGACAACAAATGCCTTTTGCATTGCATTTATGTCCTTTGGGGCAACTTTCTGCATCTCCAACTTTACATTCAGCGTACTTGCCATCAGGAATCAGGTGAGTAGCATTGCATTCATCTGCTGAAAATACTGGTTGCAGATATTTGCATTAATATAATTTCACTTTTTCAATAACTAACAATAATTATTGAAGAAGAGTGAAAAATGATTTGTCCAGAGTACTTTTTTAAAAGATACGGTTATTCGGTGAGAGTAACGAATTCCAACATCCAACCACTCCACCCCTTTTAACGCAACTAGGGTTAGTTTTTTTTATTGAATTCACCTGTTAGCCGCTTTTCGAAATACTCCTATGGACGACGGTCGTGTCCCTCTGTCACTCAAAATTTATACTTAAAATCTAAAAATAATAGGAAAATATTTACTTTTTTCTCGAAATGAATCTGGTCCTAGACGGAATTTTTGAAAGGTAGAACAAAAACAAAATAAATATTCAAGTTATCAGGTTGTTCAATAAGTTCGTATCGTTTTTTACGAAAATTTTATTTCTTTTATTTCAACTGCCTAACCTAACAAATGATATTATGATATTTAATGAAATTATTCCTCAGCAACATATTATTCACCACCATTATAAGTAACTTCACGCCAACGATTAGGGATCTTTATTATGCGTTTGCGGAAGAATATGGGCTAAATGTTGTTAACCCAGTTCTGGATGAACTCTTCGAGTTCATCGTCATACTCGAATGTTTCGCCGCTCAAGAGGTTTTGGAGGCTGCGAAACAGATGGAAATCAGTTAGGGCCAAATCAGGGGAATAGGGAGGGTGAAGTAGAACCTTCCACCCAAGTTCCTGTATGGCAGTTAAAGTGAAAGAAACTGTGTGTTATCATTATCGTGGAGCAAAAGAACTTGACCCTCCCTTGTCTCAATGGAAGAGCATAATTGACTCTTTTGAGCTGACCCACATAGACGTAAAGACCTATCGTCTTTCCTTTTGGCAGCATCTTTCAATAGATCACTTCTTGAATTCCCTACCAGACGCACAAAATCAGCTTTCTTGGGTGAAGTAAAGCTCGGACTCGGTTGGGAGCTCGGCCCTGACGACTTGTCCGTCCTGGTTTTTCTTCTCTTAGTGTTGGCCTACAGACACCATTTACCCTCTCCGTGAACGTTGTTAATGGATTTGGTGGTCTTTGCTGCATTTTTGTGCTTGTTGAACTGGTACAGCAGAATGTGGCGGAGATGTTTTTTTGGATTTTTTGGAACTTGAAGCTCCATCTTCTGAAGTCTACAAGTCAAAAATTTTGATGATTCACCAAAAATCCACTTTAACAAAAAGAAAGAGCAGCTTTCCAACAACATTTTTGCATACAACATTATACCAATAAAATGGTTTAGGATAAAACATTACTTTAAACCAAAAAAAGCTACGAACTTATCGAACAACCTGATATTTCTTCGTATTTTCATTTTTCATTCATTTGTTTTGCAAACACTAATCTTTTGCAGCTTTCACCTAACAAACATACAAAAAGGCAACCGAAAATTCCGATGAATTACGAGATGAGCCCAAGAAGCAGAGGAAACTAGCATTAAAAAAGCCAAAAATTAATTTTAAAAATTATTGAAAAAAATTATTATTATTTCAAGGTTGTTGTTTAGGGAGTTATTCAGGGTTGTCGAGCACTCGACTCGATATGATACTCGAAACTCGAAATTAGCCATATTTTGTCGACGAATCGGTGTTGCGATGACAAACAAACTTGTGCAGAACTAAAAGTTGGATTCAGGGGTGAAAACGGGCCGCTCCGAGCCGTGCCCTTTGTGGGCCGGGCTGAAAAAAGTTCGGGCCATGCTTAGGCCTGAAGCGCGCTAATAATGACAGCAACCCAAGTGCACCCCTCCCCTGCAAAGAGTATTTTTCTCTAAGCTAACTTTTTTCATATAAGCCTAAGGCCTACGCCTAAACCTAAGCCTAAGTTAGCGCGCTACACATTGCGAAAAAGAAAACTTTAAAAAATCAAGGGAACCCATAATAGGACGCTTAGAGAAAAATACTCTTTGGAGGGGGTGCACTTGGGCTTTTATGGCTAATAATTGAGAATTACCGTATTTTCTCTATTAAGGAACCCCTCTCTAATAATGAACCCCCCCCCCCCCCTCGATTTTTTGACTAGGATTTCAGAGTTAGGGCCATTTTTAATTTACAATTTCAATATTTTTGAAGGGTTGAAAAATAATGAACCCGGGTGCGTTAATAGAGAAAATACGGTAACTGTATTACGAGAAATGACTGTATTACACGGGTGCCATCTGTCCTTTAAAAAAATTGTCTTTTTTTCACAAGCTCAAATCTTTTTTATTTCTGAAATATTAGTCCAAATCTTTTTATCTCTTCAAAATGGTAACAAGCACTAGATAAAATGCCCTTTTTCTTCAAAAATGGTCAAAACGTCCGTTTTGGCCTAAATGTCCTTTTTTAAGTGTGAGATCGCAGCCCTACTGTATTACGACAGTTGAATGAATTTTTGACTGATAGTTGACTGTGTTATGATAGTCAGTCTCTTGTTAGATTTCGATTGTCAGTGCTGAAGGAATTTTCGAATTCTGATATTGATGATGCTAAGCCAACTTTTAATTTTGCACAAGATTGTCTGGAAATACAACACCGGATTGTCGACAAAATATGGCTTCAAAACCATATTTAAATAACGCAAAACTTGGAATAATTCTTTCGTGTCGAAACTATCTCCTTAACAGCTTTCAACCTCCCTTTAAGCAAAAAAATATAGATTAAAACCTGTTTTTGAGTCATTTTTAAAAAATTGGGGGGGGGGGGGGGGGGGGGGGAGTTGGTAAACGGGATAAGTACTAAAAGTTTGGTTGATTTTGACATTTCTGGGTGTTTAACTAATTTAAAAAGTTGAATCAGTAGAGCTCCTTGAAAAGAGATAAAAAAGTGATTCGCAAAATATTTTTTCTCAGGTAATATATCTGAAAAGGTAAATTAGTTATTTGAGGGCGCATTAATACGAGAGAATAAGGCTATACTTGAATTTTGGTGCCTTTTGAGAGTCGACTTACGAGACTATACCATCTTTAGCAATCTCACTACAAAACCCATTTTAAATCATGTTCTGTCTGAAATGTATTATTAGTTTCTAATAAAAGAAGAAATTTAAATACAACTACAATAGGGGCAAAAGGCACGTATCGGCGCCTCCATCATGCTTGTATCTCTATATAGCATTTGGGATGGAGGAGGTGGTCTGTCCGCCACACTTTTGAGTCCCCGTTGTGCCAGTTATAACCTTTTTGAGAATATGTTACTAGGCGATATTGTACTTTTTTGAAAGCTCTTTCAACGACGGAGGATCTTTGACTTTCAGATTTGAAAATTGCTGTGAAAAATTTTGAGATTTTGCTCCTTGAAGTTGAAAATAAGGGCTTTTATGTGAAAATTTTATGAGTGGTCCCGTTTTGACCGCTATAACTTTATTGAGGAATGTAGGCATGAGATTGGTATCCAAGAGGAAAGTAGGCAGAAGCAGGATAGGCAGGAAGTAGCCAGAAGAGAGGTAACCAGGAGGATGGTAGGTCACCAGAAGGAGGGTAGCCAAAACAGGGTTACACAGGAAAAGGGGTTCTGGTAAACAATCAGGTTCCAAAATATGCCTTAGTCCCCTCTGTTGTTTTTTTGCGAAAAACAGTTCGGTTCTCCCTGTTCCTTATGGTTATTGTAGCACTGTGATTATAGTGTTCATGGTTATTATGGGCGACCGTGAATTCATCTGCACGGTTCAAATCCATGTCGCGGACAGAAAATTTGAATAGTATAAGAAGCACTGCTTTTTGTGTTTTTGTTGACAATGTTCAATGCAACTCAATGCAAAATAAGGCTATGGTCTAGAATCCCCCCAGCCAGAGGTTCTCAAGAGGAAGGGATCCGTAAATTCTTGTTTCTCATGGTCTGACCTCCTACCTACTCACCTCTCGTACCTACTAGAGCTGACGACGATCGATTAATCGCAGGTTCTATTAATCGCAAATCGCACAAAATTCGGCAAAAATAATGTAGGACCTAAAAGCGAAAATAATCGCATAATCGCGCGATTTATCGCACCTGAATTTTTTTGCGATAATCGTTGGAATTAATCGCATTTTATTTTTTAAAATGATCGCAATCGCATTGGGCTAAGACAAAAATAATCGCAATCGCATAATCGCAAAAGGCCAAATCGTCAGCTCTGGTACCTACCCACTCCCCTTGCATACCTACCTATCCCATTTATTAGATGGCCCCTAACGACCTACTAAGATGCCTCAAGGAAAAAATTTATGTTATCACCAGGATTCGAACCTTCGAACGTTAAAAATGGTATACCAACGACCGGGTACACATTATGACCGGGTACAACGACCGGGTACAGCGCCAAATTTTGCCTTGGTCCCCTGTTAATTTTTTAAAATTTTTTTCGATTTTTCTATTATTTTGCGCACTAAGACTTAGGCTTAGGCAAGGGTAGGCCAGCGCCGTTAGGAAGGACTCAAACGTGTGGTTTAAGCATACTTTTTTAACTTTTACAAAAAAAGTGTACCCGTCGTTGTACCCGGTCATAATGTGTACCCGGTCGTAGGGCAGTCTTAAAAATAACCACCTTGGTCCTCCAAGGCAATTTAAAATTCACCAAAAATGCCTTGGCCCCGCTGTGGTTTTTGCAGCCTTTCACTATTTTCACATTAAAAATCGAAAGAAGAGCTCTGTTACGCTCCTTGCTTAGCCATAGCTGTCGACAAAAAAATATATTAAAAAATAATAATCCTGGTCTGAGTTATAACAATCAAAAAAACGTGACATCAGCCAAACACTGTATAAAGATTGCACAATCTATTTACAGAAGTCAACTGGAATGTTGGCTGGAGTTCTTTATACGGCTTTTTCATTTTTTCGATGTAAATTACATTTCAGCTGTTTCAAGGCTTTTGACATACAAAAAACTGTTCTGGGAGCTCAAACATCTTCAGACATCAACATCTAATTTTTATATAAAAAAGGCTTTTTTGGTTATGAGACCAAGGTTTCCAAACGAATTTTTTAGTATTCTATTGCTTCAGACATTATAATGTCAATTGTAACTGGTGACCATAAAGTTCGGAATGGACTTTTGAACTAATTTTTAGCAATAAAATTTATTCCCCAAAAATATTCCAACATATGGTTTTGTAGCCCTTTCCTTCCTCTTTCAAATGGCATATTACACTTAGATTGATTATTTCAAATAAGTCACCATTTGGCTCCAAACACCTGTGAGGTCATTTTGAGAAGTTTACCAGCGTTTTCATCACTTTCAGTTATCAAATTTTTTATTGAATTTTAAGCATAACGGCAACATTTTATCACTATGTTGTAGCGCAGCTCAAGAGCTACAAAACCCTCGTTACAGAATGATCTTTTGATATCTGAGTGTTGAGATATGACCTTTTGGAAAAAATTGATTTCTTGAAAAAATGACCAAAAACCAAGTTTTTGCCAATTTTTCGGATTTTGGTCATTTTTTCAAGAAATCAATTTTCCCAAAAGGTCATATCTCAACACTCAGATATCAAAAGATCATTCTGTAACGAGGGTTTTGTAGCTCTTGAGCTGCGCTACAACATAGTGATAAAATGTTGCCGTTATGCTTAAAATTCAATAAAAAATTTGATAACTGAAAGTGATGAAAACGCTGGTAAACTTCTCAAAATGACCTCACAGGTGTTTGGAGCCAAATGGTGACTTATTTGAAATAATCAATCTAAGTGTAATATGCCATTTGAAAGAGGAAGGAAAGGGCTACAAACCATATGTTTGGAATATTTTTGGGGAATAAATTTTATTGCTAAAAATTAGTTCAAAAGTCCATTCCGAACTTTATGGTCACCAGTTATTATAATTGAAATTTTGCAAGAAACGACAGAAATAAAATCTTTCGTGAAAGCATACCATGCATCCACTGAGATTGTTTAGCTGGCTTGACAGCTTTGTCGCTACACTCTTTCTTACATTCCTCGGCTGTTTGAAATCGGTTCCCATTTCCACCGCAGCCTTGGTAGATAAATGGTTGACACACACCTGAAAAGACTTAAGTTTTTTGCAAAAAAAGGTGTTTTTTTCACTCACCTAACGTGTGTTCGTAGTAGAAAAATCGACTAGGTGCGTTTTCAGCACATGCATTTCCCAACTGTCTACCAGCTGTACAGTCTACCACTAAAATAGGAATGTTGCAAAAAAGTTATTTTTTGTAAAGTTTAAAGAGCCATTAGAATTTATAAATTCGATTTTCGATGGGATGTCTGTGACCCCCCTCCCCTTTTTTTTCTCACCCAGGAACTGGTTCTAAGGTGATGTTCAATTGAGAGGTACTTTCCCTTAGGCGAAGTTTCCGAAATTTGCCCCGTTATTTTGGGAAATCGGATAGAAAAAAATGCCGAAAATCAGAAGACTGAAATAGGAATTCCGTACCATCCCTGGTCTGTATCACAAAAAATACTCACCAAATTTATCTCCACCACCTGAAAATTTCTCTTCCGCCGCCTGACTACTGGAGATCGCAAGTAAGAGCAGGAGAAGACCACTAAAACCGTAAAGAAAAAATGTGTTGGCTCCAAAGGTCGTCATCCCTGCAATAATTGATTTATCAGCTGAGATTGCTAGTTTACGTCAAGGAGAAAGCATCAATAAATCATCTCCAACTAACTTTACTCACCAATAACAACAACTTTTTGGCTGATTGGTAAAAGAATGGCTGGTGGGTGCTGCGAAGAAGAACAAGAAGTCACTTTTCTCTTTCAATTGTCCAAAAGATTATTTTTTGCACTGTTTTGGTTGCGTGTTGCTGTGAATAGAAGTTTTTTGACGGATTGGAGTGAGAAAAAACACAAAATAAAGTTTGGAAGTGAGTTAACACATTGTTCAAACACATGCTTGCTAATACTGTTTGTAAGCCAATTCGCAAGACGCAGAAAATTAAGGAAGCTAAATGAACAAAGTTTGAAAAGGAGTTGTTCGTTTTTTTTGGTATTGCATTACAGTCAAACCTCGATAATCCGCCACCTCATGGGACCGATTCGACGGTGGCGGATTATCGAGGTGGCGGTTTAGCGGGGGTAAACTTTGTTGAGTTTCTCTGATGGCCAACCAAATCAGGCTTCTCGAGGGTGGCGGTTTAGCGGGGTGGCGGATTATCGAGGTTTGACTGTATAAAAAACAGCTTTTGTTTTTTTTGGATTTTAACAATCGGCGTTCAAAATTTTAATTAGACCACAAATTTTATATGGTAAAAATTAATAAGACCTCCAAAATTACGTGAATCTCATCTCAAATTGTAAGAAAACCACGAGATCAACGAATTTTAAAGATTTGAGGTGGATTACTCACGGTATTTTTCCTATTTAAGCAACACCTGCTCGAATTTTTTTATAAGTTTCACAGTTAAGGCCATTCTCGATTGACAATTTTCAGATTTTCAGAGATTTGAAAAATAAGACGGCATGCCGCCTTATTACACGAAATGCAGTCGAGTGCCGATATAACGGCACCCCGGGGACCGGTCAAAAGTGCCGTTGTATCGGGGTATCTTATTTACCACACTATTCAGCCAAAAAACATATTTTTTTGATATTCAGTAGATAAAAGACAACGGAAACCAAAAACAAAGCTAAAATAAAAATGGAAAAGACTGGAAATGAGCAATTTTTTTGCTAAATTTTATTAAAAGGGGTTTTCACCTACAGCCATTTTATAATGAAATTTTTTAGGTTTTGTTGTTATTTTTTCAGACCTTTTTATTCTGACATGGAGTTGTTAACATCGGCTTTCTTAGCAGTTATCAAATTTGAATGAAAAAAATTGGAATTTCGAGATTAATTGGTTTGTAAAAAGGCAGCTATCATTTCGTTCGAAATCCTGAATCTCTTTTTCATGCCTGTGAGCATTCAGTGTGAACAATGCATTTAAAAATTTTTTAAACAAAACAGAGACTAATGGAGTCAAATCAAACAACATAAAACACAATTCAATTACGATAGGTACTTGCCTAATAGTGTAACATTATACTTTTTCAAGCAGCTCTGATGGATAAAGCCATATTCCCGAAGAGATAGATCAAATGCATTAGGCTCTGATTCAAACAGCAAAAATCCACGCTTGGATAGTTTTTGCAAAAAGTTTATAAGGCTTTTTACGTCAGACGTATGAACTTCAATTAAAACCTGACAAATATCAATTTGCAAGAGCTCATCAATGATTTCTAGTTCTGTGCCTTAAATGTAATATATATGAAGTGATAACTGGTTTAGCAAAAGACTTGACAAAATTGCTGGTTAATGTTTCAGAGCCAAATATATTTCTTAAAATTATTTTAAACAAATTCTTTTGTAGTTCTGTATCAAATGGTGTATTGAAATTAGTTGTATTATTTTAAAACAGTCAGCATTTGGCTCCAAACTATCTTTCTTATGAGCCATCAACTGGCTCTGAGTGATGCCTGATAGCAAGAAAAAATGGGTTTTGAAAAAATAGATGTAGTTCCAAAAACCCAACTTTTCTCACACTTTCACACATCACTCACAGCCAGTTGATGACTCATAAGAAAGCCAAGATTCAGGGCTACATGATGATAAAAAAATATGAGAAAAAACATGACAAAAATGTAGAGAAAAAAGCAAAAAAAAGTTTACGGCCAATTTTCACAATTTCACGGCTATTTTTCACAATTCTACGGCCAATTTTAAATATTATCCATTTTTATTGCCTTGCGGACCAGAGCAAAAAGTCAAATTTTGGTCGAAAAAAATTTATGAAACTGCCCTCAAACATAAAAAGATGCTGTAAAAATGTCAATTTCCGCTCAAGACAAAAAATATTCAAATTCAATTTTTTTTGAAATCACGTCCGTTCAAAACTTCCATTTTAGTACACTAGAGAAAAAAGGCGCGGAATTCAAAATTTTTGAAATTAATCACTAATGTACTCCTTCAAATTCCTGTTTCAAACCTGACTGTTTTTATTTCAACGTTCTGAACATTTATACTCAGAGCGTTTCCATTGTCAGGGCTTTCGAATGAGCTATCATTCGTCCATGAAACATGAAAAAAAATGAAAAGCACAAGAGATTTTAGTGAAAAATTTCATATATTTCTTCACGTTTGTTTGACAAGACTGAAGTTTTAACAGTGATTCATTATCGAGTAAGGTAAAAAGACGACAGAGGCCTTGTAGAGCAAGAAATTTGCTACATTTTGGTACCAATGAAGCATGCAAAAAATGCAAATTTAGGGTGTCTTATGCAAAAGTCAGATGAAAAACACAAAACACCCTATTTTTACTCGGAAAAATGCCACTTGTTTGCTCAAAATGGTTTCTAGTTTTTAAATTCTATCTTTAAAAAATTTGGTCTGGTCATTTAGATAGAGGAGGTTACGGGCTTTCTTTTCGTGTATAGAACTTCTTAAAATCAACGCTTTTTTTAGGTTTTTGACGGAATCAAATTTAGTACAATTTTCAGATCTGATGAAAACTCGCAGTTCAAGTCACGAACAGTGGCAAGAAGTTCTGGAACCGGCAATGCCATGTCGATTGGTTGAAAAGTAGCAAGTTCAAGCAAGGAAAACGCTTAGTCAGCAAGTAGAAAAGCAGAGACAAGCCAAGAAGAGGGCAAGTGAGCAAACTAAAAATTCGTCTCCGTAAGCTTTTGGTATATAAATTGTACGGAAAACACCGTGGTTTTGCACTTTTTTCTGTCGTTTATGTTGTCCAATATTTTTTTGTATTTTCAGGTGATTCAATGGTGCAAGACTGGGAAGACATCGCTAAAGCCACAGCTGACTGGAAGGGTCTGAAAGTGACTTGCAAGTTGACTATCTAGAACCGTGTTGCTAAGATCGATGTCGTGCCGTCTGTCGCCTCTCTCTCGTAGTTAAGGTGTTGAAAGAACCGCCAAGAGACAGAAAAAAGTCAAGAATGGTACGAACACTATGCGCTTTTACCAACAAACGCTCTTCTATTTTTAGTTAAGCTCGCTGGAAACCTTTCGGTGAAGCAAATTACCAACATTGGTAAAAATGGCGCATTAACACCTAAAATGTGTGTTAAAACTCAGCATTTTGGCAGAAAAAATTAGTATTTGTTGAAAATTTTTACCCACAAAATGTTCGATATAAAATGCATTCAAAAAATCTATTTTGAAAATCTTGGCGTTTTGTTTATTTTAAAGTGAACTAGAATTAAAGTTTTGAACGGACGTGAAATTCAATCAATCTTTCTCTTGAGCGTAATTTGAAATTTTACAGCAAGTTTTCATGGTCGAGAGCAGTTTCACAAGCAAATTGACCGTACTGAACTCGAATGCGGTGTCGAAAATTGTGGCTTCATCAGCCAAAAATGAGTTTTACATCAAAATTGATTTTAGTTTTTTTCGAGAGTCTCGCTAAACAATCCCAACGCGATTTTTACTCTACTTCAAAGCTTTTTCCGGCGCAGTTTTTCTCTTTCTGTCACATGATACACATCGCAAACTAAAAAAATGACGTTATCACACTTTTTTGTTCGGTTCTTAAGTAACAACAACGTTTTCGAAAAATGGCACACTTTTTTATTTAAGTAAAATTTTTACATTTAATTGTCATAAATACCTCAATGCAATTTGCGCTTTTTTTAAAGTTATGAATCACTGTTGATTGACAAATTGACGAGATCTGCCTTTTTCATAAGTAAAAGTCTTGATAAAATCGGTGAATTTACCAATTTCAAATTTACCGTTAAATTAAACAGCCGTAAAAAAAATTTTAAAATGGTTCTAGTCGGTTATCGGGACCCATTTTTTATCTTGGTTCCCCTGTTCTTTTTTCTTGAAAAATGCCTTGGTCCCCCCTGTTGTTTTGAAGGCGATCATGTTCAAGTTGTTAACTGTTAACCATAATTCATCGCCATGATCACAGCATTATTATAACTCTAATGGACAGGGGGGACCAAGGCATTTTTAAAGAAAAAACAACGGGGGCCAAGGTAAAAAATGGTTCCTGATAACCGACTAGAACCAAAACTTTTGACAATAAAAGTTTTTTATTGCTGTACTTTTTTTAATTAAAAACTTTTACCTTCAATGTCAATTTTTAATATCTCAATAGACTTGTCCCCAAGCTAGTCATAACACTGCTCAACGCTTTGTTTGTTTTATTGTCTTCTTTAGCTAATGAACTTATCATAGTTTCGATTATAATTCCATTTATGTTGGATACTGCTCTTCTCGTTTTGTTGCTTATATTACTCTTAACTTCAAAATATTAAAAAGGTTGTGCTAATTGTATAAAACCTTGTCAATAGATCTTAAAGAGCACCTATAGTTAGTCAGTTTTTGTATTTCCACATCAAAACTTATTTGATTGTTCAAACCAAGTGAATATATTTTGCAGCCTTTGTCAGGAACATAGTTAGGATTGCAAACCCATTTGCCTCCATCAGTTATTACTCCGAGTCTAACTTTGTTTGAACAAAACACCTGAAATTCTATGTTTGATTTTTCGAATGAAACCTTTTAATTTTAAGTTGATTTTAAAAAATAGGAAGTTTTTGCATCTAATTTTTCTAATATTCAAAGCTAGCTCGAGGTTTGCCTAAACCTGAGAATAAAAGCTCACAAAATTCGTGTATTTTTTTATGGTTTATTTTTTTGTAGCAAAAATACTTTTTTGTAGCAAAAATACTCTTTTTTGTACCAAATTTTGCCTAGACGTTGTGATAAACAATACCTCATTAAGCTCCCCCCACACTCCGGCGTAACACGACCCGCGTAACACAATTTGACTAGTGTTACGCGTAACACTGTTTTTGAGTCGCGTAACACGAGTGGCGTAACACGAGTTAAGTAACAGAATTTGTTACCCGACTCGTGTTACGCATGTCTGTTACGCGTAACACTGCTTTCGAGTCACGTAACAAAGTCTCGTAACACACTATTTTGTTACGCGTAACACCGAGTCACGTAACACCTGATTTTTGGCTTCTGGATTCATTTTTTTGTGCTTTGACCTTTTGAAATGTTTGTCTTCTTATGTTTAACGGGATTTAAAAGTGTGTAGAAGTTTCTAAAAAATAGAAGTTTCTGAAGAGATAGAAATTTCCTATTTAGGACGCATCTCATGTTACGCGAGTTGAGTCACGTAACAACACCTTGTTACGTGACTCGCTTTTGCTAAGTTATATCTCCATATAGTATTTGGATCCGCTGTGTCTTTTTTCGCCACTTTTAACTTAGAGCTCAATTTTCTGCTACGTTTTGCGAACCTATGTTCGATATCTTTCCGGAACACTCAAGTACAGCATATTAGTTTTTTTTATAAGCACAAAATGTATGATCAAAGTTCACACTAAAAATTTTTTTCCTGCCGTCCAAATTGGAGATAATTTATTTTAGCATGGATTTTCGGTGGAAGTTTGGGTTCAAACACGATTTTCTCCTAATTTTTGCATACTCATGTCGGCTATCTTTCCGTTGGTACCCAGGTAGTGGTATTCAGGTGGTATTACCCAGGTGGTGTAACCCAGGTGGTGGTGCCCAGGTGCTGGTGCTCACTGAGCACTGCTTAGGTGGTCATGCCCTGGTGGTTGGAATTTTTTAACAAACTCATAATACAGTCGTGTCTTGATATAACGCAACCCTTGAAAATATTCCAGCAAAAAAAATGTGGTCAAATTTACGTTCGCTATAACGCGAGACTTGACTTTATAAAATACTGCGTCAATATTGGCAGCATATTTATAAAATTAGTTTATTTTAAACAATCATCATATTGTCAGCGAATTCTCGCATATACCCTAAATGACTTTAGAATGACTAGAGGCGCCAATAGGCGCTTGTTAACCCTTAATAATATGAAATTAACAGTGTTAAAAAAGATAGAATTACACGAAAAATTGCGTTATCTTCTAGGTGATTCAGGATACCTCCCAGTCGTACACTTTCCGGATAGTTGAGGCGGTTGAAACAATTTGCTTGTTGAGGCAATTTGCTCACACTCCAGGCGACTGGAGTAGCATTCAGGCGTTTGGGGCACCCTCTAGGCAGTTTTAGTACCTTTCAGGTAAACAGGGTATCCAGGTGGTTGAGTTACTATCCAAATAAATTTTCATCGGTATTTTGCATTAAATCGAAAAAAGCACTCTATTACGCTTCTCTTCTCAGCCACAGCTGTCGATTAAAAAAGATCGTAAAAATAATTATCCTGGTCTAACATATAAAAAATAGCACTTGCAGATGGTAAACACTTTATAAAGATGAATTCTATGCGAAGATGGTTTTTTGTGAATAGCCCTGTAAAAAGAATGCGAGGATATCTGAATAAAAAGACAGGAAATTATTGGAGGGATCGGGGCTGTGTATTTTTAGGAGGACGTGCCCTGGCATTGGATTAGACTATTTAGGTGTTATCACCTGGATCAGACCACCTGAGTACTTAGTCTCTGCCACCACCTTGATCTGTCTGCTGGAACAGAGAAAACTGTAAATATCTTTCCTGCATGTCTCCAGTCAGCATCCTTCACCTTTGTATGATCGCCGTTTAAACGTAAATGTTGACAAACAAGAAAGAATCGTTGACCTCAAATGTGTTACGCGACTCGGTTGTTACGCGTAACATGTTACGCATAACACGCGAAATGTTACGCGTAACATCGAAAACTGCTGTTACGTGACTTTTGTTACGGGGGTCTGTTACGCGACTAAAAAAGGTGTTACGTGTAACAGGCTCGCGTAACACGAGTAGCGTAACAGAATTTGTTACGTGTTACGTGTTACGCCGGAGTGTGGGGGAGCTTTAGAAACTAGAGTCGTAGGGCTACATGATGGTGTCATCACTTTTGAAAAAGATAAGAAAATCTAGTAAAACCAAGCAAAATGAAAATTTGCCACAAAAAAAGAGTATTTTTGCTACAAAAAGTATTTTTGCTACAAAAAAAATGATTAACTTTTTTTATTAAGGAATTTCACAAGAAATCATTTTACGAGATTTCAATTAATAAAATTTTTTAAAATTTTTTTAAAACTTTATACTATAAGCGGATATTTTTTGAAATATAATAAACTTAAAGGGAGGACCAAGGCAAAAAGTTTCCTGTTCTGGTATAGGGTCCTAATTTTTATAAGATTTCATGTCAAAGATCTTATCAAATTATTTCTCAATCACAAACCTCGGGAATTAGCAATGCATAAAATGATAAAAACGTCGAGCTCTTTGTGAAGGTATTTAGAAGCTGACGTCGGTACTTTTTTTGATTATTGTATTGTGCTAATACAGAACTATCAATCCGTGGTGCTGTCGACAATTCAAGCAAAAAATAAAAATAGCAATCAGAATATGATAAATAATATAAATGTTTGCTTAAGCATTTGCGAATTTTCCAGGCAACAATTTGAATGAAGCTTTAGTTACAAGCATTATTACAATTATTAAAACAAATTTATTAGTCAGTTTAGAACATTGAAAAAACAACATGAGAAAATTACAACAATGTGGTCATCCAATGACTGTACTTTGCTTCTCATTTTACCGACGTTAACTCTTCTTTGAATATAATAAAAAAATAATTGCTGAGCTTTTCCTGTAAAAAACAGAGAAAGTTAAGTTCATTGATTTTATTCGAACCCAAAACCCAGTAGAAACTTTTCAGGTGGTTTTAAATCAAGACTCGACTGTACAGATTTTCGAACTTAATTCCCCCTTCTCCTGTTGTTTTTTCCCAGAATACAGGTGGCACAAATTTTTTGTTAATTTAAAATTGCTTAAAAGTAAACTTTTTGTTGACTTATTGTTGCGACAATTCTTTGTTTTATGCCTCATACACAATGGAGGATGAGGTTGAGGTTGAAGTTGAGGATTGAGGATTTTCATGAGACCTTTCATTAAAAATTCCTCAATCCTCAATATTCATCCTCAACTTCCATTGTGAACGGTCGAAGTTGAGGATTGAAGGTTGAGATTGAAGATTGGCGATTGAAGATTGAGGATTGAGGATTTCTCGTCATTGTGTAAGAGGCATTATAGTCCTTGAACGGCCATTGTATTTGGTGCTGAATTTGTTCTTTTCCGTTGTGATTTTGGACGCAAAAAATTATGTTTAAAGGACCATAGCCATAGCTGACAACGAGAATTTCACACGTTTGAATGTGCGCGGGACACCACAATTATTGCGAAAATATTCAGGAATATTTTTCAGTGAACTAATAATTAAATCATCAAAAAGGCAACGTAAAAGCCCAATTGTCCGCCCGCCTCCAAAGAGTATTTTCCTCTAAGCCTACCACTTTCGTATCCCTTGACTTTTTTCCACATCAATCCATTGCAATGTGAAGTGTGCTGGTATTTGGCCGCGAAGCGTCCAAATACCATTGGTGTTGTGGCGCAAAAGGTGTGAAATAGGTAAAAAAGTGAAAAAAGTTGGCTTAGAGAAAACTACTCTTTGGAGAGGGGCACTACCAACGTAGACCGGTTGACGCTCTTTACCGCTGCACTAACATGTTACTTGTTTATCTCTCCCTATTTTGATCTTAGTTAGTTTATCTCAAAAACAACAACACAAAAAATGTCCCGCGCGCATTCAAACGTGTGAAATTCTCGTTGTCGGCTACGGCTATGAACCTTTAAAGGGGGTGTGACATTAGGGTGGAAATTTGACATTAAAACCTTAACTTCCCGAGTCTAGAGAATTTTTCACAATTCATCTCCCGAGCAATTCACCTTCGAAAATAAAAAAACATTTCAAAAGTTCACAGCAAGTTTATTCGAATAAGTGCATAAAAAAAAACAACAGCAAACAAAAATGCAGTGTTGTGCTGAGGACGATTTTTGGCCTGTGAGTGAGAGTGAGTGAGAATGAAATTTGCCCTCACAGCTGTGAGTGAGAGTGAGAATTTTGAATTTTGTCCTCACAGTCTGTGAGTGAGAGTGAGAATTTTGAAATTTGTCCTCACTGAGAGTGAGAATCTCACTGAGATCTCAGTGAGAATTGAAAATTTTCAATTTGCGATTTTTTATTACGCAAATTTTCGGGAATTGATCTAAACAAATGATTGTGTATCAAAAGAGTAAATTGAGTTCGACTTCTATGTCTTGCCTTTGCTAACCCGCATTGAGAAAAAGTTCGTTCGGTTGGGCTGCTCGTCGCCGGCGTGCTTGATACTTCTAATGCCAGCTCAGCAATATATTTCCACTCCTGAAATGTTCTCTTATAACCAGTGTTTTCATAATTCACACTGACAGTGACACTGACATTGACACTGACATGTCAGTTTAGCGAGCCTGACATTTTTTATTAAAATCAACGCTAAAAACACTGGAATTCGCTTGAAAAAGAAACAGAAGGAGAATGCAAAACAGCAAGTTGAGTTGGCGATCTCTCATGTTTAAATAATATCACCTGCCGTATTTACTTTAATATAAGTTCCCTCTAATACAATCCCCCCTTAACTTTGAGGTTCTGTATCTTAGGGTAGAAGCAATATTTTTCATAGCTGTTGTCTTAACTCTAACAGTTCTTCTGATTTCACTTTTTATATTTTGGTTGAGCACCCGAAAATCTCGAGATCGAATTCTAAATTTTCCGATTTTCGGGGATTCAAAATAGAATCCCCGGGGCTTCTATTAAAGGAAATACGGTATTCCACCCATTTTATTCAATACCTATTTTACAGCTATGCAAATTTTTTATTTACTTAACATACTCGACGTTTACTTTGTGCTCTTCATTATTTTAATTATCTACCTTATCTTTGTAAACAATTTATTTTTACAACCTTACTTGATTTCGTTGCATGATTTGAAATAATAAAGACTGAAGTAATTCAAGAATGATATAAGTTGAGGGCGGTAATTCTTTTTGCCCATAGAATATTTTTTTGCCTATAGATTAATTCTTTTTGCCCATAGATTTTAAAATTTTGCGGAAATTTAAATTTTTGGTCAGAAAATGACTTGGATCGCTCAGAATCTCACCCCAGAGTGGACAAAAGCCCCTGAAATTCGGTTTTTTGGGGGTTTACGAAAGGGTTCCATCTCCGTCGATGTGTTTGATGGTGGTGAAGTGGATCTCAACAAACGTAGAGGACCTCCAATGATGTGCAAGGTGGTCTCCAAGCCGAACAACAATACCGTACAAGGTGGAAAGGTGGTGGACTTTTCGGTCGAGAATATCCTGGAGACTTGTCAAAATTTGAGGTTTTGGTGGTTTTGAGTGGTTCAGGTTGAAATTCTGAGCGATTGAGGCCATCGGACCCGAAATCTGATCCGCTCAATCGATTTTTCACAAAAAGTTTACCCCCCCCCCTTTGATAAACTCCCCAAAAAACCAACTTTCAATGGCTTCTGGCCATTCCGGGTGGGATTCTAAGCGATCCAAGTCATTTTCTGACCAAAAAATTTGAATTTCCGCAAAATTTTAAAATCTATGGGCAAAAAATAAATCTATGGGCAAAAACAAGTATTCTATGGGCATTCAAAATCTATGGGCAAAAAAAATATTCTATGGGCAAAACGAGTATTCTATGGGCAAAAAGAAATATTATCCATAAATTGATGCCGTCTATGTAACGGAAATTCTCAAAAATTCTCACTGAGAATTGAGTGAGAATGATATTTTGTGTGAGTGAGAGTGAGTGAGAATGGCATTTGTCCTCACAGGCTGTGAGTGAGAGTGAGAATTTTGAATTTTGTCCTCACAGTCTGTGAGTGAGATTCTCACTGAGAATTCTCAGTGAGATTCTCACTCGGAGTGAGCTCAGCACAACACTGCAAAAATGTACATCAAAGAACTCCTAATCGACTGCCCTACGACCGGGTACACATTATGACCGGGTACAACGACCGGGTACACTTTTTTTGTAAAAGTTAAAAAGTCATAGTCATAATGTGTACCCGGTCGTTGGTATACCCTCCTAATCATCCATATTGTAATTAGTGGCAATAAGTGGGAAGATTTTACGGGGAATTTTTGGTGAGAAGTCAAATTCGTAATTGCTCAAATTTTTAATTTTCATTAGGGCTAGAAACAAACTGAATCTCATAGCAAATTCCTTGCTCTGCCTAGCGGAAAAATCCGTACAGAAGTCCAATGATCAAGGGAAATTTTTGAATTGGCGGGGGACCACCGAGTAGGAAGAGGTCAGGCCCTTTAAGGACCCTTCAGTGGTTCCTATTTTGTCCCTTCCTTCAAGAGCCTGTGGATTTTTTTGATACTAAACTTGTAAATGAAATATCGAAAAACAGGGCAGCGGTGGTTGTGTCGCTCTAGTTTTTTTTTCAGATGATCTGGGAAAAGGGGCAGCACTTTATTATACACTCTCAGGTGCCCTCCATAATTCTGCAAAAAAATTCAATAAACTTTTTGAAAAAAGATAATTCTGAAGGTTTACTTGTGAGACACAAATCAGAGGAGTACGTCCACAGGAAGACCAAGGCAAAATTGAAAAAAAAATTGTTTCAAATGTGCATCCGACCATTTTTTTTTCGGTGGGAACATTTGCATAGAGTAACTTTGCAAAAAAAATTTACACCTTATTCGACAAAAAAAATCTCTAGACTCGGGAATTTGGGGTTTTATGTCAAATTTCCACCCCTTTAAGTGAAAAGACGGTTTTTTACCGAATTTTTTTATGTGTGGTTTGGTGAGCTGAATAGTTTTCAAGTTGAATACCTCGACCTAGGCTTAAAACCCGAACTTTCACCGGTCACCAGTGCGATTTACTGCAAACAGGCAGAAAGCCGACTTGACAACTACATCTAAGAAAGAAAAAAGCTTTATTACCCAAATAAATATACAAAAACAAAATTTCAGTTGGCTTGTGAATGGCAGTAGTGCATGCAATCACGATGCTTTAAAAAGTTGTTGAAATTGCCTTCATTGCCAAAGTAAGAGAATTTGACACAAGTTTTAAGCTGAGCACTGTAGGCATATCTTCCAAAATGCTCATCCTGCATTCTCTCACGTCCAGAGTCTTCGGCGGATGTACACACATTTTCTGAACTTAGTGCGTGAAGATTTCAAAAAATTGAATTTTTAATATGACAATTACCTTTTGTTGGACAACAATATGATCCATCTATACACTCGAAACCTATTTCAGTACAATTTTTGGCGGTGTTACATTCTTGAGTGGTTCTCGCAGATTGGGACTGAAGGAAGCATTGCACAATTTGCCTGAAACGAATTACTTTTATACGATAGTAAATTTTTGTTAGTTTGCTGAGCAGTAGTGTCGTTTACATATTATTTTCCGTTAAAAATATTATTTAATTTCTATTCAAATTTCAGGTGCCTTTTTCATGTTTTGATGATCAAACTAAATTTTTTTTAACTTAAACGAAGCTCTACACGCAGCATAGGCCAGGCAGATTTAGGACTGTATATGTATTTGCATCTCTAGAAAGCAACGGATGCCTTCGTCACCAAGCTGATTTTTCAACAAAAAAAAGACTCGAAAATCATTTATTTACACTTTTTAACCATGTTTACCGTTAGACCTCTAATAATTAGGCCGGCCGGATTATTTTTAACCCTCTCAAAATCAGAAAATTTCGGGTTGATCTCGAGATTATTGGGTGTAAACCAAAATATGTGAGATACGTGAGAATACGTGAAAGTTAAGAAAATGCAAGAAACAGGTCTGCAAAATGTTTGCTCTAAGCTGAGATGTAAATGCTCAGAGAAGGCCAAAAAAAAATTTGGTAAAAAATTTCTTAAACAATTTTTTGCCTCGGTTTCCCAAGTTGTTCGTGGCTTTAAAGCCTAATTTACAGGGCGCCCTCCCCAAAGTTGAGGTTATTCACTAATAGCGCCAAAATTTCTTACCATGCTCTGAAATGGGTCCATAGTCTCTAGGAGTAAATCTTCTGGGCCTTTTCACAAATTTCTTTTCTGCTTGCACTGTCTGTAGGTATACCACCAATAAGAATAGCGAAAATGAAAAATTTCTAATATTTTTCAACTTTTGTAGACCCATCTTTCTTAAACTGACCAAAGAAACTAGCAGAATAAACCAATTCTTCAGGAAGAAGATCTATGATATTAGCAGAGAAGGTGTGTGTGTAAATCCTTCTGGTTGCACTTTTAGCCAGCTGAAGGGGAATTTTTTCAAGTCTCCCCATTTTTCCTTTCATTTTTTGCGCGTGTCTAATACCACCTGTGAAAGACAAACCAACAAACAGGTAGTTGGATAGGTAAGGGAGAAAACTAGAGCTGTCTGTGTTGACTTACTCCTTGTGTTATATTGGTTATTTATTTATTGAACTTGTTGTTTTGGTGCAACTTGTTTGGCTAATGATGAATTGTTATCAATCCAATCAGCAACGTCAATAACACCTATTTTGATAAATATGAACACCAAAATACAGATTTAATTCGTCAAAAAACTGATTTGCGCAAGTTCAAATACTTTTTGAACATATTTTTTTAATTAAAGAACAGGATGTCTCAAAATATTGGTATTAAAGTGATAAAATTGGTCAAGTTGGATAAGATATTCCCTAAGGGGGGGGGCGGTGAAAGTTAAAAAATAGTCTTGACACGTAATGAACAATTCAAATTTCCTATTTCAGCGACTCTTTGAAAAATGGATGATTTTTCTTCAGGCTGGTGAGCAGTGAATTTACTCAGCTCAACATTTTCCTTTATGCCCATAAGAAAGCCCTTTGTCTGGGCTTTCTAATGGTATGTCGTTTGCCTGCCTTCTAATGAATCATCGCGGGTAAAAATTAAAAGAATCAAATAAGGACATTCTGAAAAATTTACAATTTTACCGAAAGCATGGGAATTTTTTGTACTCTGGCCGTTTATCTACATAATGCCTGGTCAATACTCGTAGATAAATTCAAGCGCTACAAGATAGGCCAAAAATCAGCACAAGAATTCAATAAAAGTCACTTCAGAATTACAAGAGAAGAGGTAGATCCAGCACTTTCCCTGGAGCTGAAATTTGAAGGATACCTGGTCTTGGATTATTCTTGGCTGACTTTCTAAAGAAAAGTGAGAGTGCAAAAAAAAATGCTACATAACTTGTGCAAAGGCTCACAAGACAACAAGCAAATATCACAATATTCAAGCCAAAACAATTTGACCTCAAACCATACGAAAAACCAGGGGCTTTTGGACGAAAATTCAGGTGGTTATGCCTTTGTTTCGTAATTTTCTCTAAATTTTAGGAAAAAAAAATTTTACGTGATAGAGCGAGAAAAACTGCATCAGATACGATAAAAAGATCTCAGGTAAGTTTGTGTTTCTCTCTTTTCGAGAGGATTGAAGAAGTATGCTGGTGGACTTTCATGCATGGACGATTCTGGTTTGATTACATTGGGTTCGAATTCGACACAAATATTTCAAATTCAGATACTTTTAGAAAAAAAGACTCGCTTAAGTCTTGGCTACCTTTTGGTGTAAGGTTGGCACGAATATTGTGTTCAAAATATTGCTTCTAAACTCAGTAAAATCAAATTTAAAAAAAATCAAATCAAAAGTAAAATCAAATCAAATCAAATTTTCGTCCAACGAAATTGCCATAAAAAAGTGCATTGTACTCTAGCGAGGAGGCCCGGTTTTGCAATTATCTTTCTCAGCAGGCGTTTTTACTGCCAGCTAGTCAAACGTTACAGTCGGGAATTCTAGTGTTAAGAATTAAAGTTCGATTAGCATCATCAATGTCAGAATCGCTGAATTTTTCAAAAAAATGCCCAAAAACGGGTATGGTTTCCCCCTTACAGCAAACTCATAAAACCCAAGATAAGCCGTTATTCATAAATTTCGGATCAACAGCCACAGAGATAAGGATAACTGAACACAAAAACTGGCTAATTAATTGTAACAACACTCCTGCCAGCCACACAGACTTTTTCTTGCACTTCCTTAGCATTCTTACGCAGATCCTCTAGCAAAGCTTCGTCTTAGGCGGTATATAGTAGCACTTCTCCCACTTCCAGAACTTCAATGCAAAAGAAAATATTAGACATTAGCAGAATGTTGGCAAAAAATATTTCAATGATTCTATTAATATGGGGAGGGACGATAAGAAAAGGAGAAAATTGTGTGAAAAAAAATCAAAAAGAGGCGTCGTTTGGTGCCTGTTCATCTAGTCCCTCCACCTAAGCATAGGCCAAAAAAACATCTGTTGGATAAATTAAAAAGTCATACCTAATATACGACGAATTCTACAGTTATCGACGTACAGTTATCAGCCTGGAATAGTTTTCCTGTCGTAGATAGCTGTGCACTGATAACTGTAGAACTTTCTCAACGTATAGTTACCATACTGATTAAGCTTTCTCCCGTCGATAACTGCGCTCTGAAGACTATGAAATTTCTCGTAAATTATATGATAAATTTACAGTTGATTTTGAAATTCTACCCAGGCTCTGGTAAGAAGCTCAAAATATCGTAAAAAAATTTATAGCAAAGATCGAAAACAATAATATTTGTGCTGTTCCGCTCCAGGTATTTTGGAAACTTTTTTGTCAAAAAAAACTTGTTAAATAACACAAAACATGTATGTTTTATTATTTTCTTTATTTGACCTTTGGGGTCTTAGTAAAAAATAAGTGAAAATTAATTCATGGGAAATTAATTCCCTTGTTTCATTGAGACCCTGCTGCTATCTTTGAAATCAATCAGTGTCCAGTATTTGTTTAGTATTAAGGTATTTAGTACTGCTGCCCAAACAGCATTATTTGTCGTAGAAAGTGAGTTGAAGTTCGTGTGTTCATTTGGCAAATACTACTGGTTCAACTAATTTGGATGTAATCAGTTCATTTTCTCAAATTTATTGTTTCACATTTTAGTATCAAATGGCAGCTCTAGGCTGTTCTTTCTCTTATTCTCTTCTCGTCTCTAAATTTGATTTTAAAGTATTTTTATTGGCTAGGAGACATTTGGCAAAAACGACATTTGGCAAACGTATCTTTTGGCCAAACGGCATTTGCCAAAAACGACATTTGCCCAACGTCATTTGGCAAAACGACATTTGCCCAAACGACGTTTGGCAAAACGACATTTGCCCAAACGACATTTGTCAGGCGCCAACAGGAGGGACCAGACAAATATTTTTCACATTTTTCCCAAAAATTTTCAGATTGTGTTCAGCTGGTTATTCTAAAGCTGAGTGAAGGTAAAAATCTGAAAAATATGGCTTGGTTGTCTATTTAGCCATTTGCCAAATGTCGTTTTTGGCAAATGTCGTTTTGCCAAATGTCGTTTGGGCAAATGTCGTTTTGCCAAATGTCGTTTGGGCGAATGTCGTTTGGCCAAATGTCGTTTGGGCAAATGTCGTTTTTGCCAAATGTCGTTTTTGCCAAATGTCTCCTAGCCTTTTTATTTACAGTCAAGTCTCCATTTGGCTAAAGTACACTTTGTTAACGGAGCCGAAGCGTCGTTTTCAAGGTCTAAGCATTTCATAGACTCTGAAAACGATATAAAAGGTAAAAAGGCCACAGAGTAGATTTTCGAAAATATAGCAGAGGCCACAGAGTAGATGCCACCCCCCCCCCCTTCCTAAACCTGAGCCCCCCCCCCCCCCAGTTATTTTTCCGTGGTCCCCCAAGGCAAAATGAGGGTATACAGAGCTCATATGACTATGAGCTCTGTATTTTCAATTTTATATTGCTTTACGTCGAAATGGACCTTCAACCAGCGACCGATGGACACTCAACAAATTCGATCACCTGTCCGAAGATAGCTATGCTCTTCTTAATTTCTTGGACAGGCATCGAAAAGTCTCTTAACTCGCAAGTGCACCAAATGCGGCAAGGGTAACACTTAATTATTCTGTCTGCAGTGCTCTGTAGTCATTCATTATTTTTAGTCGAATCCGGTCGCGTTGCGGCAATAGAATTTATGCAGGAGCAAAAAATGCAGCAATGAGCAAAGTCTCCAAGCAATAATAATCCTAGCCGACTCGTTCATGCATGATTCCAAACTACCTATCGTAGTCATTCTCAAATACATTTTCTTGCGGTTTGTTATATTATTATTGAGTACTCCATGACTAAATTTTATTTTTATGGGTTGTCTGGTCAACAACAAAGAAACATTGGCAAAGAAGTGGGAATGTCGGAGCATGCAGCTTCGCAATAGAACCGTTTCTCCAGGCTGGTTGTCTACTGGTCAATGAATAATCGAGCTTCCCCCATTGGTGGATCCAACGATGTGGTACGCTCCTGTTTTTATATATTCGTTGATGTTAATGGTTTGTTTACATGTAGAAATAGATGAAATCAAATTCGACAAGCGAAAATATAACAGAGGCCACAGAGTAGATGGTTCATGGGTTTTCGGGAAATCTCTAGAAGCACTGGTGCTACGTTTTTCTTCAAAGTCAAGAAAAAAGACTGCGCAACTCTGCTACCGCTCATTCAGCAATGGGTCCTACTGGGAGTACGATTATTTGCGATGGATGGAAGGCGAACGATACTCTGAATCAACATGACTATGAGCTTCTGAGAATAATTCACAAACGCAACTTCGAGACCGGTGCATCTGAGGTACCGGATCGATTTTCCGCTCACATTCGAAACTTAGGCTTTAAAATCTTCGGTATCTGACTTACAGTTTGGGATTTAGGCCGATCGAAACTACTTGGGGAGCAGTGAAAAGAATACATTTCCGTTCTCCCGGCAATCACAATCAAACGTATTTGCCTGGAGACTTGGCAAAATATCTCTTTATCAAACACTGCAGGTTAGAAACACGGCGGTTTAAAAATTAGAGTTCGAAAACGTTTTGAAATACCGTATTTACTCTATTAACTCCCCACCCTCCAATAACTCCCCTCCCCTCTTGCCTGTCGCCGATGGGAATATTTTAAACTTTAAAAGACGGGTACTAAGTGAATTCAAAAAAGAATTATTTTTAAATGCAAATTTGTGTATTAGTTTCCTGAAAATTTGCAATCAAGGATATTTTTGTATTCCTTAAAGGGGTATACTAGCGCGTTGCACTGCAATTCAGGCGGGACCAGCAATTTATTTATTTCTTGACTTTTTTCTATAAGCGTTCTATCTGGTCGACGAAAGTTTTCTGCCTACTTTTTAAAAGTAGGCTAAGGTCATAAATGTTAAATTTGAGTTGAAACAAGTGAAAAAAAGAACGATCTTTGAAAAATTGGTGGTCCTCTTGATTTGCAGTGTAGCCCACTGGTATGCCCTTTAACATTAGTGGTTTGACGGTAAAGCCATGGCAGACTGTGAAAGCCGGTCGTTGGTTCGATTCCGGTTGGAAGCATTGTTTTTCCTTGACTTTTTATTAAATTGTGGATAAAATTTTTTAAAACATTTCTTTAAAAATTGTGGGACCACAGCAAAAAAATCTATGAAACATTGACATGTTTTATGAGGACCGAATTTTATGCTTTTTCAAAAAAGTTTTGCTTACATGGAACATATATTTTTTTTACTTTGTGTCTCTCTATTAGGATAAATATGGCAACTCTAAAAAACCAACATTTTTGAGACATCCACAACCCATTGAATACACAGCTACCTGAATGCCATGTGGTCGGTGTGCACCTATTTAGCTGAGCTACTCGCCTGGCCTATTTCTGTGTTTCTGTGTTTTCTGCCCATCTATTATTTCTTACGGTTTTGCTGGGAGTCTATAGAATTGCCTGGGCGCCAGAAACGAGCTGTTTTTATTAGTGGCTGTGACACTGGTTTTGGAAGGTTACTGGCTGTCAAATGTGCCCAAACGGGCATCCCTTGCTATGCTGGATGTTTAACCACAAAGGTTTGGGCTTGCTTCTGTATTAATTTCGAATCTTAAGTGTTTCAGGGACAAGAAAGTTTGGCTGAGGAAACTCAAAACTCTAAACATCCAGCGGTTGTGCTATCCTTAGATGTAGCTAAGGATGATTCAGTGAACCAAGCTGCCAAATTGGTAAAAGAGCACTTGGCGAAAGTTGATCATGGTTTGTTTAGAGATCAATTTGGTGGATTAAATTTTTTTTAACAAAGCTTTTGCAAATTTTTTGAGTTGTTTCAGTTAAAACTTTTGGTACATTAAAAAAAGGCTAAATTCAGGTATAAATAACTTAATTTAGAACACTTGAATCTGAGACCACTGGGGGGGGGGGGGGGGTGGTTGTAGGGTCTCAAGTCTAATCTTAATTTAAAGCCCTTAATTGTTATTTATAAACAAAATACCGTATATCGTAAAGCTTCTAATAGAACGACATGCTCTAATAGAATCACAGGGGTTGAGGCTAAAATTACGGGGGGTAAACTGCTTTTTATGCATTTTTGACGTAAAGTCAAAAAAAATTTTGGGGGTTGAAAGATAGAACGACATGTCGTTCTATTAGAAGCGTCACGGTATCTTTTCTAAAATCCTTAAAATTTCAAAAATATTTTTTTCAGAGCTGTTCGCAGTGGTCAACAATGCAGGCATCTTCAGTATTCACGGACCAGATGCATGGACCAGCATAGAGCACTACCAAAGGTCAATTGAGGTCAATTTGTATGGAGTTATCAGGTGCACACATGTGGGTGGAAGCTCCTTCACTATACAACCAAAAACAAGCTTAATTCAGGCCTTTATGCCTCTGCTGAAAAAGTCAAAAGGCAGGGTAATTTCAACGTCTAGTGTGTCTGGCAGAATATCAGTTCTTTGTGCCGGACCTTACACAGTCGCTAATACGGCGTCGAGGCTTATATGGACACTATCAGGTTAGAGATACCTTTTTTTTACCGAAAATCAAAAATTTTAATTTTGTTTTTTGACACTAATTGATTTTTGGTCTACTTTCCACAGAGAATAGCCAGTAACAGACATTTTTTAAAAATTTTTTTAATGTTTTTCTAATAGTAGGACTGTTTATGCAAAAAAAAACTCTCTTGAGTTTAAGGATTTTAATTAAAACGTTAATTTAAATAATACTTCGTCGCTGAGATGTGACTCGAAGTTCGATTGCTAGGATTTTAAAATGAAAAACATCTAACTTTAAGTCATGTCTTGACAACCAAGCATATTTTCTAAACTCTGTTTAATTCAGATACCTGAGAAAATTTAAGCAATCAGGCAAGCTCAAGAAAATGTTTATTTATGAAAAGGTACTTTTATTAGAAAAAACATCAAAACCAGGTGCGCCTCTTGTAAACAGTCAGTCTAGATGTTTTTTTCTCAATTTAACTATAATACCGCACTTTTTATATGTTTGTCACTGAGATGGTTATCTATGGGAAAAAAATCTCAGAAATTTGAGCTTCTCAATTGGACCTTTTTAAATCATCCAAATTATAAAGTCTGAGCTCAAAATTGATAGGGTTTCATTATATCTAGACCATATTTTAGGCTTGAACTAAGCCAATATGCAATTTGCTGTCTTCTAGAGCCAGGTGTGCCTTTTTATAACACAAAATTGTTATAGGATAGCAAAATACTTCGAAATCTAGGAATCTTCCGCACCAACCTGCTGGACGATAAGCATGGACAAGCGAGTGCAAGACATTGGGACGGATATCTCCTGAGCTGAAGGAAGAGTATGGAGAAGAGTACAAGCAAAATTGTTAGTTTTTTTGACTTAAAAGACCGTGCTTACGATGGTCTGCTGGTCATCCGCCAATTCAAATTTTTTTTCGTATCGTTGGATTTATATTCGGATTTACGTGGTTTTTAACAAAACAAGGCCTAGAATTTTAATTTTAGGTGTAGTTTTGTTAGAAATTAAGAAAAAAAATCCGAACAGGAAGTAGTCTAGTACCCCTTTTTGCCGGGTAGCGGTAAGTTCCTAGCAAAAAGAGATTAGCCATAGCCTAAAGAAAACCTATTCTGTCCTAATGGAAACCGTGCAGAGAGAACCCTCACCCTGAAGAAACAAAGTTGTCGAGTATACACTATTTATTTATTATAAGGTTGAAGAAAATGCAAAAAAAAAATGTGAAAGAGTATTTTAGGAAGGAATCTTTAAATGATTGCATTATTAATGAAACTATCTAAAGTGTATAAGCCTAAAAATTGTTTTTTATTGTAATATTTGTTCAGTAACATAAACAACTCGACAAGCCTATAAGGCTATAGCAAAAAGTCTAAAATTTTCTGAAGCCTAAGCTAAATTCTGTCTATAAGCAACTTATACAATATAATTTTTAACAATGAAACAAATATTCAGACTAGCTACCAGACTTAAGGTCTCTAGTTCAGAACAGTTATGGAAAAAAGTAGCTGAGTAAATTCTAGCCTTTTATCATACCGCCGTATTCCAATGCTATATTAGAAACCAGTCCATGCACCGGAATACGTTAACTGATCAAGGGGTCATATAAAATATCTATTAATTTTTTTATATTTTTTAATTTTTTAGTTAATATCTTAATAATATAAATTATTCATAACCAAAGGAAGAATCCGGTAGTCTGAGCGATAACCTTTTCTATTACAAGGAGAATACTT